>OY482672.1:34408260-35048068 GCA_960531455.1 Urophora cardui | reverse complement strand
AATTTATTTTTGTGAAACCCATATACTTTTTATACACAAAGTGTAGTATACATATGTACATCGTTGAAGAGAAGTAATGTGGTAGGCAGCGTTCGCCGCTGGCTACTTTCTTTATTTGGCTTTAAACTTTTTCAATTTGAATTTACATTTCTTAATTTTATTTTAGTCATTCTCATTTCACCATTTTATTCTTTCTCAATATTTATTTGTGCAGCTTATACTTTCTCATTATCATTTTCACATATTCGCATTTTTAACTTGAAAGTTGCAGTTCGAAACAAACAGCGGTGTGTAAAAGTTCGTTTTTCTAACAACAACAACTGTTTTTTTTTAACAACAATACTTTCCTACTAAATAGATATTCAAATATTGAAATTCTACAATTTAGATATGGTGGCATATAGTAAGCTTTTCAAGGACGGAATCGAAAAGGGTTTGTGTTGCAAAGATTTAGCTCATAGCGGGCCATGTAAAACTACTATACTTTTCAACACTTACAAATTTTTATTATCAAATATGAAATATTTTGCGCCAGTTGTTTTCGTAAGTACCTAAATACGTACCCGAACATATCGCCCGTTTTATGCAATAGGGATTTAACTCGAAATTTTCGATTTCTGGGATTTTGCCATATATTTCAATAACTGGGTAGTGCCTTTGAGTCTAGTCTTATAAAATACTCAAAAAATGGCGGAAATAAAGGTGATTTTGTAGTTAGCCGTAGAAGGAAACTATTTGAAATTATAAAACTTTATTTGCGATTTTTTTAGTTAAATCCCTATTGCATAAAACGTGCGATATGTATGTGTGTTTAAAAAAAGTTAAAAAAAAAAACTGTTTTTTTTTTCTTTTCTAGTTACCTTTGGTAGTTCATATTCGTTCGCTCACCAAGGAGGTGCTCATGTCGACGTTAAAATATTATGTGGATACTGTAGCAGCTGGAACAATGACAGGCTGGTCGATATCGGTTATGATCTGTGTTTTCCGGTTAGTTAAAAAAATATATACATATTAGACATGGATAATTGTTCTGATTATTTTTTATTTCAGTCACATATTTGGAAAATTCGGTTATTATACTTTCATATTCTGGCCGACTGTTTTAGGTTCCCTCACGTTATGGATTGTACCAAATCTTAGAATGCATCGTCTATTTCAGACTAGCGTATTTCAGTGTGTAAGTACATAAATACATACATATGTATGTATTATGTATTTCATTCCATGAAAGAACAACTGTACGAACACGACATTGTAATCACATTTAACCAAATGGATAAAGCTAAATTTTTCTAAGAGCAATTGACTATACAACTATTGGTACCTAGTTACAAACGTATATATCGACGCTTCCAAACAATACTGTACTAACTCGACTTAGTACGTTTTTCTGTGTTGGGGTTTTCAAGTATTACGTGGCTTGATTTGGATGCTGTCAAAATTTGGTATCAATCGGACAATCCCATCGAAAGTTATAGGCAAAAGTATACCTATAATACAACTCGGGATTTTTACAGAATAAAAATGTTGAAAGCTTACAATGGAAAGCAACGTAGCAAGTTTTTATTTTTTCTTACGGTTTTATATAAAACCCTACCCCACTTAGATGTATCGAGTTTTGGTATTGACCTTTCAATCCAAATAGAAGTTACAAGCGAAGACATACTTAGCATACAATTGAAGTTTCATATCGAATTTAAACTTTGAGAGCTTCTGCTGCAAAACGCAATTTCCAGACTCAGCACATTATTGTATGGAAGCGTTGATATGTACTTAGAAGCAGCGTTGCCACTAAAAAGTGTTTAAAAAAGTAACCAATTGTTGGGGGTAAGTGGAAAAGAAATTCAACAACTATTTACAGCGAAGGTTGAGTGTAAAAGTAACCAAAACTAGAAACAACTTACCAAAATAAATTAATAATATATTAATATATACGTTACAGCTATTTATTTCAAAGCAAAACAAGATATACGGTTACCAAAAACCAAAGTATAACTTCTTGTCTTTAAGTCTTAAACAGAATAAACGCCGGCCGAAATATCTCCCGGTCGTAGCGTTCTATCAATATTTAAAAACACGGCCGCATATGAGAATGAACTGAACCGAAAAGCTGACGAAAATCGCCCAGCCAAAAATTCGCCAGAATAGATTTATTTCTAATTTGGTCGCTTCCTCCGGTCAAATAAATTATTTGGAATTTGATTAAAAAAAAATACAACAAAACAATTTGGACAACAAATTTTTTATACTGTGGAAAAATTACAAACATATTGCTAAAAATTGAATGTGACCATCGTGTACTGAATACATGGACCTTGAATGTAACCAAAATCGGCAGAAAGTAACCACGTAACCAAACGAAAAATTTGTATCCAATTTTAATAAAAAGTAACCAAAACGGCAATGCTGCTTAGAAGTACATATGTATGTATAAACAAACACTCATTTGTATGTACATTTCTATTAAGCAAATACATACATATATATATGTACAAGTACATATGTAAAATATTTAAAACCAAAGGTCAAATTCGTTTACGGCTAATTTTAATGCAATTCACTTTAAATATCTGTTTTTTTAACTTTGCATGTACATTAAGGTGATCCCAAAAATATATTTCCATAGTACAGTCGCATTAAATGCGGGTTGTTTCACGTATTTCGGGAGAACCTAATTTTTTTTCATAAAATTTCGAACCACCCTAATATACATATGAGTAGTCCGCATAGCCAGTTTTGCAAGTGGACTACTAATATGTACCCTCCAGAATATATATGCCTTATTTAAGGCTTATTCCAGATGATAAATAGTATTTGAAATTTCTAAGGGACATAAGCTGTATGAACAAAGGCTGAGAATAAGATCGCCCTATTTGAAAAATTGTTTCAATAACGTCCTATTTCAGATTTTGCTTCAAAAACGCCCTATTTCAGAGAAAATATGGGAATATGAATTTTTCGATTGAAATACTTTTTTTGCAAAAGATTAATCTTTTTTGACGACGTCTAACATGTCGGCAAAAAAAATGTTACATTAAGGTAGTATAAACTAAGTACTGGGTGGAAGTGACCCCAATGGCGCACATAGGGTTAATACAATTATTAAGTAGAAACCCTCCTCTCAAGCCAAAGAGATTGGTGTATCAAACTTAGGGATCGGACCATAAATACCTAATAGCATTGACAGACGACAGCGATAATCCGGAATATCTAGCAAATTCGAACTTAACTTGAGAATTAAGTGGAGGTAATCCGGAATATCTCTTGAGTTAGTCCTCAAAATTTTAGCGGATTAGAGCATTCTGTAATGACATCCCTGGTGAAAAAGGTCTATTGTGAATGAAAGGGAAGAAAAAGAAGAACCCAAGGCAGATCTAGGAAGGTGGGCGCATAAGTGAATTCAGAAATTTCGAATGTTATTTGTTATTGTAATTGGTAGATTGTAATGTCAAAATGATATTTCGCCTTGGTTGAAATCTGAATTCGTTTGGGACTCGCCCATTCCTATTGGCCATGATGTGATTTCGTTTTGATTTTGAAAATACCCTACCTTTGGAAATAAAACAAAAAGTTTTTGAATTCGCCGCTGCGCCTACCTGCCTTCAGCTGTTTTGTTAATCCGCAATACTTGCCGTCTGTCAGGGTAAAATTTTAATCGAATTAAGTGTTGCGGTAATCGGGATTATCGCTGCCGTCTGTCAATGCTAAAAGATATGAAAAAAATTAGTTTTAGCGACATCCAGCGGCGCCAAAAAAAAATAAAAATTTTTTCCGCACCCAGAAAAAAAATAGTGTGAAATCAACCAAAAATCAACAAATTTTGTGGTTAATTTTTTTCAACACGATGCTTAACCCTAATCACCGAATTTTGAAAAGTTACGTAAAACCGAAAGTGAGACTCTGAGGCTCACCTATGGGGAAATTTTGAAACACATTATTTTGGTATTTGTTTTTTACTTTTATTTATGCAGTAATGAATGCAGAAGCATTTTTATACATTCTTATAACGGTTTATGACAATTTTTTTAGTATATAAAGATAAAAAAGGTAATTTCATAAAATAGGGGATATTAATGAACTGCAATTTTCACACATTTTTGTAGTTATTGAATGTTCATTATAAATGGTATTATTACATCTGTTATAAATTTGTTTTCGTGCACACAATGAGAAAAACTAAGAATCAAATGAATATGAATAAATATTTCATATGATCGCCCCTAATATATATTTTCCGCGATCAAATTTAAAAGTTTTAAAACGCAACGTTCGTGGTGAAATTACTGACGCATAAAAGCAGACGATCGTTCGTTTCCCCATCTGAACGCATCTTTTCCGTAATTTAGAATCTCAGTAAACAGAAAATGATAAGATTTTAATGGTTTTGATATTGCTCACTTTACCGTTCTCCATAATTTTATGACATCATATGATCTAAAGATCTATGGTGAAATACGATGAATTCACCAAAATCCGGGGGAAGTATGGTGAGTTAGCAATGCAAAAACCTCACTGGATAAACCTTGTAAACAACGGATTCAAAATTTAGTTGAATTCTAGAAATGTAAGCTTATTACGAGAAAGATACTTAAGGTGAGTCTTTGAGGCTCACTTTCGGTTTTTCGTTACAATTTTATACGATTGCAAAAAAAATGGTTAAAATAAATAAATAGCCCAAAGATCAACATTATTTCATAATTTATGAACACAAATGGAGGAATACCCAAAATTTCAAGCAAAAAGCTTTTTTGGTTTACGAATTATTCGCTTTTAAACTTTAAAGTGAGACTGAGAGGCTCACTTTAGAGGATTAGGGTTAAAGTATTGAGTCTTCCTGTTGATTTTACAATTTTAACTAGTTAATGTTACAATAAAAGCTGGTTAAATTAACACGAAATGGTCCTGTTGAATTAACAATAACATCTTTTTGATTTTACATTAAATTTATTGTTAAATTAAATAGAAAGTCTTGTTGATTGTACAATTTACTTTTTAAATAAAAAACATATAAAACATAAAATATATAATCATCACTTCAATTAAGCACATTCGTACATCACCCGCACAACTGACCAAATTGAAGGCGTCCTTCTCATACGAACACGAATGTACCGGCGATAGTTTATACATGGGCGATAGTACTATCACTTGCACCGAGTAATGTTTGGCCGCTAATGCAATAATCGCATGCTGCACTCAAACCCCCATTCGCTAAAAAACCTCCTCGTGATATTGCAACCTATGAAGAGGGAAAATAAAATATTGAACATTAAATACTTTTAGAAACAAAAATGTAATCCTCTTTTTACTCACCTGCAAACTGAAAATATAAATCGAAAACCCACTATCGCGAACTGACAATGATGCTAAACTCCCATCACTGCCACGGCACAAAATTTTCCTTTTTTTTTTTTAAATTATAATTTGCGTTTTGCACGAAAATCAGACTTCAAATGATCGAAAAAATTATGTATGTTTCAAAATAGTTTTGACGTTCTTTTTTAACACTTTTTTTAGATTACATTGACACTATGATCGTGTTGAATAAACCAAAATTACAAATGACGTTTATGTTTGAACATTGTTTCGTGTTATATCAATCAAATTTTATTGTTAATTGTGGTTCTTGTTGTTTTCATGTTTTATTAACACTAAAATTGGGACGTCAGTTTTCTAACATTTTTTTTAGTTTATATTGACACTATCATCATGTTAAATAAACCAAATTCCAAATGACATTTAGGAATAAAATTTTATATTTGAATCATCTTGTATATTTTAAATTTCTTCATGTTGTATCAACAATAAAATTTGGTTGAACTTACCAAATTTTCAGATGACAGTTACAAAGCCAAAATCATGTTTCAAACATCGTGTAATTTGAAAAAAATTGTTGCTGTTCTATGTGTAAAGATCGATCGTGTTAATTTTACATGAATCGTGTTGATGATTTTTTTTCTGAGTGCAGAAAGGTTTTCGAAAGAGAAATCATATCTGGGGGCGTACGATGGACTTTTTTTTGTCCATATAAGGCGAGACGGCCTAATGTACATACCTCGTAGCAAAAATATCAAAAACTAATTTTGTTCCGCTCCCAAACAATTCAGCAACCTTCCATAATTACACATGCTTTTATTTATTTAACTTGTATGCAATTCTTGGTGTATGCTTTATTTTGCTTTTAGAAAATTTGTAAACCGTTATACGAATAATTTTTTAATTTCTACTTGAACTCCATTCCCAATTTCAGACTATCGAATCACTTATCATGCAACAAAAAACATTGCTGACCAAATTGATATACCAATTCAATTTAATTCGCACATTAATATTTATGTGCTGTAGCGGTTTGATATTAAACGCCAAACGTGATGGAACATATAAAGGCTTCTGGCTGCTCGAACCTACACCGGGTATTGTACGTGATGCCACGGGCAGCATCGATGAAAATTCAAACGGCAAAACGATTAATGCATCTTGTAATCATTTAGGAGTTGAATCGTGTACGCGATATGCCCTACAAGGTGCACGAAATTACATGATTATTGGCGTGACATTGGATGTTATCAAAATGTTATTCGGTAAGGTAACGACGACGCCAATGACAAATGACGGCCGAAGTCCATTTCTGGCAAAATTAATTGGAAAATTGAAAAACTTTAAGCCACAATCCTGTGCCATACTAACTTCGTACATCGCCCTATATAGGGTGAGTGTTAATTTCTTCAATATTTGTTTCTTTACTAACTCTCTCTGTAATCGTGAACATTTTGTTGTATATGTATTTGTATTAAACTTTTATGCATTATTATCATTTTAGCTATTGCATTGCTATTTTAATCGAAATTACGGCGGTGATAATACATTGAATCACACGTTGGCTGCCATTTTAAGCGGTTCATGTTTCATTTTTTATCCCAAACTGACACTACTATGCTATGCTTTGGTATTGGCTATACAAATAAGTTGGCAACATTTGAACAAACACATCGCAACAGACCAACGTTATGCAGCAAAATTTGAATGGCTCAATCGTTTACCTTGCGCGAAATTATTTTATCCAATTGCCTTGGGATATTTAGTGAATACCTATGTCGTACGCAAATATTATGTTGGCAGTGTCGGTGAAGCGATCGTAAATGGTGTCACGAATAATTAGTAAGTATATATGTATGTATGCGTAGTAGATGATTCTTAACCTTGGTTGAAATTTTCATATACCAAGGACTGGTCGACTTGTCGAGCATAATACGTACATTTGTATAGACATTCCGATGTACTGTGGAACGAATTTTCCGTCATCCCTTGTCAAGTTTGATTTGTTGATTTTCGAACGAAATAATATACTGAAGATGGCACATAGTCGAAACCTGCCAGACTTGACAAGCGAAGACGGAAATTCGTTCCACAATACATCGCAATCATACACTGTCGGAAAAGCAAACAACAAACAAAAAAAATATAGACATTCCACTTACCGATAACATGAAAGATGATTCTAATATGTTTTTGTTAGTTTTATGACTAATTTGTCGCTTTCCACAATAATATCTACATATATATGTACATATATCTATATACATATATAAGGATAAATTTTTGTTTGTTTGTTTGTTTGTTTGTTTGTTTGTGCCTTATGGACGCCGAAACTACTAACATTCAAATTTTGATTACCTGGTATTAGATTAAAATTATGACCACATTTAATTCTGGTATCTCAACCCCTTCTCGAGATATAGGCGAAAACATGGATCTAAATAGCCCCCAAAATATTATGAGCATTATTGGTATCAAATTAAAGGTACCAATCAATACAGAGTTCATTCCATTTCAATTTAGCAGTCGGTTATCAAGATGGAGACCAAAACGTAGACCCGGATGGCCCCAAATATTTTTTCGCAATATTAGCATCAAATCAAAGGTGCTGCTCAGGGTTTCCATATATATTTAACGCTATATGGATATCTAAATCGGTTCCCGAGATTGAGACCCAAGCATGAACCGGAATAGGTTGAAATATTTTTGAGCAATATTTGTATCAAAATATAGTGGATACGGATGGCCATGGAAAGTTGTTAATAAGGAACACGAGGGGGGAGAGAGAGAGAGTAGTATAAGAGAAGGAAGAGATGGAGGGAACGGGAAATGCATAATGGTAGGGAGACCGATAGGGAAGGGAGTGGCATAGTGTGATTTGTCGCAGCGAAGTGGGACGGTTATTTGCTAGTATGTACATATGTATATGTGTGTATATTTAAATTTTTTAGTTTAATGAAATATTGGGCCATATATTAATAAAAACCAAGCAAATCGCTAGAGTGCAAATTGTGTAAGTCCTTTTTTCAAACTTTGTAGGAGAGACAAAAAACAAAAAATAAAAAAATTTCAAAATGAAAAACAAAATTTCAGTTCATATAAAAATTTTGGACTTACACAATTTTCTTCGCTTTTTGGACTTACACAATTTGCGTATCACTGAATAACAACGAGTAGAAATATGACAAGTATCACAGACTTGTTTAGTGTGGTGCGTATTTGGTTTTTCTAGCTTTCTACACTTAAAAACACTTTTTCATAAAAATGGACTTACACAGTTTGCACTCTAAGCTAGCGAAATGCTTTTACTCAAGATTTTATAAATTTGACATTAATTTGTATGAACCAAATTTCAAAATTTGAGTAAAAGGTCTGAAATTATAAGAAAAAGCAAATGCTTGGCTTTTATTAATATATAATAATATATACAATGGCGCTATTATAACTCTGACGAGTTTTATGGCCGAGCTTCTCTCCCAATTCGAGGTGTGCTCCTTTTTGTTTTTCCTACTAATTGGGTGGACCTACAGTTTTATGCCGGCTCCGAACGGCGAATGCATTTTTTGTGAGAAGCTTTTTTCATGGCAGAAATACTCTCGGAGGGTATGCCGCCCACTGCCGAGAGGTGACCGCTGCTCTTAAAAAACCCAATAATTGGATTTTTACTAATTAGAAAAATTTGTTTGGCTCGGACCGTGGTTTGAACCCGAGACCTCTGGCATAGCAGGCGAGCACTCTACCCACTGCACCACAGCGGCTTTTATTAATATCACCCATTATTCGTTCTTAGAATTTTTACTAAATTATTTCTCAATTCATTTCGTTTCAGTGCAAAAACAATAAATCAGAACGTTGTACAATTAGAACGACAATTGGAGAGCTCTTTAGCTCATGCAAATGCCTGAATTAGTACATGTGTATGTATGTATATAAGTACATACATATATATTTCTATATGTATGCTTTTGGTAAAAAAAAACAGTTTGGAATGTTTTTTAATGTAAAATTAAATGCACGATTATTCATTAGGCATATAACTTTTTACAATTTTTGAAAATACGAAAAACGGCATACCATAGTCGAATAGAGCATAAAAAAGTATGAACCCCATTATTTTTTTTTTTTGCGAAATTGCAAAAAAGTTTCCGGGCAAAACGAAATTACTTTTTTATCAGAACTGCTGAAAAAAACAAAAAGTTTTGTACAGTGTACACGTTTTTCTTCATAATAATAAAAATTTATTTAACTAATAATCTTCCCATTATTCCAAACGCCTTTTAATGGACCTAAGGGAAATGCCCCACCCACCCCAAACTAATTTTTCTTCAGAAAATTCTGATTCAATATAATAATAACACAGCTGTACGCGGAACGTTTTTGAACCGAAATCACCTAAAAAAGTGATATTCATTATTTGTACAATATTTGCCACCACGTGGTGGTATGCCAAATTTTTCGTCAACATTTGTTATATGCCTATTATTCATTTACATAGACTATAACTATATTCAGAATGTTTTATTTTCTTAAGTAAAATCCAGAGATGTAGAATAATTACACTGTCCAACAGTGATTTCTCAACACGAACAAACGCTATTAATTATGAAAGAGGATGTCTCCCAGACCAACTTTGCCGAACAGAGTACTAGTCCAGAGGGTCTGAGTTTTTTTTTAGCGGGGGTCAAAGTTTTATAGTTTTAGCTGGAGGTGCAATTACTCTATCGAAAATATCTCATAAAAAACGGCCTCAAATGAAGTTTTTGAGCTCGGACTTCTTCTACAGAATTTAATGAGCAATTTTTTTGCGGAAGCCTTTAACCCTCTAACTCCCACGCAAATCGCTGTTTTTAACCCTTGTTTGGAAACACATGTAGAGAATATCAATTAAAAATGCAGATAGAGGGTTAAAATGTTCTAGAGAATTATTCGCCATAAAATTTCACTAGGGGATCCCTCAGACCAAATCTTTGTACAAAGAACTCCACAGGAAATAATAGTCAAAAATCACGCCATGGAATATGTAAAAAAAAAATTCGAATGCTAATGGTACAAATTTTTTCAAAATTTCAGTGCGAAGTCATATATTTAGAAGTATTGAACAAGATCTATGGGTACAGAACGCGGTTTTTATTCCACTGTACGAAGTGAATTTTAAAACTTGGAAAAACTGTTTAGGTACTTGCTTTCACTGGAAAAAGTAGGGTACATATTGCATAATGTCCGATATTTTTTCTCAATAGTTCTTTTGAATCTTTGTCACTTTCATATTGGATAACAATTGAAAGACAGAAAACCTTTGCGAAAAAATAGTTTTGTAAGTGTACTTTAGTTGAAATTAGTATTTAATCTATGTTAATGTACTAACAGACATATGCGATTTGTAGGAAACCTATTTTAATAACTATCCGTCCTCATCAACAACAATGAATACATTTTGTCAATATAGAGACTGGTTTTGCTTTGTTTGCGCTCATTTTGCTTTGAAGCAGAACCGTAGAAATATTACTCCGGTTTTAAAAGATGCATATTCGTTATATTTTGGTGTAGTTTACTTAGAAGAAAAGTCATACCAACCGCAGATCATTTGCACTTCATGCTCGTCAATTTTATTAGCATGGTATAAAGGCGGCGCTCTGGTGCAGTGGGTAGAGTGCTCGCCTGCTATGCCAGAGGTCTCGGGTTCAAACCACGGTCCGAGCCAAACACCAAAAAATCATATATATATTATTTCTAATTGGTGTTTTATAAATATCCCTTTTTCTGCTCACATAATTAACCAAAATTAATAAGTAAGGCATCGTTTTAAAGGTATTAATTAGCTATGCATGCGAAACGGTGTTTTATAGGGCGTGGTACTTTATATGAAAAGTAAGGAGGGTAAAAGGGGGGTTTACCCCCGCAGCGGGGAGTGTTATGGAACCCACATAAAATGTATATCAAATTAAATGGATTAAAAATACCTATCGAATGGTATAAAAATATTCGAAATCGGTTCAGTAGTATTTAAGTAATTGCAATTTAAAAAATGCACAATATAAACTTTGACCTTTAAAAACTTTTGTTGTTGTTGTTTCCAAATAAAAAAAATTCACTTTAATACTTAGCTTAGCCATCTTTATCAATCCTCATACTTCATTTTTTGATTTTATAATTTTAGAAATCTCACATTTGTACCAGATCGTGCTATTTTTTCAACTTTGTGGGGCTGGGGGCACCTCTAAACATGCGAGTAGGTCAATAAAATTTTAAAGGCTTATTACTGGGCTAGAAAGGTACCGTTCTGGCTTTGGAACAAATTTAATTTCCAAAAAAAAATTTTCACTCCACCTTAATATATACGAGTATATCAAAACGATCAGGATGAAAAAAATGATTGAACCATGTCCGTCCGTCCGGCCGTACACACTCTAACTTGCGCAAAAATAGAAATATTTTAATGAAATGTGGTACACAGATTCTAATGGGAACAGAGAAAGTTGGGGTTGAAAATAAGGCATATGTATGTATTTCGAAAAACACGTAAAACATGATAATTCAGTCACTAATAAAGCCCGAGTGATGAAATGACGTTATGCAGTTATGAGGAAACGTGCTGAAATTTTGAAAAATGGGCCAAGAGGAGCAAATTTTCAAAGATTTATAAGTCAAAAGTCAGGAACTGTAGCAGATAAATCGATTAAGCCAAGGCAAACGTGTGGAAAAATATTAGGTACCCAAGTCGGCAAGAACCACATATACGCACATAAAAATATATATAAAATATATAAAAATATATTGCACATACCTATATAGGAATTATAAAAACATTTTATGCGATATCTTTGTCAAACATATATCTAGGTAATTCATTGAAAGTTCCATAAGATCCACCAAACCAAATAAATAATAAGTTTTTTAAAATGGGTGTGACAGCACAAACCATACCGACTGGCGCCACGTATGTTTTGTTATTTTTTGCGCAAGATGCGCACGGGTCCGGCTAGTTTTTCTAATTAGTAAAAATCCGATTATTGGATTTTTTTAGAGCAGCGGTCACCTCTCGGCAGTGGGCGGCATACCCTCCGAGAGTATTTCTGCCATGAAAAAGCTTCTCACAAAAAATGCATTCGCCGTTCGGAGCCGGCATAAAACTGTAGGTCCACCCAATTAGTAGGAAAAACAAAAAGGAGCACACCTCGAATTGGGAGAGAAGCTCGGCCATAAAACTCGTCAGAGTTATAATAGCGCCATTGTATTATATTATAAAGGCGGCGAATGATATTTTGTGTTTTGTACACCAACCTTATGGTGGCCAGCTCTACAACATGTGGAGGATGATTGCTACTTTTGTAGAAACTTAACTCCGGGAAAAATTTCAAGATTTTATAAAGAAATGAATTATGTGGTAACATCAAACGTTGCTTGGAAAATTCAGCGGGAGGAAGGACAACCTCCACCAGTACGTTTTTTAAAAGATTCACCAGAAGGCGTGATTAACAGTATTACACCTATTCCGTCGACCTGTAAGGAATCAGAGTATATACCACTTGAGCACGAAAGCACAGCACCAGTCTTGATGACTAAAACATTTTTAAATGATCTCGTTCGTGATCTGGAGCTTACAAAAGCAAAAGCAGAATTATTAGCTTCAAGGTTGCGCGAGCTAAACATTTTGGCCCCAAACGTAAGAATAACATCGGCCCGAAAGAGACATGCAGAGTTTTTGGATTTCTTTGATCAGAGTCAAGATTTAGTTTATTGCACAGACATCGAAAGCGTCATGCAGTTTTTGGAAATACCTATAGATTTTACATCATGGAGGCTGTTCATAGACAGTTCAAAGCTAAGTTTAAAGGCTGTCCTTTTGCACAACGGCAATGAATATCCGGCAATTCCAGTAGCATACTCGACGCAAACCTCCGAGGATTACGACAAAATTGCACACTTGTTAAGAAAAATTAAGTACAAAAAATACCAGTGGAGTTTATGTGGTAATTTGAAAATAGTGAGTGTTGTGAGTGGTTTGCAAGCCGGTTACACAAAACACATGTGTTTTCTGTGCACATGGAATACTCGTGATGTTAACTCTCACTATATTCGCAAAGAATTCCCTTTACGTGAACCGCCACTTATCATGCATGAGAAGATTTTATTACCGCCATTGCACATAAAACTTGGGCTTGTGAAAAATTTTATTAAAGCACTCAGTGTAGATAGCCCTGCTTTTCAACGTCTAAAACAAATATTTCCCAAGCTATCGGCAGTCAAAATTAAAGAAGGAATCTTTACCGGACCCGATATACGAAAATTGTTTCAAGACAATACATTTTACGAAAACCTCAATTATATGGAAAAGAATGCGTTTCTTTTACTGGATAGGGTCATAACGGGATTTCTAGGCAATAAGCGAGACCCAGAATACGAGGAGAATATTCAAAATCTTCTTACTGCATTTCAACACATGGGTGTAAAAATGTCTCTGAAGATACATTTTTTGCATTCTCACTTGGATTTTTATACCTTTCATGAGAATGAAATGGTATTATAACTTAGTGCCAAAAAATTTTTGTCGAAAGTACCAGAAGGAAGCGTGGGGGACCCACCAAAATATATACCGATATGGTCAGAATCACGAGCTGAGTCGATTAAGCCATGTCCGTCTGTCCGTCCGTCTGTGTGAACGCAAACTAGTCCCTCAGTTTTTGAGATATCTGAATGAAATTCGGAATACAGGTATGTTGTTATATGCAGCTGATCATTTGTCGGAACCGGCCGAATCGGACCACTATAACATATAGAAAACAACCGATTATTCAGATATACATGAAATTTTTGGATGTAATTTGTGCATAACTTCCCCATTTATACAGCTAAGGACATGAAACTTTGAAGTAGACGTGCCCATTTTGGCCCAAACAAGGTTACCGAAAATTGTCAAGATCGGACCACTATACCATATAGTTCCACAACATCCGATTATTCAGATATACACATTTTGGTGTATAACTCCTCCATTTTAACAGCTAACGGCCTGAAATTTTGAAGTATTTGTACCCATGTGGACCCAAACGAGATTGCAGAAAATTGTTAAGATCGGACCACTATAACCTATAGCTCCCCTACAACCGATTGTACAGATATACACATTTTGGTGTATAACTCCTCCACTTTAACAGCTAACGGCGTGAAATTTTGAAGTATTTGTACCCATATGGGCCCAAACGGGATTACCGAAAATTGTTAAGATCGGACCACTATAACATATAGCTCCCATACAACCGATTGTTCAGATATTTACATTTTGGTGTATAACTCCTCCATTTAAATAGCCAAGACACCATTTTTTCTAATAAATGTTTCCATAAATGAACCCACAGAATTAAAATTATAAATTAAACTTAATCCGGCTATGTACATACATAGGTAACTTTTCATTTCCCCACTCATGAAAGGTATGAAGTCTTCGGTACGGCCGAAGACAGCCGCGCTTTTACTTGTTTTCATAGTAACCTTGGTGCAGTCTCAGATGAACATGGGGAGAGGTTTCACCAAGAAATCAAATTGATCGAAGAAAGATTTAAGGGAAAATGTAAAAAGGTACTACTTTCAGAGTATCTATGGAGCTTAACCCGAGAAGAAGACCCATCTACACATCGAAGGCGAAATAAATATTTTAGAACACATTAATATGTTAGTTATAACTAGCTGACCCGCCAGACGTTGTTCTGCCTAAAATGTATTCCTATAAAGCCTAAAGGAAAAGTCCTAGATTACCGTGTTGCCGTATCCCTATCCCTCATCCCTAATCCCTATCCCTATCCCTATCCCTATCCCTATCCCTATCCCTATCCCTATTCCTATTCCTATCCCTATCCCTATCCCTATCCCTTTCCCTAATCCCTAATCCCTAATCCCTAATACCTAATCCCTAATCCCTAATCCCTATCCGTATGCCTAATCCCTAATCCCGAATACCTAATCCCTAATCGCTAATCGCTAATCCCTATCCCTATCCACATTTTGGTCGATATCTCGGAAAACGGATCGCATAGGGTCTTGAAAATCACCTCTTTTTTAAATACTCACCAACCCCTTTTATTTGATACCCATTTTGTAGAAAACCCGTTTGGGCTCACACCTTGTTCATATTTCAGGAAATACCTCGAATACGGGGTCTTATATGGGACCAATAACTACACCTTGTTCAAGCACTCGTCAACACCTTTCATTTGATACCCATATCGTACGAACCTGTTATAGGGTTACCCTGGTCCACATTTTGTGGAATATCTCCAAAACCTTCCCGGATTCTTATAATTTTTTTTGGCCATAAACCATGTCGAGCTCAATCGAAAACTACGTGCAAAATTTCATTTAATTCAGTCCAGCCGTTCTGGAGTTAAATCATCAGGGAGGAAAATGCGACTTATTTTTATATAATAGATTACTAAATAAATTAGATTTACGTAATTAATTAAATGATATTCTCCATATATATTTTCAACAAGGGTTAAAAATAGCAATTTGCAAAAACTTTTATATGTATGTATGTACATTCATTGTATATGTGTGAAAAATATATACAAAGAAAGCATTCGAATTTTTTTTTTTTACATATTCCATGGCGTGATTTTTGACTATTATTTCCTGTGGAGTTCTTTGTACAAAGATTTGGTCTGAGGGGACCCCTAGTGAAATTTTATGGCGAATAATTCTCTAGAACATTTTAACCCTCTATCTGTTAGAATTATCAATTAAATACTGTATTTTACTTTGTAATATTTTTACTGTGTTTATAACTTGTATAGAAAAATGAATTTAATCAAATGTTTTTAGATTGTTGTATCATATGAAAAATATAATTTTTCATTCTGTAAAATTTTCTCAACGAATAAACTTATAAACGAACCACTGTAATTATAATTGCAAATACATATGCAATAGGTTATGGGCCGTTGAACCATGGACTTTTTAAAAGGATCGTTTGTAAAATTAAATGCTGATAATTACCATTTGTGGAAATTTAAATTGGAGTTAATACTGCGAAAAGAAGGAACATGGAAGTGTATTGTGGAGCCATCGCCGGACGAAATAACCACAGCTTGGAAGCAGCTTGATGATGAAGCGACTGTAACAATTGGATTAAGTGTGGAAGACAGTCAGCTTATGTTAATCAAGAAGGCAAAAACGGCACGGGAAGCTTGGGAAATTTTACGGAATCATCACGAAAAGAATACGCTTGGGAGTAGCGTTAGAATTATGCGCAAGATTTGTGGAATGAAATTTTCTGCGGGCATGAATATCAATGATCACATTATGGAGATGAAAATTTTATTTGAAAAGCTGGAAGCATTGGGTGAAAATTTTCCGGAACGTTGGTTGGTTGCTATGTTATTAAGTAGTTTACCATCCTCATTTGATACCCTGGTAATAGCTTTGGAAGCTCGAAAGATGGAAGAACTTACAATAAAAGTTGTTGAGGCAAGCATACTGGAAGAATATTTGCGACAAAGCGGAGATAACACTGGCAAAGAAGATGCAGTATTGAAAACAATCAAGGTGGATGGAAAATTCGAAAAGCGGTGTCATTTTTGCAAGATCAAGGGACATATAAAAAAGGACTGTTGGAAATTTAAGAAATCCAAAAATAACAACAATGCAAATGAAGTTCGGAGTGAAAATCGGAGTAACTACTGTTTCAGTTTAGTTAATGATCGCAAATCATGGGTTATTGATTCTGGGGCTACATGTCACATCAGTTCAAGGCAATCTGATTTCATTACGATGGATAAGTCGGTGTATGAAAAAGTAACAGTGGCAAATGGTGAGACCGTATTAGCAAGTGGTAAGGGAAAATGCCAAATGACGGTACATAACAGCAGTGGAGAAAAGAATTTGGTAACGGTGGACGATGTATTGTTTATTCCCTCCTTCAATGGAAATTTATTATCCGTAAATATGTTGCTGAAAAAAGGACTTAAGGTAATATTTAACAAGTCATCATGCAGAATTCAAACCCAGGATGGAAAAGAAATTGGAGTTGCTGATCTTCAAGATGGTTTATTTCGATTAAAGCAACATGCTGAGGAAGCTTTAGTGGTATCGCAATGCAAATTAAAGAATTGTGAACATTACTGGCATAAGGTATTTGGTCATCGTGATATTAATGCACTTAAATTCATGCAAAAGGAAAATGCGGTAAGCGATTTTAAATTAATTAATTGCGGAGTAAAGAAGAATTGTGATGTTTGTCTTGCAAATAAAATGGTGAGAAATCCATTTCCGAAATCGTATATTAAGTCTAATTCAGTAATGGACTTAATACATTCTGATGTTTGTGGACCTATGGAAACAACAACGCCAGGGAATAAGCGATATTTTTTGACATTTATAGACGACTACAGTCGATGTACCGTAATTTATTTGCTTCAAAATAAGTCAGAGGTTTTTGATAGTTTAAAAATATATTTAGAACTAGTCAAGAACAAATTTTCGAGATATCCAAAAGTAATTAGATCTGACAATGGTGGTGAATTTCGCTCAAAGGCTATGAAAAACTATTTAGATTTAAAAGGTATTCAGCGTCAGTATACTGTACCTTATTGTCCGCAACAGAACGGTGTAGCTGAAAGGAAAAATAGAACCTTGGTTGAGATGGCGAAATGTATGTTAACTGAAGCGAAGTTGGGAAATATATTTTGGGGTGAAGCGATTAATACAGCGAATTATCTGCAAAATCGGTTGGTAACAAGTGTAACCAAATGTACACCTTTTGAAAGGTGGGAAGGCAAAATTCCTAACGTAAAATATTTAAAAGTATTTGGTACAAAGGCGTATGTTCTAATTTCGAAAGAAAGACGAAAGAAATGGGACTGTAAATCTAATTTACTTACATTCGTGGGTTATGATGAAAATGCAAAAGGTTACAGATTGGTAGATGTTAATACAAAGAAAATTACTGTGAGCAGAGATGTAAAATTCATAGAAGAAAATGAATATACTGAGAACTCATATGAGTTGAAGAATAATTTGAAAGCGTGTGAAGAAATACCAGTTGATATTCTTAGTCCTATAAATCGTGAAGTTGAAGAAAGTAGAAAGGATATACAACCGATACGAAATTGTCAATCAGATGACGAAATCTCATTTCAAAGTTTGGATGTTGGTATAGGTCTTAGTAGCGATTTAGATGAGACGACAAATTTTGAAAATGTTAGTACGGAGGATATAGATAAAAATGATGAACTTTTATGTCAATTAGATAATGAATCTAGTTTGAAAGAAATTGAAACTCCAGTACGCAGGTCATCGCGTTCAACGAAAGGTAAAGCACCAGTAAGGTTGACATACAATGTCAGTGATGTTATTGTAGAACCCAAAATATATAAAGATGCGATGGAGTCATTACAGCGTGAAGAATGGGTTAAGGCAATGAAGGAAGAATATTCATCTCTCATATCATCGAATACATGGGAATTAGTAGTACCACCACCGAAAGCAAATATCGTTAGCTGTAAATGGACTTATAAAATAAAACATGATGAAAAAGGAAAAATTAATCGTTATAAAGCTCGTCTTGTAGCAAGAGGTTTTAGTCAAAAATACGGTTATGACTATGATGAAGTTTTTGCACCGGTTGTACGGCAAACAACATTTAGAATTTTATTGAGCATTGCTGGTATGAAACAAATGTCTATATTCCATATTGATGTCAAATCAGCATTTTTAAATGGTATATTAGAGGAGACAATTTTTATGAAGCAACCAGAAGGGTTTCAGGAAGGAAACGGCAATCTTGTGTGTAAATTAAATAAAAGTATATATGGTCTTAAACAAGCGGCAAATGTTTGGAACAAAACTATACATGAAGTATTAGTATCAGCGGGATTTAAACAAAGCAAAGCAGATGTATGTTTATATACAAAATGCACCAACGAGGAAGGATTAATATATGTTTTAATTTACGTTGATGACATTTTAATTGCTAGTTGTGATAAAAATAATATTTCAAAAGTTGAAAAATTATTGGGAAAAAATTTCGAAATTAAAAATCTTGGAGAAGTTCGACATTACCTAGGTATAGAGGTATTAAAAGATAATAATAATAACTTTTGTATTCGACAAGAAAAATACATTGAAGGAATGTTAAATATGTTTGGTCTTAAAGATGCTAAATGTTCAAATTATCCTTTAGATCCAGGATATGGAAAATCTGCATCTGAACTTCTATTAAACAACACTGAATATCAACGTTTAATTGGATCTTTATTATATCTAAGTGTTAATACAAGGCCTGATATTGCAGCAAGCGTTTCAATTTTAGCAAGAAAAGTTAGTAATCCTACACAAGAAGATTGGAACGAAACAAAGCGGGTTCTGAAGTATCTAAAAGGCACTATCAATTATTATTTGCAATTAAGTTGTAAAAATGATAAACCAAACAATCTTTTCGGCTATGCTGATGCAAACTGGGCTGAGGACAGGATTGATCGTAAATCGAATTCTGGGTACATATTTCAATTCAACGGAGGAACAATAAGTTGGTCGTGCAAGAAACAAACATGTGTCTCACTATCCTCAACAGAAGCTGAATTCGTTGCACTGTCTGAATCATGTAAAGAAGCTTTGTGGATTCGGAAATTACTTGAAGATTTTTATATACCACAAAATTCTCCTACTGTGATTTTCGAGGACAATCAAAGCTGTTTGAATCTTATTAAAGAAGAAAAACTTAGCAGTCGTACGAAACATATTGATACCAAAATTCATTTTGTCAAAGATCACGTCAACAAAAATAATATTAAATGTGTATACTGTCCAACAGAGAATATGGTAGCTGACATGCTAACAAAACCTTTACCAGCTTCAAAATTAAGCAAACTCAGATCATCTGCTGGAATATTATTTAATTGAGGAAGGGTGTTAGAATTATCAATTAAATACTGTATTTTACTTTGTAATATTTTTACTGTGTTTATAACTTGTATAGAAAAATGAATTTAATCAAATGTTTTTAGATTGTTGTATCATATGAAAAATATAATTTTTCATTCTGTAAAATTTTCTCAACGAATAAACTTATAAACGAACCACTGTAATTATAATTGCAAATACATATGCAATACTATCTGCATTTTTAATTGATATTCTCTACATGTGTTTCCAAACAAGGGTTGAAAACAGCGATTTGCGTGGGAATTAGAGGGTTAAAGGCTTCCGCAAAAAAATTGCCCATTAAATTCTGTAGAAGTCCGAGCTCAAAAACTTCATTTGAGGCCGGTTTTTATAAGATATTTTCGATAGAGTAATTGCACCTCCAGCTAAAACTATAAAACTTTGACCCCCGCTAAAAAAAACTCAGACCCTCTGGACTAGTACTCTGTTCGGCAAAGTTGGTCTGAGAGACATCCTCTTTCATAATTACTAGCGTTTGTTCGTGTTGAGAAAATTTTTTGTAAATTTGTTGGACTTTGTTATTATTTCATTTTTAAATTATAAAAAAGTCTTACAAATTTTCTTCAGAATCTTAAACGTCTTTGATAATATTTTTTTCCTGATGAAAATGATAAAAATCTCTATAATTATTATTCAGGAACTTATATTTTAAATATCTTTCCATAATAGTTATTTCAAATATATTTTTTTTAAGTCTTCAAAGACTTTTATATTGAGACAAATTTGAAAAAAGTCTTTGCGTAATTATTATCCGTAACAAATTGTTTTTTATATCTTCAAAGACTTTTTCATTGAGACAAAGTTCAAAAAAGTCTCAGAAAATTTTCAATAACTTTCATATAAGTATACAATAAGAATAACTTTCATATAAGTACTTCAAAATTCAAGCAAATTTCCAATTTGAAATTATATGAAAGATTTTTATCGAAGATATAAAAAATATATTTGTTACTCAAAATAATTACTTAAAGATATTTTAGAAATTCGTCTCAATGAAAAAGTCTTTGGGCCATATTAATAAAAACCAAGCAAATGCTTTTACTCAAGATTTTATAAATTTGACATTAATTTGTATGAACCAAATTTCAAAATTTGAGTGTAAGATCAGAAATTTTAAGCAAAAGCAAATGCTCGGCTTTTATTAATATCACCCTTTGAAGACTCAAAAAACAATTTGTTACGGATAATAATTGCTCAAAGACTTTTTTCAAATTTGTCTCAATATAAAAGTCTTTCTTTTGAAAAAAAAAAATATAGTGAAAATGTTGAATCTAACAAGTAAAATATTAAAATGGAATAGGTAAATTGTATTTAGTATGTATATATGTATGTATGTATGTATATTCCGTATGTAAATAATTACGTGGCGTCAATAAAACTAAATGGATTCTATAGTGTTTTAATTTGTAGTTGTGTACATATGTACCCACCAAAATATCTAAGCCTTATTTAAGAATTAAACAGCAGATTTAAAGGCTTACGAAATAAGGCCTGAAAATTATAAGGGTAGCAAATTTGTATGGCGTAAGGCTTAAAATAAGGCTGTGTTCCTGTGTTGATGTGATAAGGCCATAAGGAGTACTCTCTCTCTCTCTCTCTCTCTCTCTCTCTCTCTCTCTCTCTCTGAGAGCACAGCTTATTCCAAAGGTTTATCCGCCATGCGAAATAAGGCCTAGATAAGTATTAGAGAGTTAGGAGCAGACAGAGTGAGTGCATAATAGAAGCAGCGCTGCCAGCGTACTCCTTTGATAGACCTGATTTGTCAGCAATAAGCAAAACTTTCTTGCAGGGTATGTATGTAGGTACATACGTACATATCTGTGGCAGCTGTGGTGTAGTTGGTAGAGTGCTTGCCGGCCATACCAGTGATGGCAGGTTCAACCCCCAGTCCGAACCAATACAAAACTTTTAATTTAATTACTTTTCTAATTAATTAAAACCCATATATTGGGCGTTTAAAAAATAGCGGTCACCCCACGGCAGTGGACGGCACACCCTGCGAGTATATTTCTGCTGCTCACAAAAAAAAATTTATTCGCCGTTCGGAATCGATATAAAACTGTAGGCGTACCCAATTAGTAGGAAAAACAAAAATTAAAGAGCACACCAATTGAAAGAGAAGAGAAGCTCGGCCTTAAAACTCACTAGAGTATATATGTACATATATATAGGTAAGTATGTATGTATATATGTATGCACGTGGAAAATATAATAATATTATTACGTTGACCTAAGACATGGTTGCAACTTAAAACTGTCTATGAAGCTTGTGGAGAAGCTTTGAATTGTGTTAGGCTAACGTTGGAAATTGTAGGTAACTATAATTCAGTACTTTTTCAAACACATTAGGTGAATGTTGCATATTACTCAAGTACCTGTAAATAAGCAAACATATACGCACATAAGCTTACTAACATACATACATATGTACATATATACATATATATGTATATGAGAAAAAATAAATTCAAATAATTATGATTGTTTTAAGTAAACTTTTCACTCCACCATATAATTGTATGCCATGCTCTGAGCTGTTGTTGCATCAAGGTCAAACATGCAAACAGATGTGGTGGTGGAATTGGTATCGATGTTCCGTGGGAAGTTTGAGGTATTTTCTACCACTGGCTATTGTAAGTATTTTGTATGCGTGGCTTCGATTGAAGTAACTAGCTTAAAATTTTTGTAATTTTTTATAAATTTTTTTTTTCCTCTTAATTTACCTACGTTTACAGTCACCGGTTGTGCTTAAACCGAAAAGTTTGAATATGAGCACGATTTCAAATATACTCCGTTACTATTTGGAATCCTCGCTTTGGAGTGCTACAGCGTGTGCTTTAACATTTTCATTAATCTGCCTGCTAAGGTGAGAAAATGTACATACATATGTATGTACATACATATATGGCAGCCAGAGCTGCTAATTTAAATTTTAGTTTTTTTTTAATAATAATAGAAAATAATAAAAATAAATTAATTATTTCAACTAACTAAAGCACTTTCATTAATCGAATAAAAAAATTAGTCAAAACTAACATGAAACGCAACAGCGTCTGTACATACTTTTTTGATGATTGTGATGAATTAGGCTTGATAAAAAATTTAAGTTTATAATCGCGCTGCTTGTACTAAGTACAAAAGCAGATTGCGCTTCAAACTGAGTTTCTGAACAAAGCCATAATAAAGAGCAAATCGGTGAAAATAGATTTTTACTCAAATATAAGTGACGCGTTGTACTATTTTCTTATTTTCTTATTATTATTTTTTTTTCCTAATTAAAAGGGTTAATCAATAATTATAATTTTTTAATTAATATCAATCATGGGTCTAGTGCATTTAATAAGTGGTAATGGAAATTTTTTCCACTCAAAATATAGTGGTAATGAAAAGTTTTCCACTACCATTAATTTAATTAAAAATGTTCAGGAAAATTTCTTCCACTAAATGGATATAAAAAAGAATCTTGAAATAAAGTTTTCACTTTTTATTCATGTTAGTGGACGAAATTTTATTCTACCATTTAATTAGTGGCAGTGGAAAATATTTTCATTACCACTACTTATTATTTAGTGAAAATTTTATTATTATTAAAATTATTTTAAGCTACATAGTAGTGGAAAATTTTAGTGGCACTGATTTTTTGTACACTAAAAAAAATAGTGAATAATATAAATGCTCCACTACGATTAGTTTTAGTGGTAGTGGAAGGTGTAATGCATTACAAATTTAGTACACTACACCCATGTCTGATTATTATACATACTAACATAATCAACGTTTGATAACTCTGATTATAGCTAATTATTGAACTTAAATTTAAAAAATGAGGTTTATATTTCTCAAATCTGCAGAAATATACTTGGCAAATATTATTTGTACACAGCGACATGTTTACCAACATATCTAGGATTTCAGTTGAGTTGGTTGTTTCCCGCACGCACAGTACGCCTCTTTAGCACAGCAACAACGCAGGCGGTAAGTTCAGTTTTATATCAACCCAATTCGAGAAAGATGCGCAGGAATGTGTTGAGCAAATTATGTTGTTATAAGGTTGAAAAAAAACGCGTTACTTAATAAGATAACAGTTTGATAAAAGTAAAAAAAAAAAACACCCTTCATACTTCGAAACGCGTCTACATTGCGTATACGTAATTTATTTACATACGAACTAATAAAAGTGTGTTAAAAATCTGAAATAAATATTTACTAATCAATAAACAAAAAATTATAAAATGCAATATAATTTTAGGCACTGGAAACCTGGTTACGTGTAAACAATCACCTCATAATCCGATCCCTACTCATGCAAACTCTAATATTTATGCTCTCCAGCGCTATTATACTGCATGCGAAGCGTCAAAAGTATTTCAATGGCTTCTGGTTTATACAACCGATTAGTAAAAATGTTCAGGCACGAAAAGAACTTAATCCTGAGGAAAATGATAAGCAAACAGTATATTGCGGCAGCATTCACGGCAGCATGCCATGCTACAAATTTCTATTGGATGGCATGCGAACATATTTATATTATGGCATACCATTAGATTTATTAAGTTGCATTTTCAAACAAAAACTGCCACGAAGCGTGAGTGAACTGAGAAAGATACGCTTCAGAATGACTGCTTTCTTTCTGTCCTATGTAGGAATATACAGAGTAAGTAGAGTTTGTATTTACATATGTATGTACATAACTATGTATATACATAAGTGATTTAATTCTTCTACGTTACATGTTAACCGCATTATAAATAACGCGTTTGCCATTTTCTATACATATTTTCAGTTGTCAAACTGTTTTTTGTTACGCTGCTTAAATTCAAATTACTTCAGTCCAACAACAAAACATTTTTTATCAGCTGCTTTGGGTGGTATTTCATATATCTTCTTGCGTCAATTGACATTTAGTGTGTTGACTTTTGTTGTTGCTATTCAAGCAGCATGGCAAACCTTTTGCAATCAGTCTACAACTCGAAGTAACGAAAATAAATGTTATGCTTTTTTGAAGAGTTTTCCATTTGGCAAGTTAATTATACAAATTAATATTGCATATTTGGCACATTGTTTTATATTTCAACACAATGAACTGCCAAATCTGGCGAAAGGATTTTTTCGTGGTATAACGGATAATAGGTGAGTGCTTAAATAAATTTTGTATTAATTGTAAATACATAGTATATGCATGTATACATATATACATATATGTATGTATATGTATGTATATGTACAAACATATTTACATATTTTAATTACTATCCATATTCTGCATTTTACAGATATGAACGCATTTACCAATTTATTACTCACTTATTGACTGAGGAGGCTGCAATAAAATTCAAAGGGTCAATTGAGTGACAATTACAAGACATTCTTTGTTTTGCCAAATGAACTTAAATCCCATTACGAGGCTAAAATTCTATAAAATTTTGAACAAAACATTATTAAAGAAATACCATAAAACGAGCTCAGTTGATTATTATTTTTAAAAACCATTTTGGAAAAAGCAATTATTTTATTTAAAATCCACTGAAATGACCGATTGAAATGAACAACGGATGATTATTTTATCATATTATGCTCTTACTTCTTTAAAGAAAAAAATATGATGCAAAATACTTGTTGCACTTGCAAAACTGTTATCCGCTCTCATGTAAAATTGCGAATTTAGACATAAGTTAATGTTCCAAGTGTTCACAGATTTATGATACATAGTATATGTATATTTTATATCCTTTGCTCCAGCAAATCCCAAGAAAAGTTACGTTTTGTTTTTTATTTACATTTTTTGTTAATTGGATCATGCGAAGTATCATCCAGTTTTAAAATCGTGAAAATACATGCACTTGTAAGGACCTTATACCTATTTGATTACATTTTTGTATATTAATTTTTCATAAAATTTTCCTCCAAATAATGCCCAAAAATATGCTTCAATATTTTTCTTACTCTAGTTCCTTCGTGATACGGTGTCTTCGCGCTCAGGACTAGTAACATCCCACAAGCATTCTTGTTCTTTAAGAAAATTAATAAATTCCTCGGTAACTTTACGGTTCCATTGTATAGACATTTTTGAATACTTTCCCGTTTTTCACTTTACAACATACCTATTTATATGAAATTTTTACTGATTAAATCATTTTAATAACAATGCTCTTCTTTTTGTTTAATAAATGAATTGCAACAAGATTAAATAATAAGTTGGGCAGTTCATGAACTAGTTCGTTCATTTAACTAGTTCATCGAAAAAATAAAGGCGCTAGTTCGAAATTTTAAGTATATGTGGCTGCACACTTATTTTTAGATATTTGAAAAAAGGGAGTTTTTAGAACGGTATAAGGGATTATAAATCCGATGTTAAAGATTATTAAAGCCAAATAGTTCTTAAGTTGTTAAATTTGCAATCTGAGAACGAAGATATGTTACAAAAAAATCTTTTGAAAATAACTACTTTATGAAAACGCAAATAAATAAGTACACTTCCCTAGTACTTAATAAACACATCTTTCAGGCTGTTCGTTGAAATAAGCTTTGTTCAGCAACTCAACTTACAAGAAGAGCGTTTGTGACAAATTAAAGTCCCCACAAACAGAAGCGATACGATATAGCCCACACAGCAAAATCGTATCGCGTCATGCACGATTTTGCTGTGTGGGCTGTATCGTATCTCTTCTGTAGTGAGTTTCTGTAACAAAATCGCGAAAATTTTCGATCAAAATGACGTCACATTAATACGTTCCACACTTTGTCACCACCTAAAAAGCAGGTGAGAATCTATCGATTGACGTCATTATGACGTCACTCAGGCGAAAAGATTGATAGAGTTCAGTTACAGAAACGCAGTGCTGTTTGTGGTGACCTTTAAGAGTAAAAACGAGAAAAAGAGAAAATTATCAACGTAAGTTATTGAACGCAAAATCGTAAACATTTGCAAGTAAACAGCTGATGCGGTGTTTTCACAATTTGATTTCTAGGTTAGGTTGTAATTGAAATCTTTGAAATTGAAAATGAATGTAAATAACTGAAATAGGAAGACGAAAGTCTACTTTGGATATTCCACAACATCGTCAAGATTCCTTTTTGCGCTAATTTATTTAGTACGCAATTAGAAATTTGCGATTAAAATGTTTGCATATTTCCAATTGAAATTTTTGTGATCATATGTTCTTGCCGCTTCTATTTTTTTAAAGTACATAGTTGCAAGTGAAAATTTTACTTGCAACTATTTTCAACTCTCTCGAAGTCTTACTCTCCCAATTTGGCTCTCTTTTGCGAATTTTTTGGGTTATTGAACATAAAATTCGTAACTATTCGTAAAAGCAATTAAAAATGTTGAGTTATTGAACAAAGCTATAGTGAACACGGGTTATCGAATACAAAAGTGAGTTTCTGTAACAAAATCGGGAAAATCGATCAAAATGACGTACCCCCAGCGGTCAGGGGGCTTAGAATATACCTGTGGTAAGGAATGCCTGTCGTAAGTGGCGACTAAGATCCACCGGCCTAGAAGGTTGATAATGGCCAAAAAAAAAATCGCTTGCACGACAGTCGGGCTAGCGTCAGAAGGGACTAGTACCCGAGCGTAACGGATTTATTTGGCAAAGTACTGTCACTTCCCCTACACTCCCCAAAACCTTCGAAGGGTGTCTTGGTGGCTAAAACATCAACAACAACAACATCAAAATGACGTCACATTAATACGTTCCACACTTTGTCACCACCTAAAAAGCAAGTGAGAATATATCGATTGACGTCATTATGACGTCACTCAGTCGAAAACATTGATAGAGTTCAGTTAAAAAAACTCAGTACAGTTTGTCTTAATAGCATTTTCATGCTTTGTCGCTATCGTTGTTTTTTTTTTTTGAAAAATGCCAATGTGAAAGAGAAGAAAGCTTGGAATCACATTGAATTACAGCAAAACATTTTTCCAATTCGTCTTGTTTTAAATTCGCCCCATTTTAGTATACATATACAATTTAAATCGTGTGACCTAATAAGACAACTTTAGGACCGGTTTCGCTATCTCCGGTTAAGTACATACAATTCCTGGGCTTTCTCCGGTTATTCCGTGCGTTTTCATCATTTCAACGAACCGCCCGTGTGTATTGTATTTTTCGATTTTGTTTTGATCTCCGGTATCAGCTGTGATTTGGTAACTTGTTTTTATTTTCTGGTTCCACACTTTTCATTGCGTAAATATCGGTCAATTAAAAAAAAAATTAAATAAACTAAAATGAAAAGTTTTCTCCAACGCTACACTCCAACCATTGTTATGATTCCATCTATAATCGGAATGCATTATGGGTGGAGTGTATTACAAAAAAATCGCGCTTTAGTTCCCGCTGACGAAGAGATCGAATTGCCTGTCGTGACTGTGAGTGAAGGGAGTTTCACAAACTTAATATCATATTTTGCTTAATTTATTTAAATTGTACGTACTTCTTAAACAGTTTGCCAAGTATTGTTGGAAGCGAGTACAAGATGTAACGGGAGTTGGAGAGGCTGTTAAAGTTGCACCTCGGCCGGATGCCAAATAAAAGCATGGAGTACAATGTACGGACTACGTACATACATACATATCTCCGCATATAATTATAAACAAGAGTTGTAATGCTGTAATTGTTAATTTGTTTTTTTTAGAAATCAGTGGAATATATGTATGTACATATATGTATGTTAAATAAAACTACAAACGACGCTTATCATTTTGGAGCGGAAAACAGAATCGAAGCAAGCTCTACTACATACTACGAGAGGCAAAATAAACCTCAGTGTATATTATTTGACTTTATACTATACTATAAAGTTTATAGTTTTTTTGTCAATACCAATCATCAATGAAATAAAGGCCAAACGTTTCCAGAAGCAGTGGGGATGCATTCCTCAGTAGAGGCAAAAATTGTATCCCTGTTTCCTACCGCGCGCCATATGCCTTTTGGAGCTTAAAGCAAATGCGCAAAATAACGCAGGTAGGCAGTCCACTCTAAGTGGCCCGAACTTATATCCGGCCAAGGTCTGTCACTCCCGCTGCACTCTTCAAAACTTCTGGGGAGTGTTTTTGCCGTTACAACAGCCTAAAATAAGGGATAAAATCAGGGGCCTCAGACTCCAGCGGGCTTAGAATATATCCGTGGTAAGAAACGCCTGTCGTAACAGGCGACTAAAATCCACCGGCCTAGAAGGTTGATAATGGACAAAAAAATCGTTCGCACGACAGTTGGGACTAGTTCCAGAGCGTACCGGATTTATCCGGCAAAGGACTGTTACTTGCCCTACACTACCCAAAGATTGTCTTGGTGGCTATAAAAACCAGACGCCTCACTCTGTAGTTCGACTGGAAAGAAACTTCGTTCACTTTCGAGTTCTATTCGATATATTCTATGGAATGCGAATGTGCTTTCGAATCGAATTTCGCTATCAAATAAGAGTTGCAGAGTGAGGGCCCAGCAGTAGGTACCAAAATATTACGAGCTATAATAAGTAGGACGATGTTTTGTGTAACGATTTTTCGTCATCCCTTGCCAAATTTTGTTAGTTATAAACCGGTTTCGGCGATGTGCCGTCTTCGATATCTTTTTTCGTTTTTACCACGAAATGGTCCTTACCTATATAAATACTAGGTGCGCTAATGCGTATAGCCAAATTAAATACACAAATATGTAAATGGTAATTTACATTGGTTTGTTTTAATGTTCATTACTTAAATATTATTGATTACACAATCAAGTTCAAAGGTTGAAAATATGAAAAAATGCATGTGCATACTCTTCGGTCAATTAATGTTTGGCTTTGTTCAGAAACTCAGTTTGAGGCGCAACCTGCTTTTGTAGTACAAGCAGACCGTTCATAAGCGTAAATTTTGCATGAAGCGTCGCTCATCACAATCATCAAAAAAATAATTACTGCCGCTGTTGCGTTTCATGCTGCGTTTCTGAAAATACCCTTTATATGTAGCATACATAGGTAGATATGTATGTATGTAACACAACACATTTATACAAATTGCCAGTTGTACAGATACATAACAAATTAAATACAAATTAGATATTTATAAATTATACAAATATGCGTATATGTAAAAAAATACATATATTTATATTATATTATAAAGTATAGTATTTATATTTTAATATAATTATAATATGAAATAATGTACATAAATTGGTTACTTTGCTTTTTAAGTAGGTACGTACATACCTACAACTGGATAAGTCAAACTCTGATACGCGTTAATGCTTTTTACATTTCTGTCACAAATTTTAATCTTAATTATGCACTTTGTAGTTAATTAATATATTTCACTTTTTATATACATACCAGTGGCATATATGTATATCAGCTAGAAACAAGAGTCTCAGAGGCAATGAAAAACCGCTAACTTGAAATTCTGAACCAATGACACATGTATGTATGTATGTAAAAAAAACTTACTCAAATGTACATAACTCTAATATCTACTTAATATGTAGGTACTAATTCAAACTATATATTTACTACATACATACATACATACAATACAAGAATAGTAAAAAATATGCCCCAATGTCTACATCCTAAATTTCAACTGAAAAATTACACAAAGTAGTGCTTTTTAAATGCTTAAATTTCTAACCCGCACACCCGTTGACAAACACCTCTCATTGTGCCAATTGCGATGAAACACTGAGATTATCCAACTGTCCATTAAAAAGTACATCACTTATTAGCTTCTCGGCAATAATCCTTTGTGTGGGATTCATTACGCGCAGCTTAGATGCTACATTAATACCGATGGCATCATACTCATCCTCCTGCCGGTGGGTCGCCGCTGTGGTTGTATACGAATTGCCGAATAATGGTTGCAGATGTTCGCGTGCAATTTGTATTGTCGGTACTTGCTGGTGTATTTGGGCGATTTGCGTTGGGCCAGCTTGATTGGATTGCTGTTGTTGATGCTGCTGCTGAAGCTGGTGTTGTATGTGCTGCTGATGTTCCAGAGAATTGACAGCCTGAAACAAAAAAAAAAAAAAACAAATGTTGTTAAGTTTTGCAAGAAATATTTCAGACTTTTAAGCTAAAAAATCTACTAACCTGTTGTATCTCGCGCTGCGAATTTGAATCCAATGATGTTATTTCCAAAACTTTCACTTCGGTTGTATGCTGCGGCTGCGCATTAGCTGTCGCATGTTGTAAATGTTGTTCGACGCTATGTTGTTGTTGTTGGTGTTGCTGATGCTGCTGTAGCTCATGTTGATGCTGCTGATGCTGTTGTTGGTGTTGCTGTTGCTGTTGGTGATGTTGCTGTTGGTGATGTTGTTGTTGTTGTTGTTGTTGATGATGTTGCAGCTGCTCCTCATCCTTGACGATAATACATTCACCAGGCGATACGGTTACTGTCTTGATTTCGGTGGTTTGTACATGACTTAAGTTGTCGGTTTGTGAGACATTTGTACAGCTGGTCTCCACAACAGGTTCCTCCTCAAATTCCATTGAATCATCCACATCGAAACTTATTGCCAATGAACGTTTTGGAGTTTTAGCATCACGCATTACGCATCGTTTTGGATTCTGTTCGGCAATGAAAAGTAATTTGTCATAGTACCAGAGGCGTGTTTCGTAATTATTTTTTGCATTCGATTTGCGAAATTCACGTCGAAATGCCGAACGTAGCGAATTGATTTTGCGCACAACCATTGCCCGATCGGGATTTGGTTCCACCTCTTTAAGCTTTTCAACCAGACGATCGTACGCCTTGTTCCGCACACTGTTTGGAAATAAAAATATCGTATTAATACGAAAAGTACAAAACAAATAATTGGAGGTGTGATTTGTTAATATAGATATTTGTAATGTTTTGTAATTCTGCTTCGACGCCAAGTGCCCCACTTACAAAACATTACAAATACATATGTAAATTAGATAAAAAAAATATTTGTGTAAGTACCTGTGATTGCTATAATCGGGATGTTTGGGATGCCATAAACATTCTTCTTGTTGATATAGATCAATAAACTCGCCGAGCCAAAGTCGCGAGTACGAGCGCAGATCGCAATTCAAAGCACCTAGACCAGCTGACATATTGAATCTAGAATTTTAATATGTTTATAGTATTCACAACCAAATATTGACATAACTATTACTAGTTCCGATACTTGGACCTGAGTGTCGCATGGGCATGTGGGCTTCACTTCACAAAAGTCCACCTATTGGTTATTTTCACTTTATGAAAAAATTAATATGGCATTGTATTATGACAGTGAAAGGAGATGTCCTGCTGCAACCATCAAGTCTAATAACCGAAACGAATGTTTTCTTTTTCTTACAATATAAAACTCCTCATTAAGCGCAACTGTTTAGGGCATTGTTACACAGACGGTCTTTTGATTATTGGTCATTCCTCTATTACTATAATATTTAATAATCAAACATGGCCATTGCCATTTAATCTATCTATTTTTAAAACGTTTCATAATTCTATACACACTAGCTACCAAATGAGACTTGATTGTGTAATTATTATTAAGTATAAATTTATTTAATATACTTAAGCGTTTAGTTAACTAATTTCCTCTCATATTCGTCTTGGTAAAACTGTAAAGATTGTTGTGGTATGTTGCGCTGCTGGTTAAAAGATCGATCCTTAGCTTTGAAATTCATTATTTCCCTTTGAATAAATATTATAGCTTCGTCAATAACTTCTGGATTTTTCATTTCATTTAAAGTGGAAACCACTTGTTCACCAAGCCATTCGTATTTTCTTTGAATTTGTTTTGGTGCTTCTTCGATAGTGCTGCTTGATCTAATCGGGGAATGATCTGATAACAATTCTTCGATGGTGTTTACTTCTCTAATCGAATCATAATCCGATAGTTCTTCTTTCTTTTGGCTTCTTGATCTAACCGGGTAATGATCTGATAACTCTTCTTCTATGCCCGATCTGGCGTGTTCCGACGATAAGGGGTCCTTGGATAGAATACAAATTTCATTATTGTGAAATCATTTCTTTTGAGGACGGTGCGCTATTATAAAAATATATCATTATGCGCCATCACTTACATCTAAAGTTTCATTTTCCTCACTGCTTTCATATTTTTCATCCAGCACCTAAGTATAAGTTAAACAATTATTCAATTTGAATTCGAAAGTGTACCTTACTTTCAATTGTTTACTCACAAGTTTCGGTTGTGTTTTGAGACGAATAAGGGAAGTGTCAAATTTCAAACTTAATGTGGGACGAAGGAAATCCAAGTCATGAAAGCACCATAAGCTTGGTTGTCTAATATTTTTACCACCACTTTGTTCTATACTGTATCTTATATGGCGCAATTCCTTTCTATACTGTGATCTTAAGCTGAGTACCTTAGTTTTGATCTCGGCAACTGTTATCTCACGGAAATACCGTCTCATCGCATATTGAATTGATTCCCAAGCTTCCTTTTTCTTTTCACGGTCAGCGCGCTCAGGACAATTAACATCCCACAAGCATTCTTGCTTTTTCAGCAAATAAATTAATTTTTGGGTAATTTGGCGATTCCATTGGACATTCATTTTATAACATTTATGCCAGCGAAGAAAATATGAAATTTTCCTTGATGAAATCACCAACCGTTTGGCCACGCGGTTAATGTTCGCTCAATCTACAATTTTTCTTTTCGTTTTATAGGGATAGTAATTACAATTAGTGACCAAAGTATTATTTTGCGGTGAAAACAATAATCGGTAACCAAAAAGCAAATGATCGTCTGTGTTAAGGTGCCCTTTCTGCAAATAAAAGCAAAAGTTTTTTTTCTGACGCTTGAACTACTACAAAATTACATAAATATACAAATAACTTTTTAAGTCTCCAGCTTTCTTGTGTCGAGCAAGTCGTGCGAACACGCTCGCGTTCCGTTGCTACATCGTCGCTTAAGCTTCACAACCTCCCAAGTGAAACTTTCACAACAGCCTATGCTAAAATTAAGATTTGCCAAACTTTTAACTCCTAGTGGCCAGCTCTATCGGTCCATACCATCAATTTGGGAAGCTCTATATTTCCTTCTAATGTCCTTTTGAAGTCGTAGAGTTGGAAGTCGGGAAATCAAAACATATGTCGGTAAAGCCATTATGAAAGTTTCACTTAGGAGGTTATGAAGTTTAAACGACGCCATGCTCTTTTGACAGCCTCAGGACAATGGATTGCTGCTTCTATAGCTATAGGAAATATTTATTTGCAGAATGCCCGCCACTCCCGTTCTCAGACTGCTTTTTTAAATTTACTTTCCAAAATTAATCGAAAGGTTGTGAAAGGTAAGACAAAAAAGATGTTCGTGTAGTAATACTTTTTTTTTACTCGTTGCTTTCTCGTTCACACAATCACACGGTTCGCGATGGCTTCCCACTTTTCCATCGTACACCTAACCACAAACACTTATTTTATATGTATTATCTATAAATATACATGAAATTTCTTTTTTGTTTACTTACCACTTTTGTTTATTGTTATTATCTGTAGCCGCAAGTTTCGTTTACCACAAAATTGTTTGCTAAATTCCTGCTCAAGTTGCTGGTTGTTAATCAACTCAAACGTTCACCCAACCAAACCAACGAACATAATTCGGTACGAGACCAACCATTTTGATTTCTCGTTCGTTCGCACTATGATTCATAATTAATGGTTGTAGCAATCCGAAGTCGGTCTTCTTCTTTCGCCAAAATCAAAATGACCATGGTCTAATACACTTTAGAGCGCTTTCACATTACCCGGTGCGGTATCGGATCGACATTTTTGGTTTTCACCGAAAGTATACCGAAACCTTACTGACCACATGTATTTCAATTGGCACTTTCACATTAGTGTTGCATACATGAAATCGGAGCGGATTAATTTCGGTATACCGCAACGCGGTAAGACCGGTCAGTAAGATTTGAGGAATTACTGCACACATTTTTGCGGCGTGATAAAAGAAGAAGAACAAAGTCAGTAAAAAACTCGTTTCGCTAATAAATGTAGCAAGTTATAATGTCTTCGTCTTCGCTAGAAGACATTATTGTTATTATTGAGTGATTTGTTGAAGTTAAAAATTTTGTTTTGCAAATTTCGATGTTTGTTTTCCTATTTTCTGCCGATTACGCACCGAAAGTATTCCCACAAGTGTGAAAAACACAGCAACGCGGAATCGTTTCGTTAAGCTGAAAATACCGAGCAAAAAATGTCGATCCGATGTCGTACCGAGTAATGTGAAAAGGCCCTTAGGGGCATTTCAGTTATTACATCTGGGTCTGGGTTAAGATAAATTTTTACTGAAACAATCCGGCTCATAATGAAAATGGGCTGCACTTGAAAAGAACTAAAAAGAAGAAGAAACATATACAACATATACCCAGCAGTAAAAATCTGAAATGAATCACTAATGAAAGTCATCATGAGGAGGTATCAGTGAATACTTTCATATAAAGGCTGCTGAATTTTTTCAAATAAATGGTTTGCTTTCCTCATGCCTATATGACTCCGTTCGGAGCCGGCATAAAACTGTCCAATGGTAGGAAAAACAAAAGGAGCACACCTCGAATTGGGAGAGAACCTCGGCCATAAAACTCGTCAGAGTTATAATAGCGCAAAAACAATTCTTCTGTACGTTGAAAAGAGAAAAATACTCCCTCAAAAACAATTTGATTGACTTTAAACTTCAAACTAAATGAAAATAACTATTTCAAAAATTATTTTTTTGGAAATTTGAATTTAAATTACTGAAATAAATTATGAAACTCAAATGGCGGGATAGCTATGTATTCCATATTATAAGGAGAAGCCAGTGCGCAGTATAATTTTTCTTCCGGACTTCTTCTTTCCCCTTACGGCCAAAGCAGAAGCTTACAAGAGGCAAATTTGTATTTCCATATATTTTTTATTTTAAATATAATTTGTTTTATAGTTGTCAAATTGAAAAATTTGTCAGAAAAGCTGCCGAATGTCAAAAAACCTACCCAAATACAAGCTGGCTCGTGGGTTTATAACCGCCTAGATGATATTTCGTTTGGTTTTTTCAATATAGCTTGCACGCTTGCACCAACGCAAAACGATAGTGATGAATATTCAACAAAGAATGATCAATGATCATTTAGCAGTGAAACAAATTTACTGCAGGGTATATGTATACATATGTATACATACACAAATGTCACTTTTCAGTTCTGCCAAATCAAAAAAGCACTGTGCTGCCAAATCAGCACGGAAAAAACAAATCGAACAGGGCGGATCAGAAATTGAACCAGCAATTGATCTGGGCCCTCACTCTGTAGTTCGATTCGAAAGGGAAATTCGATTCGAAAGCACATTCGTGTTGTAAAGAATATATGGAAAAGAACTCGAAAGCGAACGAATTTTCGTTCGAATCGAACTACAGAGTGAGGCCCCTGGTTTAATCCAGGGACTGTAACGGTTATAAGTTATATCCAAAAAGTTGATTTTTAATCATTATTTGCTGAGTTTTATTTTCTGCTCACAAAATAAAAGTTATTTCTTGAGTTTTATTTTTCCATCAGAAAATAAAAGTTATTTCTTGAGTTTTATTTTTCCCTCAGAAAATAAAAGTTATTTCTTGAGTTTTATTTTTTTCATCAGAAAATAAAAGTTTTTTTTGAGTTTTATTTTTCGATCAGAAAATAAAAGTTATTTTTTGAGTTTTATTTTTCCCTCAGAAAATAAAAGTTATTTTTTGAGTTTTATTTTTCGATCAGAAAATAAAAGTTATTTTTTGAGTTTTATTTTTCGATCAGAAAATAAAAGTTATTTTTTGAGTTTTATTTTGCGATCAGAAAATAAGAGTTATTTTTTGAGTTTTATTTTTCCCTCAAAAAATAAAAGTTATTTTTTGAGTTTTATTTTTCGATCAGAAAATAAAAGTTATTTTCTGAGTTTTATTTTTTTGCTCAGAGAATAAAAGTTTTTCAGTTTAATTTTGGCTGCATTTGTAGATTTTGCCATATAAATAGGTAAAGTGATTAAATAAATTTTTAATTTTTTTTATTTATAAACTTTACCTATGTTTTAATGTGGCAAAATCGACAGCCGCAGCTAAAATTAAACTGAAGAAACTTTTATTCTCTGAGCAAAAAGATAAAACTCAAAAAATAACTTTTATTTTCTGATCGAAAAATAAAACTCAAAAAATAACATTTATTTTCTGAGGGAAAAATAAAACTCAAAAAATAACTTTTATTTTCTGATCGATAAATAAAACTCAAAAAATAACTTTTATTTTCTGAGGGAAAAATAAAACTCAAAAAATAACTTTTATTTTCTGATCGAAAAATAAAACTCAAAAAATAACTTTTATTTTCTGAGGGAAAAATAAAACAGAAAATAACTTTTATTTTCTGATCGATAAATAAAACTCAAAAAATAACTTTTATTTTCTGATGGAAAAATAAAACTCAAGAAATAAATTTTATTTTCTGAGGGAAAAATAAAACTCAAGAAATAACTTTTATTTTCTGAGCAGAAAATAAAACAGAAAATAATGATTAAAAATCTATTTTTTTTATAAAAATCGAAAAAATAAAAGTTAATGCACCTAGAGATAGTCTGCGTTACGGTGATTACATCTGTGTACTTCTTTTGCGTTTAGCATTTCTCCTTCAGTATGATTTTTTTAGTCAAAATTTAAAAAATAACGATTATTTGCAATCCCTGGTTTAATCGGGCTGAAATCTTTTGCCGAGTTCCCGTGGCAGTGATCCAGATCGGGATAAGAAGTTTGCATGCAAATGCAACACGAATTTTGTGATCCTGGTGTTTATCTGTATCAATTTCGGATCCGTATAGATTGTAATAGATTTTTTTTGATCCATATAAATACCAGGATCACCAAATTGTTGTTGCATTTGCATGCAAACTTCTTATCCCGATCTGGATCACTGCCACGGGAACTCGCCTTTTGTTGTTGCATTTACATGCAAAAATTTTTATCTGGGTTAGGATCACCGTATGTGAAACACGGCTTTTTTCTCTCATTTTTTCGATTTTTATTGTCTGTGAGAGATTAGGTGAGTACCCGTGGTAGTTATCCAGACCCGGATAAAAATTTTGCAAGCAAATGGAACAACAATTTTGTGATCCTGGTATATATCTGGATCAAAAAAAAATCTATTACAATCTACACGGATCCGAAATTGATCCAGATAAACACCAGGATCCCCAAATTCTTGTTGCATTTGCATGCAAACTTCTTATCCGGATCTGGATCACTGCGACGAGAACTCGCCTATTGGTTGCAAGTTGATTCGGTATGGCCCAGTTTACGCCAAGATCAAAATGACCATGGTCAAATTTCTGCTATTGCTTTTTCATAAAGTGCCAATTTTCACAATGCTCAGATTCAACAGTCACGCAAAACAAAAATTGGGAGTCGATTTTGTTTTTTACGCGCATCACTAATTTAAGCTTAAAGCACATTCAGACTGCATTTGAAATTACGTTGATTAGCCGAAATTACTTTCCGAATTTACGTGCGTTCAGACACGTTTTTGACTAATTTGCTTAAGTCGGGTTTCAGTTAGAGCGCTTTCACATTACTCGATGCGGAATCGGATCGACATTTTTGGTTTTTACCGAAAGTATACCGAAACCTTGCCGACCACATGTATTTCAATTGGCACTTTCACATTAGTGTTGCATACATGAAATCGGAGCGGATTGATTTCGGTATACCGCAACGCGGTAAGACCGGTCAGTAAAATTTGAGGAATTACTGCATACATTTTTGCGGCGTAATAAAAGAAGAAGAACAAAGTCAGTAAAAAACTCGTTTCGGCTATAAATGTAGCAAGTTATAATGTCTTCGTCTTCGCTAGAAGACGTTATTGTTATTATTGAGTGATTTGTTGAAGTTAAAAATTTTGTTTTGCAAATTTCGATGTTTGTTTTCCTATTTTCTGCCGATAACGCGCCGAAATTATTCCCACAAGTGTGAAACACACAGCAACGCGGAATCGTTTCGGTAAGCTGAAAATACCGAGCAAAAAATGTCGATCCGATGTCGTACCGAGTAATGTGAAAAGGCTCTTACGCTGATCCTGCGCCAAATAAAAATTTTTACATGGTCAACTTAAATGAAAATATAATTAATAAAATACTCCCACCAAATTAAACTTTTTATAATTAAAGAATCACTTATACAATGCAATATACAATGAGAATATATCTAAGAAGCCGCCGCGAACAAATATAAAGGCCCTCGGCAACTTACAATCTGGATAGAGTGGAACTGCGTTGTGTGTCGGGTGATTGACGCAAATATCAAAAAATTTTAATTTTCGTCGCCGCGAGCCGATAGCGAGCCGACAACAAGTACGTGTAGCACGACTGCTGCCGTTTGCACTAAAACCACAAAAAAAACTCAAATTTGACTTACTCACTCAAAAAAACACTCAAACTGACAATCCAGGTTGTAGGTTGCCGAAGGCCATAATAGCCGTGCTTTTATTTTTGCGCAGATGTATACGCGCTAAAATAAAATACAGCTAATGTCAAATATTAGCGATTGGTAAAGATGTTTTTCGATTATAATTGATAAAATTTAGAGAAGAGACCGATTGCACAGTAATTTCGTGAGTAATTTAGCCGACGTGCGCATTTCAAGGGTAATTTCGGCTGGCATTTTTGTATAGGCCCTTGGCAACTTACAATCAGGATTGAGAGGAAGTGTATATGTGTGAGTGTCGGGTGATTGACGCAAATATCAAAAATATTTGATTTTCGTCGCCGCGAGCCGACAAGTACGTGTAGCACGACGGCTGCCGACTAACTCACTCAAACGAGCTTTCAAATTCTTCTACATTCCTGTTTCCATGAGATTTTATCATCATGCGATAACCTTTATTCTTGAATCATGATTTATAGGCCCGTCACATAGCATACGTCAATCCGTCTACGTCGACGTATGTGACTGACAGCTCAGTAAACTGTGGGCATTTAAATGTACATCGTCACAAGTACGACGGATCCGTCGCCGCAACGTACCAAAGTTGCCCAACAGTTAACTTTTGGCATACGTCAATCCGTCGCTATGTCAGCTGATTGCTTTTGATTCTTAACCTTTAGCTACTGTTGAATTTCACTTTTTTTGCAATTTCGTGTGAGTAGGCAAGTGCGCAAAATTAAATTAAAAAGACAACTAAATTTGCATCGGGACAAAAAAGTGATAATTATGGTGTTTTAAAAACTCAAATATTGTTAATTGTGCATGCTACGGCCATTTATCGCGCTTCAACTCGCTTATATTTTAACAATTTCCTTTGTAAATTAACAGAAAGTAAGGCATCGAGCCCGGGAAATCCCGATCCCGAATCCCGGGCCTCCCGTACAATTTTTTCATCCCGAAATCACGGGATAGTTTTTATTCGAATCCCGGAGTTTCGGGATTTTGCGGGATTTCATATATGTAGTAATTATTCAACGTTTTTGATGAAGTTGTTTCTGCCATATTATTTTTAAAGTTACAATATTAAATCACAAGACACCCCCTGTGTTTAAAATTGCCCAACTGCTATGCTTTATATATAATCCCGAAAAATCGCGGGATCCCGGGATTGTCATTTTCAAATCCCGAAATCCCGGGATTGCCAAAAAGCTGCGGGATTCGATGCCTTAACAGAAAGGTAGCATGAAATTTGATGCTGATTTGATGTGTGTATGTCAAACCGTCAAATTACACAGACACGCGATTTGATCAAATGATTTGATCATGTAAGGGCCCTATTATCGCCATTGACCATGATTCAATAATAAAGGTTTTCGCATACCCACCAAGACCAATCTATATACAGGTCGTCTTATGTGAAGGAGAATAGGTGATTACAGTTAGACGGCCTTTTTCAAAAATGCCAAAAGCAGAGAAAACGCCAGCGAACACACAACCGAACATGCAAACACACAACCGAACACACAAGCTATTTCCACGAAAAACACGTGCAAGAATGCAAAATCAAAACAAAAGACGATAGTTTGACATAAGCTACAAACACGCTGAAGAAGAGCTACTCTTCCTTGCATGGACCTTCTATAGTTAGGTTATGATACCCACGGATACCGACATACCTTCATATATAGTGGGGCCAGAAGTGTCATGGAAACCGGAATGTAGAAGAATTTGACAGAACTGGTCCCTATGGAAATGCTAGGGTACCTGTGTGGGTGGCATATGTCAACAAAAACAAAATGTTTGTGTTCGTGTGTTTATGAAGATTGAAGAAGAAGTCAGCTGACCGCCTGCATTCTCCTTCAAAGTTCCTTCATGCCAGTGACCAATCAGAGAGTTCGAAGAATGCCAGAACAAAACATAATGAACAAAAGTTGGCCAGCGACGAGTTGATGTGTATGAACCAAGGCTAATTTATATATAATTGAACCATGGTTTGAACAAATGGAAGACAGAACAGCGGCACAAAAGAGAGTCGTTGGATAATTTCACGGCAGAGTTGCTGTGTTTGGACACGGATATTCTGCATCAACCTTGATCAAAACAAAATACGATAGTTTGACATAAGTTGAAAACAGGAAGAAGTCGAGCTTTTCTCTCCTGCATCGACCTTCTATATGTTGGTTGAGAAATGCAACAAAAAAAAAACACGAACAAAAAGTAAAAACAAATAAGTAAAATGTCAGAATGGAAATGAAAATAATCGCTAGTTTCGTAATTTCTTTTTTTTATCAAAAATAAATTGTGTGTCTAGGCGGCTAGAAGGTGCTCTAATCAATTTAGCTCAGCGAGTGAATCCACAGAAGCAGTGTTTTTGTGTCGGAAATACGCAGTTGTGTACATATGTATAAGAAATATTTCCTCTGCTCTGATACATCTCCAAATTTAGGTTTCTTCTAACAATTCCAATAAGAATTTGTCACAATAGGCAATTTATTTACGTCGCATATGTATATGCAAAATACAGGGTGTGAAAATTAATATAAATAAAAAAAAGTGATAAATACCAGAGTGCAAAGAACCTAAGTACATATACATATTTGTATGTTCATACGTAAATCATATAATAAAAACCGTAATTGTTGTCAATAAACCGCGTGTGTTTGTAAAAATAGCCGAAAAATCAATGTTCATAACACTTACGTATGTAGCTCAATTGGGGAAGGAGAATCGCACAGCCGCTACGTATTAAATGGAGACAGTGCGTCTTCGTTCTGTCTAACCACCCACTCACACGTTTCATACATACATATGTATACGAGCTCAAAGAACAGCATCACGAAAGCCTCCCGAAAATACTATTTGGAAAGGATTAAGTAGATCGCGTTTGACTGGAGATACATAGGTAAGAATTTATTTTATGTAATACATACATATATGTATACATTCATACCCAGCAAACATTCGGAGTCATAAAAGAATCAGAAAGGAATCCTAAACTGAAGTTTTCACACTCATTATGAGCTCATTTTGGAGACCGAAATGTATGTATTTCTGTTCCTAAAGTGGTCGCCCGATATGAGCCTAATTCCATACATCATAGGTATGAGCCTGAATAAGTCATAAAAGGTATGGAGATATCGAGCCGTGTCCGACAAAAAGACGTAAGTGCCAAAAAGAGGGTTATTTCTTTGCAACCGTGAAATTAGTCTCTAACTTTAATAGCATAACAGCCAGTTTCACGAAAGAATTTAAGCTTAATTTAATTTTTTTTACTTCAATTTTATATGAAATCTGACAGGGAAAAAATTTAATTTTCATTTGTTTCTTTTTCAAATGTTTAATCACTACTTACACTATCAGGTCTATAATAAATTACTTTTCTGAAAGATCTTTCCCAATAAACACAACGGATTCGCCTCGAATTCGCGTCGGATTCGCTTTCTCTGACTATATTATCGCGGCAATAGTTCGCGGCGATAGATCGGCGAATCCGAATTCGTAGGCATGTCACCTATCACTAGCGATTCGAGAATTTGTTCATTCTCGGATCGCTGGAGATTCGATTTTTTTATGATTAGCGATTCGAGAATTTTTAATTTCTCTGATCCTTGGCGATTCGAGAACTTGTTCATTAGCGATTCGAGATTTTTTTATAAATGGCGTTTCGAAAAATTAAAAGTTCAGAGTTTGGTTTACTGCTAATGGTTTAAATCCGTATAAAATAACAAAAGCACTTAAAATATTTTTATAAAGAAAGTTTAACTTTCATAAATAACAAAAGCTTTTCAAGTTCAGGTATAAATGTAAAATTTCAGAACTATGTAAGTATAATGATTTTTTAGTGCAAAACAACTTTAAAAAAATTGAAAAAATTAATATCGCGAAAATTGATTTTCTCGAACTTGCCGCGAACTCGAGGCGAGTCCGAGAAATTACGTTCGCGAAAATCTGCTTTCGCGAACTCGCCTCGAATTCGCCGCGATATCATCCTCGCGTCTGTGTTTATTGGGTTAGATTACGTGTATTTATGTACATATGTATGTATAAACTTATGTATGTATTTTTATACCTATAAGGCGGCGGCCGAAAAATAGTGACGAAATGTAAACACTAGCCTCAGCCCTTGGCTAAATATATTACGGTTAATTAAATAAAATAAATGACTAGTTCAACTTTTCCTTTATTCTTTAATTCCCACTGCCGCTCAGCTGTCAATTTATTTTGACATTAAACAAATTTGCTAAGAATAATTGTCTGGGTAGATTCATTTATATCCGGACTGATTTTCCATATTCCAAATTCTTACGCCTTCGGAATAACCCGATCCGTGCATTTGCATTATTTTCAGTAAGGCTCATATTGCACAAGCAAGTTTTTTTCTATCACTATATAGTGCTTAATAATAATAAGATATGTACATAATATAATACATATATGTATTTAAATTATTCTTAACGCGATTGATTTTCTTGCTTGTATCTTTTTGCTTTTTTGTCTCTCCTCTAAAGTTTGAAGAATGGCACTTACCCAATTTGCACTCTAAGCTAGCGATATGTGTTTATGTAAAAATGCACGTACCTATGTGCATATATGTATGTACGTACATACATAGTACATATGTATATAAATATTTGCTTGTTTTTATATTGTTTTGCTATTTACTTATTCATTTGCCATTTTTATCTGCTGTAGGTATAAGGTATTTGCCGGGTTAAGTTCAAAGTCCATATAATGAAGCGCAAGCAGGTTTCTTCTTCTATGCATACACAAGTGCATATGAATAAATGAATCTCTTGCATCGTCTTCCTCTACTGGTCTTCTGAATGGACAAAATGTAAATTTGCACGATTATTTTGGAGTATGAAATACATATCCATCTTCACCCTGCAGCGAAATCAACTAGTTGTAAACTATTTGACAACTAGTTGGCCATACAGCTCAACTAGTCAGCCATCTATCTTTTTCCATATTAGCAACTGGTATTTTTAACACGGTGATGACCTAGGAAATGGCAATTGTCAGTATCCACACCAGCATCATACCAATTGACTGACTAGTCAGTATACACACCAGCAGCATACCAATTTGCTGACTAGTCAGTGTAGATATCAGAACTATGCCAGTTGACTGACTAGTTTTATATGCCACCCCAATGAAAATAAAAATTGCAAAATAAGGTTTCTAATACATTTAATTAGTTATTAGAATATGATATTTAAATTAAAGAATTCAGGCACATTAAATTGCTATCTTGCATATTAAATATTTAGGTAAATTAACATTAACATTGTGAATAAGTAACACGTTGACCATTCTAAGCCTGACATTTATATTAATGATTTTCTGACTTTATTCAAACATATCATGTACTTTTTTCTATGGCTGAAGTAGTATCTAATATACATGGCTATATTAACATCTCAAACTATGTTATATTTGTGGTATTCACCTGATTTAATGATCTAACAATTTGCAACCAACTAAATCTACAAGGGGCCTACTACGCAGGGTTCGAATACTACAATAACAATAAAGAAGTTGCTTGACTTTCACTGCATACGTGTTCATTGCAACCTCCAGAAACCCCGGATACATTCGTTTTTAATTTAAAATCCTTTTTTTGGCAAAACTTCTGGTTTGATAACTAATCTCAATTTATCCCCTATAAATCTAGTTGGGCAACTCCCATAATTTATCTAGTCAGTTAACTGGTAGGTTGGCTGACTAGTTTGGACTTTCGTTGCAGGGTACATACATAGTTCAGTACATATATACATCCATATGTACTTATGTATGTACATTAGGGTGTCCCGAAATATTATTTTTTGGATTTCCTTAACGCAAGACCCCTCAAAATTTGCGGGTTTGATCGCAAATTACGAAACAAGTTTTAAAAACTAAATACAAATAAATCTTCAGGGCTCTACCGATCTTTAAAGTTTTGCGGTTTTGTCATTCATGCAGAACGCCCACTCACCACAACATATATTACATCCGCATATTGTTTACATGCTTACTATGTAATTCTTTTCGCTCTTATAATTTCTATTCGCTTAATTTTTTATGCAACTTACTTTTAAGTGTAAAAATCTGAATTCCATATAGTTACAATGAAAATACTCGTACATACACATATTTTCTACAATGGGTTTGATTCGGCTTCTGCATTTTATTTGCCTTTCAATCGTGGAGAATCAGTTCGATAAAAAACAATACGGTTCTTTAACTAAAGCATAAAGTTCTTATTTGCCTAAAGTTTAATTTTATAACATTACGAATATTCTGGAATCAGAAAATATTTAGAAGAGACTACAAGCCCTGGGCGAAGGTACTAGTATGCAGTGTTGTCACCTCAAAATGGGTTTTCATACGTTCAGTGTTCCCGCGAGGTCAAGAAAATTTGTATCGTAAAAACAGAACAATATATGTATATTATTTTTAAGTATCATCTCAGAGAAAAACTATTAAAACTTCATATAAAATAAAATGCTTTAACTTCATAACGATATGTTATTTTTTATTATTTCTGACATGCAAAAAAAAATCCATCAAATTCAAATATACACATATTGACACTAAAATGGGTGTAAAAATTTTTCTTTCGCAGCCTTACAGAATTCGCAATTAAAATTATATGTATAATGTACTTTACTAAAACGAATTGTGTTAAAATTATTTAATTTAATTTATTTAAACGAAAGTCATATCAGATAAACAAAAATCCCCTGAACACAGAAATGGGTTTGCAGCACTTTTTTTTAATTTTAAAAATAATTCATTTAAAAATTCTTTATTCAATTAATTTTTTTAGGTAGTACAGTCATATGAAAAATAATAGGGACACTTGCCTTGAAATATTTCATAGAACGATCCTGCTTCAATTTCTAAACAATGGTCAAAACTTATACATTAATTTCTTGCTCAGATGTCTCTGAAGTAAGGAACAGTTATTTAATCGGCCATTTGTTTCGTCGTTTCATAATGGCTGGTGATTTTGTGGAGTGAGTTCGTTTCAGCTTGTGAAAAATAATAGGGACACCAAACTTCAATTAAAATTTTTTTCGAAAGGGTGGAGATTTTTGTAGATAATAAAAAACTAATTCACTGAATATCAAATGAAGTTTTATAATATACTAGGTTTTTGACCCTATAATACCATCAGGGACTCAGAATGGGTCGAGGAGACCCCTGCACTATTCAACTGATAGCAAAAAGAAAAAATCTCCAAAAGAAGTCTTTTGTGTCGGGAAATTGACGAAATGTGAAATTGCTTTGAAATAATATTCGAAAATTCTGTAAAATATAATCCAAAAGTATAAACACGCGGACGGAAGCCGAAAATATCCCCACTGGTTCAAAGGAATATTATAGTCGCAATCTCAAGCAGAAATACCAAAATTTGGACAGAAAAATATATTTGAATTCTAAGTTTTTTAAATTAATTAAATGTAATAAATTTGTTTCTCTGTACTTATATGGTTAATCTCAATAATAAAATAACTTTTGAGTATGACATTTTTATTATTTTAGCTCTAAAGTTTAGGTTTCTAAATATATGAAATTAACAAAATTTCAGATCTCGGTAGAGCCCTCAAGATCGAATTCAATTTTGGGTTTTTTTCTTTTATTGTGATCTGTATTCAATTACGCAACTTTTGATACCTCTTACGATAGCGTAGCTCGAAAAAAAACTTTTTTTCATACATGAACGGAACACCCTAATGTACATACATATGTTGTACATTATATAGTGCAACATTTTGTGAACATTTTCAAATGCTGAGCGATCATGCTAGTCAAATTTTAGACTAAAGATCCTTTGCATGAGGTTGGAAATTAAAAGTAAAATCTCTTAAATTGTTGGGGTATGTACATATGTATCTAAAACCGTCTCCTGTAAAATGTACTTTTTTTTTGGATGTAGGTAAGTATAACGAGTTAAACCACATTGTACGGCATTTTAAAATCTGCATAGGTATGTATGTACATACATACATATATACATATTCGAGATCTACATAGTTGTTTTTTCTGCTTTGATTTAAAATTAGTTCTCCACAGATACAAAACTGTCTTATACCATGTCTCCACATAACGTGTTTCGCTCTTTTTATACTCAGCTGTACTAGTACACAGAGTATTATAGTTTTAATCACATAACGGTGGATTGTAACAGAGTGAAATAATCGAGATAGATATAGACTTATATATATCAAAATGATCAGGGTGAAAAGAGAAATCGATTGAGCCATGTCCGTCCGTCCGTCCGTCCGTCCGTCTGTCCGTCTGTAAACACTCTAACTCGCGCAAAAATTGAGATATTTTGATGAAATTTGAAATGCAAGTTGGTATCGAGACTGGGACGGTTGGTATTGAAAATGGGCGAAATCGGACCATGACCACGCCCACTTTTCCTATATAGAAAAAATCGGAAATTTGGTATCTCAGTCACTAATATAGCTGGAGCGATGAAATTTTACCCACGTGTTGAGATCAGGCCCCTAGGAAGAAATTTGATGACATTTTGGAAAATGGGCGGTGCCACGCCCACTTATTAAGGGTCAAACCTTGCAAGTTTTATATGTCATAACTCAGAAACCATTAAAGATATATCGACAAAATTTAATACGCGTGATTTACTTACTTAGGCAAACGTTTGGACGGAAAATAGTTAAAATCGGTTGACGGCCACGCCCACTTTTATATATGTATATTATAAAGTGACCTAATAAAAACATTTTAAGCCATATCTCTGTCAAATATAAAGATCTATCATTGAAATTTTGTCGCATGAGTCCAACTATGGACATAAAACAAAAAACACAAAAATTTTGGAAAATGGGCGGTGCCACGCCCACTTATTAAGAGGCAAACATTGAAAGTTTTATGAGTCATAAATCAGAAACCGTTGAAGATATATCGATGAAATTTAGTATGCGTGATATACTTACTTAGTCAAATATTTGGACGAAAAATTTCCGAAATCGGTTGAGGGCCACGCCCACTTTTATATATGGGTCTTATAAAGTGACCTAATAAAAACATTTTAAGCGATATCTCTGTCAAATATAAAGACATATCATTGAAATTTTATAGCAGGAGTCCAACTGCGGACATAAAACGAAAAACACAAAAATTTTGGCAAATGGGCGTGGCACCGCCTCTTTTTATAAACAGGAATATACCAGATTTCTGAGCCCATAACTCGACAAATGATTTATATATAATGACTAAACTTGGTGTGTACACTTTTATTACTTGTGGTAATACATTTTGAAAATTTTAGCGAAATCGGTTGACGACCACGCCCACTTTTTAAGAAAGATATATCTGGAACACTCTTTGGGAATTTGTAACGTGACATCTTTGTAACTAGAAGTCATAAAGGAATGAAATTTTGCACAAAGTATAATATTGATATGCTTAGTTGGATGACTGATAAAAATTTAGAAAATGGGCGTGGCTACGCCCACTTTATGCAGCACTCGCTTTATATTAAGTGCACCGTGTTTCCATCAAACGCAAACAAACAATGAAAGCATACAGCTGAGTATTTAATGTTCGATTCCACTCGAACTTAGGCTTCCTTACTTGTTTTTAAACGGTTTTATTTAGCTCACCCCGTTTGTTTTATTATTTATTCTTGGGTCAAATTTAGTAAGTCAAATTTCACCCTCTTCCTGTCAACCGATTAATCTGAAATTTTGTACGCATGTATAACCCCGATGACAATGCAATATTATGAAAAAAAAAAAAAATTCCGATAGGTGGCGCGTGGGTCGCTATATTTACAAAAATCGCATTTATGGTCCGATTTGACTGAAATTCGGAACATGTATTACTACCTTGAAAAGAAATATTTTCTTTAAAAAAAAAATTCCGCTAGATGGCGCGTGGGTCGCTATATTTACAAAAATCGCATTTATGGTCCGATTTGGCTGAAATTCGGAACATGTATTACTACCTTGAAAAGAAATATTTTCTTAAAAAAAAATTCCGCTAGGTGGCGCGTGGGTCGCTATATTTACAAAAATCGCATTTATGGTCCGATTTGGCTGAAATTCGGAACATGTATTACTACCTTGAAAGGAAATATTTTCCTAAAAAAAACTTCCGATAGGTGGCGCGTGGGTCGCTATATTTACAAAAATCGCATTTATGGTCCGATTTGGCTGAAAAGTCGGAACATGTATTACTACCTTGAAAAGAAATATTTTCTTAAAAAAAAAATTCCGCTAGGTGGTGCTGAGATCGGGGTAATTAAAACTGAAAATCTTAGGTGCGAAACTGTTTGAAGAAGGTCAAGCCTACGTGGCTCTTAGTAGAGTAAGAACTTTGCAGGGACTACGTATAGAGGCGTTGGACTGCAATAAACTAACGGGCAAGAAACCTTGCAATAATGAAGCACTAAATGAATTAAACAGAATGCGAAATAAAAACTAAAAACTAGAAAATAAAAATAGGTAAAACAACTTTTTAAGTTAAACGGTTTTATGTTATACATACATTGCAATGTTTAAGATAAATGTACTAAAAACCAAAAAATAATAAAATAGATACAGTCGTGGGAATTATAAACATTTGCATAGACTAGACTAAAATAAAACCGTGGGGCACGTCAATTGTCTACAATCGTTGATTAAAATGTTTGTTTTGTAATACTCAAAACTCATAATTTTTAATTGCTTTTACAAATAGTTGCGAATTTTATGTTCAATAACCCAAAAAATTTGCAAAAGAGAGCCAAATTAGGAGAGTAATACTTCGAGAGAGTTGAAAATAGTTGCAAGTAAAATTTTCACTTGCAACTACTTGCAGCTTTAAAAAAAATAGAAGCGTCAAAAACATATGATCACAAAAATTTCAATTGGAAATATGCAAACATTTTAATCGCAAATTTCTAATTGCATACTAAATAAATTAGCGCAAAAAGGAATCTTGACGATGTTGTGGAATATCCAAAGTAGATTTTCGTCTTCCTAACTCAGTTATTTACATTAATTTTCAATTTCAAAGATTTCAATTACAACCTAACCTAAAAATCAAATTGTGAAAACAGCGCATCAGCTGTTTACTTGCAAATGTTTACGATTTTGTGTTCAATAACTTTGGTTGATAATTTTCTCTTTTTCTCGTTTTTACTCTTAATTTGTCACTGACGCTCTTCTTGCAAGTAAAGTTGTTGAACAAAGCTAATGTTACACTATAATTAGGCAGTTGTTCAACCGACAACGATGGACGTGTGATAAGTAGGGCTAGAATGTGGAAAAAAGCTAGCAAGCTCGATTATAAGCGAGTTTTAGGGTTTCATAGTGGTGAGCGAGTAGTACTTTTATCATATGTTTTGTCGATTAAAGACAAACTACGAGCAGTGAAACGATTCCTCGTGTGAATGTCCAACGATAAACTAGTTGAAACATCTCTTTTATTAACATGGAGTGTATAACTATTGGAATTTCCATGAGCAAGAAAATAGTAAGTAATTTCCTCACCGTCTGCGGGCCAACTGCCTAACGACGAATTAAACGATTCTTCTATCGCACATTAAGTCGATAATTTGTAGACAATTGACGTGCCCCCCGGTTTTATTTTAGTCTAGTCTATGCAAATGTTTATAATTCCCACGACTGTATCTATTTTATTATTTTTTGGTTTTTAGTACATTTATCTTAAACATTGCAATGTATGTATAACATAAAACCGTTTAACTTAAAAAGTTTTTTTACCTATTTTTATTCTGCATTTTCTCTCTCAATCTTGTTTCGACACGGAAACCAGTGCCGAAACTCGCCAATTTCCATACAAATTTCTGAGAGCGAGTGAAGATTGAAACACTGTTTCATTCTGAATCATCTTGCCAACCTCGATGATATCGATGTCATCTCTAATTTTGTATCGAAAATCTATCGAAATCTCACACAGAACAAAACAAAGACGCAAAAATAAGCAAACATACAAACATTTAAGAAGAACAAGAAAGAGAAATGTCAAACTGAATCACGATTAGCCACGTGGAGACGGGTTATTGAGCGAGATGTTTTGCTACATGTTTCTCTGGTGAATCAAGTTGTGTGGAGACGGGCTTTTAGACCTTTGAATGTACATACATATGTATTAAGGTGGAGTGAAAAATTTTTTTTGGAAATTCAATTTGTTCCAAAGCCAGAACGGCACCTTTCTAGCCCAGTAATATGCCTGTAAAATTTTATTGACCTACTCGCATGTTTAGAGGTGCCCCCAGCCCCACAAAGTTGAAAAAATAGCACGATCTGGTACAAATGTTAAATTTCTAAAATTGTAAAATCAAAAAACGAAGTATGAGGATTGATAAAGATGGCTAAGCTGAGTATTAAATTGAATTTTTTTTTTTTGGAAACAACAACAACAAAAGTTTTTAAAGGTCAAAGTTTATATTTTGTGAACCGATTTCGAATATTTTTATACCATTCGATAGGTAATTTGATTCCGTTTAATTTGATATACATTTTATGTGGGTTCCATAATACCCCCCTGCGGGGGTCAAACCCCCTTTTACCCCCCTTACTTTACATATACAAAATGTATACCAAATTAAAGGGAATCAAAATACCTATCGAATGGTATAAAAATATTTGAAATCGGTTCACTATTTTTTAAGTAATTGCAATTTAAAAAATGCATAATATAATCTTTGACCTTTAATAACTTTTGTTGTTGTTGTTTCCAAAAAAAAAAATTTCACTTTAATACTCAGCTTAGCCATCTTTATCAATCCTCATACATCGTTTTTTGATTTTATAATTTTCAAAATTTCATATTTGTACCAGATCGTGCTTATTGCTTTCAACTTTGCGGGGCTGGGGGCAGTTCAAAACGCCATCCTATCGCCATAAAATTTTGTGGGGTTCATTAACTCGTATAAAGGCAAATTTTCATTGCTGGTACGTTCAAAAAAAGAACAAAAAAAAAATCTCCATATGATTTCACTCCACCTTAATATGTATGTACATATCGTCGCTGCGCCAACAAAAACAGCTATACGTTTTTCAGCAACTTTTCAGGAGAGCAAAAAAACCGTTTTCTGGTGATCCTAGAGAATATTTTTTCTAGTTTGCATTGTTAACTACTGATACTATACATATGTAATAGACTTGTGCAATTTTTTTTTACTTTTTTTGACCAACCACTTCGCATGAAGCACTTGCGCCGTTTTACAGCACATAGCTCTTTTTACAGATTGTTTAAATTTGCTAGTGGGGGTAAGAAATCGTGAAAGATGTGTATACAATTCTTCGCTAGGGTCCGATGCAATTAGCGATAGCTTGGAAATGCATTATTTAATTGACCAATGCCCCTCCTATTTTGAAAATTGGTCACATACGCTATTTTTAAATAATTTTTTTACACAAAAATAACCTGAAATCAAAAAACAATTATACGAAAATAGATGTATAACTGATTTTACAGAGCATTTCTACTACTGAGAGCATATAGCTGTGTTTGATAACTTCTAACCCAAGAAGGATATCAGAAAACGGGAAATGCAGAAATGTGGCTAGCGGATAGCGCTAAATAAATATGTAATAAAAAAAAATCGAAAAAAAAACATATAACTGAATTTGTTGGCGCAGCGACGATATGTACTTAAGTAGTAGATGATTTTCACTGCTGGGTTCGAGTGCTACCTTTATTGCAGCGTTAGCATCTTAAATAGGCAATAAAATAAAATAGCAACAATTAGCAAAAATAGTTTGAGCGAGAATAAGTTTTATTTTAGGCATACACATCTATGAAAGTGTATCTAGTATGCTTGCGCATTAGGATGATCCTTAAAATCAAATGAATATTTTTTCAGTCTCATAGGTACCCAAAATTGATTAAAGTACCGTCGCAGATACCACATTTCTATTTGCATATGTACATATGTATGTATGTATGTATGTATAGATATTGGTTGTTGTTGTTGTAGCCACCAAGACACTCCTCGAAGGTTTTGGTCTCGATCGGAGATGGATAATGAGTGTCGCACAGGGATCAAAGTGCAATTTGGCGGAGTTCTGTTTGATAGAACAGGTTGTACGCCTAAAGTTAGGCTTTGGTTTTCCATTTTTGACAATTTCCCAATTTCTTCTAATTTTTTAAAATCTTTCAGAAGATTAACCCATTCAAAAATCATTAGGAAAATGTAAACGCTAAGATAAGACTGCATTAATATAAATTGCATTGTCAATGTCTTTTACTATTTATTTATGTATGAACATACATACATATGTACATGCATACATACATAGGTATGTATGCATTAATTTATTATTTATTGCATGTTTTGTATGCTTTAATTTGGCAGCAAATAAATAGTGCAGTTACATACATATGTACAAATAACATCATCTATAAATCGTTACTTGCACAATAAATTTTAAATCATAGTCAACACGTTCAAAATAAATGCAGTGCATTATCAAATATATGCACTTACATACATATGTAAGTATGTATGTATGTATGTACATTTTTAGGAAGCACATCAATTGAAATATGAAGTTGCTCGTAGTGAGATGTTAAGTAATTCGATGATTGCAAACTTGACGTACCTAAATAAGTAAATTACGGCGCACGTTAATTTTTTGCTGGCTACTGTTTTCCAACTCGTTTTCAGTAACTGTTTACCTTTTTATTAATTTATACACCCAATAAACACAACGGATTCGCCTCGAATTCGCGTCGGATTCGCTTTCTCTGATTATATTATCGCGGCAATAGTTCGCGGCGATAGATCGGCGAATCCGAATTCGTAGGCATGTCACCTATCACTAGCGATTCGAGAATATGTTCATTCTCGGATCGCTGGCGATTCGAATTTTTTATCATTAGCGATTCGAGAATTTTTAATTTCTCTGATCGTTGGCGATTCGAAAATTTGTTCATTAGCGATTCGAGACTTTTTTATAAATGGCGTTTCGAAAAATTAAAAGTTCAGAGTTTGGTTTACTGGCATTGGGTTAAGTCCGTATAAAATAATACAAAGCATTTAAAATATCTTTATAAAGAAAGTTTAACTTTCATTAAATACCAAAAGCTTTTCAAATAAATTTAAGCAGTAAATAAAGTCCCCCTATTTATACAATTTTGAGTTGGTTTTTCTTCATACTCGTATCTATTTGATTATAAACTGATTTAATCAACTTTCGCGAACTCGCCTAGAATTTGCCACGATAACATCTGCTGTACTGTGATATGCGAGTTCAGGTATACATGTAAAATTTCAGAACTATAATGATTTTTTAGTGCAAAACAATTTAAAAAAAATAGAAAAAAAATGATATCGCGAAAATTGATTTTCTCGAACTTGCCGCGAACTCGAGGCGAGTCCGAGAAATTACATTCGCGAAAATCTGCTTTCGCGAACTCGCCTCGAATTCGCCGCGATATCATCCTCGCGTCTGTGTTTATTGGGCATGTACAAAAATACGTACATACATATGTATATGTATGTATCAGGGGCGGTCCTTGTATAAATTGGCTGGGGAAGCCTATGTATGAAGCATTGCCATTAGCCATTTATGTCATTTTCTTTGCTATATTATCTGAAAGCCTGATTGCGGTTACGTCATTGACTTTGATTAAATTCGTTTTGTATATCGTCGTAGCATACGAAAACTAGCATACGATTTTTTGCGACTGACGAATACAGCACTTTCAATTTTTGGCTGACGAAAAGTAGAAATTTCGTTTAAACAACAACAATTTTAATGTATATAAACAGTATATATTTTTAGCTAGCTCAGTCGAAAGTAAATTATTATTTAACATTATTAGGTATGTTAGTGTCTAGCACGAAATTATTATTTTTAATTTTAATTTTTTTAATTTTTACACAGCGCCCGCTGTTCGTCAGCTGCCAACCAGTATTCAACACTTGCATAGCAGATGTACGAAAATCGTACACTAAGTGAGGTTAGATTGAATAGAGTAATGGTATACATATATAAGTGAAAAATCCAACAGCTCAGCAGGACCATCGGTAGCCGCAGTGCTTAGCGTTTCGCTAATATTCGACTACTGATGGTTGGAGCGTAGGTTCAAAGCCTGGTGTGCTCCCGAGAAGATGTCTGATGATGAAGAAAGTGGTTTTCTTCGAAATAGCTATCACATCTACCATCGCTGTATGAGCTAATTGGATTTTTCCGCTTATTCCATAGTAAATTATTATTATATTAAGTGGATTAGCCCGTCATAGCACTATAGGGGAATGTCTAAACGATTGGTGCTTTAGCTTAACTTTTAAGCAGTTGTTGAAAAACTTAAGTCGAATTAGCCAAAGTAGTCAAATGTTTGATTTTATTTGATTTTTATTTTCATCGTTTTTTAAAATTAATTTTCTGCCTGTTTTTGATATAGCGCCGATGTCATATTATCTACTCAAAATCAACAGTCTCCAAATATCAAAATCTAATGCTTTCACACAGGGAGTGCAAATAACCGTTACCAAGCAAAACTTTCGTGCAAAACTTTACTATGAAAAAAATCTTCTACAGTTATGTAAAATACACCAAACGTTTTTTTTCGTCGCAAAGGTTTGATGCTGGCAAAAGACGTTTTTTAGGACTTTTATCGAAAAAATTAAAAAATAATGGCTATTTCTTACTTTTATTTTAAAACTCTATAAACAACAGTTATTGAGGACGTTTATAATAGTCGCTCTCGATTCACAATTACTCTGCGTAAAATAACCAGATTTTAAAGAAATTCGTAAAATGAAATGAGTGAAACTATTTAGGCAAGCCGAGTTTATCGGCTTGTATGAAGTGTCCGGCACAGATATACATATATGTACGTACACAGATGCATACATTCATTCTTGTTACTTATGTATTTAATTTATTTTTCTATTTCTGTCACAAAACTAGTTGACAATGCCTTTGTTTACGTTATCAATTCTAAGTAGATATGTATGTATGTATGTATGCTTGTGTTGTAAATAAATTTGCTTATACAGATGTATCTACAAATAATAATAATACATATCGCACCCTAAATCATAAAGTGACACAACTCAAAATTCAAAAATTTTCAGGAGAGCCAAAAAAATTTTTCTTTACAAGCAGTTACATATATGACAAACGGTCACGAATAATGGCTATTTTTTTAGTCAAAAGAGTCGTCAATTGAAAAGTTTTTTTTTGGCAATCACTAGAGATATGTTCTGTGTACCGGTTTATGACAAAAACCCGATTTCGAAAAATTTTGAGTTGTGTCACTTTATGATTTAGGGTGCGATTTGTATATACATATGTATGTACATATATATGTAGGTATGTATGTACATACGTAGCGCGGGAAGTAAACAAATTTACATTGGTGAAAAATTCCATACTCTGAAATGCAACATTTTATAACACGCTTTTATTAGTTTCACCTGTATGTATGTATGTATGTATGTAAACAAGTAATGTTATGTTCAGACACAACCTTAATTGAACATTAAGAGCCTTCATTCAATTTTCAAGCCCAATGATTCTCAATTTACCATACAAAAATTGACCAAGTTAATGCTTCATTAGAAATTAATGAGTTGTTAATGAAGAACAATTCTGCATGCAACCCTGTTAAAAGGCTTGTTTCATAAGTAAAATGAAATGTCATGAAAAGAGAAATGTGATTAGCGTCAGTGTCCACTAAACAGGTTGGTTCGTCAGATCAGCTGCATTCTTCTTCTTCTTCATCACCTACCAAATTTGTTCTTATTTCTGCTTATTTTATACATGCATTCGTGTTTACGATTGGTAAAAATTGTGAGATGAATGTCAAATTATTTCGTCCTCCTTGCAATTTTGACATTTAGGTCACGAGAGTTTGATATTCAGCTCACGGCGTGTATGTGTGTATGTATCTTGAGCCGACCTGTTAAATGGGCCAAGTAAATTAAATATGTCTGAACACCAAATCTAAAGATGTTCAATCAACCCCAATTGACTTAATTAATTTTTATGTCTGAACATGATATAACGTATACGGTGTATGTTTGCTTGTACGCATTATGTAGCATCCCTGCAAAAAATGCGATTAATCCGGAACGTGTCCGGGATCAATCGCAAGGGAGCATGCGACTAATACAATTTTACATCCCTTTATATGGAGTGAATTGATCGCATTTGTTCGAGTATGCCCTATGAAGAGACTAATTGTTCAACTTGTATACCCGAACGGGTACCAATGTAGATTAATCACTAACATACCGAACGGGTACAAATGTAGATCAATCGCTTTCATCCCGAACGAGTACAAATGTAGATTAATCGCTTCATCCCCAACGGGTACAAATGTAGATCAATCGCTTCCAGCACGAACGGGTACAAATGTAGATTGTTCCAAGTTGTTCGCCAAGGCAATTTTTGAAGTTAACTTCTTAGGCGGCGATACAGAGTTTTTATGGAGAGTGAAACTTGAAATTTGATGCAACGGAAGTTGACCCCGGAAATAGCAGCCATTTTAGCTGATTTTTAATTTTTAAAAAAATCAACCTTGATATCGAGTGGTTCGATAACCTACAACCCCTCGCTTCCAGACCTGACACTCTACCGCTGTGCCATCACACCACCTGCGTTGAGTATGTCAAATGCTGCACTTAAACTGAACTAATAATTACAACTCACTCACGTATGTACATATAGATGTAAGTACATAACAGCGCTGTGGTGAAATAAGCGTGGTGAGAATGTTAATAACACAAGCAGAAATTAAAGTACACCGTTTGACACAACTTGCGTAACTAGCGCAGTAGCTCAGCTGTAAGATGCTAGGCTTCCAATTTAAGTGAAGGTGGTTCAAGTCTAGGTCGAGCCAATTTTTTTGTTCCTTTTTTTATTAAATAATTTTCTTTATAATTTTTTATTAAATAAAAGTGCCACCCGAATATCGGGGGTTACATAGATACTAGTTAATTATTAAAATAAAAACGACCAAACAACCAATATAAAAACCAATCGGATGAGCTTGCCGATAAAAAAATCTAATAACAAGAACAAGCATTGCCTTTTCTATAAATAGAATTTGTTCAAACAAAAACACACAACCACATGTATGTACATGCGATAGTTTTCATTGCAATATCCCTGCAAAAAAATGTGCGATTAATCCCGATATACATGGATTTGCCCCGGATTGATTTCTTTCGGGAACAATCGGTCCAAAATTAGTGCCCGATTGTTCCCGAACGGGTATAAATCTAGATTGATTATATGTAGAAATTTTACAAAAATATTCAATGTATGTATTAAAAAAACAATAGGTAAAACTAATTAAACACGCTTTCTTTTAATAACAATGATGAATAATAATTTTGACAAAATTTTACCAAAAATATCCATTGAAAAATCAATTACGATTATACACTGAAAACTGACTATTTAAAAAATTTTAATTTATTGAATAGATTTTTTTACAAAAGTGAAACTTATTGTATAATCTTTATTTAAATAGGCATGAACATTTATAATTTTTAAAGATTGTTATAAAAAATAGCCTTGGCTATTTGAAAAGTTCCTCACATATCTTTTACACTCGCATAATGCATTCTCAAAACTTTAAATATTTGGAGAAAATACTTATGGCGTTTTCTTTTCTACAAAAAAATGTTGCCCTCCTATATCCTAATTTGTTACGACAGCCTTTGCCACAAATGTTAAATGTTGCTTAATGTAGGTGTGTGTGTGTGTGAAGATGTTTCAAACGTGAATGTTATTAACAGTGTGGTGTTGTAGGCGTATCGACCATCAAACCTCAGATCGAACACGAAGAAAGGATTACACTTATATGTACATGCATATGTGTCTATCTGTGTGTTTTTCTTTCCTCGGAGGAAAGTAACATTTCTTGATGTATATAATAGTCCGTTAATCTTTTTGCGAACCCGAGGATATAAAAGGGCGGCGAACGTCGAAAACGGTTGAGAAAAAGTTAGTTGCGGTCTGTGCTGGTTTTTTATCTTGGTGCGATCAAAAGTGTAAAAAAAAAAAAAAAAAGGAAATTTTTAAGAAATAAATTTTTAAAGTTCACATTTTTTTAGGTAGAAAAGTTGAAGAGCAATATAATTTAATAATAAAAGAATAAAAAAAAGACGAAACTAGTGAGTGAAAGAAAGTTTAAATTTAAAAGAAAAAAAAAAAGTGAAGTGCCAGGAGCCTGAGATATCCTTCAACCATCGGGTCACGTCAGAGGAGAAGATAGCCACATATCTCCACGGGTGGAGCATAAGCAGTGGTATTCTGGAATCGGAGGTCGCCACAAAAAAAAAAAAAAAAAAAAAGGACCTCCGACGAGGTTTGGGCCAACTAAACACCGAGTTGATATATTAGTCCAACTAAACCGCCAATGGTAAGATACCCAACAACAACTGGTAACAGAAGCATACAAACATTGGTTGGAACAGTATTGGGTTCGTGGCCTAAAACTTAGCGGAGATCCGCACCGCAATATACAAACATACATACATAGAACACACAGATATTGATTATATCGAACAAATCTTGGTTGGAGTACTTTTGTGTTGCTGGACCAAATCCCAGCCCGCATCGATATACATCGAGACATACATCCATATTTAAACTACATTGGTGGGACAGAAACCTAGAAAGTGAATAGCTGGAACACAAGAGGAGAGTATCAAACACACCAAACGAAGGGGAGAACGAACACATTGATACATACATACATACTTATCTCGAAGCAACAGGAGGAAGAGGAGAGCATCGGCAGCAGTTCGACGGCGACCACAATTTCTTTCAATTTAATATTACCTTTTTTTTTGATATTTTTTTTAATATTTTTGTTTGCAATTAATTTTTTTGTATATACCTTTTCGTTCATTACGAGCATTTAGCTTTTTTGTTGATAGGTATTGCCAAGCGCAAGAAAATTTAGGTACGAGTAGATACACACATGCACTAGTTACCTCGCGCTTCTCGCAGGTTTGTTGTTGTGTTGTACACCTCGTATGCATCCAAATTATTTTTCGGGATCGGCCACTTTTTGTTTAGATTGATTGATTAGTCTCAGCTCCTTTTGCACACTTTATAATTTTTCAACTTGTTTATTTATTTTGCCCAATAGTTTATATTTTTTTTACTTCTATTTTTTTGTTTGTGGTTATTGGCCATGTGATCCGGTCGCCTTGCTCGCTGCATCTAAATTCGGGCGAGTAATTGGGCTCACACCTTTGACAGGTGCATTCAAAGAAAATTACTCTTTGAGAGTCTATTGTATGTAGGTATGCACACAAGAGGATAGGTACGTATGGAATATTGGAAACGCCTATTTCTTCTTCCACTCCAGGTTCGCGTAGCTTTGTTGGCGCCTTCAACGCTGGACGGGCCAAGGTGAGTTTGGTTTAACTTTATGTTTACATATCTATTCTCTATTACATACATATATAATTATCTACTCCACGGAAATTGTTGGTAGGCTGAAAGTGGGCTATCGTTTTGTTTTGCTAACAATTTTCGTGCCAGTGGCCCACTTTTACAATTAGATATATAGGTATATGCATATACATATACATACATACATTTATTATCATCAGAATCCCATAGATACCTTTTGCTTGTTTTTTTTTTGTACAATATTTTGAGTTGGGATATTGATTTTTGAATTATTGAATTCTGCTACTTTGGAATTAGGTATAGGGAAACACGAGTTAAACATATAAATATATATATCTATGTACATACCTAGTTAGATTGAAGAAAATAAGTAGGTTGTATAGAATAGAAAATGAATTAATTGTTGAAATAAAGTTGCAGTGAATTTGTACGAATATGAAAATATGTGCTTATCTGCTTCCATTTTGAGATTTGAGACCGATTAACTCCAGAATGCAGTGCTAAATTTATAGCGTTTTGGTGTGGGTGTTGTTGTGGTATAATAGAGGGGAAGTAGGGGTATGGAACATGGACGGTGACTGACGTTCTTCTCTGACGATGGCGACAGGATTTGGGGGCGCTGTAAGGTATTCGGAGTCAGCACAGCGCCCATGGCTTCGCGTGTTCACGCTGAAGAGGGAGGGTAGACTCCACCGGACAGGACAAGGACCGATTCTAGTTCCCTCTTTCCTTCTATTTCAATATCCTTTTCTGTTTCTCTATTATCCAGTATCATCTTCCTCTATAGGCATGAGTAAATTTTGTTATGTAGCTGCGGGTAAAGGCAGGTGGAAAAGGATCCACCCACTGACGAGCTAGCTTGGGATGCAAGCATGCCTGCCCTCCACCTAGCCTCTGCCCAGTGCACGCAGATTCATAACAATGGCGCCCAACGATAAGTACATCCACGACTTTTGATTAGCTACAACGTCAGCAGTAGCACCAAGCCTATTTTTTTTATTTTTATTTCATTAACTCTTTTTAATCTGACTGTTTTCTCCCCTATCCTCTTCTACTTTATCGCTTCTTTTCCTTTCCTATAGGACAGACGACATTCTGAGGAATAGCATCACTTGCTATTGCGGCAAGTGATATGTATTCCTTAGATTGGCCAAGGGGGGGATTCCCGTTTCAACTTCGGTGTTCCTCCTGAGTCTTTAACAGACCTAGGAGTAGACATTGAGGTTGAGACGGCGAATAATAATGTTTTGGAAATAGGTGGATTTGGTTATTAAAGCTACCGAAAGTTCGGTACAACACTGGGCTAACGTGAGGCTTATGGCTTCATCCATCAGGGGGGTAAATGTTACTTTTTATGTGTAGTAGCAGCCGCGTAAAGAGCCAGTGCTCTGAGCGTGTTGTGCCACACACTACAATACCGAGACAAAAACTGACATAGACATTGACAGACAACGTTTTTACCACTACGATGACCTCACTAGAGCAACACCCATATACACCAAAACTTCACAAATATTCGTTTTAGTTTTTCTAATTTTTTTTTCAACCGGAATACAATTCTTTTCCAATTACATCATTTATAGTTTTGTTTTATTATAAATTTATTAGAAATTTTTGTGAATAAGCAAATAAATAATATTTCTTAGATATAAGAGCAACCATTTAAATACCACTGAAATTTTTATCAGTATTTTCTAGTAAGACACTGAATTGTATAACTTGAACTCATCTTTTCAATTAATTTTAATTAGTGCTATTAAGGCGATTGAATTCCCTATTATACAATAAATACCAATAGTTATTATTAGTTAAATTTTTTTTTTGAACAAGCCATAAATAATTAATCACTTGAATTCCTTGAATTGAATAGCAAAGCTTCTTTCTTTTTTTTACATTAAACAAAATATTTTTTTTACTTTTGAATCCTGAGTTATTTTTTTATTTATTACAATTTTTCTAATTTTAGTCCTATAAATACTTGAATTTTTTGCTAATATCCTTAAATATCTTTTAGTACATAAAAAAAAAAAAAAAAAAAATAATTTTGAAATTAATTTTTTGAGTAAATATATATACCCAAACTACACTTTAATTGAATTCCCCTGTGCCCTTTTGTTGAATTTTCAAATTGAAGTGTTACCTCTAGCTTAAGATTAATAAAGCATTTCTATAATTTGAAATATTAGAATTTTTTTGAATTACGGCGGTATACTTGTATATACACACAATCCTTAATAGAATTGTGTTATTGGAGTTTTGTTATATTGTCGATAGTTCTTTACTTGTTATAAAATTAATTTTGTTATATTTTGAGTGCTTGCTTCGGTTCGATCTGAGGTAAGGATCCAGTGAATGGACGATAAGGAAGAAGAAATCGTTCCTGGTGGTTTAGGGTTAAATTCAGACCGCAGGGTCACACGCAGTACAACAAGAGCAAGGGCTAGGGAATTAGAAAATCAAATTGTAGGATCGATATTTACACAGATCGATACAGGGATTCCCAAACCAATAGATTTCTGGCCCACAGATTATCTCAATCGTTGTACAGCCAGAGTGCTGAGGTCAGTGAGTAGCGGTCAACCACTAGTGACAATTTCCCAAGAGGTATCAGTGAATAGTGCTGATAGCAGTGTTAACTTCTCTCGTAAGATTGACCAGCTTTTTAATATGTCAGACGAGGAGCAGGAGCGTCTACCACCCAGCAACTCGGGAGCTGGAAGCTCGAAATCAGCTGACCAGGGGGCCAATTCATCTGTATCAAAAGCGGAACAGCTAACACGAATGATGGCGATGATGGCGCAGCAGAATGACATGATGGCCCAATGCATGATCGAAGTCCGGAACATGCGTGATCACATGACAAGCCTAAGTGAGCGAGTCGCTGGAGTGGAGACCTCCGTGCACACCAGTCAACCAGCCATGAATTCGACTCCTGAACGCCAGAATAGCATACCAGAAGGTAGAGAACAATCTCGCGCAGGCAACGACACTCATACTCCACCGCCTGCTTGGAAGAAAATAGACTTAGATAAGTGGCATGTGAAATTTGATGGCACCAATAAGGGTATTACAGTCGAAAGTTTTATCTTTAGGGTAGAGAAGCTACGCCAACAACACAATTTGTCACATTACCAGCTATTCACTGACTTCCACTGCTTGGTGACGGGGAATGCCTTAAAATGGTATTGGCAAATTTTAGAAGACCATGCAGATGACCCTACTTTTGGCTATGTTGAGCTCAAAACTGAGATGCTAAGCCATTTCAACACTGCTGAATCCGACTACGAGATCATAAGGGAAATCATGGAGAGGAAGCAACAACCGCTGGAATCATTTGACGAATTCTACGCTGAGGTACACGACCTTACCTTCCGTCTTAGGAAGAAGGTACCTGAAAAGGAATTGGTAGGCATCATGAGGAGCAATTTGAAGCCACAATTAGCCAGTCTCACTTTCGCCTCTAAAATGGAAACTCTAGCAGAGTTGAAAAGTGAGTGTAGGAGGGCTGAGAGGGTGATTAAAGAGAATAAGAGTCGTGGCAAAACAGTAAGCGAGCTTGAATCCCATGAATTTGAATACCCAGTGAAGGCAGAGAAGCAAATAGAAGAAATAGGTAGAGGTCAGCGTAATAAGCCACCACAGCAAATAGGAGTTAGTCATAGTAATATGTCCCCGTCCAATCGTCCGGTTACGTCTCCGTCAACAATTAAAGCTTTCTGTCCGTCACCGTTTCACTTAATGTTGTGCTTTTCGTGTGGTATGCCTGTCGACCACTTTGCAAAAAATACAACAGGAGCTCAAAATGAAAATGTATGTAAGTCGCCCTTCCACAACATGGTCTGTTTTTCATGTGGAGATAATTCATCGTTTTGTGTGTTCAAACCGGGGAAGGGAAACTTGAAAGTGGCAGAGTATTCCGGGGACTCGCGCCAGGGGCAAACACCCCCGGAAACCAAGAAATGAAAATATTGAGAAGAAGTGAAGTTAATGTAGAAATTAAAGAGAAAGAAGAAGAGAAAGTAACAATCCCTAGGAAAAGTTTACACCAGAGGAAAATAGAGTATGAAGAGGCCAGAAAACGCATTTTTGGGGAAGAGATAGTTAATAAGAAAAGGAAAAGGAAGTTTGTAAAAATACAAAAGATGAGAGAGAAAAGGAAGAATTTCAAGAGGATTCACAGTAAAATAATATCAACAATAGTTACAGTAAAGGGAGACAACAGATTCTTCGCAAAAGTGAAGATCGGAGGCGACGAAACATTAGCGCTTCTTGACTCTGGGGCAGGAGCAAGCTGTTTAGGGAAAAACAGTGATAAATTACTAAAAGGCAAAGAAAATCTGATAACGCCAATTAAAGGCCAAAACATAAAAACGGCCAACGGGGGGGAAACAATAGTATCTGGTGTAATAATACTACCAGTAGAATGGAATAATGTTACTAAAGAGATGGAGTTCTTAATTGTGCCAGGTTTGCAACAGGAGGTTTATTTAGGAGTAGACTTCTGGAAAGTGTTTGGTATGAATGTTGTGAACAGAATGAATGAAGAGCCAGCAAGGGTTGTCGTGGCAGAACTCGTACCCTCGGAGGGAGACTTATCCTTCGAGGCGGTACAACATACACTGAGTGCAGAAGATGAGTTAGCACTAGAGAGGGTAAAAGCTAAATTTCCATCATTTGCGATGTTAGGTTTAGGAAAAACGGATGTAGAAGAACACGTTATAGAAGTCACGAATGAACATTTACCAGTGAAGCAGAGATTCTACCCAATATCACCCGCAATCCAAAAGTTGGTATACAGCGAATTAGATCGAATGTTAGAACTAGGGGTAATCGAGGAGAGCAACAGTAGTTGGAGCTCACCAGTCTCTCTAGTCATTAAAGGCACCAAAAATCGGTTATGTTTAGATGCGCGGAAAGTCAACGCACGCACAATTAAAGACGCCTACCCTCTCCCACACATAGATGGTATTCTTAGCCGTTTGCAAAACACTCGGTACATATCTGCGATTGACTTAAAGGATGCATTCTGGCAAATACCACTGGAGCCAAAATCGAGAGAAAAAACGGCTTTCACAGTACCTGGTAGGCCGCTATACCACTTTACTGTGATGCCATTCGGCTTGTGCAATGCTGCACAAAGAATGTGTAGGCTTATGGACAAGGTTATACCCGCTTCCCTTCGTGAGTCCGTGTTTGTATACCTAGATGATTTGCTTGTTTGTTCAGACGATTTTGTGTCTCATTTGTGTTTGTTAGAAAAGGTCGCTAAATGTCTACGCGAAGCCAAGTTGACTATAAATGTAGAGAAGAGTAAGTTTTGTTTCAAAGAGGTTAGATACCTTGGTTATGTGGTAGGCGATGGATGCATTCGCACGGATTCGAATAAAGTTGCCGCAATGAGGGATTTCCCTGAGCCAAAGACCCCGAAGCAACTCAGGAGGTTCTTAGGGATGACGGGCTGGTATCGAAGATTTATTAAAGATTACGCAACTATCGCTGCACCGTTGCATGACTGTTTGACCAAAGAAAAAATAAAGAAATTTACGATGACTGACGAGGCTAAGGATGCATTTGAAACTTTAAAACAAAGCCTCATATCGGCTCCAGTATTGACTCACCCAGACTTTAACAGACGTTTTTATATACAGTGTGACGCATCTACGGATGGGGTGGGGGGAGTATTATTCCAGCTAGACGAAGACAACAACGAACGACCGATTGCTTATATGTCCGCGAAACTCAATAGAGCGCAGCGCAATTATAGCATCACTGAACTAGAGTGTTATGCAGCTGTATTAAGCATAAAGCGATTCCGACCCTATGTGGAGGGGTTACCGTTTACGGTCATCACCGATCATGCGAGTTTGAAGTGGTTGATGAACCAAAAGGATCTTTCGGGTAGACTTGCAAGGTGGAGTTTAAAGTTGCAAGCGTATGATTTCGACATCGAGCATCGAAAAGGTTCCCAGAATGTGGTGCCTGACGCGTTATCGCGAGTAAACATGGACGAATTGAATTCAAACGAACGCATGTTGGACATATGTCTGAATTCGCCAAGTTTTTATACGACTGAATATGAAGAACTAAAGAAGACAGTGACAGACAATGAAACGAAGTTACCTGACTTATGCATTTCCGATGGATATGTGTATAAGAGAACGCAATTTAACCGGGGAGACGTGACACAGGAGGACCATGCCTGGAAACTCTGGGTGCCGACTGAGTTGCGGCAGGGTCTGGTTGAAGCTTCGCATGCCTCACCATCATCAGGACATGGTGGCATTCACAAGACGTTGGCTAAAATAAGAGAAAAATATTATTGGCCTGGCATGGTAACTGACGTGCAGGAGTACATAAACAACTGCGAAAATTGTAAAAGTAACAAAACTCAAAATGCCTTTAAGAAGCCAACGATGGGCAAACAACACTTGACAGAGCGGCCTTTTCAGCGTTTATATATTGATTTCATGGGTCCCTATCCACGTTCGTCCAATGGTAATGTGTATTTGTTTGTGTGTCTAGACCATTTTTCGAAGTTCGTGTTTTTAAAGCCGCTACGAAGAGCGACAGCAACAGAAGTAATTAAGTTCCTTGAGACAGATGTTTTTCATGTATTTGGGGTGCCCGAATACATCCATTCAGACAATGGTAAGCAATTCGTGTCCGAAGCACTGAAGACGTTGTTAATGAAGTACGGGGTTAACCATATCAGAACAGCATTCTATTCGCCACAGGCGAACGCCGCTGAAAGGGTGAATAGGTCGGTGCTGCAAATTCTAAGATCATACCTGAAAGAGCACCAGAAGAATTGGGATCACCATGTGAGTGATGCAGCTTTTGCACTGCGTAGTGCAACGCATTCGGCAATTGGCAGGTCGCCATATTCAGCGCTCTTCGGATTGCCGATGATCCAACACGCCACTTCTTATGAGCTGTATCGGAAACTAGGCGCACTGAAAGATCCTGACTTAGAAGTTTGTAGCGATAAGGATAGAATTCAAATTATAAGAGAAAAAATTTTGAAAGAGTTGAAGCTAGCACACGAGCGTAGCGCTAAGGCATACAATACTAGGAGCAGAAATGTGAAGTTCCAAGTGGGGCAAGTGGTATACCGGCGAAATTTCAAACAGAGCTCACTAATCGACCACTACAATGCTAAACTAGCTCCCAAGCAGGTCAAGTGTATAGTATTGAAAGAAATCGGAAATTCAATGTACGAGCTATGCGACATGACGGGAAAGAAAATAGGGGTATACCACGCCAAGGATATCTTTGTGGCCTAAATATTGTGCAATGTCTGCTAATGTTGTATTCAACTGTTCGGTTTATGTCGTAGTATACTCTAGTCCTTGTATGTTAGGTAAATGTATCTTCTGGACGAAACGCTGACCGTACTACTTATGAACTTGACTGAATAGTATCTATTGCTATGTAGGTATATGCTTGACTTACCTTACATCTGTGATATTTTCTTTTACCTTCTATTTATTAGGGCCTGCTGTGATATTTTGAATATTCTTATAGACACGTATGTATCTGCTTGTATACACCCATACACACATAGTTGTATAAAGTTAGATGCGTTTTATCTGTGATATTTTTTTGGCATGGCATACCGATGATAATTGATCTGTGATAGATAAGTATCGACAATTATACTCGTATAAGCTACTATTTATTTATATTCATCTACCAATTTACTTATTTATTTAGTTATTTATTTTTATCTATATATATATCTTAGTTATCTACTACTTGACGTAGCGTTATGTATTTTTATTGTAATTATCTGTGCAATTATTTAGTCATATGATTTACATACATATAACCGGACCACATGACATACCAACGGTGATATAGTATCAGAGATCGGTAACAGAAAGGTAGACGTAAACGTAGTAAACGTAAATAGATCCCAGTGTAAGTGAATGCGTAGAATAGAGTAGCCCGGCTTTAGGTCGTGGGTCGAGGCCACACATTGGGCGAAACACAGGAAAGGCTGCGTCGGAAATCCTTTACGCACACGTTCCATGATGCAGGCACCATCGACGATTGCGAGCCTGTTACGACAGCCTTTGCCACAAATGTTAAATGTTGCTTAATGTAGGTGTGTGTGTGTGTGAAGATGTTTCAAACGTGAATGTTATTAACAGTGTGGTGTTGTAGGCGTATCGACCATCAAACCTCAGATCGAACACGAAGAAAGGATTACACTTATATGTACATGCATATGTGTCTATCTGTGTGTTTTTCTTTCCTCGGAGGAAAGTAACATTTCTTGATGTATATAATAGTCCGTTAATCTTTTTGCGAACCCGAGGATATAAAAGGGCGGCGAACGTCGAAAACGGTTGAGAAAAAGTTAGTTGCGGTCTGTGCGGGTTTTTTATCTTGGTGCGATCAAAAGTGTAAAAAAAAAAAAAAAAGGAAATTTTTAAGAAATAAATTTTTAAAGTTCACATTTTTTTAGGTAGAAAAGTTGAAGAGCAATATAATTTAATAATAAAAGAATAAAAAAAAGACGAAACTAGTGAGTGAAAGAAAGTTTAAATTTAAAAGAAAAAAAAAAAGTGAAGTGCCAGGAGCCTGAGATATCCTTCAACCATCGGGTCACGTCAGAGGAGAAGATAGCCACATATCTCCACGGGTGGAGCATAAGCAGTGGTATTCTGGAATCGGAGGTCGCCACAAAAAAAAAAAAAAAAAAAAAGGGACCTCCGACGAGGTTTGGGCCAACTAAACACCGAGTTGATATATTAGTCCAACTAAACCGCCAATGGTAAGATACCCAACAACAACTGGTAACAGAAGCATACAAACATTGGTTGGAACAGTATTGGGTTCGTGGCCTAAAACTTAGCGGAGATCCGCACCGCAATATACAAACATACATACATAGAACACACAGATATTGATTATATCGAACAAATCTTGGTTGGAGTACTTTTGTGTTGCTGGACCAAATCCCAGCCCGCATCGATATACATCGAGACATACATCCATATTTAAACTACATTGGTGGGACAGAAACCTAGAAAGTGAATAGCTGGAACACAAGAGGAGAGTATCAAACACACCAAACGAAGGGGAGAACGAACACATTGATACATACATACATACTTATCTCGAAGCAACAGGAGGAAGAGGAGAGCATCGGCAGCAGTTCGACGGCGACCACAATTTCTTTCAATTTAATATTACCTTTTTTTTTGATATTTTTTTTAATATTTTTGTTTGCAATTAATTTTTTTGTATATACCTTTTCGTTCATTACGAGCATTTAGCTTTTTTGTTGATAGGTATTGCCAAGCGCAAGAAAATTTAGGTACGAGTAGATACACACATGCACTAGTTACCTCGCGCTTCTCGCAGGTTTGTTGTTGTGTTGTACACCTCGTATGCATCCAAATTATTTTTCGGGATCGGCCACTTTTTGTTTAGATTGATTGATTAGTCTCAGCTCCTTTTGCACACTTTATAATTTTTCAACTTGTTTATTTATTTTGCCCAATAGTTTATATTTTTTTTACTTCTATTTTTTTGTTTGTGGTTATTGGCCATGTGATCCGGTCGCCTTGCTCGCTGCATCTAAATTCGGGCGAGTAATTGGGCTCACACCTTTGACAGGTGCATTCAAAGAAAATTACTCTTTGAGAGTCTATTGTATGTAGGTATGCACACAAGAGGATAGGTACGTATGGAATATTGGAAACGCCTATTTCTTCTTCCACTCCAGGTTCGCGTAGCTTTGTTGGCGCCTTCAACGCTGGACGGGCCAAGGTGAGTTTGGTTTAACTTTATGTTTACATATCTATTCTCTATTACATACATATATAATTATCTACTCCACGGAAATTGTTGGTAGGCTGAAAGTGGGCTATCGTTTTGTTTTGCTAACAATTTTCGTGCCAGTGGCCCACTTTTACAATTAGATATATAGGTATATGCATATACATATACATACATACATTTATTATCATCAGAATCCCATAGATACCTTTTGCTTGTTTTTTTTTGTACAATATTTTGAGTTGGGATATTGATTTTTGAATTATTGAATTCTGCTACTTTGGAATTAAGTATAGGGAAACACGAGTTAAACATATAAATATATATATCTATGTACATACCTAGTTAGATTGAAGAAAATAAGTAGGTTGTATAGAATAGAAAAGGAATTAATTGTTGAAATAAAGTTGCAGTGAATTTGTACGAATATGAAAATATGTGCTTATCTGCTTCCATTTTGAGATTTGAGACCGATTAACTCCAGAATGCAGTGCTAAATTTATAGCGTTTTGGTGTGGGTGTTGTTGTGGTATAATAGAGGGGAAGTAGGGGTATGGAACATGGACGGTGACTGACGTTCTTCTCTGACGATGGCGACAGGATTTGGGGGCGCTGTAAGGTATTCGGAGTCAGCACAGCGCCCATGGCTTCGCGTGTTCACGCTGAAGAGGGAGGGTAGACTCCACCGGACAGGACAAGGACCGATTCTAGTTCCCTCTTTCCTTCTATTTCAATATCCTTTTCTGTTTCTCTATTATCCAGTATCATCTTCCTCTATAGGCATGAGTAAATTTTGTTATGTAGCTGCGGGTAAAGGCAGGTGGAAAAGGATCCACCCACTGACGAGCTAGCTTGGGATGCAAGCATGCCTGCCCTCCACCTAGCCTCTGCCCAGTGCACGCAGATTCATAACAAATTATCGAATTACGTAACGTGACTTTCTCTAAAATGGCTGATTTTGTAGATAATGTTAATCTCTTACTTAGTTAGAAGTAAATATTCGGTGAAATTACTAGACAGACATACAAAATGGCTAAGAAAGTCAAACAGGGCAACATTATTTCGAGAAAAGAAAACGCCATTAATTTTTTTTTAAAAGATTTCACTACAAGATGAAATCTAATCGAATAAACTCTTCTAATATATATAACAATTTATAATTTTTAGACATTTTCATAAAAAATAGCCTTGGCTTACAACTTTGGATGAAAGCGATTAATCTACATTTGTAACCGTTCGAGATAAAAGAGATTGATCTACATTTGTACCCGTTTGGTATGTTAGTGATTAATCTACATTTGTATCCGTTCGGGTATACAAGTTGAACAATTAGTCTCTTCATAGGACATGCTAGAACAAATGCGATCAATTCGCTCCTTATAAAGGGATGTAAAATTGTATTAGTCGCATTCTCCCTTCCGATTGATCCCGGACACGTCCCGGATTAATCGCATTTTTTCAGGGACGTATTTTCAAATTCGCTTCTCATATGATATGTATATGAAACTTGTTACTTGTTGCTTTCGAGCCAATATAAATTGAAAACACAATTATTTGAAATATTGAACAAGATGTAAGAAGTTAACTTCTATCACGTGTACTATGCTACACGCGGGGTTTTTTAATAACAATCTTTAAAAAATTGTAAATGTTCATGCATATATAAATAAAGATTATAATATTATAATGTTTTACTTTTGAAAAAAATCACAATAAATAAATAAAAAAATTTTAAGTTTTGAGTATGCATTATATGAGCGTAATGTAAAGGATTTTTTCATAGAATATTTTAGGCAACATTTTTTTTAAATTATTATTCATCATTGTTATTAAAAGAAAGAGTGATCAATTCGTTTTACCGGTTGTTCTACATTTTTTTTTAAATACATTGCATATTTTTATAAAATTTCTACATTTAAAGAATCTAGATTTGTACCCGGTCGGAATGAAAGCGATTAATCTACATTTATACCCGTTCGGGATGAAAGCGATTAATCTACATTTATACCCGTTAGGGAACAATTGGTCTACAATTAGTCTACATTTATACCCGTTCAGGAACAGTTGGTCTACAATTAGTCTACATTTATACCCGTACGCGAACAAGCGGGGACTAATTGTGGACCGATTGTTCTCGAAAGAGATCAATCCGGGACAAATATCTTTCGGTATTAATCGCACATTTTTTTGCAGGGATAAGTTAACACAAAAGCGTGTGTATTCATACACTGAATGGGGGTTTTTCAGTGTGAGATGTGCTTATTTTCTCAGGGCAAGTACCTACGAACCAAAATTTTTGCCTACTAAAATAAGGCCTACAAGAAAAAAAATCGTTGCGACGGAGATTCCTACTCGGAACGTTAAATTATAACCTCTCTAAGAGTGAAGGGCAATCAGCCCTGCCCATAGCAATATCCGATATGAAGGTCGAATGTCGTTTTGAGCTTCGAAGTTGGATATTTGGGTCACCTAACCGTCCATGAACTATTCTTTTTGTGTCAACCTTGTTTCACCAAGCAAAATAACCTCAAATTTATGAAAATATAAGTTTACACTTTTTTACAAGGAGCAACAAGGAAGTTATAGCACTTAAAATAATATCTAAATAAATAACAAATACATACCTATGTAAGTAAACTTCATTTTGTGTTTTTAGAAATTATTAACAATTTACTCACGAAGTTAATACACTAAATACATACTATATTTAAAGGTGTTAATAATGCGTGAATACCCTTATGTACATATACATATACATATACATATGTATCGAGCCAAATGTGCAAAAAGACGGTAACAGCCAAAAGAGAAATCTTTCAGGATGTTGATAGTTTTCCTTGCATTTAGTATATGTATGCAATACGGTTTAAGTGCCGCTATCTAGTAAATATATAGAATAAAGGTGGGTTAAACCATTTTTGCATAAAACTTCACAGCGATGAAACTTCGATGGATTTTCTTTAAAAAAAAAATCGAAAATCATGGCTCTTACAGCATTTTTGCGCACAGGGCTAGTAAAGGCCCGCATTAGCTGCACCAGGTTGCGTCTTTTCGCATGCCCGCTAATCATGATTGTTTATAAAAATAGTTCGTGCGCGAATTAAAGCTAATGAACTCAGACCTACACATGTACATACTCGTATATATGTACGTTCCAAAAAATCTACGCCTTTTTTTTAGGTTTATACCACAAGCTATAAAGGCTTAAGAAATAATGCCTGAAAATTCTAAGCGAACAAAAGTTGTATCAACAGAGGCTTAAAATAATGCTGATTATCCTATGTTGATGTCATATGGCTGTAAAGACTACTCTCCATTATTTCCAAGGCTTATCCGCCATTAGAACAAGGCTTAGATCATTCCGGATAATAAGGTCTTCTGTGGTACTTCAATGCCTTGTAATAAGAACTAATGAAAATGTGTATTTTGCTTAGCTGCATAATTCACATTTTTGCGAAATACGCAATTCTTACACCACACATTGTAGGTACTCTATCAGAAACTTGGCTAGGTAACCCAACTATGTTCAATTGCTACAAGCTGTAGGTACATAAGTATGTACATCATTGGAAGCGCATTTTAATTGTCATTCGCACGAGATACTGCGAAAATGATAACCAAAAAAAAACACAAAATTACCGTTAGCTGAAAACCATAACCATAAAAACAAAAATAGAAAAAATATTTCCGAGCTCAGCAGACCCATAACTATCCTCCCCCATACCCGAATTTGTTGGTATTATTATTTTTTTTAATTATTTGTTGCACAGTGTAATCAACAAGATGCCTGCAATGCTTATCTGTGTGGAGGTTGATCGAAAACTACGTCAAACACTTCGCTAGCTTAGAGTGCAAATTGTGTAAGTCCTTTTTTCAAACTTTGTAGGAGAGATAAAAAAACACAAAAAATAAAAAAATTTCGAAATGAAAAAAAATTTCTGTTCATGTAAATCATAGATGCTCATGCCTATGCCCTTGAATCACATTTGTTTTTGTTTTCCCCCCAGACATAGGTACAGATACAAATTCGCCCTTTGAATATAAAAATAAAATTTTCTTCCCCTGCGTCCAACAATGGACATAAAACAAAAAACACAAAAATTTTGGAAAATGGGCGTGGCACCGCCTCTTTTTGGACAAAGGGATATACGAGATTTCTTAGCCCATAACTCGACAAGTAATTGAGATATTATGATGAAACTTGGTTTATACACTTTTATAACTTGTATTAATAGACACGCAAAAATTTATTGAAATCGGTTTATGACCACGCCTACTTTTTAGCAAAGATATTTCTGGAACACGCTTTGGAAATTTGTAACGTGACATCTTTGTAACTAGAAGTCAAAAAGGAATGAAATTTTGCACAAAGAATAATATTCATATGCTTAGTTGGATGACTGATAAAAATGTTGAAAATGGGCTACGCCCACTTTATGCGGCACTCGCTTTATGCAAAATACGCCGTGTTTCCATCAAACGCAAACAAACAATGAAAACATACAGCTGAGTATCTAATGTTCGATTCCACTCGAACTTAGGCTTCCTTACTTGTTGATTATAGGTTTGTTTCTTATTAAACTAGCAGCTAGCTGTCAAGTGAGCAAAACGGAAAGAATTGCGCTCATAAAGAGCGAAACGAACAGAAAATCAAGAAACGAAAAAATGGTAAAATTTAGCAATTAATAATAATTTGAATGCCATTTTTGACTGTTAATGGTTATTTTTTCGAAAAAAAAAACATTAAATTTTCATTATTTCTATTTCAAAAATTCAGAAAATTTCAAAAGTAATAAAATCAAAAGTATTCGTTTGTTTATTTTTTCAACAGCTGTTTCTTATTTTGGCAGCAAATAATTTGAGCTAGGGAAAATTTTACTTGCTGAAATTTGGAGCTGTCTATGGCTCTCTTCTGCTATTTTTTTGACTCAAGAAACGATTTGCCAGCCGAAACTTGGCTAACTATTCATAACTAGCTAATAATAAACGAACCTTATAATATGGATTATTGACGCCTTACTTTAAGTCAAATTTGGTATAGCGTTGCCCAATCAAAAGTTTTTTGTAGAAGATATATACAATATATACAAAATACTGGGTATTTTAAATGAAATGGTGTATTTCACATATGCTAATCAACCGAACAAATGATAACAATCAGCCGATGTAATGAGTATATTTTAACATTTTAAATATATTGAAAAAAGCTTTTCAAAGAAAATAAAATAATGAGTTACTAATTTTATATAGCTTTATTTTATTATTTAAATACCCAATTCTTCGCCCCTCCCATATGAAATTGAAAATTACACTAGCAAACTGAAAATAAAATTTTTTTGAAAAAATTGAATTCTTGAATTGAGAAGCGACGTAACTCAGAACCCAAATAATTATAAAATAAATGGAAGAAATGCAAGAAAACCTTTTTCTTTACAAACGAAGCTTTGAAGTAAAACCTTGGGTAAGGAAGAAGACTTTTGCTGGGAGGAGACTAACATTTAGCAGTCCCTAAATACGTTATTCATGGATTCAAAAAATTTTGAGCTGTGCAATTTTTTGATTTAGGGTGCGATTTGTAGGCAAATGAAAAAACTGAACAAAATTTCTAGTAAATATTGAAAAATGTGTGGCAAAAGTGTATTTCAAATTATTTGAAGAAAAATAAAAGCAGCTTTTAATAAGAAAAATAGGAATTAGAGCTTTTTTTGCTGAAATATTATTGCAAGTCACAGTCTATGCTAATTAATTATAGGTACGTATATAAATTAATAATTAAGGTAAGTTACATATATGACAGAAATAAAATATGACAAGTATCCACTCATAAGAAATGAAATTTTAAAATACTTATCCATGTTCGGAAGCACATATGTATATTTGCGAAAAAGCCTTTTCTAGCCTTAAGTTAATCAAAACAAACTAAAGAAACCTTTTATCACAAAAGCATTTGGAAGCAATTCTGCAATTATCCACCTCTGATTCGACAATAAATATTGACAATTTATTAAACAGCGTTGAATAAACTTATCACTTATTGTTATTATGTAATATGTAGATACATTTTTTTTTTATATGTACGAGTTCATATCTTAATTTAATATAAATAAAATATATTGTAAATATTGTACATATGTATGTATTTATGTTGTATGTAAAATTTTCCAATCGTACAATAAAAATTTATTTGTAGTTTGTAACTTTTTTTTTAAATCTAACACAAATTTTTTCTCAGTGCACTAATAAATTTTTGTAGATGTATGGGGAAACTCCAATACATCTACAAAAATTTATTAGTGCACTCAGAAAAAATTTGTGTTAGATTTAAAAAAAGTTACAAACTACAAGTAAATTTTTATTGTACCATTGGAAAATTTTGCATACAACATACATATGTACAATATTTGCAACATATTTTATTTATACAAATGTATCTACATATATATTAAATTAAGATATGAACTCGTGCATATAAAAAAAAATATATCTACATATTACATAATAAGAATAAGTGATAAGTTTATTCAAGGCTGTTTATTAAATTGTCAATATTTATTGTCGAATCAGAGGTGGATAATTGCAGAATTGCTTCCAAATGCTTTTGTGATAAAAGGTTTATTTGGTTTGTTTTGATGAACTTAAAGCTTTTTCGCAAATATATGTGCTGCCGAACATGGATAAGTATTTAAAATTTCATTTCTTATGAGTGGATACTTGTCATATTTTATTTCTGTCATATATATAACTTACCTTAATTATTAATTTATATACGTACCTATAATTAATTAGCATAGACTGCGACTCGCAATAATATTTCAGCAAAAAGCTCTAATTCCTATTCTTCTTACTAAAATCTACTTTTATTTTTCTTCAAATAATTTGAAATACACTTTTGCCACACATTTTTCAATATTAACTAGACATTTTTTTCAGTTTTTTCGTTTGCCTACAAATCGCACCCTAAATCAAAAAATTGTACAACTCAAAATTTTTTGAATCCATGAATAACGTCTTTAGGGACTGCTAAATGTTAGTCTCCTCCCAGCAAGAGTCTTATTCATTACCCAAGGTTTTACTTCAAACCTTCGTTTGTAAAGAAAAAGGTTTTCTTGCATTTCTTCTGTTTCTTTTATATTTATTTGGGTTTTGAGTTACGTCGCTTTTCAATTCAAGAATTCAATTTTTTCAAAAAAATTTTATTTTCAATTTGTTAGTGTAATTTTCAATTTCATATGGGAAGGGCGACGCCAACGTAGCTTCATATGGGAAGGGCGAAGCTAACGTAGCTTCGCCCTTCCCATAAGAAACTCAATCACATTCATTTGAAATTTTTTATACCTGAGGGCATATGGCAGGGGAAGAAAATTTTATTTTTATATTCAAAGGGCGAATTTGTATCTGTGCCTATGTCTGGGGGGAAAAACAAAAACAAATGTGATTCAAGGGCATAGGCATGAGCATCTATGATGTAAATCATGATACAAACAAACCAGGTAGTTCCATTGTCACTTTGACTTTGTCATTTTTATACTCAGCTGTACTAGTACACAGAGTATTATAGTTTTAATCACATAGCGGTGGATTGTAACAGAATGAAATAATCGAGATAGATATAGACTTATATATATCAAAATGATCAGGGTGAAAAGAGAAATCGATTGAGCCATGTCCGTCCGTCCGTCCGTCTGTCCGTCCATCTGTCCGTCTGTAAACACTCTAACTCGCGCAAAAATTGAGATATTTAGATGAAATTTGGAATGCAAGTTGGTATCGAGACTGGGACGGTTGGTATTGAAAATGGGCGAAATCGGACCATGACCACGCCCACTTTTCCTATATAGAAAAAAACGGAAATTTGGTATCTCAGCCACTAATATAGCTAGAGCGATGAAATTTTACCCACGTGTTGAGCTCAGTCCCCTATGAAGAAATTTGGTGAAATTTTAGAAAATGGGCGGTGCCACGCCCACTTATTAAGGGTCAAACATTGAAAGTTTTATATGTCATAACTCAGAAACCGTTGAAGATATATCGATGAAATTTGGTATGCGTGATTTACTTACTTAGACAAATGTTTTGACGGAAAATTGTCAAAATCGGTTGACGGCCACGCCCACTTTTATATATGGGAACTATAAAGGGGCCTAATAAAAACATTTTAAGTGATATCTCTGTCAAATATAAAGATCTATCACTGAAATTGGACTCATGCCACAACAATGGACATAAAACAAAAAACACAAAAATTTTGGAAAATGGGCGTGGCACCGCCTCTTTTTGGACAAAGGGATATACGAGATTTCTTAGCCCATAACTCGACAAGTAATTGAGATATTATGATGAAACTTGGTTTATACACTTTTATAACTTGTATTAATAGACACGCAAAAATTTATTGAAATCGGTTTATGACCACGCCTACTTTTTAGCAAAGATATTTCTGGAACACGCTTTGGAAATTTGTAACGTGACATCTTTGTAACTAGAAGTCAAAAAGGAATGAAATTTTGCACAAAGAATAATATTCATATGCTTAGTTGGATGACTGATAAAAATGTTGAAAATGGGCGTGGCTACGCCCACTTTATGCGGCACTCGCTTTATGCAAAATACGCCGTGTTTCCATCAAACGCAAACAAACAATGAAAACATACAGCTGAGTATCTAATGTTCGATTCCACTCGAACTTAGGCTTCCTTACTTGTTGATTATAGGTTTGTTTCTTATTAAACTAGCAGCTAGCTGTCAAGTGAGCAAAACGGAAAGAATTGCGCTCATAAAGAGCGAAACGAACAGAAAATCAAGAAACGAAAAAATGGTAAAATTTAGCAATTAATAATAATTTGAATGCCATTTTTGACTGTTAATGGTTATTTTTTCGAAAAAAAAACATTAAATTTTCATTATTTCTATTTCAAAAATTCAGAAAATTTCAAAAGTAATAAAATCAAAAGTATTCGTTTGTTTATTTTTTCAACAGCTGTTTCTTATTTTGGCAGCAAATAATTTGAGCTAGGGAAAATTTTACTTGCTGAAATTTGGAGCTGTCTATGGCTCTCTTCTGCTATTTTTTTGACTCAAGAAACGATTTGCCAGCCGAAACTTGGCTAACTATTCATAACTAGCTAATAATAAACGAACCTTATAATATGGATTATTGACGCCTTACTTTAAGTCAAATTTGGTATAGCGTTGCCCAATCAAAAGTTTTTTGTAGAAGATATATACAATATATACAAAATACTGGGTATTTTAAATGAAATGGTGTATTTCACATATGCTAATCAACCGAACAAATGATAACAATCAGCCGATGTAATGAGTATATTTTAACATTTTAAATATATTGAAAAAAGCTTTTCAAAGAAAATAAAATAATGAGTTACTAATTTTATATAGCTTTATTTTATTATTTAAATACCCAATTCTGAAATACTTAGGTTCTTTCCAAAAAAAACAAATCATTTTAGTATCTTTTCATCTAAATTTAAATTTGTATGCAATATTTGCTCATTCAATTGTAGATTGTCACCTTTTCACTGAGAGGTAACAGATTTGTATTTACTAATGTTTTTCCAGTTGCAAGTTCGTAAGTCGTGCCAATATTCATAATTTCTAAACCACTGAAAATTTTTCAATGAAATTCCCAGGAGGTGTATTGGAAGTGTCTATTAAGAAATATATTTACTATTTTTTTTTAATTAAAATACTAATAATTTTTCATGTGTTAATAAAAATTCCTCTACTTCTGTATTTCGTCGCTCCGGAAGAAGAAAGACGCATGCCAGTAATTTGTCGACGAAGAAAGGCGCATTAAAAATTTGTCGGGGAAGAAAGACGCTTTACTAAACATGTCGACGAAGATAGACGCATTAAAAAATACTAGCCGGACCCGTGCGCGTCTTGCGCAAAAAATAACAAAACATACGTGGCGCCAGTCGGTATGGTTTGTGCTGTCACGCCCATTTTAAAAAACTTATTATTTATTTGGTTTGGTGGTCCTTATGGAACTTTCAATGAATTACCTAGATATATGTTTGACAAAGATATCGCATAAAATGTTTTTATTATTCCTATATAGGTATGTGCAATATATTTTTATATATTTTTATGTGCGTATGTGGTTCTTGCCGACTTGGGTAATTTTTTTCCACACGTTTGCCTTGGCTTAATCGATTTATCTGCTACAGTTCCTGAGTTTTGACTTATAAATCTTTGAAAATTTGCTCCTCTTGGCCCATTTTTCAAAATTTCAGCACGTTTCCTCATAACTGCATAACGTAATTTCATCACTCGGGCTTTATTAGTGATTGAATTATCATGTTTTACGTGCTTTTCGAAATACACACATATGCCTTATTTTCAACCCCAATTTTCTCTGTTCCCATTAGAATCTATGTACCAAATTTCATTAAAATATTTCTATTTTTGCGCAAGTTAGAGTGTATACGGCCGGACGGACGGACATGGTTCAATCATTTTTTTCATCCTGATCGTTTTGATATACTCTTATATATTAAGGTGGAGTGAAAATTTTTTTTTGGAAATTCAATTTGTTCCAAAGCCAGAACGGCACCTTTCTAGCCAGTAATAAGCCTTTAAAATTTTATTGACCTACTCGCATGTTTAGAGGTGCCCTCAGCCCCACAAAGTTGAAAAAATAGCACGATCTGGTACAAATGTGAAATTTCTAAAATTATGAAATAAAAAAAACCAAGTATGAGGATTGATAAACAGGCTAAGTTGAGTATAAAAGTGATTTTTTTTTTTGGAAACAACAACAACCAAAGTTTCTAAAGGTCAAAGTTTATATTATGCATTTTTTAAATTGCAATTACTTAAAAACTACTGAACCGATTTCAAATATTTTTATACCATTCGATAGGTATTTTGAATCCCTTTAGTTTGATATACATTTTATGTGGGTTCCATAACACTCCCCTTTCGGGGGCAAATCCCCCTTTTACCCCCCATTACTTTTCATATAAAGTACCACGCCCAATAAAACACCGTGTCGCATGCATAGCTAATTAATACCTTTAAAACGATGCCTTACTTATTAATTTTGGTAAATTATGTGAGCAGAAAAAGGGATATTTATAAAACACCAATTAGAAATAATATATATGATTTCGACGAACAGAGACGCATTATAAAATATTTCGACGAAGAAAGACGCATTAGCATTATTAACTGCGAAGAAAGACGCATTAGCATTAATATTGACAAATAAAAACAAAAAATCGAATACGTATTTCTTTCCTAAAAAATATTTAAATGCGTCTTTCTTTATAGTAAAAAAAAGTAAAGTCTTTCTTTCGAAAAATATTTTTAATGCGCCTTTCTTTGAAAGAAAAAAAGTTTGCGTCTTTCTTCCTCAACAAAACAGTTTGCGTCTTTTTTCTTCTATAGCGACGATTTCTCCCACTCCTTTTAATTAAAAACACTGAAATTTCACTTTTTTTATAATATTTGATTTTTATTCAGTATGGGCAAATCAATTTATACATATTTTTTAATTTTTTTGTTTGTTTTTTTTTTTTTTGCAAAAATACGGAATAATACCGTTATTAAAACTCAGATAATACCAGCCAGTTTGTAGCACGGCGAGCGAAATTGAAACTACAAAAATATGTTATTTTATATACATATTTAACTTTCACTTATAGTATGTACTATATTCCACAAACTTGCCGGAACTTATTTTAAGAATAAATCTTATTTTTATATAATTATTTGTGATCTGATATTATGAAGAATTTAACACGTAAATGTAAAAAAAAAATAAATAGAAATGATGATTGTGATAATCTAACATAGACCTCTGTTATTTAAAATTTTATAATACTGACATTATACCTAACTACACGTTTTCCAGTTTAAGTTCAGAAAGTTACAATTGAAGTTCAGAAAAATACAATTGAAGTTCAGAATTTCCAAATGAACTTCAATTGTAACTTTCTGAACTTAAACTGGAAATGGTGTACATAGAGGAATGTACATACATATATTTTGAAGTTTAATCTTTCGGCAATATACATATAAAGTTAAGTTTATATGTTTTTATCAATACATACATATGTATGTATGTACCCAATAAACACAACGGATTCGCCTCGAGTTCGCGCCGGATTCGCTTTCTCTGATTATATTATCGCGGCAATAGTTCGCGGCGATAGATCGGCGAATCCGAATTCGTAGGAATGTCACCTATCACTACCGATTCGAGAATTTCTTCATTCTCGGATCGCTGGCGATTCGAATTTTTTATCATTAGCGATACGAGAATTTTTAATTTCTCTGATTGCTGGCGATTCGAAAATTTTTACATTCTCGGATCGTTGGCGATTCGAATTTTTTATCATTAGCGATTCGAAAATCTGTAAAAAAAAAAAAACTGATTTCATCGGACTTGCCGAGGCGAGCCCGAGGAAAATAAAAAAAATTATATCGCAATAACTGATTTTATCGGACTTGCCGCGAACTCGAGGCGATCCCGAGGAAAATAAAAAAATGATATCGCGAAAACTGATTTTATCGGACTTGCCGCGAACTCGAGGCGAGTCCGAGAAATTACATTTGCGAAAATCTGCTCGCCTCGAATTCGCCGCTATAACGTCCTCGCGGCTGTGTTTATTAGGTATGTACATATGTATGTAGGCATTTGTATTTTCTAAATAAATGTGTACATAGTACATATCGTCGTTTAAAGTGCAAACCGCAAAATGAGATTTCCCCAAAAACACATTCCTGGGGTCCGACCCCATCTATACCCGGTTTTGCACTTTAAACGATATGTATGTATGTACATACAAGAGGCTGCCATCAACTTCGCAATATTTGAACTTTTATCTACATATATATTTAAGTACTCGCACATATAAAAATAGCTTGAAATTATTGGATTAGTGCCAAAAGTTTTATTTTATAAACGTCCAAAACAAAAATAAAACTTGCTGTTTCATGATTGTTATTAAGGTGCATAGGTGTACATACATATTTACATAGGTACATATGTACGTACATATGTATATTATATCCATACATATGTATGTATATACATACATATCTCTATTTAAATATATGTAAATGAGCATATGATTTGTATGGGGGGAAATTAATCGATATTGTGTGTGTCATCGAAATTGGGTTTCCTCTCATTTTTCTGAGTAGAAATCTCTTCCACGGCATTTGTCGAAAATTAATTTTGATGTTCCAGAATTTGATTTATGATGATTTACTGTGTAACCTAAATCAAACGCACGCCGTCAATTTACTGTCAAAAATTTCTCATGCCCATACAACTTGTATGGGAGTAACCGAAATTGAACGGCATGCGTAAAAAGCAAATTCGACGCCCAATTTTTGTTTTGCGTGACAGTTGAAATTAAGCATTGTTGGTGATTGTTTGCAAAAAAATTGACACTTGCTTTTGATATCGTGTCTGTTAGGTACTTACATATTCCACAAAATAACAAGATTTTCTCTGATTTTCTGTATATTTCTATTTCTTTATCTGAACACGCACGCAAGTCAATTTCGGTTCAACGCATATGAAAAATTTGCGTGCGTGCGTTAAATTGACGACTTGCGTTTGATTTAGGTTACACAGTTATGAACCAAGACGGATTTCTAAAAATCATAAATGGATAAAAAATCGACAACAAACAAATAACCAGGCCAATATGCACATCAGATTCAATCAAAATTTGCAACTGTAAAATTCAACATTACTTATACGGCTTAGGGTACGACAGGAAGCAAAAAAACTAATTTCAAACACCACAAGTCTACGTTATACATAAACGCTTCTCGGAACAATTCAAAATTAAGAGCTCTCGCATCTTTAATGATACAATAATATTGAAAATAGAAAATAACTTCGAAAAATTAGCACTTCTTCGCAATATTTACATATCGACGCTTCCAAACAAAACTGTACTAAGTCTGAAAACTGTGTTTTGCAGGAGAAGCTGTTAAAGTTTAAACTCGATATGAAACTTCGATTGTATGCTAAGTATATTTTCACTTGTAACTTCTGTTTGGATGGAACGATCAACACCAAAACTCGACAATGTCAAAGTCAGGGTACGCTTTATATAAAACCGTAAGAAGAAATAAAGATTTGCTACCTGTTTTTTCATGGCAAACTCTCAAAGTTTTTATTCTGTAAAAATCTCGAGTTGTATTATATGTACACTTTTGTTTATAACTTTTGATTGGATTGTCCGACTGATACCAAAATTAGACAGCATCTAAATTAAGGCACGCTCTACTTGAAAACGCCAAAAACGGGAAAATGTACTAAGTCGACTTAGTACAGTATTGTTTGGAAGCGTCGATATGTACATATTAACAATTATTTGCTATTTTTATATCTCCTTTTTTAGTGGATGAATAGAGCATGCTTCCGAGCTACAAAATCTGTGTATACCTGAGTGTGCTCACAGTATGGAGGAAGAATTTTAACCTTTCCTTACACCCAATTTGTCATATTTTTCAAACTTTTTTGCGGATAAATTGGACAAAATTGTTTTAAGAGTTATATACATATGTACATATGTATTTGTAGTATATTCCCCAGCTAACATACATAAATTAGGGTGACCCTTAAAATCAAATTAGCTCTTTTCTTCGGTATCATCCCAGCACAGTCAAAGATATTAAGTATAAATTTTGGTCCCGATCAGAGATGGTTAAGGAGTGTCGCACAGGGGCCAAAATTCAGAAAACTCAATGGAGATTCAAAAAATTAAAATAATTTTTTTATATCTAATGCCCGCAATCGATAGTCCTGTACTAGAGGATAACAAATATAAATTTTGATCCCGATTGGTGACGGTTAAGGGATGTTGCACAAGGGTCACATATGTATGGTAATATCAAATTTGACCCCTGTGCGACACCGCTCCGATCGGGATCAAATTTATATTGGGTATCCCTTGGTGCAGGCCTATCGATTTTGGGCATTAGATATACAAAAAATTAAATAACATTTTTTCAGTCTCCATAGAGTTTACTGAACTTTGACCTCTGTGCGACACCACTTAGCCGTCTCCGAAAGGGCTATATTAGCATCCACGTAGATACATTTGGGGACAACCCTAATGTACATATATATGTACATATGTATGTGTGTTTTCCTACCCAGCAGTATTTGAGGTAAGGAGGTACATATTCAGTAGAATATTCAATATGAAAAATACCCTGAAACTAAGTTCAAAATTCATTGCTGAAAAAATAACTGAACACGCAGTGAAGACATCAGGTGTACTGAAATATATGCTATGGAAGTTCTCCCTGCGTATGCAGGCCTTTTTTCCTACAGAAACTCTCCCTTCTCGTTCGGAAGTTTTTAGGTAGTTGATTTTCGACGCCACCTCTATATAAAAACGAAAGGGAAAGTTCAGATTTTAGAACTACATCTCTACTGATTATTCAGTAGGAAATATGTGCTGTTTTCCAGCTGATAAATACTGCTGGGTATACACCTTCCTTTATGTGTATCCCCTTCTCGAACGCAAGTGGTATTTCTTGATTTTTTAAACTTTGTATGTTAAAAAATTTCGAAAAATGTTTGAGTTGTGTGACACTTTATGATTTAAGGTGCTATATGTATGATATCTTAATGACTTCACAAAGTAGCTAATTTGAGTCGAAATACTGTATGAAACGCCGGAAAACTACATGATAACCTAAATAGGTATGTAGGTACATACATACCTACATACTACACTTATCTTTAGCTGCCTAATTTATGTCATTCAGCAGCCACAACCATTGGTGCGTCATATTTGTACAAACTCGTACACATATTAATTTATTGTATGTATATATATTTAATCTCAACGTAGATACGCTTCATTTGAAATAAACAGAATCTTGATACACAAAATAAGAATATTCTAGTTACGTAGTATACAGTTATATATGTATAAAATAAGACCCTGGCCTTTACAACGTTGTGCACGTTTTCACGCGCATCATAATTAATGTACAAATGAACCCTGCTGGAAACGATGAACCTTATTTCTTAATAATGTACTAAATGAAACACTACTGTTGTTGGAATTACTTAAAACAATATTTGAGCACAGACTTTTTATTTGGGGAAAAACACTGCTTTAGTAGATTTTTTTGAAATTCATGAATTGGGGGTCCAATTTTACGGACCTTAAATATTCTGCCTGGGTATTTAGTTACTATTGCAAGCTCATTGCTTTCCATGTAGGTATGTATGGACATACATTTCATATGTAGATTTAAGGGCTTCCATTTCCGTTTCCTTACCCACTCACAAATTTCTATCCTTTTCCTGAACTCTGTCATCGTAGGTATGTATGTATATCCAAAAAATTTTATTTATACAGAAACGAAGCTACACAAGTGTCACCACTTTTTTGGAATAAGTAATTTAACTATTTATAAATATAAAATAGCAAACAATAATTAGCAACAAAACTAAATTTCTTGTTTTTTCTCACTTCAGTTTGCAATGAGCCGTCTTCTCGAAAAGCCCAGCATTGCGATGTCCATTAAGTCATCGTCATCTTCAAGTGGTCAATTATCAACGAATGCAAACAATGAAGCGCCAACAAACCAAAATCAAACAACGGAAGCAACAGCAATTCAAACAATTGCAGCGACCACCACCACCCGCACAAATGCAACAAATAATAGTAATGGTAAGTGAACATGTATATAATTGAAAAGGAATATTTTTTTTTTTTGAAATTAATATCATGTTTACGAAATTTAATTACAAACATATCTTTTAATTTTATAACTCTAGCAGAAAATACAATATTCGATCAAGTTTTTGTAAGTTTGCTTTCCGGTTCGGCTGCTGGAGCTTTGGCGAAGACCACAATTGCCCCATTGGATCGTACGAAAATCAATTTTCAAATTAGGTATGTAAATAGTATACATATGTACCCTGCAAAAAATGCGATTAATCCGGGACGTGTCCGGGATCAATCGCAAGGGAGCATGCGACTAATACAATTTTACATCCCTTTATATGGAGTGAATTGTTCGCATTTGTTCGAGCATGTCCTATGAAGAGACTAATTGTTCAACTTGTATACCCGAACGGGTACCAATGTAGATTAATCACTAACATACCGAACGGGTACAAATGTAGATTAATCGCTTTCATCCCCAACGAGTACAAATGTAGATCAATCGCTTCCAGCACGAATGGGTACAAATTTAGATTTTTCCAAGTTGTTCGCCAAGGCAATTTTTAATAACAATGTTTAAAAAATTGTAAATGTTCATGCATATAGTATACATAAATAAAGATTATATAATGTTTTACTTTTGAAAAAAAATCTCAATAAATAAATTTAAAAAATTGTAAGTTTTGAGTATGCATTATATGAGCGTAATGTAAAGGATTTTTTCATAGAATATTTTAGGCAACATTTTGTTAAAATTATTATTCATCACTGTTATTAAAAGAAAGGGTGTTCAATTCGTTTTACCGGTTGCTCTACAATTTTTTAAATACATTGCATATTTTTGTAAAATTTCTACATTTAAAGAATCTAGATTTGTAGCCGTTCGGAATGAAAGCGATTAATCTACATTTATACCCGTTAGGGATGAAAACGATTAATCTACATTTATACCCGTTAGGGAACAATTGGTCTACAATTAGTCTACATTTATACCCGTTCGGGAACAATTGGTCTACAATTATTCTACATTTATACCCGTACGGGAACAATCGGGGACTAATTGTGGACCGATTGTTCTCGAAAGAGATCAATCCGGGACAAATATCTTTCGGTATTAATCGCATATTTTTTTGCAGGGTATATGTATGTATGCATGTACATATGTATGTATTTATATACATACATTAGACTAGTTCTATAAGATTGGTTTATTATGTATGTACATACATACGTACATACCCACATATCATTTTATGTTTTTTTTTTATCATATTCCAGTCTTTTTCGATCGCTATGCAGGTTTAAATAAATGGAAAATGCGCTCATTTTCTGATCATAAAAGAGCCTTTCGTCGGTAGAAAATGGTACCATACGTCCAACTCTTCTTGTGGAGTCGTTTTCGAGTCTTATCTTAATCGTATTTTAATCATTTTCGAGGTTCTTTCGATTTTATTTTTTTCGATTTTGAATCTTGTTTTGGTCATTTTTTAAACGTTTTCTGATCGTTTTTTAATCTTTTTGGGGTAATTTTTCTTCTTCGTTTTTCTGATAATTTTCGATTGGCTTTCCAATTTTTTTTTTTTTTTGAGTCGTTTTACAACCGCATTTCTTTCCCATCTTCTATCCTCTTTCATATTCTACCCTTAGCATTACCTTCACCAATATCGCAAGAAGAACTTTCACGGTCACCCTCCACATGTTGGCTGGAACTTTTGAAACAGATTTTTAGCATACAATAATATTAAGCAAATAAGAAGTTTAAGATAAAAACAATTTCCATCCATAAATCAATTCCTATGAAAATTCATAGGCGCATTTTGGCACTCTCATATACGGCAGCGCGGAGGAAGACATACATCCATATGTTCCTGCTCTACAACATTCGCAACCATCGATACCAAAATCTAATATACATATATAAAATTCTCTTAAATTTTTTTGAAAAATTATAGCTTTATGTACTAGGCTGGCTAAGGAATATTTCTTCTTTTATCTAAAATAGCAAAGTAAACGATCACATTTCGATCTTTAGCATGATCAATCTGTGATAAGTTCTTTTTTTAATCAGCAAAGGGGATCGAAAAAGACAATAAATAAAACCACTTTTCAATCGCTGTTCTGACTCAGTTTCGAGTCTTATTCTAATAGCAGAAGTGATTAATCAGTCTTTGATCATCAAAGGGGATCGAAAGAGACTCGGTATAGTCAGTTTTCATAAAACAATTCCAAATGCTATGTGGGTACATAGTATGTATGTATGTACGTTTATATGTGGTTGGTTATTAATATTTTTTTGTTAATTTCTCTACTTTTACTTGTTGTTTGTTTTTGTAGCAAAAATGTTCCATATTCCTTCAAGAGTGCCATGAATTTTCTAAGAAATACTTATGAAAAGGAAGGAGTTTTGGCATTATGGCGTGGCAATTCAGCAACAATGGCGCGTATTGTACCTTATGCAGCCATACAATTTACGGCCCACGAACAGTGGCGAAAGATATTACAAGTGGATAAAAATGGCACAGAGTAAGTGATTTGAGGTGTAGAGAATTTGAAGTTAAACTACAATTAAATTTAAACCCAGCTTAATCTTGCCATTTAAGAAAAATTCTCTCTTCATCTTAGTTTAAATGGCCAAATTGTTTAGGTTAAACTGTCTTTGACTTTAAATGTAGTTTAAATTCACATTGAAAAAGTTTGCCTTATTATTTAAAGCTTAGATTACTTGATGGCTACTTAGATGGATTAAAGTTGGGACTTCCTTTGAGCTAAGTGAAATTACATGTATGTATTAAAAACTTTGGGTCGTGAATACTAGCAAAAATGGCCTTCATGGGATAAAACCATTAGTACGAGTACATACATATACTCGTGTTGATTTTTACATTAAGAATAAAAGCATTTAGTCGCATTGTGATCAATGTCGACTGCAATCAATCAAAGACTCAATTGCAGCAAAACAATAATTGGGTTATTGATTGCTTCATAAAATTATTGCAATCGCTTAGTGCCATCTCACAAAATTCGGGTCTAAGTTTCATGACAAAGCGATTTTATATGCCAAAGGATTAAGAGCAAAAACTATTTGAGTGTTTTTGTTGTTGTTTTAGTTTTGTTGAATGGCAAAAAAACTCTCCATAAATTTGTTTTCTTTTTAATTTTAATTTAATACATAAAAATTTTTTGCAGCACAAAAGGCCGACGCTTCATAGCCGGCTCACTGGCTGGTATAACTTCGCAGTCGCTGACATACCCATTAGATTTGGCGCGAGCGCGTATGGCTGTTACAGATAAATACACGGGATACCGGTACGTATGTATGTATATTATAGTCAGCGTTCGAAATTAAACACTACGATAAAATTAAATAACGTAGCGTAGCGTTCATGCGACAACGATATACACAAACACAACCCCTAACAAACCTAACGGTACTTGTAGTGTTTGCGTTTAACTGTGTAACCTAAATCAAACGCAAGTCGTCAATTTAACGCACGCACGCAAATTTTTCATATGCGTTGAACCGAAATTGACTTGCGTGCGTGTTCAGATAAAGAAATAGAAAAATACAGAAAATCAGAGAAAATCTTGTTATTTTGTGGAATATGTACCTAACAGACACGATATCAAAAGCAAGTGTCAATTTTTTTGCAAACAATCACCCACAATGCTTAATTTCAACTGTCACGCAAAACAAAAATTGGGCGTCGAATTTGCTTTTTACGCACGCCGTTCAATTTCGGTTACTCCCATACAAATTGTATGGGCATGAGAAATTTTTGACAGTAAATTGACGGCGTGCGTTTGATTTAGGTTACACAGTAAGTTTGTGTAGATGAACACAAACAGAACACTACGCGTAGTGTAGCTGGTGGAAGTACGCTAAGTGTAAATGAACCCTACTTAGCGTTCTTTTATTAAAGCGTTCAGTTAGTGTTCTTTCTTAAATTTTGCAAATTTAGTTGTGCAAATCGGCGTTTCATGTATGTATACATATTTTATATGTATGTATGTATATACTAACGTATGTTTTTAATTAATGGATGCACATATGTACATATATATGTATGTATGTATGTATATATTTTCTTTAATAAAAGACTTGTAAAAATTATTTTGGTTAAAAAATTTATGTAATATGGGAATTTTTAAACCTAGATTTGGAAAATTACTTAAAATATCTAGAATTAAAAAAAATTAAATTTTATAACATACGACGGCTGTGACCTGCTTGGGTACCCATATATACATATGTATGTATGTGAGGTAGGAATAGTTTTTAGGGTGTTAGGGTGGAAAATTTTTAAGTGTTGCTCTAAATTTGGTGAATGTCCTTTTAAAATTTTGTTGCACTCTTCATTTTTGCAAACAAATGTTTTATTTTCCATCACATGAAAAAAGGCATACAATATATTATTTTTAGGATGCGGCATGCTGTTTTAGATGCAGTCGAGTAAATAATAGAAAACTAACTAATTGCATGTTGCACTTCTTGCACATTTCCTCGCAAATTTGGTAGATTTTTTTCAAGTAAAGGGTACCTATTTTTCGTCCTGAGTGGCAAAGAGTAAAGACCAAGTTAGATGCAAATGAATATATTTACATATATATGTATGTATATTTACATAGTGGGAGATCGCAGAGCATTTGTGCAACATTCATAGACATATAGATACCCTACAAAGACATTCACATTAATCGGGGATGCTTTCGGGATCACGCGCAATGTAGCATGCGACTATTCTTAATTTTATCTAAATGACGTTGTTCATAATTAATAATTTTTAATAAATTGTATGTGTGTACAAGCATTTATACGTATGTATACATATGCCCATATTTAAGTATTGACAGGCCTAAAATTTTAATGACCGTAAATTATTGCTTTTTGGTGGGCTGTGCAGTTTTGTTGTCAGAGAAAAATTACATTGAATTTCGCATTAATGCAAATTATTGTATGATTTTGCAACTCAAACAATGGTTTTTGCAAGTTTAGGTAGCTGTTCAGATATTTTTGAGTTCCCGAGAGCATTCCGGATTAATTTGAAATTCTTTGTAGGGTATACATATGTGGACATTTGCATCAGACCGCCATTGTGACACATATCGCTCTGCGCTCTCTTACACAATCCCTCACATAATTTTGCTGCGGTCTGATGTATACACATTCCTATGTACATTGGGGTTGTTCAAATTAATATGAAGAAAATAAAGCTCTCCCGAAACATGCATATTTAGAGGTCAAGAAAATGTCTTTAAATGTCCACCTTCTTTTACATTAGTAATGCTACATATTTTTGGTAAGTCCTTAGTCAACAAGATAAAGTTTCTTATCATCAAATAAAATCGCCTTGTCATGCAATGATTTTTCGGTTCTAATTTTTTGCACCACCTTATGCATACAAAACTGCTTTGCAAAAAATAGAACTCATATTGTTTATGAATAATAGCATCAAAACAGCCATATTCCGCAATTTGTTCGTTTCAAATTTTTTTTGGACCAGCTTAATGTACATATCTGTATGTACCCAGCAGTATTTGAGGTAAGGAGGTGCATATTCAGTTGAATATTCAGTATGAAAAATACCCTGAAACTGAGTTCAAAAATCATGCCTGAAAAAATAACTGAACACGCAATGAAGACATCAGGTGTATTGAAATATATGCTATGGAAGTTCTCCCTGCGTATTCAGCCTTTTTTCATATGGAAACTCTCCCTTCTCGTTCGGCAGTTTTAGGTAGTTGATTTTCGACGCCACCTCTATATAAAAACGAAAGCGAAAGTTCAGATTTTGGAACTACATCTCTACCGAATATTCTGTAGGAAATATGTACTGTTTTCCAGCTGATAAATACTGCTGGGTATGTACATATGTACATATGTACATATGTATGTACTCTGTATGTATGTATATATTCATTGCATCCTTCTTGGCCTTTACTCTTTGCCTGTCAGGACGAAAAAATATCAGCTACATATGCGCATTTCTGGTATAAACCCAGTTATAGCATTGACAGACGGCAGCCATAATCCCGATTACCGCTACACTTAATCCGATCCAAATTTTACCCTGACAGACGGCAAGTATTGCTGATTAACAAAACAACTGAAGGAAGGTAGGCGCAGCGGCGAATTCAAAAACTTCTTGTTTTATTTCCAAAGGTAGGGTAATGTCAAAATCAAAACGAGATCACATCATGGTCAATAGGAATGGGCGAGTCCCAAACGAGTTCAGATTTCACCCAAGGCGAAATATCATTTTGACATTACACTCTACCAATTACACTAACAAATTACATTCAAAATTTCTGAATTCACTTATGCGACTACCTTCCTAGATCTGCCTTGGGTTCTTCTTTTTCTTCCCTTTCATTCACAATAGAGACTTTTCGCCAGAGATGTCATTAGAAAATGCCCTAATCCGCTAAAATTTTGAGGACTAACTCAAGAGATATTCCGGATTACCTCCACTTAATTCTCAAGTTAATTCCGAATTAGCTTGATATTCCAGATTATCGCTGCCGTCTGTCAATGCTATTAGAACACTATATGTTTTATAATGCGTTAAACCATCCGTAGTACTACACATACTATGCGTTATAAATCTGAAAACTTTCCATGAGTTTGTACAGGCTTGGTGACAAAATATAACGTATACTGTTCTGTACGTGTGAGTTTTTGTAGTACTACGGATAGTTTAATGCATTATATAACTTATTGGGTTAGTGGACAGCTGATTATTTTGCGTACGATTAGCGTAGAGTTCATTTTCGCTGCCAGCGAAGCACGAAATAGGTAGCGTTACAGCGTGGTTATGGTACCAATGTTAATTGCCAATCAAAATCGGAAACATTTCGTGATTGGTGAGATGATTATTACTGAGCACATACACAACATAACGCATTATTACCCCCGAAACCTCGGCTGCTGGCTGCCTGTTTCACACAGCAAATGTGCTGGATGTGAGAGTCCGAAAATTCTCTCACCGTCGGAGTGCACAACAACAATTTCACGGTGCTCGACCAGCAACATTGTAAGCATAACCAGGCCATATGTACATATGTAAATAATAAATTTTCGAATTTTGTACTTGCAACAATAAAAAATGTTGTTCAATATGAAAGTGATTTTGGAATATTTCAATTGAACCAAAGTAGCTTGGACAAAAAAAGCTCGATTTCGATCAAATAAACTTTTCTGAAAACTGCATTAATTTGCGCAGATTCCTGTATATTTTGATTAAAAAGAAATTAAAGGTATCTTGGAAATACCAGGGTCCAAACTTGAAAATTCGTGACTAAAAAAATAAAATTCCACTTTAGGCGATCTTGGTACCTTCCCTATGGCTCGCACTAAAAAACTGAGTACACCATTCGATTAAGCCGTTAAGTTTACATGAGAATATGTATCTTTTGTTTTTTGTTTTTAATTCTGTGGTTTTTTTCATATATGAATCTAAACCTCTTATGGAATTTAAAAAAAAATCGCTGTTTTTGGAGTAGCCCACTCAGTTTTTTGTCTAAAAAAAAATAAAAATCAGCTTAGTTATCCTACATCTTAATTATCTTAATTTTTTTGTGAAATTTAGTGTAACATAATAATAATGGGATTCATTTACAATACGGTACGTTTAAATTATAATTTCTTTTTTCTAAACTTTTATATTTTTACAGAACTTTGCGTCAAGTTTTTGTAAAAATTTGGGTGGAAGAAGGACCGCGCACATTATATCGTGGTTATTTTGCTACGATTCTTGGTGTGATACCTTATGCTGGAGTCTCCTTTTTTACATACGAAACGTTAAAACGTGAATATTATGGTAAGGCGGCTACAAGATATAATTTACAGACATACATACTTGCATATTTACTTAATACTTAATATTTGTCTTCTATACTAATTATTCATTTAATTTTCCTTTTGTTTTTTTTTTTTTTTTTTTTGTTGCAGAGATGACGGGCAACACCAAACTGAATACACTGGTCTCACTTGCGTTTGGTGCTGTCGCCGGTGCAGCGGGTCAAACATCAAGCTATCCATTGGATATAGTGCGCAGGCGTATGCAAACGATGGGCGTGAATAAGGGCGTAGTGAATGATCAATATCGCACCATATACTCAACATTGAAGAAAATTTATAAGTACGTTTTTTAGAGCAATATACATACATACATACATATGTATACATATACCCAACAAACCAAAAGGCTTGAGAATAATATTATAACAACAAGCTTACAAATATAAACGTTAAGCTTGAGAAATACTTGCGTAAACTATTGAAAAAGGCTAAAGAACAAATGTAGAAAAATCAAAAGGACACCCTTTTTATAACCTTACAAATGTAATTCTAGAAAACTATTACTTGATATTTGAAAAAAATATTTATAACAATCATGCTTGTGAATCAGCTTACAATTAAACTTATAAAAAGTGTTATTGCAATAAGTGTACAATGGACAATTGTTATAAGCTTGTTCTCAAGTCCTATTACATTTCGCTTACATCCTGGGCTTTTGGGTATTCATGTCATGCTGTTGTTATAATTATACTTATTAATACATATATTATTTACTTATCAATCACTCACTCGCATGCATATTTCAGGGAGGAAGGCATCAAAAATGGTTTCTACAAAGGCCTGAGCATGAATTGGATTAAAGGGCCGATCGCTGTTGGCATCAGCTTCTCCACCTATGATTTAATAAAGGAGCTACTTAGGGAATTGTTGCATTTGAAGCGTGGGCGGAACGATGTGTAAATTACATATGTCACATACATAATTATGGACATACATACATATATAAACATACATATGTACTGTTGATTTTGATATACATAGATATTTTATTTTTAACGATATTATTATAATTTAAATAGATACAAACAAACATACATACATATATTTTGTTACGTACATATATATATTTAAATTTTTTTGTTTTAAATTTTATTTTTGTACTTTTGAAAAGCGTAAAATACTAAATGGTGATTTGAATGCTGACTAAAATGGAAAATAAATGAAAAGTGTTGGAAAATTGTATAAACATTTAGTTTGTGTGAATCAAAAAAAAATAATAATTTGCATTTTTGGATGTATTTTCATAAACGGTAGCTCTGTTCAATAACAAAAAATTATTACGAATTTTTCGTAAAAAATGACAATTCTCCACATAAAAATTATACTTTTTATGAAAAATTCGTAACAATTTTTTGCTATTGAACACAAGTTGTGTAAACGTAAAATGTTCAATTATTACATACATACATATGTATGTACATAATTCTAAAATATGAAAATTCATACATATGTACGTTCTTACATGCATACAAATGTAGACAGATAGTAGAGTAAGTAAACTTATCTTAGTTATTGTTGGAATATTTATGTGATGATTGCCATTTAGCGTCGATTTTATTTGAGAGCCGAATTTTGTTCCTTTGGATACATATGTGTGTATGTACATATGTAGGTGTATATGTTAAATTATATATACATATACATATATGTACATATGTACATTTGTATGGTTTAATGTGTAAATCTATATAAAGAATGTACTTCTTATTTAATGCTCATGCATATACCTAAAATGTATTAAGCACAATACGACAATAAATATATGTATAAGTTGGTACGTACATACATGCATATATACTCACCTATTTCGTACAGCATACATATACTATATAAGTACTATAATATATGTACATACGTATCTGTGTTCTTATCGAACAGTAGCTTATGTCGAAATGCAAATTTTCGAGATATTCGTAAATTTGTGTAATTTTCTAGCAGTTTCCCGCCCATATATATATTAAGTAAAATTATTGATGCCGAAACTGGTGGAAAGCCCGAGAAAAAGTTTAAACAAAACCAGAAGAATTTACCCTCTGGATGCATTATTTCAGCTGTTTGAAAACTGACCCATTTTTTTCCTTAAGTACACTTAAGCTACTTTTCCATATTAACACAGATATGTACATATGCATGTGCAAAAAAAAATTAATAATAAAATAATAAAATTAATTTTCAACCCAACTTTATATGTACCTATGCATTTTTAAATTTAAATCTTGTTGCTATAGCATAGTGATTAGGTTCTTGTCGTGGATTGATCAAATACCAAAAGTGAAAGTTGTGAGCAAACCCTTCGAGTGTATTTCCCTTATAAAAAAGTTTCTCACAAAATAATTCATTTTCCGTGGACTCCGCCGGCGTATTCTTATAGTTACTATTTATACATATACCTAATATTAGTTGCATTCGTTTGGGAGAGCAGCGAAAAAATATAACTATTATTAACATATGTATCTCTGCTCGCTTATACTGGATTCTGCTCTCTTAGCTGAAAGTTTTCATACAGAATGTTAGAGACCAACTGCTCATTAAACTGGTCGTAACTGATTATGCGAACTTTTTCTTTTGTGAATTGGTAAAATGGTTTTAGTGTTTGAATTAAGTAGTGGATAGTGTCGAAATGGAGAAGAGGAAGAAAAATATACACTTCTTTCCAATTCGACTACTTCAACGAACGTACTGTGTTCACCTCTTTTAAAACCAGTGTTTGTTTTTTTAACAACTCTAAGTCGTGCCCAAAGGAATGCAACTATTGAAAGCCCAATAACTTCCTTTATAAATTTAGTAAAACAGTTTAAAAGCAACAATATCATAAATTGTAGAGTATCTAATTTCGTTTGGTGAAACAAAAAAGGTATTTTATATAGATACGTACAACTCGTTTAGGTGGCCTAACTATGTGAAAACGACTTTCGAGCACAAAGGGAAATTCGAAGGAAGCATAGAGCTTTGGAATGAGCAAAAAAACATGTAGAACTTTTTTTTCGATCCAGTCTAATGTACATATGGGCGATTACAGAAAGGCGAACATGAAGCTCAATAGAGTATGCATATCGTTGAATATTTTTCTTCTTATTTTCATTTTTAGAAAGCATAATAGATAAGCAGTATCGATTTAAAAATTCTAAGATACGAGTATTAGCATTTAAATGGTAATGGCGAACGTGACAAAATGTTGAAGAAATTTTTAAGCGCTATTAGAAAAGTGCAAAACTCTGTGAATTTTGGTCCAACATTTCTAAAGTAATGATAAGCGTAATGGGTTTGGCGTGAAAATAAATGCACTAGTTTGATTTTTATAAACATACAAAAAAAAATGTGACGTGACATGGCGAACGTGACAAAATGTCCCAACCGAGGTCATAACAATCAGTTCATGTAATCTAAACTTGAGTAACTTAAATTAACAATTTTTTTTTATTTTTTTAATCAAGATAATAGCAGCTATATGTTGTAGTGGTCCGATCTTGACAATTTTCGGTTACGTTGTTTAGGCCAATATGAGTACATACATATCGTCGCTGCGCCAACAAATTCAGTTATATGTATGTTTTTTTTCGATTTTTTTTATTACATATTTATTTAGCGCTATCCGCTAGCCACATTTCTGCATTTCCCGTTTTCTGATATCCTTCTTTGGTTAGAAGTTATCAAACACAGCTATATGCTCTCAGTAGTAGAAATGCTCTGTAAAATCAGTTATACATCTATTTTCGTATAATTGTTTTTTGATTTCAGGTTATTTTTGTGTAAAAAATTATTTAAAAAAAGCGTATGTGACCAATTTTCAAAATAGGAGGGGCACTGGTCAATTAAATAATGCATTTCCAAGCTATCGCTAATTGCATCGGACCCTAGCGAAGAATTGTATACATATCTTTCACGATTTCTTACCCCCACTAGCAAATTTAAACAATTTGTAAAAAGAGCTATGTGCTGTAAAACGGCGCAAATGCTTCATGCGAAGTGGTTGGTCAAAAAAAGTAAAAAAAAAATTGCACAAGTCTATTACATATGTGTAGTATCATTAGTTAACAATTCAAACTAGAAAAAATATTCTCTAGGATCACCAGAAAACGGTTTTTTTACTCTCCTGAAAAGTTGCTGAAAAACGTATAGCTCTTTTTGTTGGCGCAGCGACGATATGTACATATGTATGTATGTAATTTCATGCTCACAGCTGTTTATATGAAGAAGTTTTACCAAAAAATGTATAATCTGAGCAGTCGCCCAACAAAAAATCTAAGCCTTATTTAAGAATTAAAACAACAGATTTTAAGGCTTACGAAATAAGGCGTGAAAATTATAAGGGTAGCAAATTTGTATGGCGTAAGGCTTAATATATGGCTGATTTTCCTCTGTTGATGTCATCAGGCCATAAGGAGTACTCTCTCTCTCTCTCTCAGAGCACACCTTATTCCAAAGGCTTAGCCGCCATGCTAAATAAGGCTTAGATAAGTATTAGAGAGTAAGGGGCAGACATAGTGCATGCATAACAGAAGCAGCGCTGCCAGCATACTCCTTTTTAAAACCTGATTTGTCATCAATAAGCAAAACTTTTTTGCAGGGCGGTTGTATGGCAGCTACATATCTACATATGTATGTGTTATAGTGGTCCAATTTACCCGATTCCGAGGTACATATGATCAGCTAGTCATAAAAAGACACCCACATACCAAATTTGTCAAATATACTACATATCTTGAGAAATAGGGTTGGGCGATATATATCGATATATCGATATTTTTAAAATAGTAAAGCCGATAATATCGACGATATTTTGAACTACCGTGCATCGATAATCGATAATTTTTTGCCATTTCGAGCCAAATTCGATATTTTCCATACATTTCTGATTCGCTTCGAATTTAACAGCAGAACATTTTTTAAGAAGTGGTATAACCATAATGTCCGGGTGCTTGAATTTACATTACTTTCTTCTTCAAGCAATTCTTAATGATTTTTATGTTTATACTTCAGGATTCGTAGAATATCTGTAGATCCATCCAACTTTAACAACAAATATCTAGTAAACTGTAAGTCTGCGGCAAGTTTGGATTCCAGTTTTGAGATCTGTGAGAGCACCTCTAGCCCCGTGAAGAAGTGGTTTTTCGCGGGACGTGGTTCCTTAATGTGAAGCCAGCCCTTTCTATATATTGATATATCGATGTTTTTACACGGCATAAATCGATGTTTTTTTAAATATCGATACAATATATATCGATATATTTTTCCAATTTGCCCATCCCTATTGAGAAATACCCCTTGGTTGTTAACATTTAACTTTTTCCTCATTCTGTATTTTTACACGGATTGAGGTTTTTTAAGTGTTTTCTGTTGTTAAATATGCAAGAAATTGCAAAGAAATAAAGTTATTTAAAAAGATGAAAAAAGGCAAATTTGTATGTATTTTTTATTTGAACATTTTATTTTTCTATGCTTCTACAAGAAATATTTTATTTAAAAAAAAAACAAATCACAAAACATCGAGCGCCCATCGTAGTATATGTGTGTTACTTTTCAATTGGTTGTATAGGCAACACTGGCGACCTCAAATAGCATTAGAATTCATGATAAGCAAGACAGAGTTTGATTCGGACAGTAATTTTTAATCGTTCGGTTAGTGCATTACAACAAAACGGCTACCGGCGAGTAATTACGTACACACCGGCATAGATATGTACATATGTATGTACATATTACATAGAATAATATTATGTAGTGTAAAGTGTTAAATGTACCTACATATCGACGCTTCCAAACAAAACTGTACTAAGTCTGAAAACTGTGTTTTGCAGGAGAAGCTCTCAAAGTTTAAACTCGACATTAAACTTCAGTTGTATGCTAAGTATATTTTCACTTGTAACTTCTGTTTGGATTGAACGATCAACACCAAAACTCGACAACATCAAGGTTAGGGTACGCTTTATATAAAACCGTAAGATAAAATAAAAATTTGCTAAGTGGTTTTTCATGGCAAGCTCTCAAAGTTTTTATTCTGTAAAAATCTCGAGTTGTATTATATGTACATTTTTGCTTATAACTTTTGATTGGATTGTCCGATTGATACCAAAATTAGACAGCATCTAAATTAAGACACGTACTACTTGAAAACGCCAAAAACGGGAAAATGTACTAAGTCGACTTAGTACAGTATTGTTTGGAAGCGTCGATATTTTGTAGTGTTTTTAGTTCATCAATACACACTTTTTAGGTGAATTTTACTGAAATTTGTTGTTAAGTTGTGGTATTGCATTTACTAAGTATATATATACATGCATACATACATATGTATGATTTATTTAAAATCCATAATAAATTGTGTCTGATCTAAAAAACAAACCAAATGAGCCTACCTATGACGTTTAATTTTTGGAATTTTTGGATGTGATGGTCCCCGAAATACGTTTTTTCCCGATCAGCCACAGGGAACTGGCAACACGTATGTACATTAGGCCGTTTCGCCTTATATGGACCAAGAAAAAGTCCACCAAAATGTTAATAGTGTTTCGAAAAATCTTCAAATAAATTTTAAATTCTTGCGGCGGAGATGTGTATGGACTTAATAATGGCTTTGTTCAGAAACTCAGTTTGAAGCGCAACCTGCTTTTGTAGTAGAAGCAGAGCGTTCATAAACGTAAATTTTGCATGAATCGTCGCTCATCACAATCATCAAAAAAATAATTACTGAATTTTTTTCCACTTACCCCAACAATTACTACCGCTGTTGCGCTTCATGCTGCGTTTCTGAACATAGCCAATGTAATTCAATCGAAATTTGAATGTAAGGAAATACATAACATACAAGTCTATAAACACCGTTACAGAAGTAGATAAAACAGTTCATTATCGAACGGAATTTTTGAACTCACTTGAAAATTGATGTTCCAATTATGTATTATGTTGCCAAAACTCTCTAAAGTTACGCGACTAGCAGTTAGGAAATTAAATATGAACGTCATAGAAACCACGGTATATATATTGAGACGGTAATGCCAGTAGGCGGAAATGTCAAATACTGCTTACGTCACAGGACCAATAAAGCCGCGAACAACCAAACAAACAGCTGTGCCAATTGCAAAAGGAAATGACGTATGAGGACCTGAAACTTTTTTCTAAAACCGAAAGAAATATGGCGGTCAGCGAACTGGCATGACCTTTTAATTGGATCATGATAGAAACGATAATTTTAACGGGACCTCGCAAAGGTGAAGATGTTCTCATTCTTCGAATTCCAATCACCACAACTTAAACTACATGTACACATGTATGGAAATATTGGATTTCAATTCCCTATTAGACTGGCGTTAGCAATGACTAGACAGCCAAAGGACAGTCCTTGAAAAAAATGTGTTATAAATTTAGAAGCGAAATGCCTTGACATGGGCAACTGTATGTTGCATGTTCTCGTTTCACAAACCAGTTAATCTCTATGTGTTCACAGAAAATGGACAAATGAAAAATATACGGTGTACACATAGTGTTTCATAAATGCATAGAATAGGGAGTGGGCCACAGCAAAGCGTGGCGGCGTAAAGCTAGTCTGTTTATACCCTGCAAAAAAATGTGCGATTAATCCCGTAAGAGATTTGTCCCGGATTTGATCGCTTTCGAGAACAATCGGTCCACAATTAGTCCCCGATTGTTCCCGTACGGGTATAAATGTAGACTAATTGTAGACCGATTGTTCCCGAACGGGTATAAATGTAGACTAATTGTAGACCAATTGTTCCCGAACGGGTATAAATGTAGATTAATCGCTTTCATCCCGAACGGGTATAAATGTAGATTAATCGCTTTCATCTCGAACGGGTACAAATCTAGATTCCTTAAATGTAGAAATTTTACAAAAATATGCAATGTACATATTTAAAAACTTGTAGAACAACCAGTAAAACGAATTGAACACCCTTTCTTTTAATAACAATGATGAATAACAATGTTAACCAAATGTTGCCTAAAATATCCTATGAAAAAATCCTTTACATTACGCTCACATAATGCATACTCAAAGCTTACAATTTTTTTATTTATTTATTGAGATTTTTTTACAAAAGTAAAACATTATATAATCTTTATTTAAATATGTATGAACATTTCCAATTTTTTAAAGATTGTTATTAAAAATTGTCTTGGCTAACAACTTGGAAAAATCTATATTTGTACCTGTTCGTGCTGAAAGGGATTGATCTACATTTGTACCCGTTGGGGATGAAAGCGATTAATCTACATTTGTACCCATGCGGGATGTGAGCGATTGATCTACATTTGTACCCGTTCGGGATGAAAGCGATTGATCTACATTTGTACCCGTTCGGGTATACAAGTTGAACAATTAGTCTCTTCATAGGACATGCTCGAACAAATGCGATCAATTCACTCCATATAAAGGGATGTAAAATTGTATTAGTCGCATGCTCCCTAGCGATTGATCCCGGATACGTCCCGGATTAATCGCATTTTTTGCAGGGTAATTATTAATTGCGCATTTATATGCAGTACCTACATACATATATACTTATGTATATAAATATGTATGTATGTTTGTACAAACGTTCTTTAAAAATTCATACACTGAAAAAACAACTTACTCAGATTATGGAAAAGTGCGAATGATTCGGCGCTAAATACATATTTTCATTGTTTTGATGTACAATTTTCTTCTAATCAAGGAATAAAAACCACGTTTTAAAGAAAATTGTATTCAAAACAATGAAAATATGTCTTTAGCGCCGAATCATTCCATAATCTGAGTAATTTTTTTTTTTTAGTGTATAAAGTAATTATAATCACTTCAGAGTAATATTGATGTCAGGAAGGGAAATCGCAAAAATACAAAGGTGTTTGTTTTTTTTTTGTTTTAAATAAACAGTTTTATTTTGTTTTGCATGTAAACAAAAAAATTTCGCATCAAATTAAGTAGGAAATGCTCATAACAGAGTTTACATACGCATGTAATTACATATATGTACATATGTATGTACATACATATTTTGTATGTGTTACATATCGTTAATATAGTATGAAAATAGCATGCCTCTTTTTTTAAATCGTTTTTTTTTTTGTGTGCACATCCCTATGATTAAAAATAATGAAATACATATTAGTCAATTAAAATAAGTAAGAGCGCGACTGTCTTCGGCCGTACCGAAGACTTCATACCTTTCATTAATGGGGAAATGAAAAGTTAACTACACTCAAAAAAAAAAAAAAATACTCAGACTATGGAAAAGTGGGAATGATTCGGCACTAAAGACAATTTGCATTGTTTTGATGTACAATTTTCTTCAAATCAAGGAATAAAAACCACGTTTTAAAGAAAATTGTACATCAAAACAATGAAAATTGTCTTTAGCGCCGAATCATTCCCACTTTTCCATAATCTGAGTAATTTTGTTTTTTTGAGTGTATGTACATATGTATGTACATAAATAGCCTGATTTACTAGTTTAATTTCAATTCTATGGGTTATTGATGGAAAGATTTATTGGAAAAATTATGTCTTAGCTATTTAAATTGAGAAGTTACACCAGAAAATGTCCATATCTGAACAATCGGTTGTGTGGGAGCTATGTATATGTTATATTGGTCCGATCTTGACAATTTTCGGTAACCCTGTTTGGGCACATATGGGTACAAACACTTCAAAGTTGCATGCTCTTAGCTGTTTAAAAGTTACACCCAAAAAAGTGTACATATGTATATCTGAATACATAGTCGGTTGTTTGCTATATGTTATAGTGGTAAGATTCGACTGATTCCGACAAGTGATCAATTGCACATAACAACGAACCTGTATTCCGAATTTCATTCAGATATCTCAAAAACAGACGGACTAGTTTGCGTTCACACAGACGGATGGACATGGCTTAATCGACTCAGCTCATGATTCTGATCATATCGGTATATATTTTGGTCCCCCACGCTTCCTTCTGGTACTTTCGACAAAACTTGTTTGACACAAAGTTATAATACCCTTTCATTCTCATGAGATCTAAAAGTGATCATTATTGGCCGCGTTTGAGACAAACAGGTCTATACTGGAGTTTTTGCAAATTGTTAAATTTATACATAAATATGTATGTACATATGAATGTATGCATATTTTGGAATTTACAAACGTGACTACACATGTACGTATGAATGTATTTCATCTGGAATCGAGAATATTTATCTAAAAATGCATATTTATTTTATTTGATCACGTAACTGTTTTTATCTTAATTTGCAATCTATAAACTATGTACATTGGGGTGGTCTCCAAAAGTATGGAGACAAGTTTTATAGCATCTTTCCTCAACCTCATCCCCTAGGCCGATGATGATACATAGTACATATGAAGATGCCAATTATAAATTTTTGTTCCGATCGGAGACGGTTAAGAGGTACTGCACAGGGTCAAAGTTCATATTGCCACATGTGAGAGTTTTCTGAACTTTAAGCCCTGTGCGACACCACTTAACCGTCTCCGATCGGGACCAAAATTTATATGCGATATCTCTGACTATGCTATTAGCAATGGAGTGGGTGTGGCCAAAGAAATTTTTCACATAGCCAGTTTTCAACCACTTTTTTTGTAGTTTTGAAACGCATAACAATTACACCAATGCATACCTAGGCGTATGAGTAACTTTTTTCAGATGGAGACTTTTGAAATGATTAGGCATGGGTAACACTGCGCTGTGCCGCGCAATTGCGCTAACGCCAACCCTGGTGTTATTGCGCTAACTCCGATTTGGAAAATGCGCAAACTCAGTATAGCGCCAACTCAATGTTGCGCTATTGCAATATAACCCTGACTCAATTTCGTGCGCTAACACCAGCACCAATATAGCGCTTGTGTAAAATGGCACCACCACAAAGCCAATAACAGCACAGCGTATATGACACCGTCACAATTATGTAGCTAACGCCAATACCGAACCATCGCTAATACGAAAGGGTATTGATACTTTACTTTCACAAAGAAAGAAGACAAGATTGACATTATCTGTGAATAGGAGAGAAAAATATAATACAAAATAAATTAAATAAAATATTTATTAGCATATAGTATATTTTTGTTACGCATGGTAAATGGTAAAGGGGAAATTTCCATATAATGCGCCCGGACCCGGAATCTTTCTTTTTAATAGGGTGGAGCCTACCCTCGTATTCCATAATGAAGATGCAGCAAAACGAGATGCCAGCATATTTTCACAAATATACGCAAATGATTTTTAAAATTAAATTTAATTGTGGCACAATTATTGTGCCCGCGTGTATGTAAGCAGAATTGCGCCAAAAGAAATAAAATGGGGATAGTAGACAGTAAGAAGCGAACAAGTGTTATTTATCGATTATTCCATGGCAATTGTGCTAAAGGTGTTATTGCGCCAGAACCGTGCGCGGAGCCACGGTTGGCGCTGGTGTTATTGTATCAGCGCCAAAAAAATTGCGCCATTACCCATGGCTAGAAATGATGAAACAAAAGTTGCAACAAAAATGTTTTCTTTTTTTAAATTTTTATTTTATTATGTAGACTGGAATATTTTATTAATTAACATAAACCTGTACATAGCCGGTATGCCATTTTGTAAAACATTAACATGTAAAAACTACCAGTTGTTCATGTTAAATGAATAGTCAATCAACTAAACTGTTGGCTTAAAGTTTTAGTATACATTTAGTAGCTTTACATACAGGGTATATCGTTAATAGCATATGCATATATAATAATGTATGTACATACATATGTATACATACATACATATATGTACATACGTATGCATTTCATAGAATTTACACACATGCAAATCAATTAATTTATATGATTTATGCTTTAGGTGGCACCACAGTGTTCACGGTAATTTTTCTGTATTATTCATGCTACATATGTATTTATAAGGCACATACATATGTACATATGTATGTAAATACATTAATCCATGCAAACGATATCTATGTAGAAAAATCTTAACTTGATAATTTAAAAAAAGGGTATGTTTTGACCTTCTTTGAACTTCGAGTCGGATCCTTTTAAAAGTTATTTGCTACATATACCTATATGTAGGAATGTAAGTTCATACTTTTATAGGGAAGTTTCGCTGCGATAACTGGACTTCTCTCCATTGTTCCCAATTTCATACACCTCAAGTCCATTGAGAAGTAACCCAGTATAACTTGAAGCAAGATCTCAAGCGATTAGTAGAAGGGTACTCGATTTGGCATCCTTTCCAAGAAATATCAAAAAAAAATCAATTTTGTTTTATTTTGTTTTTGTTTATTACTAACCTTCCTAGGACATACAATGTTAAAAGCGAGTATAAAAACTTATTACTGGTACTGTAAAATGTCCATCATAGATGATATACATATATTAATAATAATCTATTTAATCATATTTATATAATTTATTTAGAATACCAAATTCAATAAATATCCGTTTGCATTACCACTAAACTAATTTGAAAACGAGGAATAAATAGCACTCCACAGATATCAGACCCTACTTACATACATATACCATAAGATGATGAATACACTGATCGTTGGAGGAACTGGCACGCCTCCTACATCGCCACTAGAGGATGTCGTTACATTGTCAACATTTTATACGCACCTACAAAAGATAGCCATTGATAATGAAGCGATGCGCGCTTCAATACAAACTTTTCGAAATGATCATGAAATGGCAAATAGTTTATATAATGAATTAGATCAGAATTTGGCATTGATGAGTTTGCAGTCGTTGGAGGAGCGTGATATATACATACAACAACAACAGCAGGAATATACGAATTTAAGTGAACGCAAACTACGTTTAATTTTAGCCTTGGGCAATACACTTGCCGAATATGCATTTATACAGAATCAGGTTATAAGAGCTTTAAAAATATGGCAACGATTGCAAACGCTTTCTGCCAATGGTGGACCATACCCTGACAATTTAGATGAGATACAATACTTTGTGGAATCGTTGTTGTAGTGGCCGCTGTGGTGCAGTGGGTAGAGTGCTCGCCTGCTATGCCAGAGGTCTCGGGTTCAAACCACGGTCCGAGCCAAACAAATTTTTCTAATTAGTAAAAATCCAATTATTGGGTTTTTTAAGAGCAGCGGTCACCTCTCGGCAGTGGGCGGCATACCCTCCGAGAGTATTTCTGCCATGAAAAAGCTTCTCACAAAAAAATGCATTCGCCGTTCGGAGCCGGCATAAAACTGTAGGTCCACCCAATTAGTAGGAAAAACAAAAAGGAGCACACCTCGAATTGGGAGAGAAGCTCGGCCATAAAACTCGTCAGAGTTATAATAGCGCCATTGTATTATTATTATTATTGTTGGATCGCATCACGGATATTATATTGCTCACACAAACCCTATTATGTTGTGGTGATGATGCGACTCTCGAGGAAATACGGAGTCACGCACGTGAATTACATAATGTACTAATTTACTCGGCGTTCATTGTTGAGAAGCAACCGCCGCAGGTTATAAAGAAATGTACGAAGTGAGTTTAAGTGGAAGAAGATGATTAAAAATGAGAAGACGAAGAAAAGGAAACTGTTCTTTTAACGATTTTTTTTTCGTTCCACAAATGACAGATTCTCGGTAACAGTACGTTGGCTAATTGGCGAAAAATTGGATATACATAGAAGCAAACCGAAAATAAAATGTGAAATACTTTCAGGTAGGATTTGCAAATTTTTCATGAAAATTTTAACCGTCTTATTCATAAAAAATAAAATTGATTTATAACGCTAATAAAAATTTAAAAATTGTATGAAAATGTCACTTCCCAATAAACACAAAGGATTCGCCTCGAATTCGAGACGAGTTCGCTTCTCTGATTATATTTTCGCGGCGATAGTTCGCGACAATAGATCGGCGAATCCGAATTCCCAGGCGAGTCACCCCTCATTAGCGATTCGCGCATTTTTATATTCTCGGATCGTTGGCGATTCGAGATTTAGGCTCATTGGCGAATACATTCTAGAAAATATTCTTCTGCGAATCCGCCTCGAATTCGCCACGATATCATCCGAGCTTTTCAGTCGCTTGAGCAGAGTTTTAAATGGTAAATTAAAGTCCAACAGGGAATTTCTTCGTGTAAAGCAAGATTTAATAAAATTAATAAATGCTATTGCGATAATTGATTTTTCTCGAGTCCATCTCGAACTCGATACAAGTCCGAAAAATTACATTCACCTCCGCGAATTCATCTCGAATTCGCCACGATATCATCCTCGCTTTTGTGTTTATTGGGTTTATACATTTTTCGAAACCGATTTTATTTTTTATGAATACCAGTGTAAATATGTGTATACTTACTATTACTTTTTGGTTGAACTCAAATTCTGCTTAAATATGACCCTATAACTATTAGGTTGGGTTAGCATTTCCAGAACGCTTGGAAATCAAATATTTTTCACTACACTCAAAAAAAAAATTTCTCTCGATCAAAGACATAATTTTCCTTATTTTGAACATGCGTCCCAATACAAAATTTTCTTTGTTTTGTGTAAATTTTCTCAAAAATGTGGAAAAAACATAAAAAAACTTTCAAACAAATTCGTTGCCATGGGGATTTGTATGGGAATTTAATTTCTCAAAATTAAAGAAATCAAGTCTTCAAAACAAGGAAAGTTGGGAATGGAATGGCGCTTAAAGAATTTTTCATTATTTTAATGTATGAATTTTTTCAAAACAAGTATATGAAACCATGGTAACGCATGTAACAACAATATTTTATAAACGTTTTAACATTTTTTAAGGAAAATTTACTCAAAACAAAGAAAGTAGTGTTCAAAATAGGTAAACAATTTCTTTGACCCTCCATATATTTTTTTTCTCTCAGTGTAAGTAGAGGATTATCTGTTGGTTATAAGATCGTTCTAAAGTCGATATTCATATTGACAAAAGTGACATTTTCATAAAAGTTTTCGATTTTAACAGTATTATAAACCTATTTTATTTTTTTATGAATACCGGTCTTTATATTTAAATATGTATACTTCTTTAGTATGTCATCTACACAAATACTAATGATAATTTTTCAGAGTTACAAGCTAAACACCTTGCAACACATAATAATACCAGTATACAAGTTCCGCCAGCCTCCAATGGGGAAATGAGCGGCAATGACGGGCAAATGGAATACGATAGTTCTAGTCGACATTTTGCTGCAAATTTATCGTAAGTAAAAGCAGTCACTTACATATATGTAGATTATATTACATATATGAGGCCATTGACGCCAGAGTACTCTATCTAATGAAAATTGAAGTGAGATAGTAAACAAAAAGCCAAACATATTTATATAAATTGCGTGTAGATTATGAGTAAATTAATTATACATAAGTTCTTTATAACTAACAACTAAGCATGGGTTAATTTATTTGGAAAGAATATACATATGTCTGTACTTCCAGTAATATTTTTGATGTGTAAACATCTTTGCTGTAGCTACGAGTGATTTCGAAAAACAGGTGAAGTTTACGCGTAAACGTAAATGACATTTGTGTTAGTGCACTGTTGCGTCCGTGTGAATCGCTTGGCATTGTCAGTGGTAGGTAGGTAGATAGACATGTACCCTGCAAAAAAATGTGCGATACTTCCCGAAAGAGATTTGTCCCGGATTGATCTCTTTCGAGAACAATCGGTCCACAATTAGTCCCCGATTGTACCCGTACGGGTATAAATGTAGACTAATTGTTCCCTAACAGGTATAAATGTAGATTAATCGCTTTCATCCCGAACGGGTACAAATCTAGATTCTTTAAATGTAGAAATTTTACAAAAATATGCAATGTATTTAAAATTTGTAGAACAACCGGTAAAACGAATTGAACACCCTTTCTTTTAATAACAATGATGAATAATAATTTTAACAAAATGATGCCTAAAATATTCTATGAAAAAATCCCTTACATTACGCTCATAAAATGCATACTCAAAACTTCAATTTTTTTTATTTATTCATTGAGAATTTTTTTTCAAAAGTAAAACATTATATAATATATATATTATATTATAATCTTTATTTAAATATGTATGAACATTTACAATTTTTTAAAGATTGTTATTAAAAATTGCCTTGGCGAAAAACTTGGAAAAATCTACATTTGTACCCGTTCGTGCTGGAAGCGATTGATCTACATTTGTACCCATTGGGGATGAAAGCGATTAATCTACATTTGTACCCGTTCGTGCTGGAAGCGATTGATCTACATTTGTACCCATTGGGGATGAAAGCGATTAATCTACATTTGTACCCGTTCGGGATGTAAGCGATTGATCTACATTTGTACCCGTTCGGGATGAAAGCGATTAATCTACATTGGTACCCGTTCGTGTATACAAGTTGAACAATTAGTCTCTTCATAGGACATGCTCGAACAAATGCGATCAATTCACTCCATATAAAGGGATGTAAATTATATTAGTCGCATGCTCACTTGCGATTGATCCCGGACACGTCCCGGATTAATTGCATTGTTTGCAGGGTACTTACAAATGCTTGCATGCATAGCCGTGCAAATGCAAATATCTGCTTTCTGCAATAATGCGACAAATAGGCAAAATAAAAAGGACCAACCTGTTTGAACATGTTTGCAAATGTATGGATATGCATACCTGAATCTACCTATCTAATTTTCTGTGCAATATTGGTATCAAATGAAAGGTTTTGAGCAGGACTTCGATATGAAGCTCTTTTCATTGTGACAGGCCCGTAGCTAGGGGGGGCATTGTGGGGCAATGCCCTACCTTAAAATTGCAATGCCCTACCTTAAAAAGGCCAACAAGTGAGATGACTTATTATAATTAAATTTTTTGTCATAGTTTGAGATAAAAAATTATTGCGGTTGCAATGTATGATATGGAGAATCCACCCTGTATCACATATATAATTAAATAATACCATCGAATTTTTGTAGTTTGGTTAAAGGAATGGTTCATTCTCATTGTGAGCAAACAACACCAAAAGCGCGGAACTGATTACTAAGGCTGTGTGCTAATCTAAAACATTTTACTCGGTGGAAAAATGAGATGTTTTTTTCTCATCTTGACTTGCGTGCACACCTACAGGCGACCCACATACCAAATTTAAAGATCTCCACATCTAAATCTGGAAGCTGAACCATCTTGTTGGCTTAATCTAAATGAGTATTGCTTATGTACTGTCGCAATAATTATGTGTCAACAAATAGGTATTAAATATGCGGGGAAAATTTTCCAACAGTCTACCACGCGTTGAAAAAAGGAGTCATTGTGGGTTGTAGAGGAGGTCCTCCTGATTCTAAATCCATAAGTCCCGTCGACCGGAGATGTTTGTAAGTTGTAAAATTTACCAAACAAACCCCCAAAACTGCGTACGATTACCGGGGAAAGGCAGTTATAAAAACACGCACATATGTATATATGTATGTGTGTAGAACACCTTTTTGCTTCGGCCGGGATTTAAAAAAATAACCCTCAGCCAGCAGAATTCCCTTTTTGGACCCATCCAACTACCAAAAAATTACCAACAAATATCTCATGAACTATAAGCCTCCGGCAAGTTTTGATTCAAGTTTTAAGATCTGTGAGAGGCCCTCCACATCCCTGAGAAAGTAATTTTTTCTCGGACCGTGGTTCCTTAATGTAAAGCCGTTCCTTTCGGTAGACAGATAGAAATCTGAACCAATGTACGTCACTGACCTAGAGAAATGTGATATACATGCTGATTGTTTGTGGAAGCCATAAATCGATGTCAGATCAATGGTGATACATTATTTACTTTCGCCCTACCTTAAATCAACGCTGCCCTACCTTAAATTTAAGTCTAGCTACGGCCCTGCATTGTGACCCCTAGGCCGGGTCTCCACATCAGCTTTTGGTGAAATGTACATACATACATGTGTATGTGAGTATATGTGAGTCGTTAGTTTTGAAATTGGCATAAGTCCATTTTTAGGTGTGTCGAGATATTGAAGGGTTTGCGTTTGGACTGATTCAAAAATATTGAACATGAAGTGAACTAGAAAGAACTAGTCGATGAACTTGAATATCTACAACTACTATTGTAATGCGCATGTCCTTCCCTTGAATTTTGTATACTTAATGTACATACACTCAAATTTAATTTAATGTACATACACTCAAATTTACACTCAATTTGAGTGGTAGTTAAATCTCGAATTTAACTACCACTCAGGTTTGAGTGGTAGTTGCAGGCTGAGTGCACTCAAAATTAGTTGAATCATGCCTAACCCTGATATGAAGCTCTTCTCATTGTGACCCCTAGGCCGGGTCTCATGATATGGGTCAAAAGGAGCACCCGGATGATCCTTGAATGTTTCTGAGCAATATTGGTATCAAATGAAAGGTGTTGAGCAGGATTTCGATATGAAGCTCTTTTCATTGTGACCCCTATGCCGGGTCTCCAGATATGGGCCAAACGAGGACCCGGATGATCCTTGAATGTTTCTGAGCAAAATTGGTATCAAATGAAAGATCTTGAGCAGGCCTTCTTCAGGGAGCTCTATTCTTCATGGTTCCTAGGTCGGGTCCGGAGATATGAGTCAATAGGAGGACCCGGATGATCTTGCATGTTTCTGAGCAATATTGGTATCAAATGAAAGGTTCTGAGCGGGGATTCTACACGGAGCTCTACTCTTTATGGTTCCTATGTCGGGTCCCGAGATATGGGCAATACGAGGACCTGGATGTCCTTGAATGTTTCTGAGCAATATTTATATCAAATGAAAGGCTTTGAGCATGGATTCTACAGGGAGCCCTATTCTTTATGATTCCTAGGTGGGGTCCCGAGATATGGGTCAAAACGAGGACCCGGATGATCCTTGAATGTTTCTGAGCAATATTGGTATCAAAGGTGTTCAACAGGGCTTCTACATGGAGCTCTATTCTTTATGATGTCTAGATCGGGTCCCGAGATATGGGCCAAAATGAGGACCGGATGATCCTTGAATGTTTCTGAGCAATATTGGTATCAAATGAAAGGTGTTGAGCAGGGCTTTCACATAGAGTTCTATTCTTTATGATTCCTAGGCCGGGTCTCCAGATATGGGTCAAACGTGGACTCGAATGATCTTGCATGTTTCTGAGCAATACAAAACAAAACAACATAAAAAATCAAAAGTCAAAAACCAAAAACCAAAGCAAACAAAAACAACAAAATATTAGCAGTCACAATGACAACAAAAAATTACAAAAACGATAGTCGCCTTTTAATCCATAGAAACCCAGGAAAAAAGGAATAGGGAAAAGGGAATAAATCGATTTCGAAACAGTTTACACATCAATGTTCATGAATACCCGTTATTCACGCTTTAATTTTTTTTAGATAATAACTCGATTCTTTGGAAACTGTCAATTTGGCTACTCTTTTACATTTACATTTGCATACATATACCATCTCAGAAAATAATTAAAAAGTAAAATTTAGATGAATGTTATTTTCACAGAAATCTCATTGTAAAACGAATACAACGTTCTGAAAGAAAGGGACCGGAAATTGTTATGGATGAAAAATGCACCTTGCTATTTTACACAACAACAGTTTATCAATTATATGAAATTTCAGTAAGTTAAAAAACAAATTAAATACAAGCTACTTATGTTCGTATGTTGTTTTCAGACATGCAAAATTAATTGAGTAAACTAGCGTTTTCACATCCAATTAAATTAATGCACAATTACACTCATATCCCGTACATATAAATATACATAGATATTTTAATGACATTTCACTTCTCTTCCATTTCCTTTTAACGACATTTCGGGATTTCAAAACTTGTTTCAAAAATGCCCTATTTCAGAACTTGCTTCAAAAACGCCCATTTTCTGTATCCGCTGTATTTTAGTAATTGATTCAAAATTTCAGAGAAATATGTATGAAATTCTCTCTGAACTGATTGAAGTTCTGAAATAGAGCGTTCTTGAAGAAAATTCTGAAATATGGCGTTTTCGAAACAAGCTTTGAAATAGGGTGATCTTTTACCCAGCCGTCGATATCGGAATTGTATTGAAAATTCTACTCAATTTGAGGATAATCTATTCATAATTGACTCTTAATATTGCTGATTAAATCTCAACAATGAGAATGACTGACCGAGATATAAAAGAAGGGTAGTCGTCGAACTCGTTTAGTGTTGTTAGTTGCATTCAAAATTTTATTACATCTCTTTTTCCAGTGTTGGACTCTGACTTTGCCGTTGGTAGTTGTTGTGCACGGCAGTCAAGAGCCACAATCATTGGCCACAATTACATGGGATAATGCTTTCTCTATAATCGAGCGTGAACCTTTCCAAGTTCCAGACAAAGTGCACTACACCAAATTGTTGGAGGCATTAAATATGAAATTCACTTACAGCACAGGTCGTAGTTTAACGTCAGAAAATTTTGAATTTCTACGTAAGTAGGCCTAATTTGATGTATCGCGAACATAGCGGTTACGATGTATTATTATTTTCATTAGCTAAATACTTTTATTTCTTCTTCCTAAAGAGGAAAAACTGATTATTAGTATCAACGACACTACTCAACTAAATGAGTATATAACTTATTCACAATTCTGCCGTGACAAGTTACCGGACCGTGGTTTTACATTTTGGGAATGGTTTTATGCTATAATGAAGTTAACAAAAGATCATTTGAAACAAATTTGGATGGATGGTTTAATTGTTGGATTTATAAATAAACGTAAAGCAATGGAGCAAATTTTGCCTTTTCAAGAAAATGGTACATTTCTGTTACGGTATTCAGATAGTGAATTGGGTAAGTAGAACATCATAAATGTTGTAAAAAGTGCCCAATAAGCATTGTGTTCAAGTTTCGAAAATGACCTTCGATATTCTAATGCTACATATGTGGTAGTTTGATTAGTCCGTGATCTTTTGACCACGTCAACTACCATCTGTTGTGAGCAACCTACGCAATTTTGTTTGTGTTTTACAGATGTTCAAAACCGAGAACCTCGTGTGTTAAAAAAAATGAAAAAAGTGAATATCGGCTGCCGCGATTGCTTTCACTCGATAATAAGCGTAATCGTGTAAATCGTGTAACAACTTCAAAGGAGAGTTTCTGTGCCGTTTTGTTACCGTAGGTATAACTAGGATCCATCACACCATACCACTAGCCAAGGAACAATCAAAACAATCAAATGGGTTTCTGCGGATGTACGTACTCTAAAGTAGCCCAAAGTGGGCTTGCCGTCCAATAAGGTTATGGCCAGAGTTTTTTTTGTGGGATGCACGAGGTGTCTTCACATTGATTGTCTTGAAAAGGGTAAAACAATTACCGGCGAATACTAATCAGAGCTTTTAGACAGATTCGAACTTTATTTAAAGCAAAAAACGACCGCATTTGGCAAGAAAACAAATTCTGTTTCATTATATGCAATAATGCACGACAACACACGCGTGTAATTCACCTTGGCAAAAGTCCATAAATTGTAGGGATGGGACTATTCGAATAAAAATTATTATACTCAGCTGTACTAGTACACAGAGTATTATAGTTTTGATTTCCTAACGGTGGATTGTAACAGAATGAAATAATCGAGATAGATATAGACTTATATATATCAAAATGATCAGGGTGAAAAGAGAAATCGATTGAGCCATGTCCGTCCGTCTGTCCGTCTGTGCGCACGATAACTCGCGCAAAAATTTAGATATTTTGATGAAATTTGGAATGTAAGTTGGTATCAAGACAGGCACGGATGGTATTGAAAATGGGCTAAATCGGACCATGACCACGCCCACCTCCCCTATATAGTAAAAATCGGAAATTTTGTATCTCAGTCACTAATAGAGCTAGAGTGATAAAATTTCACACACGTATTGAGCTCAGGCCCTTATGAAGAAATATGGTGAAATTTTGGAAAATGGGCGGTGCCACGCCCACATATTAAGGGGCAAACATTGAAAGTTTTATGAGTCATAACTCAGAAACCGTTGAAGATATATCGATGAATTTTGGTAGGCGTGATATACTTACTTAGGCAAATGTTTTGACGAAAAATTGCCAAAATCGGTTGACGACCACGCCCACTTTTATATATGGGTCTTATAAAGTGACCTAATAAAAACATTTTAAGCGATATCTCTGTCAAATATAAAGATATATCATTGAAATTTTATGGAAGGTGTCCAACTATGGACATATAACAAAAAATAAAAAAATTTTGGAAAATGGGCGTGGCACCGCCTCCTTTTAGAAGCAGGAATATACGAGATTTCTGAGCCCATAACTCGACAAATAATCGATATATTATGACGAAACTTGGTGCATACACTTTCACTACTTGTAGTAATACATGTTCAAAATTTTAGCGAAATCGGTCGACGACCACGCCCACTTTTATATATGGGTATTATAAAGTGGCCTAATAAAAACATTTTAAGCGATATCTTTGTCAAATATAAAGATAATTCATTGAAATTTTGCGGCATGAGTTCTACAATAGATCGGAAACAAAAAATAGAAAAATTTCGGAAAATGGGCGTGGCACCGCCTCTTTTCAGACAAAGGAATCAACGAGATTTCGGAGCCCATAACTCGACAAATAATTGAGATATTATGACGAAACTTGGTTTATACACTTTTATAACTTGTGTTAATAGACACGCAAAAATTTATTGAAATCGGTTTATGACGACGCCTACTTTTTAACGAAGATATTTCTGGAACACCCTTTGGGAATTTGTAACGTGACATCTTTGTAACTCATAAAGGGATGAAATTTTGCACAAAGAATAATACTCATAAGCTTAGTTGGATGACTGATAAAAATTTAGAAAATGGGCGTGGCTACGCCCACTTTATGCAGCACTCGATTTATATAAAGTACCTACACCGTGTTTCCATCAAACGCAAACAAACAATGAAAGCATACAGCTGAGTATCTAATGTTCGATTCCACTCGAACTTAGGCTTCCTTACTTGTTCGAATAAAAAATGCTTTTATTCGAAAGTTATTCGTAATTCGAATACTATTTATTCGAATAATTTATTCGTATATTCGAATAAATACTTTTCGAATAGTACTATTCGAATATGATTATTCGAATACCACTATTCGAATACCACTTTTCGCGATAAGCTGTTGAATGTATGTATGTATGCTTTGTATGCATATATATATATATATATATACGTACTCTGGCTTGCGCGGAGGAAAGTGGAATTCCCAAATTATGCATGTACATACGTACTACTATTCGAATAGTATTATTCGAATATTATTATTCGTTTATTCGAATAATATTTATTTGAATGTTATTCGAAAAAAGTCCCACTACTAATAAATTGTGTTACGAATGGCCATCTCACCCACCATATTCTCCAGATTTAGCCCTCTGCCATTATTTCCTGTTTCCAAATCTGAAGAAATAGCTGGGTAGTAAGAAATTTGGGTCAAATGAAGAGGTCATTACAGAAACTAATGCCTATTTTGAGAGCCTTGAAAAATCTTATTTTTTGGACGGAATAAAAAAATAGGAAAACGGTGGTGTATTGAGCTAAAAGGAGATTTTTGCCGAAATAGTTATTCCTTATTTAGAGTCGCGGACTTATTAAACAACCCTCGTATATATGTATGTATGTAAATCTGCACGGTTTTGAAGTGCGATATCTCGGTGAATGAGTCATATTTTAGCAAACTCAATGACAGTTGAAAGATTGAAATTTATACTTTAAGCTGCTATTCTTAGCCTTTTGATTGATGGAAAAATGTTGATGCCACACTACGTCAAAAGTAGCGCAGAAACAGCAATTGTTGTATCTTATTCACCTTTAGGCCAGGATATCTCGGAAACTAGATCCACCACAAGCAAGTGGATGTGGTATTCGGAATCAGAAGAAGATTCTACTTTAGAGAAGTGTTATCTTTTATATACATTATTAACAGTTTTTTTTAAGTGACAAACAAAATGAAAAAGAAAGTAAAGCGATAAAGTTAAAACTACTGGTAGAATTTAAAAGAGTATGGGTTGCTATACCTAAAACAATTCTACATAAACTTCAATCGAAAATGGGCAAGCTCGAAATTGATTTTAGTGGGATCCTCTAGAAGACTTTTTCACAGAATTTAATGCAGAATCCGAATTTGCTAGGAACACTATGGCTTAGAAAATTGACCCAGCATAATATATGTATATACATATGTATGTATTTTCTTGGCAGGCGGTGTAACCATTGCTTTTCGCGATGATTATGGCAACATAATGATATTGGCCCCCTGGACAGCCAATGACTTCCATACACGCTGTCTTGGTAATCGCATACGCGACTTGGCGGTATTGAAGATCGTCTATCCAAAAATGTTACAGCGCGATGTCGCCTTTGGTGCATTTTATACGCAGCAAGCAGGTGAGTCTATTGATTAATAGATAACGATAATTAAATACTATATGTATGTATTTGTAAATACTTAAATATCCAAATGTTTCTTTTCACATCATTTCAGTTCGTCGTGATTATGTTTCCAGTGGATTAGTAGTACAAATAGCTCCTCTCCCACAACCACAACCCGGCTGGGATATGTGAGCTTTTCGAACATTTTTTTTTGTCTCTGCTGAATTTAAAATATGAGATTTAAACTAACATGTGATATATGTATATACTCTATTTTTTTTTTTTAATAAATAATGTGTCATATTAAAAAACAAAAATCACTGTACCTACATAATTTTTGCAGCTTGGTTAGTTTAGAGCAATGATGCCCAAACATTTCTTACGGGCGAGCAATGTCATAATTTAAAGAAAAAAATATTTTTTTCTATATGTTTGTTTTTGTAGTTTTCTACAACTTCATTCACATCTCGATAACCCAGTAAAAAAATTAGGACACAAACCAGACTGATAATCGAAATTAACTAAAAATCCAACTTTGTATTTATTTTTATGTTATGCAAACAAAGCTATCGAATATGCATTGGAATATATGTATACATTTTTAATTAATGAAATTAATGTTAATTTTTATAAATAAATAATTAATTAATATTGAAAAGTGGATTGTTTTTAGAAAGCTTAAAAAACATCTTTAATACGAGATTTATGAAATTTGGCTACTATTACTGAATTTATTAATTACTTTTCAATGCCCCCCTCTAAATTTTTCAAAATATATAAATAAATAATTAATTAATTATTAGTGTGACAAAATTAAATATCTTTGCCTCCGAGCGTTTATTTTAAAACTTTCGTCAATGCTTTTAGTACGTATAAATGCGAAAGTGTATTATCAAAATTAAAAATTGTAAAATCAAAACACAGAAACCGGATCTCAGACAAACACCTCGAAATAGACATATATAACATTATCGAAAATATGAACGAATCAAATTAGTACACATATATATATACATACATATATGTGCCATATTTCATTTTTTTCATTGCTGGGTTGGACCTGTTCGAATCAAAATAAAAATATTGTTTTTGTATTTCCATAGAAACGTTTCGGGAGTATACAAATTTTATTTTCCTATGCTCGCCTATGCTCGCCTATATACAAAAATTTCTTATGAAAGTGTATAGGCGAGTAAAATCCTATACTTACGAGCATTACAAAAACAAAATGTGTATGCGAGCATAGGGCTTGGGCAACTATGGTTTAGAGTCTAAACTTTAGACAGAAGTCACGTAACGGCACAATTGTGGCCATATGTACATAAGTATGTACATAGGTCAGAAATGAAGGACCATTATGCAGTCACAAATGAATGACGCTGTTGTCACATGCCACCATTAGTAAAATTACATGGCCTTGCTTTACATTTAAATAAAAAGGCCGTTTTTCACATGTGAGTTTTTCTTTACGTTTATTGATAATATAATTGTTTTGGTTTTTTACCAATTGGACAATAAACCATTTATGAAACGTCAATTACATAAATTTACATCATCACTGCGAGTATAAATAGTACAAGACACATACATATGTAGATGTATTTTTGTATTCGCTTCTGTGTTGTAAATATTTAAATTTATTTTTATTTTTTTTTTTAAGTTAGAGTAACATTAAAATCACCACCAAAATTGTTTTTTTTATGTGTATGTGTATGCATGTGCACTTGTGCAATTTAATTTAAATGTGTTAGGAAATATTTTAATTGACTTCGATGTAAAATATTTATTACTGAAGTTTTTTTATGTGCGTATATACCAAAAAGTAAATTTTACAGGTTTTTAACACGTTTTTTTAGCTTCAACTGTACGTATGTTTGTATGTATGCATTGCATACTTTAAGGCGAACGCGTGTAAATTCATACACTGAATGAGAGTTTCCTTTGCATACAGTTTGTATATACCCTGCAAAAAAATGTGCGATTAATACCGAAAGATATTTGTCCCGGATTGATCTCTTTCGAGAACAATCGGTCCACAATTAATCCCCGATTGTTCCCGTACGGGTATAAATGTAGACTAATTGTACACCAATTGTTCCCGAACGGGTATAAATGTAGACTAATTGTAGACCAATTGTTCCCTAACGGGTATAAATGTAGATTAATCGCTTTCATTCCGAACGGGTATAAATCTAGATTCCTTAAATGTAGAAATTTTACAAAAATATGCAATGTAAAAAAACGAATTGAACACCCTTTTTTAATAACAATTTTAACAAAATGTTGCCTTAAATATCCTATGAAAAAATCCTTTACATTACGCTCATATAATGCATACTCAAAACTTACAATTTTTTAAATTTATTTATTGAAATTTTTTTACAAAAGTAAAACATTATATAATCTTTATTTAAATATGCTTGAACATTTACAATTTTTTAAGGAAAAATCTACATTTGTACCCGTTCGTGCTGGAAGCGATTGATCTACATTCGTACCCGTTAGGGATGACAGCGATTGATCTACATTCGTACCCGTTCGGGATGAAAGCGATTGATCTACATTCGTACCCGTTCGGGATGAAAGCGATTGATCTACATTTTTACCCGTTCGGTATGTTAGTGATTAATCTACATTGGTACCCGTTCGGGTATACAAGTTGAACAATTAGTCTCTTTATAGGACATGCTCGAACAAATGCGATCAATTCACTCCATATAAAGGGATGTAAAATTGTATTAGTCGCATGCTCGCTTGCGATTGATCCCGGACACGTCCCGGATTAATCGCATTTTTTGCAGGGTAGCCATGAAAAGCTCAAATCTCTTATTTTGTGTAATAATTTATTTACTCAGATAATAACACAAAAATGACATCAGAGGTGATACTGCATTTTTACAACCTTTTTCGATACTTTATAATGTATATATGTATGCATACATATGTACAGTTGTATTCGAAAAAATAGGATCACGGTTTTAGAAAAGTTATAAGATGAAAAATTACGATTTGCTTGCTTAGAAAAGTTCTCAAAAATCATTTCGAATTTTGGAAGTCACTTTTAAGGATTTTATCGAATTGTTTTTTTTTTTTGTTTGTGTTTTTTTTTTAATTACAAAAGATGTTCTTAAAATAAGCCGATTAAACTCAATTAAGAACGCTAGTAAAGACTTGGTTTAACATTCTGTTACATTCTTTTCGATCACAGCTGTACTTCTAAATGAGTAATCAGTTAAAAACAAACCGTATTTTAAATAGATTACTTTTTTAAAAAGCTTTTATTAGCTTTACCTGTATGCATGTAATTGCTATGTATGGAATTTCTTTACAGCCTAAAAGTATGCAACATATTAACTAATATTGATGTTTACAGCAGTGGGAATTAAAAAAGTCTAAGCGTGTTATTATATTTTTAAAATACCCAGCAGTATTTGAGGTAAGGAGGTGCATATTCAGTAGAATATCCAATGTGAAAAATACCCTGAAACTGAGTTCAAAATTCATTGCTGAAAAATTAACTGAACACGCAGTGAAGACATCAGGTGTACTGAAATATATGCTATGGAAGTTCTCCCTGCGTATTCAGGCCATTTTTCCTATAGAAACTCTCCCTTCTCGTTCGGCAGCTTTTAGGTAGTTGATTTTCGACGCCACCTCTATATAAAAACGAAAGGGAAAGTTCAGATTTTAGAACTACATCTCTACTGAATATTCAGTAGGAAATATGTGCTGTTTTCCAGCTGATAAATACTGCTGGGTATTCACTTGTAATGCAAATACGTATATGTATATGTGATACACATTTGATAAATTATTCCCTATAAGACAGTGATAGGCATTTGATATATCATTTGAAGTGTACAATTGATGGAAATCCTTGTCACAGACCGCCTGCAAGCTTCCATGATTTTTATATGGGCTTTGTAAAAAATGTGATGAAAACATGTGTGTCCGTGTCTCTTTCCATCAATCGTGATGTATCAAATGGCTATCACTGTTAATACGTATTAGTGTTTGCTGAGAATGTGTTGGAGTTTCTATCATTCCCGTCGTATAGGGTATATTAATCGTACATCAGCATACACATCCATGCAAATATATGCACATATATGTATGTATATATATATATATTTCTTCACCTGTTTCATATCTTAAAAAATTTTAGCTCGCTGTTGTTGTAGTGCTTTCATTTTGCTGCAACTGTTGACGGCATTAGACTTTTGAAAATTCTCCTTAATCAAATCATTTTGCGTTACGGTGTTCATGTTGGTAGTGTTTTTGTTTTTTTTTTTTTTTGTTAGAAAATCCAGCCCTCATACAACCTTGTTTATATACTATATAATATATGGTACACAATCCCACTTCGCTGCTTAACAATTAAATTATTTACGTATGCAAGTGTAAATCAGCTTTCACAATTTTATTTTATTTTTCGTTAATTTTCTGCCTCTGAATAAAAAGTTTTTCTCATTTATTTTTTTAAATTCTTATATGCACATGCGTACACATTATATATCTTACATAATATCTGTATATGATGACTGTATGCGAGCAATATTTGCACTCCGCATGCGTACATATACATATGTACATGCACATATGTACATATCTACAGTTAGTTTCATTAATATTCATGTGCATTTTAAAATTTTGTATTTGTTGGTGACCCAGGTATTCAGGGTTTTTTCTTCTACTGGGGCATTTAGCTCTGCGAGTTTCGACATCTCGTACCCATCCCTATTACAAGTACAAAACATTTTAAATACAGATCAAGAAGCATTTATTAATTTCAATTTTATTATGATTAAAAAATATTCTCAAAAAAAAAAAAAAAAATACAGATATTAATGGTGCTAGGCCATACAGAAAATTGTATACATACATACATGCATGTATTTACTTCTATATGCTTTTACGTATATTCTTCTCTTTAACTTTCGTGTTTTAGTGACCTTAATACTAGAACATTTCATTTGACTTAAGTTCTTCATTGTGAATTATGTATGTATGTATGCTTGTAAATATATTTTTTGTTTATTTTAACACAGTTTATGCTAATTTTTCACACATTTTCGAACATTTTTTTCTTCAAACAAATCAAAATCAAATACATACGTTGGTACATATTTAAATACCTAAAATAATACAATCGTATTTTAACAAACTTAATATGACAGTAGTTTTAATTCAATTAAATAATTGCCATTGAAGTGGAAGCCAATTTACATTTTTCTTAAGAAATTTTTTTTTTTAAATATATCGAAAAAAAAAAATTAAAAAGGAATAAAACTAATTATTTTTCAACTAATAAGGCATGTACGAATGGTTAATGAGTTGATAAAAGTATGCAATTTATTTAAATGCCCCATTTGCTAAAAAAAAAATCACCAAATGCACAAAAAAAAATACTAAAATTTAGATCATTCAATTTGATGGAAATTGAAACTTTTTAATGAAAACGAAATTAAAAAAAAAAAAAAAAATAAATAAATAAATAAAAATAATAATAATAATAAGAGAAAAAGAAGCCAATTTCAAATAAAAGGAATAGGCAAAAAAAGTTGCAAAATTAAAAAATGAGATACAAAATAGTTATGTACTAAACACGCTTAATTTATTTTATTCACTTTTTAAAAATAATGCATATTTTACACGTTTTCAAGAATTTATAGCTTATGCTTATATAAACACACTAAATGCACACATTCCCTCATAGATGGATGTGTGTGTATTTGTGTTAAAGTAAATGAGCACTTAAACATACTTACATATATCAATATATTAAGTTTACACAATGATCATCGAAACATTCAACATTGTTTTCGTTAGTCTGTTTTTTTTTTTTGTTTTAAGTTGTTAAGTTTAATGCATATGCTTCGCGCTTCTTTGCAAGTACAAGTCTTATATCAAAAATTTTCGTTTTTTTCTAATTTCTTTTTAAATACAAAAAACAAAAAAAAAAAACAAAAATTATTCCACATTAATTTCTCAACATTTTGCTAAAAATTTTCGACAGTGTAAGTAAATTATATATTATGTACTATTTAAATGATTGTATGATGGCATGCATAATATATAGGTACATATATACCTACATATGTATGGATATGTAAATATGTACATACATGCGCAGATATAAAAAAAATCGAAACAATTTTCGTTTTAGTTGGTTACTTTTTTCGTTCGTTTATGTAGTTAAAGCTACAACATAAATATGTATGTATACATGTATGTATAAAACAGATATATAAAAATTACATATTTACTTCACTACTTTAAGAATAAAAAAAAAGAAAAATAAAAAAAATAAAAAGAAAAATAAAAAAAAATTAAAAATAAAAATTAAAAAAAAAAGTCAAGAAAAATTAACTTTATTTTTATGTATGTGACTATATAAGGCAACGACGAGTATAAAACTATTACACTTAGGTAAGCACTTTTAAAACTATAAACTATTTGTATCACTAACAATAACAAAAACACATTAATATGGTATTATGTATGGATGTATGTATGTATGTAATTATAAAAATGTTATCTTGAGGGGGGTAAACATGTGAATAGGGAAAAATTAAAAAATTCACAAATCGAGCATCGTGAAATAATGGTACACAATTAAAAATATAAAATACATATATTTATATACATATATTTGTATAATTGTCCAACATGCATTTTTAATAACCATGCGCCATTCGTGTTTTGTGGACTGTATGTTGTAAACTCTAAAATCATTCAGCATCAACCAACCATTAGTAGAGAATGAAAGTAAAAGCTGCAAATAAATAGAAAATAATAATTGATAAAAAATGCTTACCAAAACATTTTTGCTGAAGTTAAATCGGTAATTAAAACTAACCACAGCAATTTCTATAGATTTTTCTTTGTGGTAAAGTTTGAACAATGATTTAATTATTATTAATACATAACAAAATAAAAAAGGAATTAAAACAAAAAAAAAATATGCAACCACAATATTTTATTCACACATCCGTATGCATATTGCATGTGAAAAATTTGCAAACATTCATATATATATATGTATTAATATTAAAAGTTCTTCTTTTGAAAATACATACATCTTTTCTGTGTATTTTCTGATTTCTTCTTCTTTTATATTTAAACACTTATACATACATAGATATACATAATTACATACATACATATATGCGTGTTTATATTTTTTTCTTTTTGTCCCAGTCATGTAAACATCTAAGAATTTTTATTCATATAACAAGTACATAGTACATACATAATTTGTTTCAATATATATTTAACTAGATATATTTTATTTAAATTAAATATGCACGTGTATATAGTATCTATGTATGTATATTTATATATTTAACATTTATTCGGAAAAATTTGCTCAAGTCTTCTGCAATTCTTGACTAAATTCGTTTCAGTGTAAATTATTTCATTTTATTTATTATTTGGTTTTTTTTTTGTTTTGTAAATTCGTAGTTCTTTTTAATTTTTTTCAAATTTCAAAACAACCGCAACACTTCAGATGCACAAAGTTCTTACAATTATACCGAAATACAAATCTTGAAAGTAGCAGAAGGAGGCGTGACATACCCAGGATCAGGATCATGAGTTGAGTCGATTAAGCCATGTCCGTCTGTTTGAACGCAGGCTAGTCCCTCAGTTTTTTTTAGATGTCTCCTTGAAGTTTGGAATGTGAGTGTATTTTAGGAGAAACTGATAATTTGTCGGAATCGTCCGAATCGGCCCAGTATAACATATCGTCGCTATAGAAGAAAAAAGACGCAAAGTAAGAGAGACTCAAACTTTTTTTGTTTTAAAGAAAGACGCATTAAACATATTTTTCGGAAGAAATACGCTTTATTTTTTTTTTTTGATAACGAAGAAAAAGGTTTTATTTTTTTTTTTCACTATAAAGAAAGACGAATTTAAATATTTTTTTTAGGAAAGAAAGACGTATGTATTCGATTTTTTTTCTCGTCATTAATGCTGATGCGTCTTTCTTCGCAGTTAATAATGCTAATGCGTGTTTCTTCGTCGAAATATTTTTTAATGCGTCTATCTTCGTCGACAAATTACTGACATGCGTCTTTCTTCTTCCGGAGCGACGATATATGTATATATGTAGCTGCGCACCACTATAACATGCCATACAACCGATTGTTCAGATTTAAACAGCTGAGGACATCAAAATTTGTAGCGTTTTTACCCATATGGACCTAAAAGATGTTACTGTGAACTGTCAAGGTCAAAATATGAGTAAATTAAACAAAATCAGACCCATTCATGAAAGGTATGTAATCTTCGGTACGGCCGAAGACAGTCGCGCTCTTACTTGTTTTTTAACTTTCCCTTATTGTATAAGCAAATTCTAGTTTCTAGGTTATTCTGGCAACTGTCTTTCCAAAGACTATTATCTTTCGAAAGGAAAAAAATTATGTTCCTTGCGAAAGATATGCAGTTGTCTTTGGAAAGAATAGCCCTAAAAGATAAACATATCGTCGCTGCGCCAACAAAAAGAGCTATACGTTTTTCAGCAACTTTTCAGGAGAGCAAAAAAACAGTTTTCTGGTGATCCTAGAGAATATTTTTTCTAGTTTGAATTGTTAACTAATGATACTACACGTATGTAATAGACTTGTGCAATTTTTTTTACTTTTTTTGACCAACCACTTCGCATGAAGCATTTGCGCCGTTTTACAGCACATAGCTCTTTTTACAAATTGTTTAAATTTGCTAGTGGGGGTAAGAAATCGTGAAAGATGTGTATACAATTCTTCGCTGGGGTCCGATGCAATTAGCGATAGCTTGGAAATGCATTATTTAATTGACCAGTGCCCCTCCTATTTTGAAAATTGGTCACATACGCTTTTTTTTTTAAATAATTTTTTTACACAAAAATAACCTGAAATCAAAAAACATTTATACGAAAATGGATGTATAACTGATTTTACAGAGCATTTCTACTACTGAGAGCATATAGCTGTGTTTGATAACTTCTAACCAAAGAAGGATATCAGAAAACGGGAAATGCAGAAATGTGGCTAGAGGATAGCGCTAAATAAATATGTAATAAAAAAAAAAATCGAAAAAAACATATAACTGAATTTGTTGGCGCAGCGACGATATTTAATAAGGATGTACAAAATTTTGTAATGTTGTATACTTGACTAATAATTTTCCAAAACTTAATTTTTGTTTTTACCTCAATTCAATAGAAATCGTTTATGAAACCATATTCTATGTACATACATATGTACATAGTACAAATGTGTGCAGTTTGCAGTTTTCTGCAACAATATTCCAATTTAATATGACATACATACATATGTACGTAGCGAAATTCTACGTCCGTTTTTTTAATATTCACTAATTTATTCGCCGTCGGAGGATGAATGAGATTTGTAATTTTAAAGGCGGATTCATCTTTCGAGTTCAGAACTTTGAGAGGAATTACGAAAAGTTCTGAACTCTTTTTATTAGTTAACTCAAATTCAAATTTATGAATTCGCCTTAAATTATCACCTTTTTTTTTACTAAATATTATACTTGTTTTTTTTTTTTTTGTAACACTGTAAGTAATTACAATTCAGCCATAGTTGCAAGTACATATGTATTTCTGTAGGTATGTATAGTTTGTAGACTAGTTATAAAAGTATAGTTTCTTGTCTATGTATAAACGGCGGTAATATCGTATGTATTAGATTTTAGGGCGGTGCAGATTTTTTTAAGTGCTCCGCTTCAATGAAAATACATATGTCAACTCTTCTACATAATTTTGCATCAGATAACGGTAGGTTTAAATTTGAATCAATCAAATGGTTGATATTAATATATGTATTATGTGTCTATGTGTACTATGTTTAAAGTCGTCTTGAAGTGCTCAACTATTGGCGATTTCTCTTGCCCCCTTTAAATCTTCACAGCCTTAACTAAACATACTACGTACATATTTAAGTGTATGTATGTATGCAGTATTCGTTGTGCACAGTGCATTCAAAATGTACATTTATAATTATTTCCTTTGTTTTAATTTACTCATTTTTTTCGTTTTTTGAACACTATAAAAGAGATACATTAAACGCCACTCGAAAATTCTCTTTTTGCTATCTATTTAAGCTTTTTTTAAAATAATTATGTATATTTAAAAATGCTTGCTTTAGTTAAATAATTTTGTTGTTTATATATGTATATGTATGTACCTACATACATATATCCAGAATTCAAAAAGGCTACACTTTTAATTACACAATATTGACAGCCCATTTATTTCTTAATTTATATATCTCCCTCTCAATTCGTTTGTATACATAAGTTCATATCTGTATAAGCATTTTGTGTGTGTGTGTGTGTGTGTGTGTGTGTGTATGTATGTATGGCTGAAGTGTATTTGTTCTTTATATACATATATTAAAATTGAATTTCGTATACAATTATATATTAATTTAATTAAGTGCATAGTACATACCATAAACGCGCCAAAATAGCGTGTTTTCAGTTCAATGCATCCTTTTCAACAGAGGCATTTTGAAAGATTTCTTCTTAATGTTTCGATTTATGAAATAATATATAGTAATGCTCAGCATCATTCATTGTTTTGTTTGTTTCGAAAAGTTTCACATTCGACTGTGTTTTCAGATGATCTGCCCCATATATCTCACTTAGCTGTTTGGTTTCGATGTTGCTGTTGTGGTTGTTGTTGTAGATTGTATGTGTGTTAATTAATAGTATGTAAAAAAGTGACTAAGTTCTTTGTTTTCCGCTTTTATTTTCCTTCTTTTAGTGTTTCTATTTCTTTGATGGCTTTGGATTAATAATATAGTTATATCCATAATTTTCACATCGATTTCTTTTCTTTGTGTTTTCTATTATTGTTTAACACTTGTGTGTGTTTCTATACACATTCATCATCAATCAATATAAAATTGAATCAAATTCAGAAATAAAATTATCACTAAAATTGAGAAAAAAGGAAAAATTGTTGAAATTGAAAGAAATTAAAAAATGTTTAAAGTCAAAATACATTAAGATACATATGTACATACATGCATATGGAAAATAAAAATACATATATAGATATATATATATATATGTATATAAATAATATAATATATAATAATATAAATAAAGTGGATGCACTTACATATAAATTTATATAAATATGTATATAGCAAGGACTGTAACGGTTATGAGTTATATCCAAAAAGTTGATTTTTAATCATTATTTGCTTAGGGCCGATTTCATAATGAAATTCTTAAAGCTCCTTTTGTTAAAGGAGCCTTTTAGTAAAAGAGCCATTTAAATGTTCTTTAAAGTGGGAGTGATTTCATAATCATATAAAATTAAAAGGCTCCTTTAACGTCAAATGATTTTCATAAATTTAAAAATATTGAAATTTGACATTTGGTTTTTTTCTGAAAATGTGTAAATAAATTTTTTGATTGTGGCTTTATTTTATTTTTTTGAAAAAATAAAAAGAACAAAGAAGCATAATTTGGAAACCCAGTGCAGAAAAAATAGGAAGCGGTCATCCAACCTCACAAAAGAGGAAGAGATTAATATTGCGTTATAGGACTCAACAAACAAAACAGCAAACAAATTCGGTTCAAAAGTTTTAATAAATTTTTTATATTTGATTTTGACAGACTGCAGAAATGAAATTTTTTTTAAATAACTTAAATGCCCGTTTTTGTGTATTTAACTTTAAAGGAACTTTTATCTTCAAAAGTACTTTATGAAATCGATCAGCAAATTAAAGGCTCCTTTAGAATTTAAAGTAACTTTTAATTTGATTATGAAATCGGCCCCTAGTTTTATTTTCTGCTCACAAAATAAAAGTTATTTCTCGAGTTTTATTTTTTCCTCAGAAAACAAAAGTTATTTCTTGAGTTTTATTTTTCGATCAGAAAATAAAAGTTATTTTTTGAGTTTTATTTTTCCCTCAGAAAATAAAAGTCATTTCTTTAGTTTTATTTTTCGATCAGAAAATAAAAGTTATTTTTTGAGTATTATTTTTCGTTAAAAGTTATTTTCTGAGTTTTATTTTTTTGCTCACAGAATAAAAGTTTTTCAGTTTAATTTTGGCTGCAATTGTAGATTTTGCCATATATGTAAATGGGTAAAGTAGATAAATAAATTTTTAATTTTTTTACTTATAAACTTTAGCTACGTGTTAAATGTGGCAAAATCGACAGCTTCAGCTAAAATTAAACTGAAGAAACTTTTATTTCTGATGGAAAAATAAAACTCAGGAAATAACTTTTATTTTCTGAGCAGAAAATAAAACTCAGAAAATAATGATTAAAAATCAATTTTTTTATAAAAATCGAAAAAATAAAAGTTAGTGCACCTAAAGATATGCTGCGTTACGGTGATTACATCTGTGTACTTCTTTTGTGTTTAGCATTTCTCCATCAGTATGATTTTTTAGTCAAAATTTAAAAAATAACGATTATTTGAAATCCCTGGTATATAGTGGCAGGTTACAGTTAAAAAATGGTGAAATATTTTAGTGTAAAATATTCTTTTTATTTTGGTGATTTTTTTTTGTTTTGTTTTATATGCGTATACATTTTTGCAATATATTCGCATACTAAAACTATACATGGAAATATGATGTGAATTTATGTATGTAGGTATGTATGTGCTTGTGTGTGTGTTAATTTCTTAAGAAATAAGCGAGCGGCAGCCATTAACACCATTGACATGCAACATTTAAACAACACATCCCATGCATTATTTTGGTTTTTCTTTGAGATATTAAAGAACAGCAACAAATATTGGTACATTGATATACATATAAATTGTACATATGTATATGTATATATATAAATTTTTTTTATTTTTAATAATTTTTTGTTTTACTATTATAACACCACAGACGTACACGCAATATCGGATTTGATTGAAGTGTAGGTGCAATTATTTTATTTTTAAGTATTTTAATGTTTTTTCTTTATATTTGAAGTGCTTGATTCTTCTTTTTTTTGGATTTTTTGCTGATTTATTTTTAATTAAATTTTTAGAATCGTTTTCTGTTTTAAATTAACTATTTCTATCCTTCCGGTATCTTATGTACCTGCATATCGCACGTTTTATTCTATAGGGATTTAACTCGAAATTTTCGATTTCTTTGATTTTGCCATAAATTTCAATAACTGCGCCATGCCTTTGAGTTTAGTCTTATCAAATTCTCAAAAAGATAAAAATGGCGGAAATAGAAGTAAGCTCTTTGAAAGTATAAAAGTTTGCTTGCGTTTTTCGAAAAAAAAATTTTTTTTTGAGTTAAATCCCAATTGAATAAAACGCGCGATATATATGTAGCTGCTTGTGTGTTTGCATGAAAGTATTTTGTACGTTTCGCTTTTTTTTTAATTTTTCATACTTTTTTTTGAATTTTCATTATTTAATCTTTTCAAAAGTAAAACCATATACTCGAATAGATTAAATCTATTAGATTTGTTTACTTTTTTTCGACGCAATTCAGGTTGTTTTGAATGGCCAGACAGATAATTTAAATATGTGCATGCACTTAAAGATGCATTAAGGTGTTATCGCGCGATCTAGATAAATGCAGAAGCAAAAGTGTATTATGATTTGATTAGTTTTAATACTAATTTTTGAATATTTAAATGCATGTGTATGTACATAGGTATACATATATGAAATCAAGTCAATACTCATTTCTAAGTATTGTGGCATTAACTCCCATAGCTAAGGTGCTAGGCAGCTTCTTAAATATATTGAAATATAAAAAAATGTGTATATTAAGCAGGCATGTGTGATTAATCGGTAAATTAATAGGCTAATTAATAGAAATTTGATTAAATAGATAAACATCAATTAATTTAATTGATTTAATTTGATTAATCAAACAAATTAATTTCCAGATTATAATGATTAATCAGCAAATCATAACCTGATTCAAAAAAACTGCTTTTGATTTTATTCAAAAAATTACTCAGGTTATGATTAGTCAAAAAGATATAATTAATCAGATTCTGATTAAATAAAAAATGATTTAGCCGATCGATCGCACATCCCCAATGTTAATATAATAATAAATTAATTGGATATAGATGGCAATACTTTTTTTTACTATTATTATGTTGTTGCAATTAGTATTTTTGTTTGTTTTTGTATGAAATTAGTAATGAAGTGAAATCGGATATTCCAAAGCAAATTTATAAGTAGAAAACGCGTAAACGATGATGTCTTACCAAAAAAAAAGGACAAATTCTTAATAAGAAAAATATGAGAAATGTTGAATGTGGATGCGTCCTGGACAATTACAATATGCTGAACGGCTGCACAGAAGAGGGAATATGTGGGAAAATGATATTTGCTACAATGCATCGTACTCGCCTCCAACAACAACTACAAATACTAGATTTGAATTCCTGGCGCGCCGCTCTATAACTTGACAGCTCAAAAGGATATTAGAAGCAAATATAGAGCTATTCAATACCAAAGTTATGGTATGCTGCGATAGAGCTGGTCGTCAGGAATTTAAATTTTATTTTCGGCACAAGTGTCTGTTAGGTGATTGTGGATATTGCACTTAGGCGGTTATATATTTTAAGCGACGATATGTATGCGCCCAAGAGTGTGTGCATGATTTCGTTGCATAAATTTTTCGTTCATTTTTTTGTTTTTGGAATTATTATCTAAGCGATTGATATATGTATTTATATGGGAAATTATTAATGAAGTACACACTTATGTATTTATGTATATAAAGACGGCACATTATTGAAACATAATTGTAAATATTAGTGCAACATTTGAACTAAAGAAAAAAACCAAAAAAGAAACTAGCAAATAAAAACGAAACCAAAATATAAACTAAGAAATTAATGATTTAGTGATGCATTTTTTTAAGAAAATACCTGCTAAACAGTCTTAACAAGGACACATCAACATCATCATCATCACATGTTGCACTCCACAACGAAATTGCTCATTTCTTTTTTACCAATTACTTCTATACGTATGTATATATTTTTAGTTTTGTTCTTGGTTCTGTTTTAGCAGACAGATTGCCTACCCACAACACTTCAGACCATAACGTCACTCCAATCGATTTCGTCTAGACCTTCGATATAACTATTGTTAGACATTTGTATGTACGAACAGAAATTTGTTGTTGTTGTTGTTCATATTTTTTGTCGTTTTAAAGATGTTTTTGTTGTTGGGTGTGGGATGGGGGCAAGGGGTAGACATTCGCGTTTGTTGATTTATTATTACATTATTTAATTTGTTGTAAATGAAAAGTAGTATAGTTGTTTTTGGAGACAGCAACCAGACAGGAGATTTTTGTAGTAGAATAAAAAAAAAAATAAAGACAAAAATTTAAATTAAATTAGATATAGAAATTACATTATAATTGTTACACTTATTTTACTTTTTTTGTGCTAAACATATTAACAATTTCAAAATAAGCGGCAGAATACGTTTGAAAATTGTGCTGAACTTTGGCCTTTCCTTTTTGTTTGGTTTTTTGAATTGTGTATTGTTTTTGAATTTTTTTTTGTGCTTTTGTGCTATCTTGCTCTTTGTAAGTTTATGCTGTAAGCTTGATTTCCAACATCATAACAAAAAGCAACAAAAAAAACTTTGTTATACACATTGGTATGTTTAAATAATCAACCGTTAGGTGGTTATTTATTCTCAAAGTATTGCGATCTAATTTCTCAAAATATATAGCAAAAGCAAAGTTTATATTTATAGCGATTAGGTTAAATGGTTTAAGCAAAATACAAAAATATGTAAAATATATAACAAATAAACAATATATACAGTGTGTTTGCTTGAAAAATAAGATCTCAAATGAAAATAATCTAATAAATGCAATTGGCGCAAATTAGTGATAATGCGTTTTTGTTGAGGCACAATATCGTAAATAGAAATTACAATCCAACTTGGCAAAGTGAAAATAATTACAATACACATATTTAATAAAATAGAGGAACAGTTGCTGACAGCAGGAATTTGAAAAAAAAAAGTTTTAAATGTAATACTAAAAGTGCCAGAAATGTATTTTTAACTAGATAAAAAACATGGAAAAACTATGTAAACCATTTCTTAATTTACCACGCGATATATTTGTAGCACCAAATCGCCAACAAATACTACCTCTAATTCAAATATACATATAACTACAAAAAATATAATAAAATAAAATCTATATATTAATAGGCTAACATTTTTTCCATACAAACAATTGCCAGGCTGTTTTGCACATTTAACATACTCATATCCACATAAAATTGATATGGATGTGTTCGTATGAGTGAGGAGCAGTGCATAGGCATATATTTTTTTCTATAAATTATTTAATTTCTTTATAATTAATAAAGTTTTTAGTTTTGTACCATTTTTGATTTACTTCGTTTTTGCTTCATTGGCAAATGTGCCCACTATCTATATATTAATAGGCTAACATTTTTCCCATACAAACAATTGCCAGGCTGTTTAGCACATTTAACATACTCATATCCACAAAAAATTGATATGGATGTGTTCGTATGAGTCAGGAGCAGTGCATAGGCATATAATTTTTTCTATAAATTATTTAATTTGTTTATAATTAATTAATAAAGTTTTTAGTTAAGAGAAATAGATATCGTAGACGTGTTTACAAATATCGTAAACACAGTTGAAGAGTCGGTTTAATTTAAAAGCGCTCCTATTGCTTTTCCATTAAAGCGAAAAATGAGAGAGAGGGCGGGAGAGCACACTGAGTAATTTTAATTTTTACCAAGGCGTATCTAACAGGTAGGCTCGGCGGCGAATTGAAAAACTTCTTTTTTTATTTACAAAGGTAGAGTGTAATGTCAAAATCAAAGCGAATTCACATCATGGCCAATAGGAATGGACGAGCCCCAAGCGAATTCCGATTTTAACCACGGCGAAATATCATTTTGACATTACACTCTACCAATTACAATAACAAAATACATGATCTGCCTTGATTTTGACCATGATTTCGCGTCGGACCGTGATCAAAAGGGCAAATCAGTGTTGCGGTACAACTGGAATTTGGAAAGTGTTGCTTATCTCCGCGAAAAGGAATAATTTTTGTACCAATACAAAGTTGAAAAAATAAATTGCATGGTCGAATTTCGAGCACCGGCGATACTAGTAAAAATTATACCTCAACAAAACTCTTCGTTTCACTATATAGCATTTTTATTAAAATAAAGCGTGAATTTTGCATATATTAATAACTATCACATATGTATATATGTGTATGTAAGTGCTAAAAGTAGAAAAGCAGCCAATTGTTGATAAACTAATTTATAATTAAATATAATAAAAAAAATAAAAAATAAATAAGTATCCTATCCATTAGAGAACAATGAAGACTTACTTTGGCATTGGTATATCTTGTGGTTGATGTTGTGGCGTTCCAATAACAGACCCACCCTCTATGGCCGGTACGTGCGCTCTTATTGTATTTGCTACATAACCATCACGTGTTGTTTGTTCTTCTAGAAACATTTTCGTTTTGTATTAAATGTGTATATATACATACAAACATACATAGATTAACTAAAGAAAAGAGGTTGTGCCAATAAAAAAAACAGAATTATGAAAAAAATGTTTGATAATTTCGTGATATAATTGTTTGGTGTTTAGCTAGTAAACAAGTAAGAAACATTTCCGACGCCGTACAGAGAGGTCGACTTCAGACAAATGCGCTCATAAATAGTAGGAAGAAACTTCAATCTCGGAACAACCCACAAATAACATAGCTAATGGTAAAAAATATATATATGTATGTTATTAAGTTTTAACTCTGAACACACTGAGTCAAAGTTTTCCCAACAAAACTTCGAAACAATTATGAATTTAATAAAATACTATTTTCGATCTTATAATTTTTTTATGAGCTTAAATATATTTTTTCAGTTTTATGTTCTTATCAAACACAAAAATCAAAAAAAAGAAAATTAAGGAGCACGCCTTGACTTGGGAAAGAAGCTCGGACTAAAACTCGTTGTAGTTATATCTGCGCTAGTTTACTATATTACATATGTATATCTATCGATCGCTGTTAAAAAAAATGGTTTTACTAATAATTAATTTTTTTATTTATTTATGACCGAATACCCCACTGTGCGTCGCACACACTTCCACATTACACAGCCAAGGTTACACAAACGCTTTGCGGCTTAAAACTGATATGTAGTATAAAGGTTGGCTTACCAATATTATGTGAATAAAAGCTGCCGAATGCTTCGTCACGTGGCAAATTCTTTGGATAAACAATGCGCAGCACATTTAAATCGTGTATACGATCCGCTAAGCAGCGTATATTCAAATCACGCGATGTCCATGGTGCCAACATCAATTTATTACCTTGATCATCGACAAACGCAACAGTTATACCACCTGTGTGTGAGCAAGAAATATGAACAAAAAATAAGAAACAAAATAAGTATGTTTTTTCTCACGAACTCTTCTTTACACATACATACAAATGTATGTACATACCTAATTCACTATCTGAGAAGCGCAATAAAAATGTGCCATATTGTTGCATTGGTAAAATTTCTTCGAGCGTCTTGCGCTTATTTATAAAACCAACAATTAGGCCCTCCTTCCACAAATTTAACAAGTGATCTTTCGTCAATTTCATGATGGCAAAAAACCAATCCCAAAATGTGAAGGATCGATCTGGCAATGGTTCCTTACAGAATTGCGCCCATGTAATAAATTCGGTATGTTCGCCTGCTTCGTTGCGGAAAAGTTTTTCATCTAAATGGTTGTAGGGAGAAAGAAATACGAGAACCATTTAATAAGCATTTAACAATTTGAAGAGAAACAAAAATTTATATGCGAAATTCAATTCATACTCACATATAAAATTCAAATTATCTTCGGTTAAATTTCTTCCTGTAGCTGAGCCAAATTTTGTATTCAATGCCTCTGACAATTGCGCCCAACGTACTTTTTCCGGCACCTGGAAGGGTTCTCTTGTGATATCCGAAAACGCATTATCCCATGTGATTGTGGCCCACGATTGTGGCTCTTGATTGCCATGCACAATGACAACAACTGGCAATGAAAGTGTCCAGCACTGGAAATGAATAAAAAAAAAAAACAAAAAAAAAAAAAAAACAACAGTAAGTTTACGCCGAGAGATATTGTGCCAAAAACATTTATTTTTCTTTCGCATACTCACGCTTATTTTATAATCATTAAACACCACAGTTGTGAAGAATAGTAGTGAGAACTTTTCATCCATGACGCTCTCTGTGCCTTTCTTTTCGGCACGCTTTATTTTCTTAAGCTGCATATTTCTATAATGAGATTGGATATTCATTAAATACATATTATGTATATTCTTTTCCATTATTCTTTAGAAAATCACATACCTAAAACTTGCTGAAAATACGCGTGTGGCTTGCTGATATTCCATAGTGCTTATATTATTTAATATTTCGCCGGAAGATTGCGGGCTGCACGATTGCATATCTGAATTACTATTGTGAGCGGCATGCCGTTGTGCTTGGGCCTCTGCAAATTAATGTATTATTCATATATGTTTATTGTGTGACTATAGTCTAGGTATTAGCAAAGCTGGGAATAGAATATTATGTGTATCGATTTTCTAAAGTTCTACACCAATTCACTGAACCAGATTCGGTTAAGAATTCGGTCGAAGTTAAAATCCCTTACCTGAAAGTATAACGCATTCGATTGTTGGGTTATTATGGTATACGCCAAGCTGTGGTCCTATTAACCATCGTACCGCAGCTGCAAATCTACAAATGCGATAGAAAAAATAAATAAAAATCACAAAAATTTCTGAAATGGTTTTTATAGCATTTTCTGGTCAAATGAAACTTTTTTCATCTTAAGTGAAACTTTTTTCAGGTCAGGTTAAACTTTTTCAATTGAAATTAAACTTTTATTAATTTCATTTCCATTGAAAAAGGTTTAATTTCAATTGAAAAAGGATTCATCTCAATCGAAAAAGGTTTCACTTGACTTTAAAAAAGTTACACTTGAGTTGAAAAAAGTTTCATTTGAGTTGAAAAAAGTTTCACTTGACTTGAAAAAAGTTTCACTTGACTTGAAAAAAGTTGCACTTGACTTGAAAAAAGTTTCATTTGACCTGATGCAATATGCAATATCTGGTGGATCCTATAGTTCATCGCCTATAGTTTAACATATATACATACACATATCTATGTATACCATTCCTATCTAGAGTCTACCGGCAATATACAATACGGCTACGTATATAAATACGTCATCGTTTCCTTCTTCCTCACCTTGTATGCGTTTTCATCACTTGCGGCGGTTGCCGTTCTACAATGAACGCCGACAATACAAGCATCTTTTGCACGGAGCGTACATGATTTAACAATTCAGTCAATATTGGATCATCGCCCATCAAAATTAAACTATTAACATACGAATGAATTTTCGCTACCATATCGACCAACATTTCAACACAACGTTGTATTTCATCTAGATTATCGTGAAATGGTGCACCATTACCGGCCAATGCCTGATTGCGTTGCCACATTTTCAATGCCATTATAACTCGATCCTGTATTGTGTCGTATTCGGTGATGACGCGTCGCAAATCCGTCACCAAACTCTTCTTACGCTCACCCAATATTATATATTGTTCTTTGAATTGATTATCGCGCTCTTGCACCTCTTGCGGTGTCATTAGGGCTCGTGTCTGATTTAATTCATTAAAATAATTATACATCGATTCTTGTTCGCCCTGAAATGTTTGTATGGCCAAACGCATATTCTCCACATCGACAGCCAACTTTTGTATACGCGCTGGCATAGCGTATGCTTCGTCAACGATATGCACATCACCGGGTATGTGTCCGCCAATGCCAGTTAAGTATGGATTATTGGCTGGATTCATGGCGATGCCATTTAAATTGCTACCCACAACGGCCGGATTATACATGTAGGGATTTTGTGGCATTTCTTTCAATGCCTGAATTTCGTAAACGAGTCCGTTACGTAAATATGTATAGAGTTCCACTGGTGCAGTTTCGGTGAAATGTGTGCAAATTCCTTTCAAATTAAATTTCGACAAATATTCACTATCCAAATTGATAAGTTTGTCCTTAAGTTGTGAATAGAAGGTGTATGCGATATCTTTGTAGGATTTATCGCTTATCGGCGGATGTTGTGCGTCCCTGTAAAGTAAAAAGAATGGAGAATGTTATTGAGATGAAGTTAGTTGGAAAACGTTTCTAAATTTTACTATTACAAATAATATAATAATATACTAGTGCTAAAATAGAGTTCTAAAATGTTTTTTGGACAAGTTTCTCTTATCCCTTTTATTATTACAAAGCGTTCTATTATAATTTAGTGTTATATACATCCATGCGTACATTACAATTCAATTTATATTCATAACTAGCTGTACCCGGCCAAGCTTTGCTTTGGCCCACTTCCTTTTATAGGCATTAGAAGCGGAAACTGACATACTTTAAAATAAGTTGGAAGTATCTAGAAATCGAGCTTTCCTCAGGCTGCACCCCTCAGCAAAAATCAGATAACTTAAAAAAAAAGTGAAGGAAAAAATTAATATTTTCAAAAGTTTGCCCTCTTCATGTCCTTATCCCTCTTTTGCTTCTTATTAATCTCCCACTCCCTTTCCCCCTACAACTCCCCTTCTCTTTCCCTTCCCATTTATCTTTCACTTTCCTTTTATTTCCGCTTCCGTTTTCTGTTTTCCTTTCCTGTCACATTTCCGCTGCCCTTTCCCTTTCTGTACCCCTCTCATTTATCTATACTTTTCTGTCTTTCTCCCTTTCGTCCCCCTCTTATTCCTTTTATCATTCCCTGTCTTACAGTCTCTCTCCCCGTCCCCTTCGTTCCATTTACATTATATTATTTTTCTCCTTTTCCGTCCCTTTGCCTTTGCCATTCCCATTACCCTTCCACTTTCCCTTTCCCTAGGGAACCGGGTTTAGCATAACATAGCCCTGTATTCCACTTTTCATTTGATATCATCGCTGCTTAAAAACATTCCGTGGTATCCGGCTCCACTCTCTTACCCATAATTGTGTACTGGGCCTAAGAATCACTATGAAAAAGCTCTATCTAGCAGCCCAATATCGCTGGGAAATATTTCGTGGTCATCCGGGTCTACGTTTTGAACCACATCTGGGGATGACCAGGAATCATAATGGGTACGGATCTTTGAACAACACCTTTCATTTGATACCAATATTAGTGAGATACATATATCCCCGTGTCATCCGGGTCCACGTTCTGGCACAAACCTGGGTACTCGACCTAGGAATCACAATGAGTTCATTTCTGTGTAAAATCCCTGCTCAACACCCTTCATTTGATACCAATATCGCTTAGAAATATTCCGGGTTCATTCGAGTCCACGTTTTCACCCATATCTGGGGAACCGACCTAGGCATCACAACTAAGACCCCCAGTACCCAGATGACCGAGCCATTTTTTTCACAGGTCTTCCCAAGCGAAATAAAAAGTTAAAAAAAAAATGAGCGGAAGAATGAAACTTTTCAGAAGTTTGCCCCAGATACTCCTTTTACTATACTAAATTTCATGAAATTTGTTTAAGCCGTTTGTGAGATCAAGAAAAACAGTAATACACAAGAAAAACAGTAAATCCGTCTCGCTTCGCCGCGATACCTCTACCTCTTCATGTCCTTCTCCCTTTTTATTCGTCTTAGATTTCAGCACCCTTTCCCTATGATATACATATTATTTTCGCGGGGTTCCGATCCTCATAGGAACCCTACACAGGCTTAACAACTTCCCTGTCCCATGAGTAACATGTGGCTCACCCAAGCTTTTTTGGATAAGTTCCTGAGTAACATGTGACTCATTTTGTTATAGATCTTCGGACAGCTTTTTTATTGTGAACGTGAGGCAATAGCTTTGTTCAATAACTCAAAGTTTTTAATTGCTTTTACAATTAGTTACGAATTTTCTGTTCAATAACCCAAAAAATTTGCAAAAGAGACCCAAATTGGGAGAGTAAGACTTCGAGAGAGTTGAAAATAGTTGCAAGTAAAATTTTCACTTGCAACTACTTGCAGCTTTAAAAAAAAATAGAAGCGTCAAAAACATATGATCACAAAAATTGCAATTGGAAATATGCCAACATTTCAATCGCAAATTTCTAATTGCATACTAAATAAATTAGCGCAAAAAGGAATCTTGACGATGTTGTGGAATATCCAAAGTAGATTTTCGTCTTCCTAATTCAGTTATTTACATTCATTTTCAATTTCACACATTTCAATTACAACCTAACCTAAAAATCAAATTGTGAAAACAGCGCATCAGCTGTTTACTTGCAAATGTTTACGATTTTGTGTTCAATAACTTTGGTTGATAATTTTCTCTTTTACTCGTTTTTACTCTTAATTTGTCACTGGTGCTCTTGTTGCAAGTAAAGTTGTTGAACAAAGCTAATGATAAAATGCATTGTATGAGTTCTTCAGAACTACCACGAGCACATGAACTCGCAAAAACATACAAACACAAATCAACACACACACATACAAAATATTTTTTGTAGAAATTTTTGTTTATGGTTGTTGATGATTTTATAACAATCAAAGGTTAAGCTAAATAAGTCTAACATAGATCATACAAACGTATGTGGGTCCTTTTTTTTTAGTACATGTACATTTGCATGTACGTTAGATGGAAGGCCTTACGGCATTACACGGCAGCCAATTATTACTTACATTAGACTCTCTTCTATCCACGCTGCAAAATGCACTCGTATATCGGCAAGGCCCTTCTCTGCATAATATTGACCCATACGCTTTTCAAGCTCCGCAAAGGATGCGATACGCTTCCACAAACTCATTGTGTGGTGTTTGGTTGGGAAAGTGGGCGAGGCGGTGCGGTCAGGCACACGCGAAACGTTCTAAGTGCAATTGGCAACTTACAATATTAAAATACGATAACGAAAATTCTGCACGTTGGAGCGTTATTTCTTGCTTGACTTTGGTGGTGTGAGTTTAAATTAAAAGTATTAATTTGTGAGTTATGCCATATATCATTTCGAGGATGGATGTCCTTTAAAATCCGTCAATTTTCTTTTTACGCTGATTAAATTGCGCACTTATGCGAATTAGTGGCTATGGTTGTAGCGGTAACTGTTACTGTTACTGTGGTAATGGTTATGATAACTGTGTTGGTGTTATTTTTTTTAGTTTTTCTTGTTTTTTTTTTATTAGATCCAATCCGTGATGAGCACTGTTGTAAAGTTATGTGGTTTTAAAATGAAGTTTACCATTCTCAAATAATATAAATATGAATGTTGTTATCTGGGTGAGTGGATGAAGCGACCGTGGTACGTATGTATGTAGGGAAATATGCAAATGTACATATGTATTTATATATGTATATGTATGTATGTTTAAAGTTTTAATAAATCTTTTCTCGGCCAATTTTCCCGTGTTGCATGCGAATTTAGAACAAGTTTTTGTTAAGGCACACTAAAAAAAATAAAAACAAATTAATGAGGAAAGCAAAAGTGTAAGTAAGTATGCAGATATGCTTATACATATGAAGGTATGTATATATGTAAATATGAATAAAAGTAATTAAATAATTTTGCGACTGTTTGAAATGTGTTTATGTGTATGCATCTTAGTTGATAAAAAGTTGGCATATTAACCGCGCAGCATTATCGCTAGGCTGTAGCACACCCTACTGAGCGCTGTTAATACGTTGCAATGCTAAAGTGCATAATTAGAAGGAATGCAGAACCGACACAAGGTGGTGATGCCATACTACATAGAATTTTATATTAAGTAGCAATGACTTGAGTATTAACAGAAAAAAGATACTGTTGCCTCGCAACAGCAGAACCTTTAAACCATATTAATGATGCGGTATACGACTTTATGCGGAATACGACTTTATAGCAATGCAATTCAGCATGCTATGGCATATGTAATTCGTTTTTATAAGTAAATACATAATTAATTAGTTTAATTATGAAAAATGATTTGATAATGGTGTTACAGAAATGCAACATAGTAAAGCAGGGTTAAAATTAAGGCAATTGCATACCTACCTATGAGAAAAAATTAAAATTTCTCTCCTCAATTGTTCATTTCCTTAACTAAAAAGGAATTAATTATGAAAACATAATGCTATTATATTCCAGTCAATAACGAACTGAGAATAATAAAATTTGTAAAACTACGACATTTAACAGCTTTATGAGGAATGAAAAAGAAAAATATGTATATATAATAACAAAATTAAATAGCCAAACTTAAAACAAAAGTTTGAAAATGCATATCATTAGAGCTCGGATAATAGGTGAAAATCAAACGCCTAAAATTATGCTACGTAATGTTTGTGAGCACATCCAGTGGCAAGTTTAAGGGTGGGGTGAGTTCGGGTCTAAGCCCCCCGTGAATGCAATTGGATTTTTTGCTTACTAGGATGCCAGAAAAATAAATTATTAAGGTTTTTATGGGTTGCACGTGAAAAATTGCAAAGAAAGCCGTAGGAATTACTTTGTTAAGCAATTACTTTCAATTATTTGTTAAATACTTTATGTTTTATTCTTTGAAATTTTGGTTGATCAAAAAAATAAAAATTGTATTATTGAATTTTCAATTTTCAACAAAATAACATGAACTTAATTTTTAAATAAAATAAAAATATACAATACATTTTGGCGATCCTGCGAACTAATTATTTGAACGAATATACATATATTAATTTCTTGCGTCGACCGGCTGTGCCATTAATATTTGAAATCGTCAACTACAACACAACAATTAAAAGTTTGAACATTTTAACGGAATCTTGATAAATCCGAATTTAATCACATATATTAAATAATGCAGAAACCGCAACAGCAATTAATCTATTAAAAATTTGTCGTGAATCGCTTAAATTTGAGACAAAATCTTCGCACGTGAAGGAAAAACTATTACAGTTTCAAACCAAATATATGTTGCATGAAAATGAGGCAAGTGCATATTAGCAAATGGAATATATAATACAGCTTTTTAATTTGTAGTGGTCTGACTTTAAACATTTGCATATTTTAGGTAAAAAAAAAATTGCTATGAACTTTCCTATTTTTTCTTATGACTAGGGCATGGAATTTCATGTACTAAAAAATAAAAAATATGCGCATAAAAAATGCAACAAAAACTGAGAAATATGCATGAAAAATCAAAAAAAAAAATGCATTAGTTAAAATTTTTTCAACTTCAGATAATTCATGTTTATTGAAGTTACAATAGTTAAATAAATTAGGTACAAACATTTTTTAATTCAATTTTGCTCTTACGTTGTGCGTTTATATATATCGTTAGCTTAGAGTGCAAACTGTGTAAGTCCACTTTTTATGAAAAACTGTATTTTTATGTAGAACGCTAGAAGAATCAAATACGCACCACGCTAAACAAGTCTGTGACTCTTGTCATATTTCTAGTCGTTGTTATTCAGCGATACGCAAATTGTGTAAGTCTAAAAAGCGAAGAAAATTGTGTAAGTCCAAAATATTTACATGAACAGAAATTTTTTTTTTTTTTCATTTCGAAATTTGTTAATTTTTTGTTTTTTGTCTCTCCTACAATGTTTGAAAAAATTACTTACAAAATTTGCACTCTAAGCTAGCAATATGTATGTATGTTTTTATAGATATGTACATAAATTCAGTCTTGAACATTTCATAATTTGTAAAGGTTAATCCTTATTTAACGATTCATTGAAAGCTCTTATACATAGAAAACGAACGTTCTACATCCACAGAGGTAATAGGAGCATGAAACGACTCTTTGTCGACAGGTATGCACCGTATCGAAAATACTAATAATAGCCGTGTTCACACGAAACTCTATTCGTCGTCAGATGACTGTTATGCATGAATTTCGTTTGTATAAAACTGTCAACTAGCAAATTACAAAAATAGGCAATATAATGCGAAATATGTAATAAAAAAATGCAAACAACGCAAAATATGTAAAAATATGCATATATGACCAAAATATGCAAAATATGGAAAAACATTTGAATGCCATTTTTAAGACAATTTCGCGATTCGCAAAGGTTGTTTATTTATTTTACTCTACCTAAATCTAAGAAAAACATGTATTTGCATAGATTTCCATGCTCTACTTATGACCATTTCAGTGTTTACATTTTTCCAATTGGATACTCGGCATAATTCCATATCTGTAAAAATGCATATTTCTCTCGTGGTGAAAACGGTTTTGCCTTTTTGTTTATGAGTTATTGGAACATTAACTATGCCATAATTTACTTACTTTTCCCAAATTTTATTTTCATTACAGCTAGTTTTGTTTTGCTTTCAAAAAGCTTGACAATGTAAAAAAATATAATATACAAAATTGAAATAAATTTTTTTTTTTTTTTTTTTTTCATACGCAAGACGTACGAGTGTTCTTCAAACTTTTTTTCAGTAAAAATGTCAAAGAAACTACATAAATCCCTCTTTGGCTTTATTTCATCACACACCACTGTATGTTTATTCAAACTGCAAATTTGTGTACAGTGAAACCTCCCTTGGGCGGACACTCACCGTCGGGCAAATTTTGTCCGCCCAAGAGAGGTGTCCGCCTAAGGGAGTGGGTTACTATTTTAGAAATTTTTGGAATTTTAAAGGATTTATTTATTCATATATCACTGAAAAAACAAGGATTCTTATGTCTTCAAAATTTCACTTAAATACATAAAAACATATAGATACATATTTATGTATGTACATATGTATACATATACATAAAGTATTAACGTACATATTACATATCAATTAGTAAGTTGCTGAGAACTAGAAATGTTGGGATATCTTTGAAATTATTTAAAAATTGCGAAATTGTCGATTGACGAGGGGTTTTTTGCTTATTTAAAATAAAATTGTTTTGCAGATGGCTTTCAACTTTCTGCAACAATTCAAATGCAATAAGGTCTTCCGTGCAAAATCTTTTCAAATTTAACACTGCTGTCAAAGCCATTTCGTTCGAGGAGATTGCATTAACTACTTTCAGCAGTAATACTTTCAGTATCGGTACTATCATCTTCAATGGTTTCGACATTCTGGTCAGTTAGAACATCTAACTGGAAACCCGTGAATGTAGTTATATCTACTCCAATAAAGTCATGCGGGCATTTATTTTAGTTGGTGATTCCCCTTTCATCGTTGCGCTTTTTACCTAACGAACTTTTTTTATATTGCTATACATACTTATATTTTGTCCGCATAAGAGGAGTCCGTGTCCGCCTAACAGAGGTTTTTATGTGATTTGTTATGAAAAAAAATCAAAGTGTCCGTTGACGAGAGGTTCGTGTCCGCTTAATAGAAGTTTTTAGTTCAATTCAATAGTAAATAACTGTCCGCGTCCGTCCAAGAGAGTGTCCGCCTAAGAGAGGGCAATTTGTTCTAAAAATTGAACCTAAACCTTGGTGCATGGAAAAATGTCCGCTCAAGGGAGGTGTCCGCCTATAAGAGGTGTCCGTTAGGAGAGGTTTCTCTGTAACATGATTAAGAACTTTTCTAATAATAATCTTCACCCACCATACCAATATGTCACCCCTTTATGCTTAAATTGTAATCCCGCCACTGAAAACAAACAAAATTTCCAAAATGTAGCATTTTTAGGCGCTTGATTTCACCTATTTTTCCGAGCTCTACCTATCATATACAACTAATTAATTGTCTAAAAACTACAGTAAATAAATCAATACAAAAAAAATTATATGCAAAAAATTATAAAATAACAAAAACATAACACAAATACAAGAAATGCAAGCGACGATTTTCCAAGAAAAACTTAACTCGAGTTTGGCTAGACAGTGAAAATTGTCATACGCAACAGGCGTGAGTTTTGAAAAGAAAAATGCCTACCAGAAAAGTGTAGAATAGAAAGAAAGGAACGCTGTTAAAAACAATAAAAGACGTGACTAAAAATATAAATAACCACTGCAATCAAAAAAAATGTTAGGTACTAAGGCGAAAAGAAAGAGAAAACAAAACAAATAATTTGACCGGCTAAAGGCAGGCAATGAGTCGGAAGGTAAAACAAAAGCCTTATGCACCAATAACTATTATGCATGTTTGTATGTACATACATACATATATATCACATGCACGCATACGTGTATCTACTACCGTAAAAGGTTTAAAGGTGAAAGATGAAATGAGATTGAAAAAACCCTGTATGACCTGGGATCATCGCTTTATTAATCCGGGAATACTCCCTTGCGAGTACTTCAGTACTCCCCATTACTCTCTATACTTCTATACGAAATTCGTATGTTCGCATTTAACATTGTATGTCCTAGGAAGGATAGTAATAAACACAAAGAAAATAAAAAAAACACATTTTTGATATTTCCCGGAAAGAATGTCAAATCGAGTATCTACTCTTCCACTCATCGCTTGGGGAGATCTCGCTCCAAGTTCTACTGGGAAGTAATACGCATTAAAGTGGAGTAAAATCATATGGAGATTTTTTTGTTGTTTTTCTTTTTTTGAATGGTGTAAAAATAAGCCTTTAATAACTTTTGTTGTTGTTTCCAAAAAAAAATTCACTTTAATACTCAGCTTAGCCATCTTTAACAATCCTCATACTTCGTTTTTTGATTTTGTAATTTTAGAAATTTAACATTTGTACCAGATCGTGCTATTTTTTCAACTTTGTGGGGCTGGGGGCACCTCTAAACATACGAGTAGGTCAATAAAATTTTACAGGCTTATTACTGGGCTAAAAAGGTTCCGTTCTGGCTTTGGAATAAATTCAATTTCCAAAAAAAAAATTTCACTCCACCTTAATACGCATACATCCATACGTACAAATACTCTGCATGCACACGGTAAACAAATGCGAAGATAAGGATCTTCGAACTCCGAGTGTCCGAGTGCAACCAACTAAACTAAACCACGAAGACGGAGGAAAGCATACATACATACATACATATGTATGCATGTATGTATGTACACATGTACATATTAGAGCCTACACGAGTAGGTTGCGTATCGGTCGTTTTTGGTAAAATATCCAGTATAACGATGTGAGTGTCGTATCTCCACCACATCGGATACCTCACAATTTTTACTTGCTGAATTAGTTCGGTGATACAAAGCGTCGACCTATACACAGTCAGAATTATAAATATCAGTTCATACAGGAAGAAAAGGCAATTTTAGTTAATATCATAAACAAATTTCCTTTGGCTTAATATATATGTATGTATGTATATGTATTATGTTGATATATCGCACGTTTTATGCAATAGGGATTTAACTCAAAAAATTTTTTTTTTGGGAAAACGCAAATAAAGTTTTATAATTTCTAATAGTTTCCTTCTACGGCTAACTACAAAATCACTTTTATTTCCGCCATTTTTATCTTTTTGAGTATTTTATAAGACTAGACTCAAAGGCACTACCCAGTTATTGAAATATATGGCAAAATCCCAGAAATCGAAAATTTCGAGTTAAATTCATATTGCATAAAACGGGCGATATATAGTATATATATATATATATCTGGTGCATTACATAATACATACATGCCGAATCATAGTCGGCGAGTACCAACTGCTGCAATATGTTACTTACTCGTGCAGAACTCTATTGCATATATGTATGTATGCACATATAGTATGTTTGTAGGTGCCCAGGTATTTTACTAAGGGATCAAGTGAAGGTAATTTTCTAATCCAACAGGTACGTCAATTTTAAATTAAACAGGTCGCTGCACTTGATATATACATACATATGTACGTATGCATGTATACATCTATGCTTTCCATTGATTTTCTTCTTTCTATGCATTTTGATAAGTTTTGGAATAAAACTTGTTTTAGAAGTGATTAACCGTATATATATGGTTTCTTTTGAGTATGCAGATAAGAGATTGAAAAATTCCTGAAAATGCCTCACTACAGAAACTGATTAAGTAGGTATGTATTTGGATATCAAATTACATATGAAATTTCTTTAAATTAACAAATCACATACATACGTATGTATATGTGCATATATTAAGTTTTTTCTCCTGGATGTTGATAGCTAAGAATTAAAAGCACCGAAAAATACACTATGTAGACTCCAGCAAATAGTTGCTCTACTAAAGAAAAACGCGGCATACCCTTCTCTTACTCACTCCATCTCTGCCAACCACTCTTCTTTAGCGGAACATTTACAAAAATTTTAATTCTATCCTTTCATCCATGACATTCTGCTCAATCGGTGTACAAGTTTCCAATATTTTCACGGACAAACCATATTTTATAAAGGAAAATAAATTAAAATTTCTTATTTATTGAAAACCGAAGGGAAATTACAATGAATGAAATGAGAACTTATGTATACAATGTGGACATTCAACCGCTCAAACTTTGATCGACTAGGGGTGGGGCAATTTTTCGATAATGTATGTAGATATTATTGAAGTATGTAATAGTACTTCAGTTTTCGGTCAAGTCATAGAAATTAAGGTTCCGAAAATTAATAAACAAATTTTTAACCCGCAAATACCAATTGCATAAAACATTAATCCCTACATTACTTTTAGTATAGTTGTTTTTTTTTTGTAATATGTATGTATGTATGTATCTATGGACGTATGGACCATACTTTGTCCAACTCTACATTACGAACCATTAGGCACTTAAAAAAAAAATACCAGGTACCTATAGCTGAGAGTTTGAATGTTCTTCCTGAGCTCAAAACTATTTTTTTCCTTTTAATTTTTAGTATGGTTAGTTTTCTGAGATAACGGTAATTTTGTGCGTTTTAAGCAGGGTTCGGATTTGCCTCATTTTGGCTCCTCACTCGCACATGCTTCACTCATGAGGGTGCAGCTGCATGAGTGGCCTCATGAGCGTATAAACAACAGAGGCCACACATTAGCGTGAGCGCTCTGCGTGAGTGGCAGCAGAGTGTGCAGCCAAGATGAGGCACGCTAGTAGCGTTGCCTCTCCTCAGCTGCGCCCTCATGAGTTACTCTGAGTGAGTGAGGAATATGAGCGACGCCTCACGGCTTGGCGATGACGCATCCAACCGTCTGTAGTAAGTATGTAGTATGTAGCTGCATGAATGCTACAAATTTGTTTATTCTCTACAGTGTGCACACTGCACGCATATGTGGTAAATCTACAGCATATTTTTTTAAATATGAAGATCTACTGCACGGGGCTTAAAATCTATCGCATTTTAAGATTAAATATTTGTTTTATCTTGACTTTTGTTCAACATAATGTACTTTATGGCAAATATGGTGGTAGAAAACTCTTTGGCAGCGCTTTTATGTTCGAAATCGAATAACGAAAGCCCGTATGACACCACTTTATTTCTCTGAATTTTTCTTATATTTATTGTTTGAAAAATCTACCGAAAGTAAAACTACAAAAACAATTCTCCTGTAGGTTGAAAAATGATAAACTATCCCTCAAAGAACAATTTGATTGTCATTTAATTTTAAACTCAACGAGAACCATTTTTTTTTTAAATTTGAATAATAAATTACTAAAATAAAATAATAATGAAAATTAAAATAGAAGGATGGTTATGTACTGAGTATGTATATTTGGAACAATACGCTACGCAAATAGGACTTCTTCCTTCCCTTGATTGAAAAGCGGAAGCTAGATAGAGCTTGCTAAATTTACAACTTGTACCTATTTCCATTTCTTTTTTATTTCGAAATTATTTTATTGTTGTCAAGATAAAAAATTGTGAGAAATAGACTGTCAATGTCAAATGCCAAAAAAAAAACCTATCGAAATATAAGCTGGCTGGATCATTTTAACGGCCTAGATTGTATTTTGTTTAAATACATATGTATGTATGTAGTTTCGAAATCCGTGTTATTTCATTCTTCAGGTTATCCCAATCCCATTTTAACAAAGTGTCTGTTATCAAAACATGTGCAAAAGTATTTATTACTAAAAGAGATAATGGTAATTTTTCCCCAAATTTGGTTGATTTTTTCAAGTGGTTAGATGATTTTTTCTTTTGTTCCACATTATAAATAAAAACTAAACAAGTAGGTAAGTACCTGCATAGGTACAAAAACATTATATCAAGCAACGAATAGAACGAATGCACATTCTTAAAAATAATGTCCCTTTTAACTACCTAACTACATACATACGTATGTAAATATGTATTCGTAATTGCATCTGGTGAATTAAATACATATTTACATACATATATACACATATTCATAGATGAAAAACAACAAAAACCAAGTTTAGGTACATACCTACTCAATCGCCTAAAACGGGCATAAATATGAAAAAAAGTACAAAAACAACCATAAATGCTTTGTATTAGAAAAACATGTCACTAAATTGCACACTGCGACATAAATATATGTATGTATACATTCTAATATATGTATGTAATATTTACTGAGTTTCTGCGCACTCACTCACACGCTCACACGCATTACACAAAGAGAAGAGGAACCCTACGACGGCTCACCTCACACGCAGCGTGAGCGCCTCATTTCTTCATCGCTCATTCGAAATGAGTTGAGAAACAAAAAAAATCCTCACTCTGCTTTATAGATGAGCGAGAAACGCAAACGGCCGCTCATCATCATGCCGTGAGGCTGAAATTCCTCACTCACTCACTCATACTCTGAGTTTTTTCCTACCCTGGTTTTAAGTAGGGCTGCCAGACGTCCCGGTTTTCCGGGACGTGTCCCGGTTTTAGGCCATTTGTCCCGGTGTCCCGGTCCAACCCTAAAATGTCCCGGTTTTTAAATCTAATCGATTGTAAGGAGCCATGAAATCTACCAACTATTTGGTTTGCTTATAATGCGCCGCTCCAACTAGTCTGAATAAAAGTACCAACTACCGACTTCAATTGTAAAACTCTAGCATCGCTAGATAGTTGCACATTGCATAGTATACATATATCGATTATCGATGTAAAGTGTTCTTCCTAATTAGCTACAGCTGTTTTTGTTTTGCGCTAAGTATTAGGTTCTTCGAGTTGAGTGTTTCTGATTTCATTGTAAGTTTTCTCGCAAAATTTATAAAATAGATATGTTTGTAATACATTAAACCACTTTTAGAAAATGCCAAAAAGGAAATGTAAATTCCTTCTCTCATACACAGAGGAATGGTCTTTTATGAAACGTGGGAGAAGTGACATGAGTCGTTGTGCACAGTTTGCGATTGTTTTATTGCCATTGGTCACGGTGGTCGCTCAGATATTCTTGATCATATCGGCAGTTCCAAGCACAAATCAAGGTTATGCGAGGCGTCTACTTCAGTAGCAAACTTTGTAGATATTTTAATAAAAAATGTGCCTTTTTATGGAATTTCAACGGACGCCAGCAACCACAAAGCCGAAAAAATGTTTCCATTGCTTGTTCACTTTTTCACGGAAAAAGAAGGTTTACAAGTAAAATTATTAAAACTCACAAATTTACCTAATGAAACTGCAGATTCTGTAACGTCATTTTGTGTAGACTCATTAAGTCATCACAAAATACCATTACAAAACCTTGTAGCTTTTGGTGCTTATAATACCAATACCAACTTTGGTGGAAGAAAAAGACAGGGACTAAATAATATATTTTGTAAATTAAAAGAAGTTTCAGGGAAAATCATTGAGGGCGTAGGTTGCCCTGCTCATAATATGTGCGTAAATAAAAATATGTAAATTTTTTTTGGGGGGGGGGGGTGTTATTTCTTGAATTTTCAAAGTGTCCCGGTTTTCCCCCAGGGGGACCTGGCAGCCCTAGTTTTAAGGTATCTCTTCATTCAAAAATTATTTTTCGCCAAGTTTACGATGAACGAGCTTGTTCGAAATATAATAAAAATAAATCCCACCCCTTGCGTAGCTGCACTCTCGATAACAAGTATCAATTGCAGTTTATTCACATATGTTTGTATGTTTGGCGGTTTTGCTAAAATATGATTTGTGAAATTCCAATGTAGACAAATTTCTGAGAATGTCAACTGACAAACAGAATCTTTTATGCTAAATGCATATTCGTATCCACTCAGTCATACATACAAATGCTTAAACAGCTGTCAATTATTGAGTAGCCAAAGACTAACATCGATACTCATGCCAAACAATACAAAAAAGGGAAAAGAAAAAAGGGCGGAAAAGAAAAGCTAACGCTGCGATATTTGATTATGACATACATATGTACATATGTACATAAATACGTATATATAAAGTTTATATATAAACACAAGAGTAAAAGGGCGAGACAAATGGATTTGCAGCCACAAGTAAATACGTCACACAAACAGATAACCAACCATGCTTCAGGTTGATTGAGGCAAAAAGCGAATGAACTGCAAATCCAAACAAAAACGGGGGTGAGGACTGAAGATGGAAGTGCTAAGAGTAGAGAAACTTTAAAAGATATATAAATTTAGCGTTTAGTGGAGGAAATTTAATAGTTAGCAACATTAACCGGGTAAGTACTTCATCTGGCGTAAAGGTTGCTGCATGGTAATGAAAATACTAGTGTTGCTAGGCCAGAATATAAAATAGTCCGAGATACGGCAGAACAAATATATCCCCTCATCTGTTATTTACCAATGGACAGTGGTAACTGACAGTTCCTAAGCATATTAACACATCGCACATGGGTTGCCTAGCTAAAACGCGTACGAAAGGTACTAAATATTTAAAACAAAAACTAAAATTTTTAGGTATACTCCCCTTTTCTGTTATTTAAAAAAAACGATACACCAGACGAAAGACGGCAAATAGGAGAGTTCAAAAAACATGGGTTGCCTATCGAAATCTGGGGCAAACTGGAGGGTTGCCAGCTTTGAAAAGTGCAAAAAAGATAGGTTTTCTCCCCTTTTATGTTATTTAAAAAAACGATACACCGGACGAAAGAGGGCAATGAGGAAAGTCCAAAAAACATGGGTTGCCTATCAAAATCTGGGGCAAACTGGAGGGTTGCCAGCTTTGAAAAGTGCAAAAAAATAGGTTATCTCCCCTTTTCTGTTATTTAAAAAAACGATACACCAGATGAAAGAGGGCAATTAGGAGAGCTCAAAAAACATGGGTTGCCTATCAAAATCTGGGGCAAACAGGAGGGTTGCCAGCTTTGAAAAGTGCAAAAAAATAGGTTTTCTCCCCTTTTCTGTTATTTAAAAAAACGATACACCGGACGAAAGAGGGCAATGAGGAGAGTCCAAAAAACATGGGTTGCCTATCAAAATCTGGGGCAAACTGGAGGGTTGTCAGGTTTGAAAAGTACCTGAGTGATTTCTAAATAAAGGGAAAAAAGGGTTAAATGCATATCGTATAGAAATATGTTGTTAGGAAACATATAGTAAAATTTCACGAACTTTAATTTCGTGGAATACGTTAACCCGCTAACACCTCTACGAAAGGGTCGTTTTGACCCCCCTTTTTTAAAGTCCGAAAAAAATACTATTTTGAAGGTCGATAGAGGGTTGAAATATTCTAGAAAATTATTGGCCATAAAATTTCACTAGGGGTCTCCTCAGACAAAATCTTTGTATAAATAACCCACAAGACCACAGAAAGCAAAAAACATATTCCTTTGTATTATTTCAAGTAAAAACAAAGGAATATGTTTTTTGCTTTCTGTGGTCTTGTGGGTTATTTATACAAAGATTTTTTCTGAGGAGACCCCTAGAGAAATTTTATGGCCAATAATTTTCTAGAATATTTCTACCCTCTATCGACCTTCAAAATAGTATTTTTTTCGGACTTTAAAAAAAGGGGGGTCAAAACGACCCTTTCGTAGAGGTGTTAGCGGGTTAACGTATTCCACGAAATTAAAGTTCGTGAAATTTTACTATATGTTTCCTAACAACATATTTCTATACGATATGTATTTAACCCTTTTTTTCCTTTATTTAGAAATCACTCAGGCACTTTTCAAAGCTGGCAACCCTCCAGTTTGTCCCGGATTTTGGTAGGCAACCCATGTTTTTTGAACTCTCCTAATTGCCCTCTTTCATCTGGTGTATCGTTTTTTAAATAACATAAAAGGGGAGAAAACCTATTTTTTTGCACTTTTCAAAGCTGGCAACCCTCCAGTTTGCCCCAGATTTTGATAGGCAACCCATGTTTTTTGGACTCTCCTCAATGCCCTCTTTCGTCTGGTGTATCGTTTTTTTAAATAACAGAAAAGGGGAGATAACCTATTTTTTTGCACTTTTCAAAGCTGGCAACCCTCCAGTTTGCCCCAGATTTTGATAGGCAACCCATGTTTTTTGGGCTCTCCTCATTGCCCTCTTTCGTCCGGTGTATCGTTTTTTTAAATAACAGAAAAGGGGAGAAAACCTATTTTCTTGCACTTTTCAAAGCTGACAACCCTCCAGTTTGCCCCAGATTTTGATAGGCAACCCATGTTTTTTGAACTCTCCTAATTGCCGTCTTTCGTCTGGTGTATCGATTTTTTAAATAACAGAAAAGGGGAGTATACCTAAAAATTTTAGTTTTCGTTTTAAATATTTAGTACCTTTCGTACGCGTTTTAGCTAGGCAACCCATGTGCGATGTGTTAATATGCTTAGGAACTGTCAGTTACCACTGTCCATTGGTAAATAACAGATGAGGGGATATATTTGTTCTGTCGTATCTTAGACTAAAAGAGCAGTTAACGCACTAGGATGGCTAGCTAAAATTTGACATCTACATATAAACTTTAATATCTTCAACAGTAACCTTTCATCTCTATTTAATTTTGTGTGCATTTTAAAACGTTTAATAATTTATGGAATTTATTAATTTAATTAATCACAATTTTGCAGACGGGTGGCAATATTCAACGTTATTAAGGGGGCCTAATGTTACAACAAACCATAAAAAAATATTGCATTTAGTTTTAGCGTATGGAAGCATAAACCAAGGCACATAATAAGATTTGATTGCGGTAAAACAAGTCGTGACGATGGGAAATTAATTAGAAATCAAGCCCATTCTCGAAGGGAAAGGATAGAAATATAAATTTTGCTCCGATTGATGATAGTTTAGTGGAGTTTCGCGGAGGTCAAAGTTCAGATTACCATATGCGACACAATTTTTTTAAGTCTTCTATGGCAAACTTTGAACGCCGTGAAACACCACTAAACCGTCATCAATCGGGGCCAAAATTTATATTTGCTATCCTTGGGTATAGCAGTATTGATTTTGGGTATTAGATTACTTAAAAAAAAAAAAAGATTTTGAGTTTTTGACCTCAATGCGCCATGACTTAATCGCCACCAATCAGGACCAAAATTTATGTGTGATATATTAATGGATAAGCACGTATTCCACTGAGGTAATCTTTTCTCTAAAAAAACACTTCACGAGCCATAAGTTTTTGGCTAGTCACATAATTAGAAACGATAACATCCTCTTGGAATATTTCATTTATTTCAATTTCTGAAGTCAATGAATGTATAATTCTTACAGACTACACAAATCTGATACCATTTAACACTTAATTATGAGATCCTCGGGATACTTACTATTGAATTATATAAATAGCAATAAAAATATATCGATATTATCTAATGTTGTTATTTAAATTCCAAATAAAATATTTATTTAACCTGTCTTTAACCCATTAGTGGTCAAAGCCAACCTACAATAAATGTAAAACATAACATTGGGTGTTCCCAAATTGGCACGACGACCACTAATGGGTTAAGTGTGGACTTAGGCCCGGTTTCACCAACCGGTCTCAACTTAGTTAAGCCGATTTTTTTACGTTTTCAGTTTCACCATGCAACTAATACCATGTCTCCACATAACGTGTTTCGCTCTTTTTTTCTGCATTTTCTTTCTAAATCTTGTTTCGACACGGAAACCAGTGCCGAAACTCGCCAATTTCCATACAAAATTTCTGAGAGCGAGTGAAGATTGAAACACTGTTTCATTCTGAATCATCTTGCCAACCTCGATGATATCGATGTCTTCTCTAATTTTGTATCGAAAATAGGGATGGGCAAATTGGAAAAATATATCGATATATATTATATCGATATTTAAAAAAACATCGATTTATGCCGTGTAAAAACATCGATATATCAATATATCGAAAGGGCCGGCTTTACATTAAGGAACCACGCCCTGCGAAAAACCACTTCTTCACAGGGTTAGAGGTGCTCTCACAGATCTCAAAACTGAAATCCAAACTTTCCGGGGACTTATAGTTTACTAGATATTTGTTGTTAAATTTGGATGGGTCTACAGATATTCTATGAATCCTGAAGTATAAACATAAAAATCATTAAGAATTGCTTGAAGAAGAAAATAATGTAAATTCAAGCATCCGGACATTATGGTTATACCACTTCTTAAAAAATATTCTGCTGTTAAATTCAAAGCGAATCAGAAATTTACGAAAAATATCGAATTTGGCTCGAAATGGTAAAAAATTATCGATTATCGATGCACGGTAGTTCAAAATATCGTCGATATTATCGGCTGTACTATTTTAAAAATATCGATATATTGATATATCGATATATATCGCCCAACCCTAATCGAAAATCTATCGAAATCTCACACAAACCAAAACAAAGACGCAAAAATAAGCAAACATACAAACATTTAAGAAGAACAAGAAAGAAAAATGTCAAACTGAATCACGATTAGGCACGTGGAGACGGGTTATTGAGCGAGATGTTTTGCTACATGTTTCTCTGGTGAATCAAGTTATGTGGAGACGGGCTTTAAGCTAAGTCACAAGTTAGTCAGCTTTTGTCTTGACTAAAACGAAACTAAGAATTTGAGTCGCTTTAGCAAATTCAACAACCAAAAGAGCGAATATGACAAAAAATGAGCAAAGACAGCAACCAAAACAACCAAAAACCCAGTATTTGCCATAAAAGGTTGGTCGCAAAACTATTTGCTTAGACTATTTGGTGAAACCCAAAAGTAAGTTAGACCCAAATCTGGGCTAACTTAAGTCAAAACTTAGTTTTAGCTTTAGTCACGTTGGTGAAACCGGGCCTTAGTATCAGCCAGGTCTATGTTTAAAGAGTTTGCAAAATTGTTAAACTCAGAAAGTGACCTGTTAATAGGCGCTGTTTTCTTGTTTTGTCCACGAAATATAGTATCCTTTCAGTACTCAACGGATATATTGTGAAGAATTAATACATTAAAGTAATTAAGATGGTCAAAGACCAGTCCTCTATAAAAAAAAAATTGAAAAGTTAAGTGTAGTACCGTCTTATGGATAAAAGGTCGATACTGGTAGTAGCATAGGGGTTTGGATGGTTTTATAACACATTAATTGAAGCAGTTAACATATGCCGTAATATTAACCTATCTGCAATATAATCAAAAAAGTGAAGACTAAAAAATCTCACTATCGCAGGTAGAAAAAATCATAAGTAAAGCAGCCAATTTACGTTTTTCGTTCAAATTAGAATCAGGAGAAGGTTACCGTAAGAATCTACACACCGTTGGTGCATCGGACAAAAAACTCAGATGAGTCAAAAATATAGTACTACGGAACAATAGCTTTGCGCCATCGGAATGGTTGAAAAAAAAATGTTCCATACCAATGAAACTCAGATTAATTTGTAACAATTTCACGGTGAAGTATACTTCGGGCGAATTCCAACCCAAATTTTATATCCCAGATGTCCTTCGAGAATTGTGAAATACAGAGGTGGGTCGATTGTGGTGTTGGGAGTGTTTTTTTGGCCTGTCACATGTCCAGTCCTCGCCGTAATGTTGATAATGGCTCAAAAACATTACATTCAGAATATGCCAACTCATTACGTTTTTCGGTATGATACAAACGGAAACCCTCCTCAAGATTAGTAAAAAGTTGGATATGGTTTCAAAATTTTTGGCAAATATCACAAGAGATCCCGCGCTCAAAAATCCCTGCATTAGTGATGAACTCTTCAGGTTGATTCAACAGCTTGGCAAACCATATCAGTATGACCGTTCTAAACACTAATGGAGCTTATTTGAGGAATATTGTCCAAATATTTTAAGAATGTGTGATGACACTCAAAAAAATTTAAGATTTTGCTAAAATTTCTCCAAAATGCTCGGCGTTTCTAATTATGTGACCAAATGGAATATATGTAGTGAACTTCCATTTTTTGAAAGTTCATTTTTTTTATGATTTGCGAATACATGAAACTTTGTGTATATTAAATTCAATCACATATAATTACTTAACAGCATTCAGTATTAAAACTCTTAATATTTTCACTCCAGTTTTTCAAATAAAGGACCAAATCGTTTCTAATTATAAGGCCACCACTGTATGAACGCACAGATTTTGAAAAAAAAAAAAAAAAAAGAAATGCATACGATTTACAAAGCAAAATTATTGTGCATACATAATATGTATGTGTATATATGTTAGGACATTTGCTGATTGACTTTATAGCTTTCTAATTGTTATTAAATTTCTGGGTTTGTTTATTATTAAAATGATAAGCTACATATATGGCATATGCCCTGCAAAAAAATGTGCGATTAATACCGAAAGATATTTGTCCCGGATTGATCTCTTTCGAGAACAATCGGTCCACAATTAGTCCCCGCTTGTTCCCGTACGGGTATAAATGTAGACTAATTGTAGACCAATTGTTCCCGAACGGGTATAAATGTAGACTTATTGTAGACCAATTGTTCCCTAACGGGTATAAATGTAGATTAATCGCTTTCATCTCGAACGGGTATAAATGTAGATCAATCGCTTCCAGCACGAACGGGTACAAATGTAGGTTTTTCCAAGTTGTTCGCCAAGACAATTTTTAATAACAATCTTTAAAAAATTGTAAATGTTCATGCATATATAAATAAAGATTATATAATGTTTTACTTTTGAAAAAAAAGGAATTTTTCATAGAACAATTTAGGCAACATTTTGTTAAAATTATTATTCATCATTGTTATTAAAAGAAAGGGTATTCAATTCGTTTTACCGGTTGTTCTACAAATTTTTAAATACATTGCATATTTTTGTAAAATTTCTACATTTAAGGAATCTAGATTTGTACCCCTTCGGAACGAAAGCGATTAATCTACATTTATATCCGTTCGGGATAAAAGCGATTAATCTATATTTATACCCGTTAGGGAACAATTGGTCTACAATTAGTCTACATTTATACCCGTACGGGAACAATCGGGGACTAATTGTGGACCGATTGTTCTCGAAAGAGATCAATCGAGGACAAATCTCTTTCGGGATTGATCGCACATTTTTTTGCAGGGTCTATATTCATACTACAGGCATACATACATATGTACATATGTACATATATGTAGGAACATTCATTTTTTGCAAAGAAATGTCGGTATAACATGTATAATACCTACATGTAAATAGCACGTTGTTGCAATCGTTGATCTGATAACCCTACAGCCTCTGATTGGAAAAAACAATTGGATTGTATACATAGGAAGCAATTAATACGCCTTTTAATATTCCATAAAAAATAATTAATAATGCAGTAGATATGCATATGCATATACATAAGTATATATCATCAAATAATGATTTCTTTTACGTGACGGTATTGTTCCAAAAAATGTGAAAATTTTTTTAAGAGCTTTCTTCAAAGTTCCGCTAGACACACCAAATTTGCCAGAAGCCTTATATACAATAAAAGAAGAATCAGAACGTCAGAAACTGTAATTTTTCACATTATAGGTATCCAATACGGAACAGAAGCTTTGCAATAAAAATATCTGAAGAGTATTTCGTAAAAAAAAAATTATTTTTTTATTTACCAAGCGTATAACACAGGTCGACAAAATTTCAACAAATTTTTGTTACAGAAATAAAATTCTACTTTTCTAAAGGATTTCGGTGCGCTGAATCCGAATCTGAAGTCAGATTTTCTGTAATACGTACAGTTTTTTAGATATTCATGCCCAAAGAGGCGAAAAACACGTTTTTTGCCTATATTCACTCCTCAATATCTTTTAAACTACTAATTGATTAAAGCTATTGAAAGTCCGGCCATTTCTCTTGAAGACAACGTTTTAATTTTTCGGATATCTAATTTAGTTATATAGTAATATATGTTTTTGCACAATAAGTTATTTTTCGTCGAAAACAACGGCAGCATTTGTAGCATGTTATAGGCGCAATCAAATTTTGTAGTTGCTCAGCAGAACAATTTTTTTACGAAGCCACTTACATACGTCCATAATATAATAAACTGCCTAAAAGCGTGCTTCAAAATTTTTAATTATTTTTGTATGGAGAAAATATTCCAAAACTAATGAAGCTTAATATGCAATATTGCAAGTTGCAAGAAAGATATCTGAAATATTAAAACGGTTTCTTCAAGAGAAATGTCCGCGTTTTCAATAGCTTTAATCAGTTTTTAAAATAAGTAAGTAATTTAAAAGATATTGAGGAGTGAATATAGTCAAAAATCGCGTTTTTGGCCTCTTTAAACATGAATATCTCAAAAACTGTACGTATTAGCGAAAATCTGACTTCAGATTCGGATTCAGCGCACCGAAATCCTTTACAAAAGTAGAATTTTATTTCTGTAACAAAAACTTGTCGACCAGTGTAATTAATGCAAATAAATACAACGCAAGTCTTTATTAATTTTGATTTGGTTCGGTGAAATGATAGTAGGTACCTACCTAAATAAACTAAAAACAAAACTAGTTTTTTAAATCTCGATAATAAAAAATAGTGCTAAATAATTTGCCTAGGAACCGAAACGACAAGAAAAATTGTGTTAATGTAAAAAATATGTAAATTAGATTTATGAGAATATAAAACCTGGATATTTACTCGCCAATATGTATGTACATATATGTACATACATATGTCGGTGATGCAAAGAAGTCAACGACTGTAACATCGAAAAATTGGCAAGCATAAACATACATACAGATACCAAATTATTACCTACACATTTAACAAACAAAATGTCCCTATAAGATAGCGATAGTCATTTGATAAATCATTTGAGGTGCACGATTGATTGAAATCGTCCAGGCTGCCTGGAAGTGTAAGGAATAGGTACTCCAGTAGCATCAAAACACTTAAACTATGATCCAGAAATACAAATATAAAAATCTGTACTAGGTAATAATAGTTAAAAAAAAACTAAAAAACACGCTTTAATGATAAAAATTGAAACGCGATTATTGCATATTTTTAGGCTACACAATTATTTGGGGTTAATTTTGAAAAGCATCTATTGCATATTTTTAGGCTCCACATTCGTTTACACATACAGGTGAAACTAATAAAAGATTTTTAAAAACGACAAACAAGGAATAGACGCATAGTCTAAAAAGATCCAGAACACAGAGAGGATTTCTGGTTGCGGATTTAGAACGGGAATCGAAAAATTTAAAGAACGAAAAGGTAAAGTTCGAACTGAGCTGGACACTCTAGCCTTTGTCGTGTGCAGATCCGCCTGCCTATGTGCATTACGAAATTTATATAGAAAAATGCCATAAACCCTGCATATGCATCCACTAGAAAACGTTTATCAATGTACATATGTACATATATACCTACATAACATTTATATTTCCATAGTATATGTACATACGTAGTTACGTACCTATACATATTTTAATTTGGAGCTCAGAATTTTGCACATTTTTTCTATAATTTATGATGACTGCTGATCTCAAAGTTTGCATAAAAAATTTGCAATTCCGTCTCATTTTACTGGATGTATCTACAATGAAACACATACAAGCCAATTTACTCATATGCATGGAAGTACATATGTGCATATATTAAGTGGTGCTCTATAAGAAAAAAAAACCTTGTCCGAGGTAGGTCGCTTGTTCACCATTTCATCTGGGTTTTCGCCTTGCACTAGACCTCGGATGTGATTATATGATTGCCATGTCAGATAAAATATTTCTTTATATACATGTATGTATATACGTACGTATACATACCGCCCCTAGTCTATACAGTACATACGTTTGTATATACATACATATATATGTATATATTAAATAGGTATATATTCCTGGTTTATTTTTAAACACTCACTTTTTTTATTTTATTTTCCCTGAACCTTCCAATGCACCAACGCCGAAACACAAACGTTTTTTTTTTATTTCACGGCGCTTTTGTCCAGTTGCCTTCGCCTTGTGTTCAACCTCCTATATCACTTTTGTCGGTTTATGCAAATGCAAACATTTGCAACCAGGTAATTAATATTAATATCCAATTTTTCCAAAGAGTAGGCGAAAGAAATATGTATAAATTATTTCAGATTTTTTCTGCTCTATACGAAAATGCCGAAGTATTCTATGATCTGCAATCGGCTTGAAATGTTTCTAAACACAGGTATGCATTTCGTAGTAGTCAGGCTGATGTTGCCATATTTATGTACATATGTACGGGTATATCAATATTACCGTAGCGGCGCCAGCAAATTTAAAGGCTGAACTGTAAGCTAGTGATGGGCGAGTCCGAGATGTTTTATTCGATTCTCTCGATTGTTGAAACATCTCGAATGCTCTCGATGGTTTTCATTCGTATTCGAGTCAAGTCGTAAATGGCCGTCAGTCGAAACAATCGCTAAAAAATCTCGGACTCGCCAACGATTCCTCTCGTTTTCAAAGCAACCCTACAACATCTCGGACTCGCTGCAAAAAATACACAATAATTGTTGTTACCGCCTGAATATTAAAATTGCTTTACAAAACATACAGAGTGGTACAAATCTATTGCCGTTGTTGCTACTCGTAAAATTCATTTGTTTCATAAGCGTCTCACTTCAGAAAATTTATTAATGTTTAAATAATTAATTATTATTATTATGCACGACACTGTGATTGCAATAATGCAGCCTCTATGTATAGCATATTTTTCAATTTTGTTAATTTATTTATGTATTTGCCTCACTTCCATTAAAAATCCTACTTTCTTTATCAACAAACCTCATTCAGTTTATTTTATCAACTAAAACATATCATCAAAACAACAGCCGGCCCGCCGACTCGGAACAATCGCAAAAACATCTCGCTTGTGTAGTCGAGATGTCATCGAAACAACCTCCGACTCGCCGACTCGGAACAATCGCAAAAACATCTCGATTGTGCAGTCGAGGAGCGAGTCAACTTTTGACTCGATTGTGATTTTGCAACGATGGCGATTCTCTCGATTGTCTAAACATCTCGGACTCGCCCATCACTACTGTAAGCTACATGAGCTTCCGTATACTCGCTGGTTATAATAGCCGTAACGCAACGGATGGAGCTGTCACTTTAATATCTAGTGTATGTGAAAGGCATGCGAATGATTATAATGAACGGTAGAAAACGGTGACAACCCTAAGCATCTGTTGATTTCTTCCGTATTCTTACGGCAATTTGACAGTTCTCTTTGCATTGACAGAACAGAATGCCGTTAGCAAAAAATTTTTTTACATTTTATAATATAAAAATTAGGGAATTTGACGAAAGACTTAATAACGGCGTGCGTCGTTATGGAATCACCAACAAATTGAAAGTTTTCTGTTTTAAATTGGTAAATAAAGCACAATATTTACAGCTGTGGCAAATGTCAAACACGGCAGTTAACGCACTATTATAACTACCTTATGTTTGTCACCGTTCTATATCGGTACGGCTTCCGTCAGCGCAATACTGTCAACATATTAGCGTAAAATAGGACAATTGCATAACCAACCGCAAATAAACTTTCTGATAGCTATATTGAATGTACTTACACACGTGCCGACAATCAATATATTTTACTTTCGCGTATTGTTTGTGCGGTGGAATGAAAATTAAAATTGCTTACATCTTAGAAGGCATAAGCGAAGGCATTTGCTAACAAAAAATTTAAGAACTCGGATTCGAAAGAGGAGGGGTTTTCCGGTAAAAATTTTCAGGATGAAAGAAAATGGCTACGGAAAGCAGCATTCCTCTACGTAGCTCATCTCACTTCCCGATGGCCCTTTTAGCCTCTTCAACTCCTTAATTCCCTTGGCCAGTTACAATTGATTAAAAATATTTATAATTTGAATTGAGTTTCGCAAACAACTGCCGAAAATTGATCGATTGTGCATAAGTTCGCTTCGCTTCGTTGCTGTTGTTGATATTTGAATTTGCACGGCTATGCATGCAAGCATTTGTAAGTACCCCAGTAAACCCAGCGGGTTAGGGGGCTTAGAATATACCCGTGGTAAGGAATGCCTGTCTTAAGAGGCGACTAAAATCCACCGGCCTAGAAGGTTGGTTATAGCCAAAAAAAATCGTTCGCATGACTGTCGGGCTAGTGTCAGAAGGGACTAGTACCCAAGCGTCCCGGATTTATCCGGCAAACGACTGTCACATCCCCTACACTCCTCAACTTTGTTGTTTAGTAAATATAAGGTATGTGTGATACTATGATAAAGAAATCAATTGAATTTATGTGTTGGAGAGTGTGTAATGACCAAGCAAAAAGTTAGATCGTTTTTTGTTAATAATTTTTTATTGAAATAAAAGTTAAGCTCCGCCTTCGGATTTGTTTTCCTGAGATCGAAACGCGTCGATTGGTACCCCCATTTGTAAAAATTGGAGCAGTTTTAGTCGATGCACTGTAAACTAGATAATTACCGATGTCTACAGTTACTACGTTTATACGTTGGCAAATTCATGAAATCATTTCATGAATTTTCGCTGCATAAACGAATTTTCATTAATTTAATTGTTCACGAAAATTATTCATGAATTTCACCATCATTTCATGAAATTATGAAGTACAAGTCCGGCAACGCCAAACCAACAGCTGTTCATTCAGTCAAAGCAGATTTAGATTTTGACATTACACACTACCTTTGTAAATAAAAAAAGTAGTTTCAGAATTCGCCACCGAGTCTACCTGGTAAATCTGCCTTGACAGCTGATGTCGTTAGAGCGTTGCCACTTTTTAAAAAAGCTGAATTTCATGAGTTCATAAATGCTGCATAAACGAGACCATTTTCGAATTCATGAAATTAAGAGCGCTTTCACATTACTCGGTGCGGAATCGGATCGACATTTTTGGTTTTTACCGAAACCTTACTGACCACATGTATTTCAATTGGCACTTTCACATTAGTGTTGCATACATGAAATCGGAGCGGATTAATTTCGGTATACCGCAACGCGGTAAGACCGGTCAGTAAAATTTGAGGAATTACTGCATACATTTTTGCGACGTAATAAAAGAAGAAGAACAAGTCAGTAAAAAACTAGTTTCGGTTATAAATGTAGTAAGTTATAATGTCTTCGTCTTCGCTAGAAGACATTATTGTTATTATTGAGTGATTTGTTGAAGTTAAAAATTTTGTTTTGCAAATTTCGATGTTTGTTTTCCTATTTTCTGCCGATTACGCACCGAAAGTATTCCCACAAGTGTGAAAAACACAGCAACGCGGAATCGTTTCGGTAAGCTGAAAATACCGAGCAAAAAATGTCGATCCGATGTCGTACCGAGTAATGTGAAAAGGCCCTAAGAGTTCACGAATTCTGCCGTATAAACGTAGTAAGTGTAAACTTTACACATCAAAAATTATTTGCTCCGAGGCCCTGATTCTCAATAATATTTTCAAAGGTTGACACATAAGGTTGGCTTGGTAGAAACAGCTGACGATTTGTTTTCATTACCTCAATTGTCAAACTTCATGTGTTTGTTGCTTTTATAGTATGTATGTGTTGCTTTTCTTGTATGCATGTGTTGATTGGCCAATTGAAAATGGACGTTTGACAATCGAGATAGCATTTGCTAATTCAAGTTTTTTTATCTATTTTGCTAATATCTCTCACTGAGAGCAAATGTCGCTTTACTCTCACAAATTTCGTTAAAAGAGATTAGCAAGAAATGTTGGTTACTGTTTTGCTGGAAAGTAAAGAAAAGAACCTAAAGTGGCAAGAATGAAAATTATCCTGTAAAAAATCTGCTTCAGCAACACTGGTTTTGAGTCCACTATGGTACTGTTTCAGGCAACCATGTAGTCATGATCCAATTACCAGGTCGGTCCATGGTACATACACACAAACATGCCGTGAGCTGAATGTCAAACGGAATGTCAAAACTGAAAGGAGAACGAAATAATTTGACATTCAGCTCACGAGCGAATGATGGAGAAACTCAGAGAACGAAGAATTTGACCAATAGTAAACACGAATGTATGTATAGAATATGCAGAAGCAGAGAAATTGGATAGCTATTGAAGAAAAAGAAGAAGTCAGCTGATCTGAAGAGCCGACCTGTATTGGTGGATCCTGCATGTAGTTTACTTCACTACCTCCCTATTCTTACAGCTTTAGCCGGAATTACAATAGCGCTGTGGCTGTGGCAGTGACTGTTTTTCGAAATCAGCTGATTTTAAGAAACTACGGTTTGTAATGAAGCGGCACATAATACAGCAGAGGCAGCTGGCAGCACCGCTCCAAATTAGGCATGGGTAACACTGCGCTGCGCGGCGCAATTGCGCTAACACCAACCCTGGCGTTATTGCGCTAACTCCGATTTGAGAAATGCGCCAACTCAATATAGCGCCAACTCAATATTGCGCCAACTCAATTTTGTAATATAAAAGGACCGTTCGGCGGCAGCAAATTGCTGCAAATTGCAGAAAAAACTGCAAATTCGCGTTTTTTGAGGCATAAACTCAGTCAAAATTTGCAGAAGAGAGCGCAATTTTGACAGTTCAAAGAAGAAGAAAGCTGCAAAGTTTTACTGACGAAATTTGTCGTTGCAAAGTTCAGTAGACTGAAAAAACATATGATTTGCGATCATATGGTTAAAATTTAAAAAAAATTCGAAAGTGATTTCAAGTCAAAAAACTATGAAAATCGGGAATATATGTGATTCAATAGAAAATGAAGTGAGAAAATTATATTATTTTAATTTATAAAGTTTATTTAAATGATTTAATTTGTTTAATAAGGTACCAGCTAAAAGGAAACGTGTTAATGACCGCGCAGTGGGATCATCGTCTGCACTCTCGGGATTCTGCGTTGTTGAATCGCAAATAGGAAGTTGTATACTACTCAAATGGGAAAATTGTCCATTAATGTCGCACGCCTCGAAAAAATAACTTTTTCACAGATGTTATAACAGAAATAAAAACCTGCCGGAAACTTATAGTTTATGAGATATTTGTTGGTAAAGTTCAGCTAAAAGGAAACGTGTTAATGACAGCGCAGTGGGATCATCGTCTGCACTCTCGGGATTCTGCGTTGTTGAATGGCAAATAGGGGGTAGTATACTACTTAAATGGGAAAATTGGGGAAATTTTTCCATTATTCCAGCACGCCCCGAGAAAAATGACTTATACAGGGGTGTAGAGGAGCTATCACAGATCCCAAATCTGAAAACCAAACTTGCCGGAGGCTTATGGTTTCCGAGATAGGTAAAATTTTAGACGAGTCCCCCACGGCTAGAAAAAAATGCTTTTTTTTAGCAGGGTAGAGGGGGCCCCCAGATTACAAAACTGAAGACCCCACCTACCGGAGGCCTATAGTTCCCAAGATATTTGCTGTTAAAGTTCCCATACAAATTTCACCACACATGCAGCTTAGCGAAAATTTCGCAAAAGAATACTTTTCTGCGTTGGCGGCCTTCGCTTCCCGCCGACCCGCTTTCCCTTCGATTTCATTTCGTAAAATTTTAATTTTGTTATGCACTTGTGAATAAAGACAAACAGCTGATTTGCTGCAAATTTTGACAAAGTTCTGTTCGTTGAAATGCCAGTAAATTTGCATAAGTTTCTCTCTTTCGGAGAGCAAGACATATTTTTCTCTGTTTGCAAATTGCTGCAATTTGCAGCCGCCGAACGGACCTAAAACCGACTCAATTTCGTGCGCTAACACCAGCACCAATATAGCTCTAGTGTAAAATGGCGCAACCACAATGCCAATAACAGCACCATAGTATATGTATACGTATGACACCGTCACAATTATAGGCCCGTCACATAGCATACGTCAATCCGTCTACGTCGACGTATGTGACTGACAGCTCACGTACTTGACGGAGAGGTCGCCACATAGGAAACGTTGGCGGATATACACAAATCAGCTGTTTGATTAACCTTTAACTACAGAGGTGGTGGCAAAAATTTAACTCTTTAGAATATTTTGTAATTTCTCTTTTAAGTTGCCCTCTTGAAATTCAGTTTTCAGTAACTTCACATCTCCTGATAATTCTTGACCATTTTGTTTTATGGAGGAATGTTATACAAATGAGAAAGAACTCGAAAAGCAAATTGCAAAAAAAGTGAAATTCAAGAGTAGCTAAAGGTTAACAATCAAAAGCAATCAGCTGACATAGCGACGGATTGACGTATACCAAAAGTTGACTTTTGGGCAACTTCGGTACGTTGCGGCGACGGATCCGTCGTACGTGTGACGACGTACGTTTAAATGCCGACATTTTACTGAGCTGTCAGTCACATACGTCGACGTAGACGGATTGACGTATGCTATGTGCCGGGGCTATCACATAGCATACGTCAATCCGTCTACGTCGACGTATGTGACTGACAGCTCACGTACTTGACGGAGAGTTCGCCACATAGGAAACGTTGGCGGATATACACAAATCAGCTGTTTGATTAACCTTTAACTACAGAGGTGGTGGCAAAAATTTAACTCCTTAGAATATTTTGTAATTTCTATTTTAAGTTGCCCTATTGAAATTCAGTTTTCAGTAACTTCACATCTCCTGATAATTCTTGACCATTTTGTTTTATGGAGGAATGTTATACAAATGAGAAAAAACTCGAAAAGCAAATTGCAAAAAAAGTGAAATTCAAGAGTAGCTAAAGGTTAACAATCAAAAGCAATCAGCTGACATAGCGACGGATTGACGTATACCAAAAGTTGACTTTTGGGCAACTTCGGTACGTTGCGGCGACGGATCCGTCGTACGTGTGACGACGTACGTTTAAATGCCGACATTTTACTGAGCTGTCAGTCACATACGTCGACGTAGACGGATTGACGTATGCTATGTGTCGGGGCTATTATGTATGCTAACATCAATACCGAACCATCGCTAATACGAAAGGGTATTGATATTTTACTTTCACAAAGAAAGAAGAAAAAATTGATATTATCTGTGAATAGGAGAGAAAAATCTATATATATAAAAATGGTGTAAAAAATGTTACTAACCTCATCAGATGAGAACGGCTGGGCCGATTTCTGTAAAACTTTTTGTCAATTGTTCGTATTCTCGAGGAGATGGTTTGTACGGAAGAAAATTTTGGAAAATCCCTCCGGAAAAGTCCGAAAATTGGAAAAATCGGTGTATGTGCGTATGTGTGCATCTGTGGATGTGTGTCATGTATAAATTCCCAAAGTAACCAACCGTTCTTTATGAAATTTTCACAGTAGATTCATGTGGTGTTAGTGCACATAGTAGGGTATATAGAATTTCGAAAAATTGGGAGCTTCCCGGAATACAGGCCTAAATGAGGACCCAGATCTATCCACCAAGCCTTCGAGCAATATTGGTATCAAATGAAAGGTGTTTAACAGGCCTTCAACATAAAGTTATTTTTATTGCGATACCTAGGCCGGGTTCCCAGATATGGGTTAAAACGTGGGACCGAGTGACCCTGGAAAGTTTCTGAGCGATATTGGTATCAAATGAAAGCTGTTGAGGAGGACTTCAGCAAAGAGCTTTTTAAATAGTGATGCCTAGGCCGGGTTCCAAGATTTGGGTCAAAGCGTGGACCCGGATAACCCCTGAATGTTTTCGAGCGATATTGGTAGAAAATGAAAAGCGTTGAGCAGGCTTCCACATACAGCTATTTTCATTGTGATTTCTAAGGCTGTTTCCCAGAGATGGCTAAAGTAGTGGGCCCGGATGGTGATGGACGGTCCCGGTAAGGTAAAGGTAGGTAGCTGTAGGGATAGGGGTAGGGATAGGGATAGGGATTGGGATAGGCATAGGCATAGGCATAGGCATAGGGATAGAGATAGGGATGGGGATAGGGATAGGGATAAGGATAGGGATGGGGATGGGGATAGGGATAGGGATAGGGATAGGGATTGAGATAGTGATAGGGATCGGGGGAAGTAGGTTTGTCGCGGCGAATATAACTATAACTTTTATTCAGAGAATAGACAATTTTTTGTTATTCGCAGTCATTAAGATGGACTCTAAGATAATGGTTAGCAATACGGTAATCAAAGACTTTTCTTTAGGCTTCATAGGAATAAGTTTTAGCAGAACAACGTCTGCCGGGTCAGCTAGTATAATACAAAATTAATTAAATAAAATATTTATTAGCATATAGTATATTTTTATTACGCATGGTAAATGGTAAGGGGAAATTTCGATATCATGCGCCCGGACCCGGAATCTTTCTTTTTAGTAGGGAGGAGCCGACCCTCGTATTCCATAATGAAGATACAGCAAAACGAGATGCCGGCATATTTTCACAAATATACGCAAATGATTTTTAAAATTATATTTAATTGTGGCACAATTATTGTGCCCGCGTGTATGTGAGCAGAATTGCGCCAAAATAAATAAAACGGGGACAGTAGACAGTAAGAATCGAACAAGTGCTATTTATCGATTATTCCATGGCAATTGCGCTAAAGGTGTTATTGCGCCAGAACCGTGCGCGGCGCCACGGTTGGCGCTGGTGTTATTGTATCAGCGCCAAAAAAATTGCGCCATTACCCATGGCTACTCCAAATTCTAAATTCGCTGCCGCTGCCTTGAATCGCAGCCAACTTCAAAGTGTTGATGTGAACTTGTCTGTTTCCGTACTATCCAATGTAATATATTTTTTACTAATTTTGTGTTTCCGTACTTTGATGTCAGCAAGCGGGAGAGAATTTAATTTTTACTTAATTGATTTCCACTAGCAAATATTGCTGGTGGGATGCAAAAGCAAAGAAGAAGAAAGAGCAGAGGAAAAAATGAAACAATATTGATTATTTTAATTGAAAAAAGTGGACATGAAAATGGTAAGTAAATTTATGTCACCACGTGTCCAAGGTAAAAGGAAACAGACCTAATATATAAAGAAGTCACTGCCAAATATTGCGAACGCTCTATTGTGTTTGGTCTGACAATAGCTTTGTTCGCGTACTTTCTCCAACAGCATTTACTCAGCAGCCTCCAACAGCCAGGTGTTGGAGAAAAATGTCACCTATCCTCTCACAAGAGAAAAATATCGTAAGAGGTAAACGAACACAAAATTTGCAGAGTTCAACAGCTTTGGCAAACAGCTGATTTTTATTTACATTCACAAGCCCCAAATTCAAAGGATAAAAAGGATTAAAATTAAAATTATAATAAAATTGGTGGAAATTATTGCTGTTAATTATGTATATATGTACATATAACATAAAAATAATAAAATAAAACATAGTTTTTTTCTTATTTAATTTCTTTTGATTAGTTTTGGGTTTCGTTTTGGTCAGTCTTTTGTCACCTCGCGATAACCTCCTCAATCTAAAACTCGTTCGCATAGGCTCGCAAAAAGGTTTTTTGAAGTTCGGAAATGCATCCGGAACTCTCTTTTACAATAAATCGGCACTGTTTGTTATATATAAATGCTAATGGAGTTACAATTCTGCCTGAAAACAGTGGAGATATATGCACATATGTATGTATGTATCTGCAATACAATTAACTTCATGTTGTTGCTGTTGTAGCCACCAAGACACTCCCCGAAGGTTTTAGGGAGTGTAGGGGATGTGACAGTCCTTTGCCGGATAAATCCGGTACGCTCGGGTACTAGTCCCTTCTGACACTAGCCCGACTGTCGTGCGAACGATTTTTTCTGGCCATAATCAACCTTCTAGGCCGGTGGATTTTAGTCGCGTCTTACGACAGGCATTCCTTACAACGGGTATATTCTAGACCCCCTAACCCGCTGGGGTTCGCTGTTACTATCTAATAAATAGGATTTCATTGTAATAATTATCACACTAACAATTGCTTTTCTTTGTACCCATGTCCATACTGTTTTCCACCACAGTATGTCTTCGCGTCTGGTGCCCCGCAGAAGAATTTTCAATTTAATGCACCCGGCCCTGGCCATGCTTTAAAAAAATAACCCTCTATGGACCGATCCACAGTACTTTTGAGTAGAACAAACTTTTGCGTTGGCGGCATTTGGCCGCGCTTTAAAAAAAATAGCCCCAGCCAGCAAAATTTCCTTTCTCGAATTATATCTGCGAAGCGATCGGGAGTGTTATAATTAGTAAAATTAACATCCATAGAAGATTTCCCGAAAGTTCCAGTGGGTTGAAAATAAATACGGCGGGCGCATTATACTGAAGCCGACCCACTGCAGAACTACTCTCGGAGGGTGTGCCACCCACTGCCTAGAGTGGCTGCTATTTTTAAAATCCGGATAATTGGGTTTTAGTTAGAATTTGTTGTCTATCCAGACTCAGTGAAACTTTCAGGAAATATTCTGTAGATGATAATTCATCTTATCTTAACACTTTCAACTATTATTAAATTATAATATTAAAGTTCTCCAGAAATAGAATTCTCCCGGCTGAGGGTTATTTTTGTAAAGCGCGGCTGAAGGCAAAAGGTGTTCTATACAAAACAACTGTGGATTGCTCCATGGATATTAATCGAGAAAGAGAATTCTGCCGGCTGAGGGTAATTTTATTGAAGCGCGGCCAAAAGCCGCCAACGCAGAAAGATGTTCTACACATACATACATTAATTTAACAAGGAATGTCTCCTGAACTATAAGCGTCCGGAGGGTAGTACTTTGTTTTTTGTGATCTGTGAGACCACCCCTACCCTCTGGAAAATTAATTGTTATCGGATCGTGGATCATTATATACAAATTTTCCCTCTATCCAGCCTGGGGATCCAATCCATGACCTCTGGTATGGCAGACTAGCCACTGTCCGCCACACCACAATGGCCACAACACTCCCCACTGCAACACAGCGGCCCCGTTAATATATATTCCCGCAAAGGAGATTACAATTTTCTAAGGTACATAATATGCATATAAATACTTCGCAAAAAGTATGTAACTTATTTTGCATATTTAATTTATCCATATTTGTTGCCAATTTAGTGTATTTTTCCAATTTTATAATTGATTTGTATATTTTGCAAATCTTGTTACTTGCAAAAATTCAAGTCAACTGTTGTTTGATCAGCTGTTTTCCTGTTGGAAAATTGCTGTTGGCAAATATTTGTCCAACAGAATTCAACAGCTTCTCACAAAATGAAATGTCAGTTTTCTCTCTCAGTTGGTTCTCTTCTGTTGGAGATTTGGCCATGATCCAATTACCAGGTCGGTCCATGATACATACACACAAACATGCCGTGAGCTGAATGTCAAACGGAATGTCAAAACTGAAAGGTATATCCTGTATAGGTGGATCCTGGATTTGGCGTAAAAAAACGGCGACAAAGTGTTTGTTTTTAAATGTTTTCGAAAAACATCAAAAAATATCCGTAAACGAACAAAGCTAATCACTGCTCATATTAGACGCATCAGCTGATTTCGAAAACCGTCACTGCCCACTGCCACATCGCTAATGTAATTTGGGCTTTTTGGTTTTTACTTGGTTTTTACCAAGTTTTTACCATATAGTTTTTACCTTTAAAAAACAATTTCGATGTTATCAAATTACCAAATTGTTAACTCACCTGTGTATGTTGATGACTTCTCCTCTTAACTCATTTCTTCTAGCTGAATCTGTCCAACTTTAGGCCACGGTGAAAATGGGCTACCACCGTCACTTCTATTCTTGCAGCAAAAACTAGATTATGAGCAGAATGAGCCTTGATTGGGCCTTGCACGAGCCGAGGTAATGTTTTCAAGGTCTTCGCGTAGCGCACGAACCTCGAAAAGGCGCAACACGTTGATAACAGGCTTGTAAACTGGGTATAGCTTCCGCAATGTGTTCAACACTTAGCACTATTCAATTTGAAATATCATTGTTAAAAGCTTTAAATTTACATATTATATATGCACTTCCACTTACAGTGAATATTTTTCAGTATTTCACGCCGCATACGTTCTTTTACCGAAAGCCGTTAATAGGGTTGGGCGATATATATCGATATATCAATATATCGATATTTTTAAAATAGTACAGCCGATAATATCGACGATATTTTGAACTACCGTGCATCGATAATCGATAATTTTTTGCCATTTCGAGCCAAATTCGATATTTTTCATACATTTCTGATTCGCTTCGAATTTAACAGCAGAACATTTTTTAAGAAGTGGTATAACCATAATGTCCGGGTGCTTGAATTTACATTACTTACTTCTTAAAGCAATTCTTAATGATTTTTATGTTTATACTTCAGGATTCGTAGAATATCTGTAGATCCATCCAACTTTAACAACAAATATCTAGTAAACTATAAGTCTGTGGCAAGTTTGGATTCCAGTTTTGAGATCTGTGAGAGCACCTCTAGCCCCGTGAAGAAGTGGTTTTTCGCGGGACGTGGTTCCTCATTGTGAAGCCAGCCCTTTCGATATATTGATATATCGATGTTTTTACACGGCATAAATCGATGTTTTTTAAAATATCGATACAATATATATCGATATATTTTCCCAATTTGCCCATACCTAGCCGTAAATAATTAAAGCCAAGAAACACACTAGACTTGGGTAACTCAGCACTGAGTCATGACTCCGTGTCAACTCCCATCAGTGAGCCGCACGCTCAAGCTCACCTCACGATAAAATTATAACTCAGTAGCACACTTGACTCAGTTGGCACGTTTATAGCACGTTAACTCAGTAGCACACTTGACTCCGCTGGCACGTTTATAGCATGTTAACTCATTAGCACTCTCGACTCCGCTGGCACGTTCGATTTCGCATCTTATTTATGTGGCATCTTGTGCATGCTTACTTTATATGGCACTTGGTGTATTTTGGTGGTTTTTGGTATTGGGGTGGTCACCTATTTATGCATTTTTTCATTTGTTCCAGGTGATTTAGGCAAATTTGGTGTATATAGGTGTATTCTGCATGAATTGTACTAACTTTCGGACACTAACCCGTTTTTATATGGACACATATTTTGGGTTTTTTTCGGTTGTTCCCCTTAATTTTGGTAAATTTGGTTATGATATTCAGAAGCTAGATGATTTTTCCCAACTTTTGGACTTTAACCCATTATCGTATATCGTGCATATATAAAAAGATACATTCATTTGAAATTTTGTAATTGATCTTATGAACTAAGTTTATATTGGCACACATATGTATATTTTATTTATCCATCAGATAGCCCAATATGTGTACTTCATGAACATCTCAAAAATATCTAAATACCCTATATCTCAGAGCTACATAGGTCTAAATCAATAATCAACAACAAAAACGACATTAATGAATTAACTAATTAATTTTCCATATATTTGCCCACCCACACCTATCACTTCAATTGTATTATTGATTTATATCAAGGCTAATTTATGGAAGGTTAACCTACTAAACAGCTGATTGCAAACTTTTTTCTATTTTTTGTATTCATATTGTGATGCTTATGTCAAACTTATGTCAATTTTGATCTTGACGCAATATGTTTTCTACAATGGCGGGCTATGATTTTGACAGAAGCATCACAGAATTTACAAACAATTTAGAGCGCTTTCACATTACTCGGTGCGGAATCGGATCGACATTTTTGGTTTTTACCGAAAGTATACCGAAACCTTACCGACCACATGTATTTCAATTGGCACTTTCACATTAGTGTTGCATACATGAAATCGGAGCGGATTAATTTCGGTATACCGCAGCGCGGTAAGACCGGTCAGTAAAATTTGAGGAATTACTGCATACATTTTTGCGGCGTAATAAAAGAAGAAGAACAAAGTCAGTAAAAAACTCGTTTCGGCTATAAATGTAGCAAGTTATAATGTCTTCGTCTTCGCTAGAAGCCATTATTGTTATTATTGAGTGATTTGTTGAAGTTAAAAATTTTGTTTTGCAAATTTCGATGTTTGTTTTCCTATTTTCTGCCGATAACGCACCGAAAGTATTCCCACAAGTGTGAAAAACACAGCAACGCGGAATCGTTTCGGTAAGCTGGAAATACCGAGCAAAAAATGTCGATCCGATGTCGTACCGAGTAATGTGAAAAGGCCCTTACATGGAGTGTGTATGTATGTATGTAAGAATATCTTACTGCAAAAACCTTCTATAAATGAACCATGATTTATATGCCATTCTCGTACAAATATCAATTCATCATCGGAGCGACTCTTTCACTGACACAGTCTCTGATAGCACACAGTAACACTTTTTTGTTGACAATAGCACGAAAGTAATATGTGTTGTAGCACAATCGTCCCAACTCAGTGAGTCGACTCTTTTTAGTGAGTCAGTGCTTATGTGTCAACTCCCAAAAAATCGTGTCATTACTCCCCCTAAAACACACGATACGATCAGTCTTGCCGCAGCCTGAAAAAACTTGGTATCACAATTTGATATTTACGTAGTTTTTTTGGTATCAACTAAAAATTTTTGAGAAAAAAATTAAAATTTGTAAAATAAGCTGCTTTTGGGGTTCTAACAGTGATATCGTTTTTTTTTATTACATTTAAAAATATAAAAATTTAAAGATATTGGATTTCAGTTTAAATTTTACATGCAAATGCATATTAATACTTAGGTATTATACTTTGTATTATACCGAGTAATATAAGAGCTCTATAAAATTCAATGTGTCAAACGAGCTGGGTGATTTAGTTGCCACATTTGACTCTTGAATTGAATTGGAATCATTGAATCAGTAATTCAATATTTGTTGCGCTGCCCTCCTTTAAAGGCCCTTGGCAACTTACCATCTGGATTGTCCAGTTTGAGTGTTTTTTGTGTATTAGTGCAATCGGCGGTCGTCGTGCTGCACGTACTTGTTGTCGGCTCGCTGTCGGCTTGCGTTGATGAAAATCAAAAATTTTATATATTTGCGTCAATCACTCGACACTCACACATATAACTTCCTCTGAATCCAGATTATACGTTGCCAAGGGCCTTAAGTAAAAATGCCTGCTTTGGGCAGAGACGCCTACTAAAGGTTTCATAAACTATTACCCATTTGGCTGTTAAAATTTTCAAGAAATGATATGGATTAAATTGCATCAAATTTCATGATTAAAACGATATCAAATATCTTCTAGTTAAGCCAAAATAAAAAGTATCTACGAATATTGGGCTCAAAAAAGTTGTATGTCATTTGATGAGACTGGATCACAACGGCAATACTGGTTGCGGGTGCAACAAGAATTATCTAAAGAAGGTATCGCAGTAGATAAGCTGATTGGAATTGTATATATACATATATACTAAAAAGTGTGAATGTCAGACAAAACGAATTGGCAAAAATTTTACCTTGGAATTCATTTCTCTTCTCTTTCAAATTGACATTTTTAAAGAAAACACACATAAAAACGGAAGTAATATAACCTCTATTTGGATAAGCATGATTCAACAATGAAGGTTTACGCATGACGAAAACCTTCGTACATAGTGGGGCCAGAAGTGTCATGCAAAGAGGAATGTAGAAGAATTTGACAGATTCGGCCCCTATGGAAATGCTAGGGTGCGTGTGTGTGTGGAATATGTCAACAAAAAAAATGCTTGTGTTCGTGTGTTTATGAGGATTGAAGAAGAAGTCAGCTGATCTTATGCATTCTCCTTATTTGTTGCTCCATGTGGATAAGCCTTGGGGTGCAATTGATTGCAGTGATGCCGAAATTGGGCTTTTCGGACCAAATCTGGTCCGATAAATTTACTTTGGGTTGTTGCGCGGCTAAAATTAATTTTGGTCCAATTTGCAATATGAATATTTTTAGTGGAGACAATTTCTCTGACGCTAAACATTTTATCTCTCCCGTGTAAAGTTCTTTTATTGTTATATCTAAATTCTCTTGGGACTCGTCTCGCATACCAAGTTTAATGAAACGTCAAAATTAGACAATCTGACATTTATTTTGCAAATAAAATGCAAATAAACACAATTATATTTCACTTGAAAAGCGCCAGCGATTAGGTTGGAGTGGCTGCCATAGAGTCGCACTTAGGCCAGTGCAGAGGCCCGTTGTGATACCACAATAAGAAAACGGATTACTCCTCCTTTTTGAACGAATTTGAGAACTTAATGCAGTTCACCAGGGCCCTCACTATGTAGTTCTATTTAAAAGCGAAATGCGATTCGAAAGCACATTCTTATTGCCTAGAATATATGGAATAGAATTAGTGGCCGCTGTGGTGCAGTGGGTAGATTGCTCGCCTGCTATGCCAGAGGTCTCGGGTTCAAACTCCAGTCCGAGCAAACACCAAAAAAAAATTTTTCTAATTAGCAAAAATCCAATTATTGGGTTATTTAAGAGCAGCGGTCACCTCTCGGCAGTGGGCGGCATACCCTCCGAGAGTATTTCTGCCATGAAAAAGCTTCTCACAAAAAATGCATTCGCCGTTCGGAGCCGGCATAAAACTGTAGGTCCACCCAATTAGTAGGAAAAACAAAAGGAGCACACCTCGAATTGGGAGAGAAGCTCGGCCATAAAACTCGTCAGAGTTATAATAGCGCCATTGTATTATATTATTATATGGAATAGAACTCGAAATCGAACGAATTTTCTTTCGAATTAAACTACGGAGTGAGGGCCCAGGTCCTTTATGTCGACGTCTGCGACTTTGCATAGGCTATCCAGGAAGGAAGTACCAAGAAAGCGTCGTCTGCCACTCTTAAGAGCCGAGCAGTGGCAGATGAGGTGTTCGATTGTCTCCTCGCCTCCAGCTTATGCAGCATCTGCGGTAGGGTGCACCTAGCCTCTCTGCGTGTTTACCGATGAGGCAGTGTCCTGTGAGTACCCCCACAAGGTTCGAGATGTCATCTCTCCTTAGAGTACTGATGAGATCACTTACGAACCCATTTCTGCCAGGTTTGCCTTGATTTTCGACATACTGGCTTCTGTTGCCATCTATCACTTGCTAGTTTATAGATATGCTGTTCAAGAATTAGCTTGTTTGTGGCTAACGGCATACCTATGCGTTCTTTGTCAGGAAGAACCTGCTCGGTAGTGCCTCCCTAGCAAGTTCATCCGCCCTAAATATGTAATCCCATTTTAAGTTGACTTCTGATTTTTGGCCGTTTTTTGGCGGAATTGCGCGGTAATTTGGTCGGTAAAATTTTTTTTCAGTGGCAAAACTGATTGATTGGTAACTATTGTGAATGAATGAGTAGGTTGCCTAATTTTATTTTTTTTTTTGTAGAATGCTGCCAGCTGTATTGGTAAAAAAAATTATGTAAGGTTATTCTCTCAGTCTATTTTTTACCGAGATATCAGATATCTTGCGAAATGTGTCATTTATTTTCACTCTTTATACGACTGTTGTACCTTTGCTTTGCTTGCTTTAGTTGCAAATTAATTAATTTTTTATGTGAATAAAATAAAATTCTTTAAAAAAAGAACTGGAAACCTATATTCAAACTCATTTCTCACAGAAAATTAAGGGTGAATTTAATAACACGGTTGCATTTGCCGTGATATTTTTCTCATGATATCTCATGTGGTGTGAGAAATTTGCCGAAGCTTCAAATTTGACAAGACGTGTATTTTGTTGTTGTGCTCGACAAATTTGCCACGCTAAAATCACATTGAAAAAACAACCATAGGCTGTGTGCCAATCGGTAGAAAAAATTAAATTTTTACATAAGGGAGTAAAATTTTATTTATTTATTTATTTAGAAATTTGAATAGTTACAAATTACAAAAGTAGTCTAGTACAAAAATATGCTTCGTGGTGAATTCTAGCGTCATAATTTTACCTAGCTCAATGGGCTAGGTAAACTTTTGACATTCTGTAATTGTATACATATACAAGTAACACAAATATTTAAAAACAAAATAACATCAGATCATTACATAACTACATTTCTTCTGTTTCCATCAATATTGCCATCGACAATTATATTCATTTTACGTTTTAAAATTGTATCGTTGTCCGTTTTCGCCCAAAAGTTTATCTTTGAAACTGTCAAAATTTTCTCTTCCGTTTGGCGCAGAAAAATTAGTTTTTTGTTCTCAACATGGTAAAAGTTTCTACCTCATTTTCCCATAGAGAAGAATGTTACCGATTGGCACACAGCCTTAATATAAAAAAAAATTCTTTAGAGCCTATACAGACTTGCGACTCAATCGATTTAGTCGAATTGGGCTGTTGTATGCAAATCCAACTGTTTCAGTTGTTCGACTAATTGAATGTAGTGTGAATGCTTCCATACATTCCCATGCAAATCAAAGCCCGACTAACACTGCTATTCCGAGCGTTACCGGAAAATTACTTTACTGGTAATTTATGTTGCTGAAAATTGTTACCATCTTTTCAATTGGTATTCTGGCACAAATGGTAACACTGTCAAAGCATTTCCATACGAACGGAATGGAATCGGGCTGAAATGGTAACAAATTGTTACCACGTTCTGAGGTGGTAACTTAATTTTCTGCTGCCAGAATACGAAAAGAGTGTTTAAAGTACCAGATTCTTTATTTCACCAGTAAAGTAAATTATGTTACCACACCGGAATAAGGCCGTTAGAGCGCTTTCACATTACTCGGTGCGGTATCGGATCGACATTTTTGGTTTTTACCGAAAGTATACCGAAACCTTACCGACCACATGTATTTCAATTGGTACTTTCACATTAGTGTTGCATACATGAAATCGGAGCGGATTAATTTCGGTATACCGCAGCGCGGTAAGACCGGTCAGTAAAATTTGAGGAATTACTGCATACATTTTTGCGGCGTAATAAAAGAAGAAGAACAAAGTCAGTAAAAAATTCGTTTCGGCTATAAATGTAGCAAGTTATAATGTCTTCGTCTTCGCTAGAAGACATTATTGTTATTATTGAGTGATTTGTTGAAGTTAAAAATTTTGTTTTGCAAATTTCGATGTTTGTTTTCCTATTTTCTGCCGATAACGCACCGAAAGTATTCCCACAAGTGTGAAAAACACAGCAACGCGGAATCGTTTTGGTAAGCTGGAAATACCGAGCAAAAAATGTCGATCCGATGTCGTACCGAGTAATGTGAAAAGGCCCTAAATCGATTGTCGCAAGTGTCCCATTAAACATTGAAAAAGAAATTATCAAACGTTTGAGAAAATATTGTTTCTAAAGTTGAGAATCAGCATATATATCATTTGAAAATAAACATATTTTCAAATGTTCATCAAACATTGTTTATCAATTTTAAAATAACTTACAACACATTTGAAAAAAAACTTGTTTCGCATTTTGTACCATTTCACGAATTTCAACATGTCAAGGCTTGAAGGAACGAAGAAATTGTGTGTGTTTGCCAATTTCAGTCAGCGTTCGTTGTTCTACTCGAGCGGTCTTTTAACGGTTGAAATGATGATGGTTGAAAATGATTGTGTGTAATAATGATTCTGTATATCTTATTATTATTTTATTTGTTTGTGGCTTTTTGTGAAGTTACACCAAATTTAATAGAAACATAGTTTGTTTCTCATATTAACATACTCATGTAACTGTACAAAAGGCACCGGAAAAATTCACCCGCACGGGTAAATGAAAAGCATCACATCAGAGTACAAATATATAATACATATGTACATATGTACATCTATTTATTCCATTCCATTTCTGCGCTCACAACACGAACTCTCACTCTCACTATCGCTCAAATTTTCTGCACTCTAGGGTACATATATGTAATACATACAAACATCTATTGATTGCATTCCATTTCGTACCACCTTTGAAATAGGTTTGAGAAAATGAAATGAATCAAATTGAGAATCAGCCCAAAATCCCATACTAAAAATGAGCCTTTTTGTTTGAGAACGCTAACAGGGGAAATTTGAGGTGCATTTGATAACAAACGTTTGATATTTGACAATAGGGTTACTTCTCAAATGAACCTCAAATTTAAAATGAAGAAAAATGTCTATTGGGGTGTATAGGCTCTTACTTCTTACATATGGCAACTGTTCAGCAAAAATTCCTCCATATATATCTACTGGAAATACGATATGGTCATTTATCGCTGACAAAAGGAGTTGGCAACCCAATCAGTGCCGGCTGTTTTTTGTTTACATCAACAAAATTCCATTGTATAACAGTTATCCTGTATTTGCAATACTCAAATTTAAATTAATACAATTGGGTCTAATGGTATGGTGAAAATGTACTTACATATCAAAACAAACACAATTTTCTTCATCACCGTTGTATTTGTAATATGTGGAAATTGTGGTCAATCGTCGGAAATAATAGCATCTCAGAAGGAAGCAAAAGCTGCAGGTTTTAATTACAATTTATTGGATAAGGGAAGCCCGACTCGCGGCTTACTCTATCCTCGGGAATCGGAGTCACGTGAGGTACGAACTCTGGACGGACTTTGGCGATTTCTATTGTCTAACGTTAGTGACCCAATGCAAGGCGTCCGAGAAGGCTGGTACAAGGATGAATTGGATAAGGTTATAAATTGGTCACATATGGATATACATACGTATATATGCACATGTATACAAATATCTTCTTTTCCAAGGTTCGAGCAACCCGACAAATGCCAGTACCAGCTAGCTACAATGATATAAGCGCAGAAGACGACCTACGCGACCATATCGGTACTGTATGGTATGAAAAAACCTTTTTTATTCCACGCTCTTGGAATATGGATCAGCGAATTTGGTTACGTTTTGGAAGCGTACATTATGCTGTTGTTGTGGTAAGTGCAATACATAGATATACTATATGTTAGATGTAATGTGGGCGTGGTGGCATGGAGGTGATACGTTCAGATATTAAGTATATTCACTTCTACTTCAATCAATTATAAGGCGCTTTAAAACCAAATGACATAATTATGCATATTTGGTATTATTTCAGTGGCTAAATGGAGAAAAGATAATGTCCCATGAAATAGGCCACCTTCCATTTCAGGCAGAAATAACAGTTCAAGTAAAGTTTGGTGCTGAAAATCGTTTGACGCTACTGTGCGATAATACACTTTTGAATACAACAATTCCACAGGGAACGGTAAAGGAAGAGGAAAGGTAAGTGAATGTGTTGGCATTCAACATATACATATATTTGGCCTTTTTTGCAGTGATAATGGCAAGGTTATGGTTCAACACTATACCTTTGATTTCTTCAATTATGCTGGTATTCATCGTACAGTTCACTTATATACAACACCGGCAGTTTATATTGAAGATATAAAAATTCAAACTGATTTGATAGAAAACCATGCTGGTATGCAAATGATTTAAAACATAATGCGATCGTAGTTCAAAACTCGCTTTAAAAGGGGCTCAACATAATTGCAGTTGATGTTTATGTTCTAATCTTGAACGTTGGATTTTCATGTTGCATCCCTTTTAAAGTTAGTGTAAAAGCTATTTTTATTTTTCAATTTACATACATATTTATCGAATAATATATTAATCTCTGTTTGATAGGCCTTGTACATTACGAAATAATGGTGAGTGGTAATGATAAAAAAACGGTTGTATACGATCCACCCATCGAGCCACTTTACATTCACGTACAATTGCGTAATAAGAAAGGGGATATTGTTGCCCATAGTATATCCAACCAAAACGCGTTTAATGGTACGCTAAAGATAGAAAATGTTATGCCTTGGTGGCCATACCTAATGCATCCTGAGCCTGGCTACTTATATACCTTTGAAATATATTTGCACGCCATCGACAAAACGCTGTTGGATGTTTATCGCATGAAAGTCGGCATACGCACATTGGAATGGAACAACTCCACTTTGCTTTTAAACGATGCTCCCATATATTTACGAGGATTTGGAAGACATGAAGATTCTGATGTAAGAATATTTAAATCTCTGAATTTGGGCATCGTTAGCTTTCCTCCTATTTTTGTTTTTTACAGATTCGTGGAAAAGGGTTTGATTTTGCTTTGTTAATTCGTGATTTTAATTTACTAAAATGGATTGGAGCGAATGCATATCGTACATCACACTATCCCTACTCGGAAGAATCTATGCAGTTAGCCGATGAATTTGGTATTATGATCATCGATGAATGTCCAAGCGTAGATACAGAGTAAATACACATGTTTACATAATTTAATAATCGTGGTTAAATACATAGATGTGTATATCTTGCAGTATATTTGAGCCAGAACTGTTGATTAACCACAAATGGTCATTGGAACAATTAATACATAGAGATCGCAATCATCCGAGTGTTATTATGTGGTCCATAGCAAACGAGCCTCGCTCTGCCCATACGCAGGCTGATCAATATTTTAGGTATGTAATCTATGTATTGTGGAACGAATTTCCGTCATCCCTTGTCATGTTAAGGTCCCCACAAACAGAAGCGATACGATACAGCCCACATATGCAAAATCGTATCGCGTCATGCACAATTGCATATGTGGGCTGTATCGTATCGCTTCTGTTTGTGGGGACCTTTAGATTTGGTTGTAAACCGGTTTTGGCCATTTTCAGTATCTTGTTTCGTTCGTTCGACGTGGACGGAAATTCGTTCCACAATACATTGCAATCCAACCATGTCGGAAAAGCAAACAACAAAAAAGAAATTATATAATCTACAGCTGTGTAGTCTAAATTAATTTAAGATTTCGTTTTTGCTTGCAGAATTCTTGCAAATTATACCAAATCATTGGATCCATCGCGTCCTATTACAGCAGCTTTGAATGTTGAAGCTAGAAGAGATAAACTCGTAAGTTGCATACAAAGAGCTTATACATACATACATACGTATATATATATATATATATATACGTTTACATATATAGGGTAAATATTTGGATATTATAAGCTTTAATAGATACAATGCATGGTATCAAAATGCTGGTCAACTCGACATGATTACAAAATCTGTGGAGACTGAAGGTACACTCTGGCATGAAATGCATAATAAACCAGTTATAATGACTGAATATGGAGCAGATACGTATGAGGGATTGCATTTTGTGAGTTTATTAATTGTATATTAAACTCTTGAAGTAGATGTTGTCCTTTTCTTATCTTTCATTTCATTTTCAATTCGGCGCCAAGCAGTTACCTGCATATATTTGGTCTGAGGATTATCAGCGCTCACTACTAAGTAAACACTTTAAAGCTTTTGATAATTTACGTATGAAGAAATGGTTTATAGGCGAATTTTTATGGAATTTCGCAGATTTTAAAACGGCACAAAGTGAGTTATATACACTAGTATATAAAGACGTCGATGTTATTAAAGAAATTTAATGTATGGTGTGTTGTTTTCCTCTACAGCCTACACACGCGTAGGTGGAAATAAAAAAGGAGTTTTTACACGTAATCGCCAACCCAAATCAGCGGCGTATCTGCTTCGCCAACGGTATTATAGTTTAGCCATAGAATTAGACCAGTGTGTAATACCTAAGGACATATTCGACTATGTTATTCAATGGCAACAAAAGCCAACTTTAATACGAGACTATGATGATTTATAATTTAAAAAATAGATAAACACAATAATATATATTTTCCAAAATATATCTATTGTAGTGAATATCTCAAATATGTATACATAAGTATTTTTATTTTTAATTTTTAATAGAAACTAATATGTATGTACATACGTACATACATATATATTTAAAAAATAAATTTAACAAATGTTTTGAACAAATAAACTATACTTTTTTCAGCTTTCATTAATAGTCTACATACATACGTTCTGCTTTCCCTGCATGCCACTGCAATTACTGCCCTATGTCATTCCTCTACTGTTGGCGGCTCAATAATTTTTAAGCATTCATCTGCAAATTCTAGGAAAAGTGGTTCATTCATTGCTGCCTTCATGGCTTTCCAAGCGTTGGGGGCTACATCGATTTCTGTCAGCAGATTTCGTAAATGTTTGTTATACAGTAAATTCTGCAATTCACTGGACTTTTCTATTGGGCAACACAACAACGTCAATAAAAAAAAAATATTTTTCATTTTTACTTTTATTATAAGAATCTTATATGTATATTAAAACAGTTGAATTACATACCTAATAGTGCCAACTTGGTTCTGGACACCGTGTCCTCCGTTCTAAAGGGTTCGTGAATTGTTGGCTCCTGTTCACTTACAGCATCCAGTAGTATATCTGTGGCAAGTGGTTGCAGGGATTCACATCCGGTTTTCTGGTGTTCTTTGTAACAATTTAGCGAGCAGCTGGATTTTGAAAGGAATATATGTACATACATATGTATATATGCATACGAATTGAATTTAACCATATTAATTGTACTCACTATGGCTCTTTACATTTTGAGCATTTGTATTTATTTGTGTCAACACCGCAGACCAAGCAAATCATGGTTTTTTAATGAACAAGAAATGAAAGATATTTGTTAAATTTACACACGTTTTATTTATAAACAATGAAAAATCAAAACATCGTGAAGCAAGAAAACAGATGTTATGTGTTGGGTCATTCCATATATATAATACGAGGGCCCCGGAGCGGTGCAAAGGATTAACGAGCTAAAAACACATAAAAGCACTACATTTGAAATTACGTTACACGTTTTGGAGAAATTTATTTTGACAACTACGTAGCTACCTCGTGCTAATAAACATTTATCTAAAAAACAGCGCAAATATAAATTATTAAGGTTGTTCTCTGTGTCTAATATTTTTGCCGAGATATCATGATATCTTGAGAAATTTGCCACACAGAGAGAGCGCACCTTTAAGAAAATAAAATTCTAACTGACTTCATTGTGAACTAGCATGTTAGTCATATTCTTTCCACTCTTTATACAACTGTTGTCGCTTTGCTTTACTTGCTTCAATTTCGAATTAATTAATTTTTTATCTGAATAAAATAAAATACTAAGGTTGTTCTCTCTGTGTGATTTTGGCCTGGCAAATTTGCCGAGATGACATAAGTGTGATAAATTTGCCGAGCACAACAACAAAATACACGTCTTGTCAAATTTGGAACTTCGGCAAATTTCTCATACCCGAACCCGTGATATTTGATATCATGAGAAAAATATCACGGGAAATGCAACCATGTTATTACATTCACAATAGTCTTCTATGAGAAGTGAGTTTAAATTTATGTTTCTAGTTCTTTTTTTAAGTATTTTATTTTATTCAGATAATTAATTCGAAATTCAAGCAAGCAAAGCAAAGCGACAACAGTCGTATAAAGAGTGGAAAGAATATGGCTAACATGCTAGTTCACAATGAAATCAGACCGAATTTTATTTTCTTAAAGGTGCGCTCTCTCTGTGTGAGAAAAATCTCAAGATATCATGATATCTCGGCAAAAATATTAGACAGAGAGAACAACCTTACTTAAAAAAAAAGAACTAGAAACATAAATTGAAACTCACTTCTCATAGAAGACCATTGTGAATGTAATAACATGGTTGCATTTCCCGTGATATTTTTCTCATGATATCACATATCACGGATTGGGGTATGAGAAATTTGCCGAAGCTCCAAATTTGACAAGACGTGTATTTTGTTGTTGTGCTCGGCAAATTTATCACACTTATGTCATCTCGGCAAATTTGCCAGGCCAAAATCACAGAGAGAGAACAACCTTATTAAGGTTGTTCTCTGTGTCTAATATTTTTGCCGAGATATGATGATATCTTGAGAAATTTGCCACACAGAGAGAGCGCACCTTTAAGAAAATAAAATTCTAACTGACTTCATTGTGAACTAGCATCTTAGTCATATTCTTTGCTTTGCTTGCTTCAATTTCGAATTAATTAATTTTTTATCTGAATAAAATAAAATACTTAAAAAAAAGAACTAGAAACATACACCCTTATTACGGTTGTCGTCGTCGACGTCGCACAGTGGGGAAGCTTCCATACATTCAGCGGAAAAAAATAGAAGGAGTTGTCGTAGGGCTTTGAAATTTTGCAGACAGGTTATATATGAGCTAGTTAAGAAAATTTCCAAAAATGGTTGAAATCGGTCAACTCCTAGGGGTACCTCCCTTGGACCTATAGTAAAAAATTAAAAAAAAACATTTAAATACAAATTTTAATTTCAGCCGAAAAAAGTAAGATATCTTCACGAAACTTTGCATATCAGTTACCCTCATAAAGGGCATTGGCGGTACAAAAAATAATTGAAATCGGCCACTCCCTAGGGGTACCTCCCTTGGACCTATAGTAAAAAATTAAAAAAAAAATTTAAATTAAAATTTTAATTTCAGCTCAAAAAAGTAAGATATCTTTACGAAACTTCGCATATCAGTTACCCTCATAAAGGGCATTGACGGTACAAAAAATAATTGAAATCGGCCACTCCCTAGGGGTACCTCCCTTGGACCTATAGTAAAAAATAAAAATAATTTTTAATCCATACCTGTACTTAATTGTGAATAAAAGCGAAACGCGTTCATCGAATTTCTTGATTTATGTATCATTTTGTTCATAGGTTATGCGACTTTACGTGAAAATAATAGGACTTTGAACTTTTTTACCGTTTTCGATTTTTTATGAATTAAAAAAAAAAATTATTTTTAGGCAAAAAATATTTTTTTTTCTCCATACATTTATTTATAACTGGGAAACTGTTGCCTATATAGCGAAACGTTATATAAACAGATGAAAGTACTTGTAATTCTTGATTTTTATAAATTTGTTTAAACAAAATCCGACTAGTGGTTCTTGAGTTATGTTAAACAAAAGAGCCTTATCAGAATTGAGTCGCGAATCAATTAGCTGAAAAATGTTGTACTGTATAATACAATAAATTGAAAAGGGGCACCTGGGGGCACTTGAAATTGATTAAAAATGTAAAAACAGATATGAAACAATGTATTAGTAGTGATTTCCAACTGGAGGGAAGTGGCGCTAAAATTACAGGTCCAAATGTTTGGAGAAAAAAGGGATTTTTGTTATATGTTCATAAAAATAAACAAAAAAAAAACTTAAGTCTCTGCAGAGTTTATTTTTTCAATTTTAGTAGACTGAAATATCCTACTTTAAATAAAAAATAAAAAGAAAAACGTTAGCTCACATAATAAAAGATTATTCGTTTTGAAATTCTTAGGTTTAAATTAAGTTGGTTCGGTAAAACATACAAGTACTGAGTTTGAGACGGCTATAAAAAAAAACTAGCAGTCAGATCGGAGTAATTCTTTTTGATTTGGTTGTACCATTTAGTCTAAATTCCAAAATATCACTGCATATTGCATGAAGAGTATGTTGACAATCCCCAGTGTGCGACGTCGACTGTTTATCGGTAAACCGAATGACGAAAGTACCATCCCTATAATTTCTGCACTAGCTGTTTGATTTTATTTACAATCTGTGCGAAATTTTTTCCGTATTTTTAATCTGTACTATTTTGATAATTTATTTCTTTATTATAAATGTATTTTGCGATGAATATAGCAATGAAGTACTCGAGTAATTAAGAAATAAAAATAATTTTAGTTGAAATACATATATACATATGTATGTACATAAATATTTAATAAATTAGTTTTCTCCTAATCTTTCTTAAAGGAGGTGCCAAGGCATTCAATTTAATGGTGATTGCTTCTCAATGTTGTAAAAAATTAGTTAGTATCGCACACCATTGAAAACCTTTGGGTCGGCTTCGGTATGTGTGCTCACCGAATTTATTTTTAAACTACACCTTTTTCAGTTTAAATTCAGAAAGTTCCAATTGATATTCAGAATTTCCATTTGAAATTCAGAAAATTACAATTGAAATTCAGAATTTTCATTTGAAATTCAGAAAGTTACAATTGAATTCAGATTTTCCATTTGAAATTCAGAAAATTCCATTTGAAATTCAGAAAATTCCATTTGAAATTCAGAAAATTACATTTGAAATTCAGAAACCTTCCTCACAGTACAAAACAGTTTTCTGAATTTCAATTGTAATTTTCTGAATTTCAAATGTAACTTTCTGAATTTCAAATAGGATTTTCTGAATTTCAAATGTAATTTTCTGAATTTCAATTGTAACTTTCTGAATTTCAAATGCAATTTTCTGAATTTCATATAGAAATTCTGAATTTCAATTGTAACTTTCTGAATTTCAAATGGAAATTCTGAATTTCAATTGTAATTTTCTGAATATCAATTGGAACTTTCTGAATTTCAACTGAAAAAGGTGTAGTGGGAATTTTTCAATGAAACTAGCAGGAAATATTCTGCGGATGTTAGTTCTACTAATTTTAACACTCCCGTAATAAAATTTTAAAAACAAAAATGCATACATACTAAATTTTCTTCTTGTCACCATTAAACACAGCGTCGACGAAAATGGCAACGAGTGACCGTCGACGTCGACTTAGCTGATACCAAATATGTTTCGATAGTTGTCACAAGTTATCGATTTTACCATACGTAATACCGATTTTGATAAGTCGTCGCCGACAACGTCGAGTGAGTGTCGACGACGACAACCGTAATAAGGGTGATAAATTCAAAACTCACTTCTCATAGACCATTGTGAATGTAATAACATGGTTGCTGGTAACTGGGTCCGACCCCATCCATCCATACAAGGATGATTTTGACGCGTTGTCCCAATGTTAAATTCTTGTATGAATGGGTTGACCCCAGAAATGTATTTTTAGGGAAATCTCATATTTGGCAAAAATGTCACGGAGTTTGTACTTGGTCGATACGCGGGTTTGCACTTTAAACGAAGATATGTATGTATGTACTTTTGGTTACAATTTATTTTTCAAATATAATATGGATGTTCTATCTTATGTTTACGGGAGGTTGAATACGTTTCTTGAATACGTTTCCAGTGGAAACGAAACTATTTCTAAAACTATATCGACATGATTCGTTTCGTAGGTTTGCTTGCCCAAATGAACATCTTCATACCAGGGAACCCTTCGTTGCTTAAAAAATCACCAAGTCTCTTAAAAATCCCAAAAACATACGTTCTATTGGATTCCGAGCTTTGCAATCTCTCCAAATCTTGGAGTATCTACAGGTTGAATTTGTAATGCCGTCATAAGCTACGGCTCCAAAGAGTAACCACCTTTTCTTAATTAAACCAAATTATTTACCTGCGGACTCCCTTTATTATATTACATTGGTATGCAAATTTATTTGCAAGAGAATACAAGCAACAAACTATTCTATTTGCATTTATTTATGGAAATAAACACGACGCATGTCTTTAATTATTTTTTTCTGATTTGTATAGCAATGATCGACAACGAACTAAAACAAAACTTGTTTTACGATGAAATGACAGCAATTTCAAGTAAGGAGACCTATGTTCGAGTGGAACCTAACGTTATATACTCAGTTGTATGTCCTAATTGCAGAACTTATATATGGCGTTTTCAATTCGCCATCGAACAAGCGAGGTCGGATCGAACAAAAATATTCGAATCCATAATAAGTAGTAGCCATACTCGCTATCTGGTCGATAAAAATGTCCCTCTGCTCGCTACCATTTTCATCTAAGAGCGCTTTCACATTACTCGGTGCGGTATCGGATCGACATTTTTGGTTTTTACCCAAAGTATACCGAGAGCTTACTGACCACATGTATTTCAATTGGCACTTTCACATTAGTGTTGCATACATGAAATCGGAGCGGATTAATTTCGGTATACCGCAACGCGGTAAGACCGGTCAGTAAAATTTGAGGAATTACTGCAGACATTTTTGCGGCGTAATAAAAGAAGAAGAACAATGTCAGTAAAAAACTAGTTTCGGCTATAAATGTAGCAAGTTATAATGTCTTCGTCTTCGCTAGAAGACATTATTGTTATTATTGAGTGATTTGTTGAAGATAAAAATTTTGTTTTGCAAATTTCGATGTTTGTTTTCCTATTTTCTGCCGATTACGCACCGAAAGTATTCCCACAAGTGTGAAAAACACAGCAACTCGGAAACGTTTCGGTAAGCTGAAAGTACCGAACAAAAAATGTCGATCCGATGTCGTACCGAGTAATGTGAAAAGGCCCTAAATTTGACAGATAGAAATTTATAGCGAGCAGAGAAATTGTGTATCGAAGGCGGCTATAGATTATTTTGTGCTGTTAAAACCAATCGTTATGTGATCGAAACTATAATACTTTGTACTACTACAGTTGACTATAAAAAAGTAGCTCTGAAGCGAAACCAAATTGTGTTAATGTGAAAATATGTTATTTAGATTCTGGGGAATAGCATGCATCCTTCGGAAATTTCTTATTTTGTGCAAGCGGACTTTTCTTTTCAAGTGTTCCCCCAGATTCTCGGACTGCATGAAGACCAGTCGAGTAATCCAACAATTTTTTCCGTCGTTATGTTTAACGCTCTGACGGATTAGATCCTAGGTCCTATAGCAACCGCATTGATAGCAGAAATTACTTTAATATCTCAAACAAGAAAAATTGGAGTTACACCACTTGTGCTTTAAGGGCCGGTTTCACCATTCCGGTTAAGCACTTAACCAGAGATTTTTGCCCGGTTAAGCAATTTATTTGATAGCTCGCCATACAATTTACGTCAAACTAACCAGCGGTTAAATTAACCGGAGATGGTGAAACCGGCCCTAAGGGGTTCATATGTAATAATATGACTTATGTACATATCGACGGCTGAGTAAAAGATCAGATCAAAAATTGTTTCAAAAACGCCCTATTTGAAAAATTGTTTGAATAACGTCCTATTTCAGATTTTGGTTCAAAAACGCCCTATTTAAAAATTTTTTCAGTAACGTCCTATTTCAGATTTTACTTCAAAAACGCCCTATTTCATAGAAAATTCCATATATATTTATCTTTTACTCAGGCATCGATATCGCAGTTTCAACTTTGTAAGTTAAACTTTCATAACCGCCTAACCGCCAAAAGTGGATTTGAATTCTTGACGCCTGACCTAAAATTTCTGAAAGGCTCTTAATAGTCTATTAAGCGCACCTTGCAACATAGTATTAGGGAAATTAATTTAAAAACGAAAACTTTCAAAAATTTCTTCCTTTTTTAAATTTTTACATTCCTTCTCCAATTTGTGAGCTGCACTTCGGTAAAGATTTTACTAGCGTTATAGACGGAGCGCCCTGCCGTAAGTTTATATACTATAACAATTGGTTCTAGTTTTTTCGTTAGCTCTACAATCTCATATTATTAGTGTCAGCTGACACGGGCGACGGTTAGATTAGTGACTGGTTGAGCTATTATAGTCGATTAATTAAAAAATGTTGCCCTCGAACTGTACAAAATTTATTACTCACACTGTTAAACTAACACAAGTGCTACTTTCGCCTTTTACCTTTCTTTCAATTGAAGAAAAAAATAGAAGAGGACAATGAGAGGTTGAAACGAAATCACCATAAACTGGAGATAAAATGGAGCTGATTATGTTATTTTTTTGTGTTCATTTTTTGCGCATATAAATTGTCAATTAATTAATGTTTGTTAGTATGTATATATGTAATACTATAAATTTTATGATGTTTATAAGAAAAGTATTTATAAGATGTTAGAGTGGTGAGCAGTTAGTTCTTAGTTGAATACCGAACGTGAACTTGTAAAGCTGCATTGACATGTCAACCAAATAAATACGTATACATACACATAATTACAACATAAATATAATATTATTATTTAACCACTGTAAGTCGAGTAAACGGGTGAGTTCTTAATTTTTTTGCTTAGCTAGCTTTGAAACTGAAATGCATTATAACTACAATACAAAAAAAAAACAAGTAAGGAAGCCTAAGTTCGAGTGGAATCGAACATTAGATACTCAGCTGTATGCGTTCATTATTTGTTTGCGTTTGATGGAAACACGGTGTATTTATAAAAATCGGGTGTCGCATAAAGTCCCATTTTCAAAATTTTTATCAGTCATCCAACTAAGCATATGAATATTATTCTTTGTGCAAAATTTCATTCCTTTATGACTTCTAATTACAAAGATGTCACGTTACAAATTCCAAAAGGGTGTTCCAGAAATATCTTTCTTGAAAAGTAGGCGTGGTCATAAACCGATTTCAATAAATTTTTGCGTGTCTATTAACACAAGTTATAAAAGTGTATAAACCATAATATCATAATATCTCAGTTATTTGTCGAGTTATGGGCTCCGAAATCTCGTAGATTCCGTTGTCTAAAAAGAGGCGGTGCCACGCCCGTTTTCCAAAATTTTTATATTTTTTGTTTCCGGTCTCTTGTAGAACTCATGCCACAAAATTTCAATGAATTATCTTTATATTTGACAAAGATATCGCTTAAAATGTTTTTATTGGGCCACCTTATAATACCCGTATATAAAAGTAGGCGTGGCCGCAACCGATTTCGCTAAAATTTTGAACATGTATTACCACAATTAATAAAAGTGTATACACGAAGTTTCGTCATAATATATCAATTATTTGTCGAGTTATGGGCTCAGAAATCTCGTATATTCCTGCTTCTAAAAAGAGGTGTTGCCACGCCCATTTTCCAAAATTTTTATGCTTTTCGTTTTATGTCCGCAGTTGGACTCCTGCCATAAAATTTCAATGATATATCTTTATATTTGACAAAGACATCGCTTAAAATGTTTTTATTGGGCCACCTTATAATACCCGTATATAAAAGTAGGCGTGGCCGCAACCGATTTTATTAATTTTTCGTCGACACATTTGTCTAAGTAAATATATCACGCGTACCAAATTTCATCGATATATCTTTAACGGTTTCTGAGTTATGGCTTATGAAACTTTCAATATTTGCCCCTTAATAAGTGGGCGTGCCACCGCACATTTTCCAAAATTTTTTGTGGTTTTTATTTTATATCCGTAGTTGGACTCCTGCCACAAAATTTCAGTGATAGATCTTTATATTTGACAGAGATATCGCTTAAAATGTTTTTATTAGGCCCCTTTATAGTTCCCATATATAAAAGTGGGCGTGGCCGTCAACCGATTTTCACAATTTTCCGTCAAAACATTTGTCTAAGTAAGTAACTGACGCATACCAAATTTCATCGATATATCTTAAACGGTTTCTGAGTTATTATATATAAAACTTTCAATGTTTGACCCTTATTAAGTGGGCGTGGCACCGCCCATTTTCCAAAATTTCATCAAATTTCTTCATAAGGGCCTGAGCTCAATAAGTGGGTAAAATTTCATCACTCTAGCTATATTAGTCGCTGAGATACCAAATTTCCGATTTTTTCTATATAGGAAAAGCGGGCGTGGTCATAGTCCGATTTCGCCCATTTTCAATACCAACCGTCCCAGTCTCGATACCAACTTGCATTCCAAATTTCATCAAAATATCTCAATTTTTGCACGAGTTATCGTGCGTACGGACGGACGGGCGGACGGACGGACATGGCTCAATCGATTTCTCTTTTCACCCTGATCATTTTGATATATATAAGTCCATATCTATTTCGATTATTTCATTCTGTTACAATCCACCGTTATGAAATCAAAACTATAATACTCTGTGTACTAGTACAGCTGAGTATAATAACAAAGGGAATGATAACGATATACTTAAACTCTTAGACCGGTATTCAAAAAAATGGGCTTTAAAATTTTTATAATGTTACATTTTCATAACATCTTTCGATTTTAACAGTTTTATAAACATATTTTATTTTTTATGTATACAGTTCTTTCTCTTCCGTCGTTTTTTCATAAAATGCAAGAATGCCTTATATCAAATAATCTGAGATATTTTACATAAATGTAGGCAATAGTCCAGGCTACCCAAAAAATTTTCAGAGTTTATCCTAGTAGAGGATGTCCCGTCAAAATGATTCATCCTTAGAAACTAAACTAATATCAGGCACTGCTTTTTAGAAAAAAGTCTCCAGATCAATAAATTTTCAGCGAAATATCGTAACTAAAGTGCTCATATTTATCAGAAAATTTTAAATATTTTTTATTATAATCCTTAAAAAAATTAGTAACTTTTTCACAAAGTGTATACAAAAATATGAAGGAGAATTTTGATAATACACTAATTGCAATGTTATTTAGAGGAAAATTATAACCAAGGCAAATTCATTTACAAAAGGATTTTTAAAATGTCAATAAGAAAACATCATATATTGCCACCATACAAATGATTTGGCCATGAGTGCAACTTTTTTTTTTATAAATATTAAGGTTGTTCTGGCAGTGTGATTTTAGCCAGAGTTGGGCAAAATTTATTCGAATAACGAATAATAGATGAATACATTTTTTTTTATCTTTATTTGAATAATAAATAATTTTGTTTATTCAGAAACCAAATTATTCGAATAATAGATAATTTTCATTTACATATGTAAAAACAAACAAACATACAAACAAAAAAAAAATAAACAAAATTTTTTTTTTACTATTACTCAGTTGTTTTTTTTTTGTTGTACCCTAAGTTTTTATTTATTATATGAAATAACGAATAAACCTCAGAATAATTATTCGTAGGGAATTTATCTGAATAAAATTTGAAAAATTAATTTTTATTCAAATAATTATCTAAATAAAAATTTATTCGAATAACGCCCAAGCCTGATTTTGGCATGGCAAATTTGCCGAGCACAACAACAAAATACACGTCTTGTCAAATTTGAAGCTTCGGCAAATTTCCCACACCTCAACCCGTGACATTTGATATCATGAGAAAAATATCACGGGAAATGCAACAGTGCTATTATATTCACAATCGTCTTCTGTGTGAAATGAGTTTGAATATATGTCTATAGTAGTGTCCGAACGAAGCTGGAATTTTAGGCCGAAGCCGAAGCCGTAGCCGAATATTCGGCATAATCCTTTATTCGGCCGAAAACCGAAGCCGAAGCCGAATACCAAAATAAGAAAAATATATACTTAAGTTTGAGATGTTTTTATTTCATAACAATTAATTTTTTTTTGTTTTTTGAATAAGCAAAACACCTTACAAAAATACATACATAGTTGTAAACAAAAATAAAAAAAAATCAGCCTTTTTGTAGGTAAATAAAACTCAATACTTAGGGCCGTTTTCACCAGCTCCGGTTAACCACTTAACCAGAGATTTTTGCCCGGTTAAGCAATTTATTTGACAGCTCGCCATACAATTTACGTCCAACTAACCAGCGATTAAATTAACCGGAGATGGCGAAACCGGCCCTTAAAGTTCAACAGCTTTATGTTGTACGCCAAAAAAGAGTTTATCTGCATCGGTGTATAGTTGATCAGCAACTAAGATTAAGTTAGTCGAACACCTGATTGGAGTTGTATATGTATACTCAAATTGTATTGCGCCAATCACGGTCTGCGACTTCCGCGAAAATAATTTTTGAATGAAGTGATAACCAAGAAAACACAAAATTACCATTATCTCAAAAACCTAACCATAAAACAATAACAATACCTGAATTTGTTGGTATTTTTTGGCTGTAACATAGTATAATACATACATTAAAATATTTTTTTAAACTGTATTGAATTTTTACTTACGATCTCTTTGTTTTTATGGCCAATAAGTGAATAAACCACTTTTTCGTGTAATAAACTATGTTTAATCTAATGACACTTTAAAAGAATTGATGGACACACTACGGCGACGATATTTAATAATTAGCGTAAGTTATCGTTCGAAATCTTAGGCCTGTTCAATAACAAAAATATATTACTGGAAGTTACGATATTCTGTCGCTTATAAAAAATCAAAAAATCGTAAAATCCAGTCAATTTTTTTTTGTTATTAAACACATCTATTATTCGGCCTCGACTATTCGGCCTTTTCAGCCGAAGGCCGAAGCCGAAGCCGAATAAAAAATACCAGCCGAATAGGCCGAATACCGAAGCTTGGCCGAATATTCGGTCGGACACTAGTCTATAGTTATTTTTTTTAAAGAATTTTATTTTGTTCAGCTAAAAACTTAATTTATTCCAAACTAAAGCAAACAAAGCAAAGCGTCGTATAAAAAGTGAAAAGGATACGACACACATGCTAGTTCACAATGAAGTCAGCTCGAAATTATTTTTTTTTTGAGGTGCGCTCTCTCAGATATCATATTCTCGGCAAAAATTTTAGACTGCTAGAATCAGCTAGAACAACCTTATTCTTCTTTTCCATTATCGGTATATGTGGCATCCCTCCATCTGGAAAAATTCCTCACCATTTGTGTATTGGAATGAATCCTTAAGCCGATTCCACATAAAACTTTTTTCGCTTTGCATTACGCCGTTTTATATGTTAAAAAACGCAAAACTGAAAAACTATGCCACAATGAACGTTGTAACATCACTCAAAAAATATTTATTTTCTGAAAAATCTGTCATTCTCTGTTTTATTTACAAAAAAATAAACAAGGAAATAAAAATCTATTAAATTATTTTCCAATTGTATGAAACATTTGAAGTAAAGTGAAACTGAAAAAAAATTTCAACGCGCCCAAAAGTTGAAATTTGGGCAACTTTGTGCTTTACGTAACTTCGGCGTTGCGTTACTTTTTGTGTTGTGAGAAACCTCATATAGATACATGTATTTTATCCCAGCCGTCACGCAGAAAGTGTCACGTAGCGCAACACAAAGTTCTATGTGGCATCAGCTTTAAATTAATGCTCACCACGGGTGTTGGCAACCCGTTGTATGTAGAGATGAGAGAAACTGCGATTTTTCGATATCTGTGATTTCGGTGATTGCTATTTTTAAATCACTGCGATTTTAAACTGCTATTGCGATTGCATGGACTGCTATAAAATCATCAGTTACCAGTAGAGATTAATTTTGCGTTTTCTGAGCGATATAACCTGTCTTCATTTTGTGTTAACAAAATGATAGCAATAACAACGTATTCCGCAGTAATTTCGCTGTTTGTAAACATTTTTCAAAGATAAATTGTAAATTCAATAATTTTTTTTTTTTTATTTCTATATACTTATGTGGTCTGCTCAAAAGTATAAACAAAAAGAAATTTATAATGCTTTTGCGATTGCGATTCACATAGGTGAACTGCTTACTTGGTACATCGATAGCAGTTCCCAATAAGTAGTGAACTGCTATTTTGAAAAAGTGATCGCAATTGCGATTTGCGATTTTTTATTCACAGTGAAAAAATCACCGTTTGCGATATATCGCTCATCACTAGTTGTATGCCAGCTGATTTTTGTTTATATCAACAAACGGACGGATTTGTAACTTGTTATATTAAAATTTAAATAAATACATGTAAATTTATCTACAAATAAATACCGTTGGGTGACTAAATTTGCAGTGAAAATCGGCCTGCTTATGAAAACAAAAACGATTTTCTGTATCACCGTTGTATTTGCAACATGTGGTAATAATGGTCAAACGTCGAACACAACGGGATCTCAAAAGGAAGCAAAGGCGGCAGGTTTTAATTACAATTTCCTAGAAAATAGAAGTCCGACTCGTGGTTTACTCTATCCTCGAGAATCGGAGTCACGTGAGGTTCGAACTCTGGACGGGCTGTGGCGATTTCTAGTGTCGAATGTTAGTGACCCAATGCAAGGCGTCCGAGAAGGCTGGTATAAGGATGAATTGGACAAGGTAATTATAATGAGCGTCTAATATAATAAAAACGGTCGAAATAACTCGAGAAAGCTCAGGGTAAGGAATAACAGTGTATATTTTCTTCATCTACCTTCATTTTCTCGGGCTGCTCCGTGCGTTTTCATTATTTTAAATAACAGCTTGAATATGTCGTAAGTATATGCATGTGTGTATATACTAGTATTATCTTCTCCTTTAAGGTTCGAGCAACCAGACAAATGCCAGTACCCGCTAGCTACAACGATATAAGCGTAGAAGAGGAACTGCGTGACCACCTCGGTACAGTATGGTATGAAAAAACATTTTTTATTCCCCGTTCTTGGAATATGGCCCAGCGTATTTGGTTACGTTTTGGCAGCGTACATTATGCTGCCGTTGTCGTAAGTGATATACATATGTTAAAAATTTGTTAGATACTAATTTCTTGCCGAAAGTCGGCGTAGAATTGAGGTGAGCCGTTTAGACCTCATGTTCAACGCCACTCTGGTAGCGTTCGTCAAAATTGTTAGGAGGTTTTTGTTATAATATTTTTTGGTGGCGGTTTATGTTATGTCTCATTTAACACCAATCAGTGAAACTACATATTTGTACTATTTCTCCAGTGGCTTAATGGAGAAAAGGTAATGACCCATACAATAGGCCACCTTCCATTTGAGGCAGAAATAACACCTCAAGTAAAGTATGGTGCTGAAAATCGTTTAACGCTACTCTGCGATAACACACTTTTGAATACAACAATTCCACAGGGAACGGTAAAGGAAGAGGAAAGGTAAGTGAATGTGTTGGCATTCAACATATACATATATTTGGCCTTTTTTGCAGTGATAATGGCAAGGTTATGGTTCAACACTATACCTTTGATTTCTTCAATTATGCTGGTATTCACCGTACAGTTCACTTATATACAACACCGGCAGTTTATATCGAAGATATAAAAATTCAAACTGATTTGATAGAAAACCATGCTGGTATGCAAATGATTTAAAACATAATGCGATCGTAGTTCAAAACTCGCTTTAAAAGGGGCTCAACATAATTGCAGTTGATGTTTATGTTCTAATCTTGAACGTTGGATTTTCATGTTGCATCCCTTTTAAAGTTAGTGTAAAAGCTATTTTTATTTTTCAATTTACATACATATTTATCGAATAATATATTAATCTCTGTTTGATAGGCCTTGTACATTACGAAATAATGGTGAGTGGTAATGATAAAAAAACGGTTGTATACGATCCACCCATCGAGCCACTTTACATTCACGTACAATTGCGTAATAAGAAAGGGGATATTGTTGCCCATAGTATATCCAACCAAAACGCGTTTAATGGTACGCTAAAGATAGAAAATGTTATGCCTTGGTGGCCATACCTAATGCATCCTGAGCCTGGCTACTTATATACCTTTGAAATATATTTGCACGCCATCGACAAAACGCTGTTGGATGTTTATCGCATGAAAGTCGGCATACGCACATTGGAATGGAACAACTCCACTTTGCTTTTAAACGATGCTCCCATATATTTACGAGGATTTGGAAGACATGAAGATTCTGATGTAAGAATATTTAAATCTCTGAATTTGGGCATCGTTAACTTTCCTCCTATTTTTGTTTTTTACAGATTCGTGGAAAAGGGTTTGATTTTGCTTTGTTAATTCGTGATTTTAATTTACTAAAATGGATTGGAGCGAATGCATATCGTACATCACACTATCCCTACTCGGAAGAATCTATGCAGCTAGCCGATGAATTTGGTATTATGATCATCGATGAATGTCCAAGCGTAGATACAGAGTAAAAATATATGTTTACATAATTTGATAATGGTGCTTAAATACATAGATGTGTATATTTTGCAGTATATTTGAGTCAGCACTGTTGATTAACCACAAATGGTCATTGGAACAATTAATACATAGAGATCGCAATCATCCGAGTGTTATTATGTGGTCCATAGCAAACGAGCCGCGCTCTGCTTATACAAATGCTAATCAATATTTTAAGTATGTAATCTATAACTAATCTAACGTACAACTAATTATGTATTTGGTTGTAGAATTCTTGCAAATTATACAAAGTCATTGGATAATTCGCGCCCTATAACAGCAGCTATTGCTGTTGAGGCTAAAAAAGATAAATTGGTAAGATGCATGCTAAGAGCTACATACATACATACATACGCACATACAGCAACAATCACAAATACGTTTACATATGTACATACATATATGTTTGTTCATATAGGGTCAATATTTGGATATCATAAGCTTTAATAGATACAATGCGTGGTACGATAATGGCGGTCAACTCGACATGATCACTAAAAATGTGGAGACGGAAGCTACACTTTGGCATGAGATATATAATAAACCAATTATAATGTCTGAATATGGAGCAGATACGTTTGAGGGATTGCATTTTGTGAGTTTATTAATTGTATATTAAACTCTTGAAGTAGATGTTGTCCTTTTCTTATCTTTCATTTCATTTTCAATTCGGCGCCAAGCAGTTACCTGCATATATTTGGTCTGAGGATTATCAGCGCTCACTACTAAGTAAACACTTTAAAGCTTTTGATAATTTACGTATGAAGAAATGGTTTATAGGCGAATTTTTATGGAATTTCGCAGATTTTAAAACGGCACAAAGTGAGTTATATGTATACATTAGTACATAAATATGTCTAAGGGTATTAAAGCGATTTCATGTATGGTGTGTTGTTTTCCTCTACAGCCTACACACGCGTCGGTGGCAATAAAAAAGGAGTTTTTACACGTAATCGTCAACCCAAATCGTCGGCGTATCTGGTTCGCCAACGTTATTATAGTTTAGCTAGAGAATTGGACCGATGTGTAATACCTAAGGACATATTTGACTATATTATTCAATGGCAACAAAAGCCAACTTTTATCCAAGTTTGAAGATTTATAATTTAAAATCGAAAATATATTTTTTTACGTACACAGTGATTATCCCAGCTATAGAATGCCCGTTCTATACATACATATGTATATATGGAGCTTTTAAGTATCTATATTTTTACTTAAGTATTTTTAATTGAAGAGATTATAATATGTATGTAAGAAATTAGTTTGAACTCTAACACATTGCTAACAATTAAATGGAGGCTTAATGCAATTGATAAATGATTTTTCAACTTTTGTTAGTAGTATACATATGTATATAAGTTGTGGTGTCCTGGGCCATTCCTCTCCTCTCGGTGGCTCAATAATTTTTAAGCATTCAGTAGCAAATTCTAGGAGAAGTCGTCCATTCATTGCTGCCGTTGTGCAGTAAACTGCAATTCACCTCACATTTCTGTTGACCAGACACAACAACAGCATCAATGAAATAAATAAATGAAATCAGCTCTTTTATAGAATTAATAAGTTTTACTCATAAGTATATTAATACAGTTCAGTTACCTAATAGCACCAACTTGGTTCTGAGCACCGTGTACTCCGTTCTAAATGATTCGTGAATTGTTGGCGCCTGTTCACTTAAAGCATCCGGCGATGACTCTTTCTTAACACAGGTTTACTAAGGAACACGATATATAGATATCGTCGTACCATACGAAAACTAGCATACAAGTTCGTTTGAACAACAAAAATTTTAATGTAAAAACAGTATATAATTACTGCTACTTTTCGTCGGCCAAAAATCAAATGTGTTACTTTTCGTCAGCTATAAGTCAAATGTGCTACTTTTCGTACAGAATTTCGTGGCTCATCTCAAAACAAGAAAAATTGGAGTTACACCACTTGTGCTTTAAGGGCGCATATGCAGTGCGTATGTATGTATATACATATGTACATACATACTTACATCCATATAAACATTGGAAACAATAAGCAAACACAATTTTTGTTGCCATGACATCGCCTTGGTGCTTGTAGTTGCCGCACCGTGACTAGGGATGGCAAAAAAAATTTAATAATCGATTAACCGTTTTTTAGGTTAATCGAAAGGGTTCGATTATTAATCGCGAATAATCGTAGGGAAGTAACCGATTATAACCGCTTTTCGATAACAATCAGTGATGTTGAAATTGGGCCTTTCGGACCAAATCTGGTCCGATAAATTTACTTTGGGCTGTTGGGCGGCTAAAATCAATTTTGGTCCGATTTGTAATATGAATATTTTTAGTGGAGACAATTTCTCGGATGCTAAACATTTTATCTTTCCCGTGTAAAGTTCTTTTATTGTTAGTGAAACACACTATTCGCATATCTATTAGAGTTGGGAAATTTAGTGCACTTTATTGAGCGCGCAATTGGTGAGCGCTCTCTTCAGTGAACTAGTTCACTTTAGTGACTTTGCATAAGCTATCCAGGAAGGACGTCCCAAGAAAGCGTTGTCTGCCGCTGTTAAGAGCCGAGCAAAGCAGTGGCAGATGAGGTGTTCGATTGTCTCCTCGCCTCATCATCTTTCCAGCTTATGCAGCATCTGCGGTAGGGTGCACCTAGCCTCTCTGCGTGTTTCCCGATGAGACAGTGTCGTGTGAGTATCACCACAAGGTTCGAGATGTCATCTCTCCTTAGAGTACTTATTTGATGGGATCGCTTGTGAACCCGTTTCTGCCAGATTTGCCTTGATGTTCGACATACTGGCTTCTGTTGCCATTTATCGCTTGCTAGTTTATAGACATGCTGTTTAAGAATTAGCTTGTTTGTGGCTAAGGCATACCTATGCCTTATGGAAGAACCTGCTCGGTAGTGCCCTGCCTCGCAAGTTCATCCGCCCTACAATTGCCATTGATATCCCTATATCCCGGGACCTACACGAGGTGCAGACAGGTCTGTTTGGCCATCTCCTTTAGAGATCGGCGACAGTCTAGTGTTAGTTCTGAATTAAATGAGTGGGAGTCAAGATTACTTAGTATGTACATATGTATTTAAAAATAAATATGTAATTCCATTTTAAGTTGACTTCTGATTTTTGGGCCTTTTTTGGCAGAATTGGGCGGTAATTTGGTCGGAAAAATTTTTTTTCAGTGGCAACACTGATTACAATTATTGATAAATTAATACGTAGTACCCCAAGAGGACAAACAAGCTAATTTTTTATACATACTATGTATGTGTGTTCGTTTTTATTATAATAATAAAAAATCGTCATTTCAGCGAAAAAATCGTCAATATTTTGTTGCTATCTCATCTTTACTAAAAACACGTTATAAACAAAAAAAGTGTCGGCTTTCCACTAAGAAAGCGCACCACGAAAAAAAATTACTTTTTCAGGGGCTCTCAGATATCTCAAAACTGAAATCAAAACTTGCAGGAAGTTTACAGTTTACGAGATAATTACCCCAGAAAGAGAACTATGTCGGCTGAGTATTATTTTTTTAAAGCGCGGCTGAAGGCGGCCAACGCAAAATGTTGTTCTACACACACACACATATATGCATTTGCACGTTTTAACACGTACTTTTATCTCAGCAATAGATCGCAGTTTTCGTGTTTTGTTTGGTAAAAAGTATCTTGTAAAATACAAGCCTCCGGAAATTTTTGATTTCAATTCCAAGTGAGAGCCCCTCTACCCCCCTGAAATAGTCATTTATTTCGGGGCATTGTTCCTTAATGGAAAATTTTCCCAAAAACAATTTTAAAGAGGTGCGAATTCATACAAATTCGTATATAAATGAAATCATATTTAAAAAAGCTGGGCACATTTATCTACACAATGCGCTTACTTATATAATAAAATAAATAAATAACATCATCAATCATTCATTAATACTAATTCATAACATTTTGCCTTGAAAAATAATTTACAAAATATAAGGATTTATTTCATGAAGGTAACCATTTAATTATTGTACTGAGATGGTTTAAATTTTTAATAATGCCACTTTCCTTAAAAAAATATATATAATAAACGAAAAAATCGTCATTTATTGGGAAAAATCGTCAAATCATTGCTTAGAAAAATCGTCAAAAGGACGATAAAATCGTCAATTCGGCAACGCTGGCTGGAGGGAACGTTTATTGCGAATGAAAAGGCGGTAACTGTGTAACCTAATACAAACGCACGCCGTCAATTTACTGTCAAAAATTTCTCATGTCCATACAACTTGTATGGGAGTAACCGAAATTGAACGGCGTGCGTAAAAAGGAAACTCGACGCCCAATTTTTGTTTTGTGTGATAGTTGAAATTGAGCATTGTGGGTGATTGTTTGCAAAAAAATTTCCACTTGCTTTTGATATCGCATGTGTTATGGCGTTTTCTTTTCTCGAAATAATGTTGCCCTGTTTGATTTTCTTAGCTAGTTTGTATGTTTGTCTGGTCCTTTCACCAAATATTGACCTCTAACTAAGTAAGAGGGCACCCTTATCTACAAATTCAGCCGTTTTATAGAAAGTCAGGATACGTAATTCGATAATTGGGATATAGGAGGGCAACATTTTTTCGTAGAAAAGAAAACGCCATTAGATACATATTCCACAAAATAAGATTTTCTCTGATTTTCTATATTTTTCTATTTCTTTATCTGTACACGCACGCAAGTCAATTTCGGTTCAACGCACATGAAATATTTGCGTGCGCGCGTTAATTGACGACTTGCGTTTGTTTTAGGTTACACAGTAATTCTCAACTTCGATTATTTCCTTTCGATTATTTTCGACTTGAGAGAAAAAAGGTTAATCGAAAAAATAATCAAAAGGAAAAAACCGATACATTTTAACCGTTAACCGAAAGAGGATGTACCTAGCAGTGTTCCAATGCTTCGTCGTACATACGTTCGTGCATTGAATGCGATAGCATGGCGGACATTGGGCTGATAAAGTGCGGATATGTAAAAAAATAGCATAAAATGTTTACCTACACAATAATTGCAAAAATTAAAAATAAAATGTTTTTTTTTTAACACGCTTTTATTAGTTTCACCTGTATGTATATATGTATGTATGTATGTATGTAATTTCTAGCTGCTGTCTAAATATATGCAACATATTAATAGCGTTTGTTGACGGTAGGAAAGTGCATGAGTTGCAGGAATTTTACCACAAAAGAGCGAGAGGATCAGAGGATGTGAGCGAGAAAGAAGACTAGCTATTTGTAGGAATCCGCACACAGAATTTGTGTGGGTACTTTCCTAAAATGTGTCAAAATCTCTGAAGAAGAGGAAGAAATTGTAAACAGTGTTGCCACAGCCTCAAAAATTTTGGTATACAAATTGATACATTTATCATTTTTTCGTATCACCGAAAAATGTTTGAAAAAAAAAAATTAAAATTAATAAAATATGCTGCTTTTGGAGTTCTAACACCGAAAAATTTTTGAGAAAAAAATTAAAATTAATAAAGTAAGCTACTTTCGTGGTTTTAACGATATCGTTTTTTTAATAATATAAAAATATAAAGATAATACTTAAATTTCACATGCAAATAAATATGAATACTTTGGTACTGTACCGAGTAATATAAAAGTTCTATAACATTAAGGGCCGGTTTCACCATCTCCGGTTAATTTAATCGCCGGTTAGTTTGACGTAAATTGTATGGCGAGCTGTCAAATAAATTGCTTAACCAGGTAAAAATCTCTGGTTAAGTATTTAACCGGAGATGGTGAAAGCGGCCCGTAGTGGGTCAAACGAGCTGGGTGATCTAGTTGCCGGAGCTGATTTTGGAATTGAATTGGAGTCATTGAATCAGTTCTTAAATATTTGTCGCGCTGCCCTCCTTTAAGTCAAAATGCCTGCTATGGGCAGTGGTCCTACCAAAAGTTTGATAAAAATAAAATTTGTTCTGAGATAAAATAAAATATCTACGTATCATTCATATGTAATTGTCCTTAGGTGTTTTTTTTTTTTGATAAATTTAAGTACTCCCTCATGAAGACGATGAAGGTGTTCCACGCAGGATTACTGTGGAAGGGTACGTAGATTTTGCCCCAGAAAGAGGATTATGTCGTCTTTTCAACCAGTTATGTACCAAAATAAAGGTATTTTGAAAAAAAAAAATAAATATTTATATTTCGAAAACTATCGGCCTCCGGACTATTCCGACTTCAGACATAGGATCGGAGGGCGGTGCAACGCCCCTTTTTAAAACGGTTTTTACGCCACCTGGATCGGTAAAGGAAAGCGTGACCACGAAGAAAAACCATGAAGGCATCAATTTGTGATACCAAAATTTTTGAGGTTGTGGCAACACTGTTTCTAAGCGTCATTTTTGATACTAAATAGCATTTCGCACAAATGTGTTTGTTGAACTTTTCCTATCATCTTCAGTTTGACATAAAATAGCATTCTACCCAAAATCTCACCAAACAGACCTATTTACTAATGAGTTTAGGTTATAACTACCGCTATGTACCAACAGATGGCGCGCGTGTATTTATATTTTTAAAATATTCACTTATTTTGATAATAATGCTCTTTATTTAGGAAAAGTATAATAAAATTACATTGGTAACATTATTTGGCATAAGTTTTATAAAAACACCTACTTTTCTATGAAAAAGAATATAAGAACAAATGCATATAAAAAAATAAATTCCCTACCCAAGAAGCAGTAGTATACCAAAACGGTCCAAACCAAGGCAGATCCACAAAGGTAGGTGCACAGGCGAATTCAGAAATTTCCCATGTATTTTTGTTATTGTAATTGGTAGAGCGTAATGTCAAATTGATACATTATTTTTGATCGCATTTTACTAAATTTGAATATATATCATTAACATTAAATTAAATAAAAGTTTGGTCCAAAACCACATGTAGACCTATTAAACGTCCAAGACCTGAGTCGACTGCGCCACGTCTATCTATCTGTGTCTGCGCTGTGCCTCTGTGTGAACCCAAAGCTGCCCAGCAGTATTTACCCAACAAACACTGAGGTTAGTTATCGATTTGCGTTATCAAACAAAAGGGTACCTAATTCTCAAATCGAGAAAATTATAATTCTCGAATCGAATTCTAATGTAGTTCTCTAATGAGATTCTAATCAGAATTTGCAAATACTTCCAATTGAAATGACAAACAAAGCTTTGTCTCCTTTTACATGATTTTTTCATTGTTTAGATTTTATTAACGCAATATGTGCCTAAATTGCATATGATTATATATATTGACATGTATATGTTTACCACATTTATAAGAACTGAAATTTAAACACAATTCAGTCTTATTATTTAAATTAAAGGTACTTCTTGTACTTTTTAATGGAAAACATTGTACTACGGGAATATTAACTTTACCATTTTTTAGTATCTCATTTCAATATATGTATGTATATTCAATATATCACAGAAATATATTGAGAATTGATAAAAGGCGTGAGATTTGGCTCCTTCTCTAATCACTCGCTAATCGAATTCTAGTGTAGTTTTCAACCCTAGTTATCGATTTGAGAATATATAGAGAATTACACTAGTTATCTAAGGTAATCTCGACAAAATTTCTAACGTTAGAGACTGTGTTTGCTGCGTATCAGCAGGAAAAGAGCATATATTTCCATCCGAAAATTGAGTAGAGATGTAGTTCTAAAATCTGAACTTTCCCTATCGTTTTTATATAGAGGTGGCGTTGAAAATCAACTACCTAAAAACTGCCGAACGAGAAGGGATAGTTTATGTATGAAAAATACACACCACACTAAACAGGTCTTCCATACTTGTCATATTTATATTCTTTATTATTCAGTGATACGGCAAATTGGCTAATTCCAAAAGGAGAAAACAATTGGCTATGTCCAAAATATTTACATACATACATACATGAACAGAATTTTTTTTTCATAAACCTAGGCACTTGAAATTTTTTTTTGTTATTTGTCTCTCCAGTAAGGTTTGAAAAAAAAAAGGGAATCAGCCAACTTGCACTCTAAACTAGGGATATGTATTTACTTGCTGCACTGCATCTTGAGCACTTTTCGAGCATCAGTCAACCACTATGTAGTGGTGGCAGAGGCGCTGAGAAAGAACACGAATTGATGTAAAAAATAATAATGAATAAGCTTTGCACATGTGCGAACTTCATTGCCCATTGTTGAGATTTTCCTCTGCCGGTATACATATGTATGTAGGTACATGGATTTTTTCATTTACACTAATAAATTTGAGCTGTAACTACGGTGTTGCGATTTCACTCCCGTCGCCGGCTAAGTGTCATACCGCGCCTAGATACATTCGGTTATATCTAGATATATGTAGGTACATACGTATATAAATACAAACGCAAATACAACTTATGTATATTAGATGAGTTCGCCAATTTTGATTTTAATGTGCAATTTTCAATAAGATTCATTTCGCTTTCGGCTGCGGTTGTCATCAGCGGACGTTTTGGAATTTTTTAAGATACTTCATACATTTTAAGAAGGCAATTTTCAAGTATTTTTATTTAATAAAGTACAAAATTACGATAAAAGTAAGTATTAGTAAACATTTTTATAATTTATTTGTTTTATTTTTTATTAAATATTTTTTTATAATTTGTTTTTTTTTTCGATATAATTTATTTGTTGCATTTTTTATTTAATATTTTTATATAATTTGTTTTTTTTTTTCTTCTTTTTTTGCATATTGTTTTACTACGTTTTCTGTACAAACTGCATAATAAAAAAAAAAATAATACTGCAACAGTGCATCCGAAAAAATCGATATCATCATTGGTCTGCCATCATCTGAGCGAGATTTTTGACTCGTAAGTACATACATACATATGTACATATGCACATACATATTTAGGTGGTGTCCAGGCCCGTAGCCAGGAATTCGTTTCGGGGGGGGCTTACAGAAATTATGGACAAATTGCACTCCCCCCCCCCACATACATATACATATGTACATACATAGGTCAAATGAAAGTTATTCATATTGGTTGATTATTTTGAAAATGAATATGGAAAAAATTTGTACATATGTACAAGATTACTGAAAAGCTATTTTAATTGACTTTTATTATGTACATACATACATACATATACATATGGAATGTGGTACAAAATTTCATATAAAACTTTCTTTTACAATAACCTTTTCATCAAAGAAGTAGCCTTCTGGATTTGTTTTTTGATAAAATGTCTATGACATGGTCAGGATCAACAGCAATATCCCAGTGAATGGAGATCATAGCGAGAACTCGAACTTAGGCTTCCTTACTTGTTATCTAGAAATTTAGTGTTGGCAGAAAAAATTTTGATATATTTAATTTAACGAGCACAGGCCCATGTTATATTTAATTTTTTATTTTTTATAAACTAGAAAAAAACTTTTTAAGCATGGATGTAACTACAGCTGTTTCGCCTTAGATCCCTCTAAGACTCATCAGGTTACTTTTGCTTCTGCCAAGACTCGAACTTGCGCACTTTGGTTGGGGCTAGGTTCACGAAAAAAGGGCTTGAAAGAGCTAAATTTTTTAAAGAAAATCCAAACCCGCTTTCGCCATGCTTGACATTCGAATTTGTGAGACGCGAGTTGAGGAAATTACAAAAAAAAATACTTCCTTCGAATTTCGGGGGGGGCTTGAGCCCCCCGATCCCCCCCCCCCCCCCCCCTGGCTACGTGCCTGGTGGTGTCTTTGTTTTTAATAAATGCATATGTTTGTGCGTGTACCATAATAGTAATAATGGTAATAATAAAAAATTAATAATATCAACAATAAAAAGCGACAGCAAAATAACTATAATTACAACAACCACATAACAGCAACTATGTTTAAAATATTTAATGAGTTGCATGAATACTTTTCAATAGTTGCTGCTCTTTTTTTGAATAAGTTACCGAAATTATAGTGCACGAAATTACATTTTTTCCAGGCCATGAATCGTATCAGACCATACATTTTTATTTTTTTAAAACTTATACATATGTACATATTTAATGTTTTTTAGTTTCAAGAACTCACGTGTAAAAGCTACTTTTGATCTAATGGTTAATGGGTAATTTATTGCTGACATTTAATTACTTATAAAATGCAAATCAGTAACTGTATATTCTTAAGTCCACATTAAAACTCACCATACCAATTCACATAAACAAAATAATAAGAAAAGTAAATGTGTGTGTTAAAACTGTTCAAAGTACAAGTTACAGAGTTTTATATTAGGGGTCTAAAAACTAAAAGTCTGCAAAACGAATTCATTTTATTCAATAATTTTCTTATCACGAAGCTCCGCAATTCGTTCGGCGTTATAGCCGAGCAGTGACGCCAATACTTCGTCCGTATGTTGGCCCATAAAAGGTGGAGCGGTGCGTGCATCATTTTTCGACTCGCTATACACCACCGGTGGACCGACCACACGCATTTTGCCATCTTTGGAATGTGATAAGGTTTTAACCAAGCCAATTTCCCGTATATGCTCATCCTCGAAGACTTCGCGCATATTGTTGACTGGACCAACTGGAAATGGAGCATTTTCAAATATACGCATCCAACACTTTGACGTTTTCTGCAACAAAATATTTTCCAATAACGTTATCAACTCCTGTCGATTCTTCACACGATTTTGATTCGTTTTGAATTTTTCATCATCGGCTAAATCCGTTATTTGTAGGAGATGACACAATTGCCTAAATTGATCATCACTACCCGCACCGATTGTTAAATAACCGTCGGCCGTTTTAAAACTCTGATATGGCACAATACTCGAATGTGCTGTGCCCCAACGATTTGCCTCTACGCCGGCATTCAAATAATTGCTTGCAACATTAATCAGCAGCGACACAGCGGTTGAGAAAAGATCCACATCGATTTTTTGACCCATGCGCCTTCCCGTACGTTGTTGTTGCAGTAATGCGGCCAAAATAGCGCCATGCGCATACAAGCCGGTTGCAATATCCGTTACAGCCACACCCACCTTACATGGTGGACCATCGCGTTCGCCGGTGATGTGCACGAGGCCGGCCATGGATGAAGCGATCACATCGTAACCCGGGCGCTTGGCATATGGACCCACCGAACCGTAACCGGTCATGGAGCAGTAAATGAGATGGGGCGCCACTTTACGCATCGACTGATAGTCCAGCCCATATTCAGCCAATTTACCAGGTACATAATTCTCAACGAGCACATCACTTTGCTTGGCTAGCTCATAGATAATCTCTTTGCCACGTTTCAAATCGATAGCTACACTTTTCTTATTACGATTAACAGCTAAAAAATAGGTGGCATCCTTGCTGGTCGGCAAAAAGGGTGGACCCCATTTGCGTGACTCGTCGCCACCATAAAATGGTCGTTCAATTTTAATTACCTCCGCACCCATATCAGCCAGAATCATGGTACAGTAGGGTCCAGAAATGATGCGTGTCATATCGAGAATACGCACACCGCTGAGCGGATGAGTGGTGGTGACTGGTGGATTGATTGAGTCGGCGTCGCCGTTGGCGCTGCTACTGTTCGTAGCGAAAGAGTGACGTGCGGTGTTGACATTTAAGCTATCCGGTCGTTGCTGTTGCCGTTTGAGTAGTATTCGCATGGTTTGTGCGAAATGACGGCGTGGAAGTGTGGTGCTCGTTAGCATATTGATGTGTCGTCGTCGTGCTGCCTTTGCAGCTCCCTGCCGCCCTGTCACTCTTTACAAGGAGTTTATGTATATGCAAAATTATTTAATTTCCAACTGCAGCGCAAAAGTTTTTTAAATTAGCAAACATTGGTTTACGAGCTCATTCACTCGTTTTGTTGCTTTTCTTTAATCTTCTTCTCTGCTTTGAGAATTTGCTTTTGCAAGCCCGATGACCGGCTGGGCGTAATAACCACTTCTCTGCAAGTTTTTTATTCAACTAAATAATCTCCATTAAATTCTCCGGCATTTCGTTGGCCCACAAGTGCGCGCTGGTGAGCTTTTTATCGTCTCTCTATGTAAATGCATGTCTATAGATATGTAATACGTATAATATAATACACTGGCGCAATTTTTAAGGCCAAGCTTCTCGCTCTATTCGACGTGTGCTAGTTAATTTTTGTTTTTATTACTAATTGGGTGAACCAACAGTTTTATACCGGCTCAGAGTGGCGAATTTTTGTGAGAAGCTCTTTCGTAGCAGATATACACTCGGAGGTTATGCCGCCCATTGCCGAGGGGTGACCGCTTTTGTTAAAAACCCAAAAATTGGGCTTAATTAATCAGGAAATTATGTAATTAAATTCAATTTGTGATATTCGTTTGGGCTGGGTTTTTAACCCCCGAGACATCTGGTATGGTAGGCAAGCACTCTACCCACTACACCACAGCGCCCACCATATATAGATTTGTATGTATGTATGTATGTATGTATGTATGTACATTAGGGTGTTCCCCAAATGTATGGAGAGAAATTGTATATGATATTTCGTGACGTCACCTCCTAGGTCGATGCTATTATAGTTAAAGGTACCACATATAAATTTTTGTCCCTATCGGAGGTGGCTAAGTGGTGTCGCACAGGGTTCATAGAAAACTCTATGGAGACTGAAAAATTAAATTGAAGTTTAGAGGTCGCGCAAATGCGTCCAAATTTTCTTTTCCTTTTACGTCAGTAATTATACGTCCGTAATGAACAACAAAGGTCTTTATGTGAATTTTATATGAGCTATTGGCCAGTTTTTAATTAAGAAAAAATGAAATTTTTTTTTGATAGAAGTTATGGAACCATTTCGGAGAGTAATACAAAAAAAATATGTTCAATTTTTCTTAATTAAAAACTGGCCAATAGCTTATATAAAATTCACATAAAAATAATTATTAGAATTAAACAATCATGTAAAAACAAACGTAAGAAAGGTATTTTCTATCATTAAAAAAGGGAGCACATTTTGTTTTAGGAATAATATAATAAAAATAGCCTTGTGCCGAAATGATTTGCTGGGTTTTAATTTTTTTGAACCATCTTGATGTATATACATATCTATATATTTTTTTCTCATTTATATATGTTAGTACATATTTACTTTTGTTTGCTCATCTCTTAAACTTTGATACCTCAAATGTTATTTTTTCAGCTCACTTATTTAACATACATTCAAACATAATATATATATTATCTATGTATGGATATACATACATGTGTACATATACTACTGCTCGCTAAATACTAAGTTTGTTTATTTTGATTGTGAGATTCTATTTTTATTCGAATTTCCATGCAAACGGAGCATTGATATGCAAATCGTGGCTTTAGGTGCGGATATATTCTTCTTGATTACAAAGACTCTTATCTTGAAGTCTTATCCGAAATACTTTTTGGTTGCTTGTTTTTCCGACAGGGTAGGAATATGATGTATTGTGGAACGATTTACCGTCATCCCTTGTCCAGTTTGGTTTAGAGACAAACCGGTTTCGGCTAATATGCGTCATCTTCAGTGTTTTTTTTCGTCAAACCAAACTTGATAAGGGATGACGGAAAATCGTTCCACAATACATCTTATTCGAAATATTTATTTCATTCTAAATTTCTTAAATCAGTTTATCCTACAACGTTATATACTATATTGTCTATTATTATTGCGGTTAGGTTTTTAAAATTAAACATCACTCTGTGGCCTGTCAAAAAGTGAGGATGATGACTTAAAATATTGTTGGTTCTTTAGAAAAAAACTTCTACACAACACCACTTTTTTCCCAAGCTCGGACTAAAGTCAATCAAATTTATAAATATGTACGTCTATAACTTTTTTTTGGTTATTACTCGTCCACAATCCAATATAGACTTCTGCTTATACCATGTATGTAATTAGCTACACTTGCGCTGGTGCTTTGCAGTACAACAATTGCATAATATAGAAACAGCTCATCCTTGTACATAGTATGTACATACATACATACATACATAAGTTTATGTATATATGTAATTTATCATTTTAAGAAAAAAATGTATTATTGTGCTATTAATGTCTCTTTTTCTTAATTGTATTTTGTGTTTTTTTTGCGGTTAAAATCTTAAACCTGTTTAAATTTAGGCGCACGAGTTTAATATTTAGCATTTATGTATGTACGTACCAGAGCTGTGAAGTACTGAATATACTTGGTACTTGTACTTGGTCCAAGTACCATTACTTGATAATTAAAAAATTCAAGTATCAAGTACAATTACTTTATATCATGTTCAGACATAAAAATTAATTAAGTCAATTGGGGTTGATTGAACATCTTTATGTTATGTTCAGACACAACCTTAATTGAACATTAAGAGCCTTCATTCAAATTTCAAGCCCAATGATTCTCAATTTACCATACAAAAATTGACCAAGTTAATGCTTCATTAGAAATTAATGAGTTGTTAATGAAGAACAATTCTGCATGCAACCCTGTTAAAAGGCTTGTTTCATAAGTAAAATGAAATGTCATGAAAAGAGAAATGTGATTAGCGTCAGTGTCCACTAAACAGGTTGGTTCGTCAGATCAACTGCATTCTTGTTCTTCTTAATCACCTATCAAATTTGTTTTTATTTATGCTTATTTTATACATGCATTCGTGTTTACGATTGGTAAAAATTGTGAGATGAATGTCAAATTATTTCGTCCTCCTTGCAATTTTGACATTTAGGTCACGAGAGTTTGATATTCAGCTCACGGCGTGTATGTGTGTATGTATCTTGAGCCGACCTGTTAAATGGGCCAAGTAAATTAAATATGTCTGAACACCAAATCTAAAGATGTTCAATCAACCCCAATTGACTTAATTAATTTTTATGTCTGAACATGATATTAGATTTGGTGTTCAGACATATTTAATTTACTTGGCCCATTTACATACACACATACACGCCGTGACCTGAATATCAAACTTTCGTGACCTAAATGTCAAAATTGCAAGGAGGACGAAATAATTTGACATTCATCTCACAATTTTTACCAATCGTAAACATGAATGCATGTATAAAATAAGCAGAAATAAAAACAAATTTGGTAGGTGATGAAGAAGAACAAGAATGCAGTTGATCTGACGAATCAACCTGTTTAGTGGACACTGACGCTAATCACATTTCTCTTTTCATGACATTTCATTTTACTTATGAAACAAGCCTTTTAACAGGGTTGCATGCAGAATTGTTCTTCATTAACAACTCATTAATTTCTAATGAAGCATTAACTTGGTCAATTTTTGTATGGTAAATTGAGAATCATTGGGCTTGAAAATTGAATGAAGGCTCTTAATGTTCAATTAAGGTTGTGTCTGAACATAACATTATACTGGTAATTGGTAATTAAGTACAACTTTTTCAATTCTTTCACCAATTACTTTCAATTACCACCAATTCTTTTCAACTACATGGAGTTTAATCAATGAATTTATTTTAACTATTGTATTTTCTTCTATCCTCTACATAAGATACATCGGATACTAAATATTACAGCCACTAAAAGCAGGAAAATTCCCTTATAAGAACTCTTTATTAAATATACATACATACATACGTACATTAAGGTGGGTTTGTTTAATATGTTACTTTTTTTTTAATTTTCAAATTTTCTCCCATCGTACATATGTATGTTGTACATGTTATGTTGTATGTACATGTTATGGGCCGCTGTGGTGCAGTGGGTAGAGTGCTCGCCTACGTTACTACGTTGGGGTTGTAACCCCAGTCCGGAGAAACACAAAAAAAATGTTTCTAATTAATTAAATTCCCAATTATTGGGTTTGTGTAAATAGCGGTCACCTCTCGGCAGTGGGCGGCATACCCTCCGAGTGTATTTCTGCTATGAAAAAATGCATTCGCCGTTCGGAGCCGGTATAAAAACTGTAGGTCCACGCAATTTGTAGGAAAAATGTTAAGGAGCACACATCGAATTGGGAGAGAATATATACGAGATCCTGAGATGTAATTACCAAGTTTAAAAAAATATCCCATAATCTGAGACGTGGAAATACGAACAAACACACCACTAGCTTCATCAGCTTCAGTTGAGCGAAAAGTTGTATGCACTCGTTTTAATATTTTCTTGTAACTGTTATCTTATATTTACAATGAAATAAAAAAAATTAAAGAATTGAAAAAACAACTGAAAAAGAATTGAAAGTAATTAAAAATCAACTGAAAAAGAATTGAAAGTAATTGGAAAAGAATTGCAAAAGAATTGAAAAATGTACGTACTGAGTATCAAGTACCAGTATAATATACTTATACTTGGTAATTAGGCTTTTCAATTACTGAGTACTGGTAATGGTAATTGTACTGGTACTACATACATAGATATGTGGTCTTTTAGGTTCATTTTACAACGATTTTTTCTGAATAGACTCCTACTGAAATTTTATGCCGAATAATTTTCTAGAACATTTTAATTATCTACACCCCTACAAAAGGGTTATTATGACCCCTTTTTATACAGCAGGAAATAGAGTATAGTCAGAAAATAGTATTTTTAAGGTCGCTAGAGGGCTAACATATTCTAGAAAATTATTCGCCATAAAATTTCAGTAGGAGTCTCTTCAGAAAAAAATCTTTGTAAAATGAACCTAAAAGAGCACAGCTAGCGAAAAACTTATATTCCTCGGAATGCTAAATGTGTTTTATTTCCAGTTCTACTGCATCCACCGAAATACTTCTTTTGCAAAAGATTAATATTTTTTGACAACGTTTAACATGCCGGCAAAAAAAGTTACATTATGGTAGTATAAACTAAGTACTGGGTGAAAGTGACCCCAATGGCGCACATAGGGTTAATACAATTATGAAGTAGAAACCCTCCTCTCAACCCAAAGAGATTGGTGTATCAAAATTAGGGATCGGACCATAAATACCGAAGATATGAAAAAACAAATTTTAGTGACATCTAGCCGCGTCCAAAAAAAAAAAAAATTTTCCATAAATGTTTTGGAAAGAGAAATCATATAGAGGGGCGTACGGTGGACTTTTTTTTTTGGTCCATATAAGGCGAGACGGTCTAGTGTGCACATGTACATTAGTAATGAGCGATATATCGCAAACGGTGATTTTTTCACTGTGAATAAAAAATCGCAAATCGCAATTGCGATCACTTTTTCAAAATAGCAGTTCACTACTTATTGGGAACTGCTATCGATGTACCAAGTAAGCAGTTCACCTATGTGAATCGCAATCGCAAAAGCATTATAAATTTCTTTTTGTTTATTCTTTTGAGCAGACCACATACGTACATATATAGAAATAAAAAAAAAAAAAAAATTATTGAATTTACAATTTATCTTTGAAAAATGTTTACAAACAGCGAAATTACTGCGGAATACGTTGTTATTGCTATTAACATAAAATGAAGACAAGTTATAGCAAAATTAAACTCTACCGGTAACTGATGATTTTATAGCAGTCCATGCAATCGCAATAGCAGTTTAAAATCGCAGTGATTTAAAAATAGCAATCACCGAAATCACAGATATCGAAAAATCGCAGTTTCTCTCATCTCTAATGTACATAAATGTTAAAATGAAAAATATGAGTGAAATATGGTGCAATTGAGTTAAGTAAATGAAGGCGCATCGTTAAAATATTGCAAAACACATACACATGTACATGTTATATTTAAATGCCTATAAAATTCAATCAAAACGTTTCAAACATTAACATTAACCTTAACCTACATAACTGCCTTAATATTTGTATGTACATACTTACATACATATGGACATAAGCTCAAAATTGATACACACAAAAATAGTTACCTACTAAGTAGTATAACAAAAATTATGTATTTATGTATTTATTTATTTAAATACAAATTTAAAAATACAATTATATAAAAACGTGCGCTAGCACGCTTTTGAGTTTGTTAAACTTACTCTACGCTTTATTAAAATTAGAAAACTGGGTCAGGGAAAGAAAAATGCAAAAACAAATTCTTTTTTGCTAGTCATAGAAGAAGTGCAAAAAATTATAAATATGAGTCCAAGAGGAGTATTTTATTACTCTTATTCAGGCTCATATGATGTATGAAAATAGGCTCATATTGGGCGACCACCTTATGAACAGGAATACACACATATCACACTCCAAAATGAGCTCATAATGAGTGTGAACACTCCGGTTTAGGATCACTTTCTGACTCTTTTATTACTCCGAATGTTTGCTCTGGATAATCCACTGATAATCCACGAAGGGGTTTCAATCTCAATCTTATGTTTCTTGTTAAAATTTCAAAATATTGCAGGAGTAATCACGTAAAATGTTTTGCTTGGCGGAGTGTATCCTGGTTTATTTGTGGCTTTACCTCTTTTTTCAGTTGGCAACCGCTTTTTGCACTTCTCTATATGTAAATGTGAATCGCCTTTGTTCCCTGCATTTCTATTTTAACAGGTTTGCTTTAAAAAATTTTTTCTAGCTTTTTTTGATTCTCAGACGTCACATGTCCATATGTATGTACATATTTATATACATATGGTCAAGATTTTTGACTGCCATGTTACAATCGTACACTGTTTAACCTCATATCTCCGGAACCATATTTTTAAAATGAGATCTTGTAAGCGCATATCGTGAGTCTCCCTAGAGGCATCATATTGAATATTACCATTTCTCTGTAACTTTCGTAACTAAAATGTTAAGCCAAATTTCATCGGACTAGAACGTTACATAATTTTGGAAGTGTATTCCGATGTTACTGTACATTTTGCAAAAAATCTGCGAATATAACCAACAGATTTTTTTGCTTTTCTTATATGTGCCATATAAGAGGTAAACCCATAGAGAGAGTGGTTCAGTGTACCTAAAAAATACATTTTAAGATGATTTATGAGCAATAAGGTGCGGACTGCCACGTTACAAGAATTTATCTGCCACGTTACACGTACGAATTTTCGATACAATGTATGAGCAAAGCAGTAAATAAAAATTAAATTTATTAGAAAAGAACATTTTTAAGTCTTCATTTTAAGTTTACAAATATCCTTGTTTGGATTTAGGAAAAGTAATGATCTTTTTGCCAATCGTTTGTATTTGGTGGACACTGGATATATTTCTTATTGACTTTGTTTTTGAGAAAAGCTCAACAACTGTCAACTCTTTATTAACACAGTCAATTTGTTTTTCCGTAATTTCCTCAACAGAAATTTTGGATGCAGTCATATGAAATGCAAGTACAAAATGACGTATCGAGACTAACGTCACCCACCAAATCAGTCACCTTCGAAACAATTATTCCAGCGCATGTATTACACTCCCCATACCAACACCTCATTGAAGATGCATCACATAAAAATTGCATTACAAAACCGTTTTCATAATCTGCCACTTTGGGAACAATTTTATAATTACTTTAGTTATTTATTAAGATATAAACTTTCCCAATCAAAGTAAAATAAATACGAAATTATAACATGATAATATAATATAATACAATGGCGCTATTATAACTCTGACGAGTTTTATGGCCGAGCTTCTCTCCCAATTCGAGGTGTGCTCCTTTTTTTGTTTTTCCTACTAATTGGGTGGACCTACAGTCTTATGCCGGCTCCGAACGGCGAATGCATTTTTTGTGAGAAGCTTTTTCATGGCAGAAATACAGTCGGAGGGTATGCCGCCCACTGCCGAGAGGTGACCGCTGCTTTTAAAAAATTCAATAATTGGATTTTTACTAATTAGAAAATTTTTTTGGTGTTTTGCTCGGACCGTGATTTGAACCCGAGACCTCTGGCATAGCAGGCGAGCGCTCTACCCACTGCACCACAGCGGCCACAGCGGAAATTATAACATAATTTACCATTTTACCCGGAGTCGATTTTTTGACCATATATTTTCAGTTCTGAATCGAATTTCTTAAAATGGACAATAAATATATCAACTACCAACATTTGTCACCCTTTGCCATGAGAGGTGCCGGGTGCTTCGCGAACCAATGTTGCATATTCAACTAAATTTTAATTTAGTTAATAAAAGTTTAAATTTTTCCTGTAAAAAGACTGCCACGTTACACATGTTTGGTCATTTTTTATTCCATATTACCGGCCTTTTTCCAGCCATTTTTTTCTACCGGCACCAACACGGGAAGAAGCCTGTTTAAGAAATATATAGTACATTGCATTATATAAATGCATTCCGCTAAAAAAAAGAAAAATATGTATTTTTGACTGGAACGTTACACAAAATTTGCTACCCTAATCTTTTCAGCCAAACATGCGAACCAAAGACATTTCGCTCTTTATCTGGTTGGATTTAAATAATAACAATCATTTCCTAGGCCTCAAAGTGGATATAATACGAAATAAACCAACAGGACAGAATTTTATTGCCATTTTCTCTGATGATGAACTTCTTAAAAATTTTAAAATTCTGAGATAAGTTTGCAAAGATGAAGAAATATCATATAAAAACATCTTTAACTTCCTGAAATTTACTTTTATCAGGTATTTTGCGGAATAACGTTTCATATTAAACACCGTTTTATATAATATTTCGACAAAAAAAAATTTTTTTCTGGTTACATTTCTCGCGATCTTGACCATATGTATAATAATTATAACGCAATGGCGCTATTATCACTCTGACGAGTTTTATGGCCGAGCTTCTCTCCCAATTCGAGGCGTACTCCTTTTTATTTTTCCTACTAATTGGGTGGACCTACAGTTAAATGCCGGCCCCGAACGGCGAATGCATTTTTTGTGAGAAGCTTTTTCATGGCAGAAATACACTCGGAGGGTATGCCGCCCACTGCCGAGAGGTGCCCGATACTCTTAAAAAACCCAATAATTGGGTTTTATTTAATTAGAAACAATTTTTTGGTGTTTGCCCATACTGGGGTTTGAACTCGAGACCTCTGGCATAGCTGGCGAGCACTCTACTCACTGCAACACAGCGGCGTACGTATTTATATACATCAGGGATTGCAAATAATCGTTATTTTTTAAATTTTGACTAAAAAAATCATACTGAAGGAGAAACGCTAAACGCAAAAGAAGTACACAGATGTAATCACCTTAACGCAGACTACCTCTAGGTGCATTAACTTTTATTTTTTCGATTTTTATAAAAAAATTGATTTTTAATCGTTATTTTCTGAGTTTTATTTTTCCCTCAGAAAATAAAAGTTTTTTTCTGAGTTTTATTTTTCGATCAGAAAATAAAAGTTACTTTTTGAGTTTTATTTTTCCCTCAGAAAATAAAAGTTATTTTTTGAGTTTTATTTTTCGATCAGAATATAAAAGTTATTTTTTGAGTTTTATTTTTCCTTCAGAAAATAAAAGTTATTTTTTGAGTTTTATTTTTCGATCAGAAAATAAAAGTTATTTTTTGAATTTTATTTTTTTGCTCAGATAATAAAAGTTATTTTTTGAGTTTTATTTTTTTGCTCAGATAATAAAAGTTTATTTATAAATTTTACGTATTTATGTGACGCGAGCCCATATCGTCGCTGCGCCAACAAAAAGAGCTATACGTTTTTCAGCAACTTTTCAGGAGAGCAAAAAAACCGTTTTCTGGTGATCCTAGAGAATATTTTTTCTAGTTTGAATTGTTAACTAATGATACTACACATATGTAATAGACTTGTGCAATTTTTATACTCAGCTGTACTAGTACACAGAGTATTATAGTTTTGATTTCCTAACGGTGGATTGTAACAGAATGAAATAATCGAGATAGATATAGACTTATATATATCAAAATGATCAGGGTGAAAAGAGAAATCGATTGAGCCATGTCCGTCCGTCTGTCCGTCTGTACGCACGATAACTCGCGCAAAAATTGAGATATTTTGATGAAATTTGAAATGTAAGTTGGTTTCAAGACAGGAACGGATGGTATTGAAAATGGGCGAAATCGGACCATGACCACGCCCACCTCCCCTATATAGTAAAAATCGGAAATTTTGTATCTCAGTCACTAATAGAGCTAGAGTGATAAAATTTCACACACGTATTGAGCTCAGGCCCTTATGAAGAAATATGATGAAATTTTGGAAAATGGGCGGTGCCACGCCCACTTATTAAGGGGCAAACATTGAAAGTTTTATGAGTCATAACTCAGAAACCGTTGAAGATATATCGATGAATTTTGGTAGGCGTGATATACTTACTTAGGCAAATGTTTTGACGATTTTGCCAAAATCGGTTGACGACCACGCCCACTTTTATATATGGGTCTTATAAAGTGACCTAATAAAAACATTTTAAGCGATATCTCTGTCAAATATAAAGATATATCATTGAAATTTTATGGAAGGTGTCCAACTATGGACATATAACAAAAAATATAAAAATTTTGGAAAATGGGCGTGGCACCGCCTCCTCTTAGAAGCAGGAATATACGAGATTTCTGAGCCCATAACTCGACAAATAATCGATATATTATGACGAAACTTGGTGTATACACTTTCACTACTTGTAGTAATACATGTTCAAAATTTTAGCGAAATCGGTTGACGACCACGCCCACTTATATATATGGGTATTATAAAGTGGCCTAATAAAAACATTTTAAGCGATATCTTTGTCAAATATAAAGATAATTCATTGAAATTTTGTGGCATGAGTTCTACAATAGATGGGAAACAAAAAATAGAAAAATTTCGGAAAATGGGCGTGGCACCGCCTCTTTTCAGACAAAGGAATCAACGAGATTTCGGAGCCCATAACTCGACAAATAATTGAGATATTATGACGAAACTTGGTTTATACACTTTTATAACTTGTGTTAATGGACACGCAAAAATTTATTGAAATCGGTTTATGACCACGCCTACTTTTTAATAAAGATATTTCTGGAACACCCTTTGGGAATTTGTAACGTGACATCTTTGCAATTAGAAGTCATAAAGGAATGAAATTTTGCACAAAGAATAATATTCATAAGCTTAGTTGGATGACTGATAAAAATTTAGAAAATGGGCGTGGCTACGCCCACTTTATGCAGCACTCGATTTATATAAATTACCTACACCGTGTTTCCATCAAACGCAAACAAACAATGAAAGCATACAGCTGAGTATCTAATGTTCCATTCCACTCGAACTTAGGCTTCCTTACTTGTTTTTTACTTTTTTGACCAACCACTTCGCATGAAGTATTTGCGCCGTTTTACAGCACATATCTCTTTTTACAAATTGTTTAAATTTGCTAGTGGGGGTAAGAAATCGTGAAAGATGTGTATACAATTCTTCGCTAGGGTCCGATGCAATTAGCGATAGCTTGGAAATGCATTATTTAATTGACCAGTGCCCCTCCTATTTTGAAAATTGGTCACATACGCTTTTTTTTAAATAATTTTTTTACACAAAAATAACCTGAAATCAAAAAAAATTATACGAAAATAGATGTATAACTGATTTTACAGAGCATTTCTACTACTGAGAGCATATAGCTGTGTTTGATAACTTCTAATCAAAGAAGGATATCAGAAAACGGGAAATGCAGAAATGTGGCTAGCGGATAGCGCTAAATAAATATGTAATAAAAAAAAAAATCGAAAAAAACATATATCTGAATTTGTTGGCGCAGCGACGATATATACTATTAAAAATGTAATTTTATGTATGTATGTGATTAGGTACATAAATATGTATCATTTAGAAACTCTGTAGAAGGACAGAAATAAATTACATTACATTTTTAATAGTATATATGTGCTCGCGTCACATAAATACGTAAAATTTATAAATAAACTTTTATTATCTGAGCAAAAAAATAAAACTCAAAAAATAATTTTTATTATCTGAGCAAAAAAATAAAACTCAAAAAATAACTTTTATTTTCTGATCGAAAAATAAAACTCAAAAAATAACTTTTATTTTCTGAGGGAAAAATAAAACTCAAAGAATAACTTTTATATTCTGATCGAAAAATAAAACTCAAAAAATAACTTTTATTTTCTGAGGGAAAAATAAAACTCAAAAAATAACTTTTGTTTTCTGATCGAAAAATAAAACTCAAGAAAAAACTTTTATTTTCTGATCAAAAAATAAAACAAGAAAAAACTTTTATTTTCTGAGCAAAAAATAAAACTCAGAAAATAATCGTTAAAAATCAACTTTTTGGATATCTTTTTGGTTGCTTGTTTTTCCGACAGGGTAGGAATATGATGTATTGTGGAACGATCCTTCGTTCGAAACGAAAAAAGACACTGAAGATGGCGCATATTAGCCGAAACCGGTTTGTCTCCAAACCAAACTTGACAAGGGATGACGGAGGATCGTTCCACAATACATTTTTGGATATCACTCGGACCGTTCGGCGGCAGCAATTTGCTGCAAATTGCAGAAAAAACTGCAAATTCGCGTTTTTTGAGGCATAAACTCCGTCAAAATTTGCAGAAGAGAGCGCAATTTTGACAGTTCAAAGAAGAAGAAAGCTGCAAAGTTTTACTGACGAAATTTGTCGTTGCAAAGTTCAGTAGACTGAAAAAACATATGATTTGCGATCATATGGTTACAATTTAAAAAAAAAGTCGAAAGTGATTTCAAGTCAAAAAACTATGAAAATCGGGAATATATGTGATTCAATAGAAAATGAAGTGAGAAAATTATATTATTTTAATTTATAAAGTTTATTTAAATGATTTAATTTGTTTAATAAGGTACCAGCTAAAAGGAAACGTGTTAATGACAGCGCACTGGGATCATCGTCTGCACTCTCGGGATTCTGCGTTGTTGAATCACAAATAGGAGGTAGTATACTACTTAAATGGGAAAATTGTCCATTAATGTCGCACGCCCCGAAAAAATAACTTTTTCACAGATGTTATAACAGAAATAAAAACCTGCCGGAAACTTATAGTTTATGAGATATTTGTTGGTAATGTTGTAAAATCCACCAAACAAAGCACCAAAACTGCGCACTATTACCGAGGAAATAGCTTTTTGCGTTGACGGCCTTGGGCCGCACGTTAAAAAGATAACCCTCAGCCGGCAGAATTCCTTGGGAAATTTTTCCATTATTCCAGCACGCCCCGAGAAATATGACTTATAAGGGGTGTGGAGGAGCTATCTCAGATCCCAAATCTGAAAACCAAACTTGCCGGAGGCTTATTGTTTCCGATATAGGTAAAATTTTAGACGAGTCCCCCACGGCTAGAAAAAAATGGTTTTTTTAGGAGGGTAGAGGAGGGCCCCCAGATTACAAAACTGAAGACCCCACCTACCGGAGGCGTATAGTTCCCGAGATATTTGCTGTTAAAGTTCCCATACAAATTTCACCACACATGCAGTTTAACGAAAATTTCGCAAAAGAATACTTTTCTGCGTTGGCGGCCTTCGCTTCCCGCCGACCCGCTTTCCCTTCGATTGCATTTCGTAAAATTTTAAGTTTGTTATGCACTTGTGAATAAAGACAAACAGCTGATTTGCTGCAAATTTTGACAAAGTTCTGTTCGTTGAAATGCCAGTAAATTTGCATAAGTTTCTCTCTTTCGGAGAGCAAGACATATTTTTCTTTGTTTGCAAATTGCTGCAATTTGCAGCCGCCGAACGGACCTACTTATAACCAGAGACCAACTTTAACAGTTAACACTTATTTTCATTCCATTTCAGTCTGACGGAAACACAAAAATGGTGAGCGCAAAGTGTTTCCCACTGACTGAAACAGAAAACTCTTTCACTCAAAGTGTTTCTCACCGTGGGCAACCTCTCTCAACGATCTTCTTTCTGTTGCCATTTAAGAGTTATTTTTCAACACTCAAAAATATCCTTCAGCAAGTGACGGTTTCAATGAGACTTTTATTTTTTCCCGTCCTTTGATAACAGTTAAAAACAGAGGGATAAAGAAAAGTGTTGCTGAAAAATATGTTTGCATATGTAGATATGCGTGTACGTTCGTGCGCATACGCATGTGTACAAATGGAAGAAAATTTGTATTCGTAGTATGACTGTATTTAAAATAACCAATTTTGTAACTTAGCAGGTATGGACAGGAATGTTATTTTGAATTATTTACCCAACAGACCAGGAAGTAAGCGAAATGTAATAGGACTTGAGAACAAGCTTATAACAATTGCCCATTGTAAGCTTATTGCAATACAGTTTTTATAAGCTTAATTGTAAGCTTATTCACAAGCATGATTGTAATAATTGAGGAACACTTACTTTATGTAAGCCTTTCTCAATACTCCATATGCTAAAAAGCTTGAAAACAATATTACAATAAGCTTACTTTACACTTGCAATGAAAGCTTGAAAAAATATTAATAATAATATTGTTATAAGCTTGCTGTAAAATTTTTTTAAATTTTGGTTTTACAATGATTCATATAATTCATTGATTCCTTCTTCGAAAAGGGAAGTATAAAAGCCTCAATAATGTTTAATATAATGTTGAATGTACCACTATATGATACTGTTGGATTGAATTTCAGGTTGATGTCATGGTTCGAAACAGGAGGAGAATATAAAATAAAGAACATTGCAGTAAAGGTGAAGAAGAAAAGAAAATGAAAAGAAAAATGCAAAAAAAAATTATTTTTTTCTTTTTTCTACTATTTATACATACAATTATATTTATAAGCTTACAACAAGCTTTCACAAGTAATATTTTTCTACAATTACATTTGTAAGCTTATAAAAAGGGTGCCGTTTTGATTTTTCTACAATTGTTCTTAAGTCTTTCTCAATACTTTACACAAGCATTCCTCAAGCTTAACGCTTATATTTGTAAGCTTGTTATAATATTATTCTCAAGCCTTTTGGTTTATTGGGTAGTTAATACATAATATATGTATTAAAATATACTTTGATGTTAGATTCGTTACTTACATATTTATGTACATACATATTAATATAGGTATTTAATTATAAAGGCATATATCTGAATTTTTTTACATACTCTGCAGGAAGTTAATAAGTAACTAGAGAACAGAATTTCTGGTTCAGAACTGGCGGAAATGTATCAAAGAGGCACCAGTTAATTTGCCGTCGGCTTTGCATATTTCTGCAATTCTTATACATGCTTATACATGCACACATATGTATGTACTTACATACATATTAACATATCATAGTTAATCTTAGTAGTACGCAGGTACATACCTATGTCCATAACTATTTTATATTATTATTTTTAATACTTAGAGTTCGGCTTTATTAAAAATAACGAATTTATTATTTTGGTATTAAGATTGTATAGCCTCTCACTTAAAATTAAATAAAAGGCGACTACCTAATCTATAAAAAGAAGTCGTTACATGTGTACATATGTATATGCAAAAAAATGTTAAACAAAAGATTCAATAATGTATAATAAACATGGAAAATTGCAATACCTGCTTTCCATTCCACCAGATCGCAGGCATACCGGCGTACCATTTAGTATAATTACAAACATACATACATATGTATGTACATATGCATTTCATATGTTCCCTGCAAAAAAATGTGCGATTAATACTGAAAGATATTTGTCCCGGATTGATCTCTTTCGAGAACAATCGGTCCACAATTAGTCCCCGATTGTGCCCGTACGGGTATAAATGTAGACTAATTGTTGACCAATTGTTCCCGAACGCGTATAAATGTAGATTAATCGTTTTCATCCCGAACGGGTATAAATGTAGATTAATCGCTTTCATCCCGAACGGATATAAATGTAGATTAATCGCTTTCATTCCGAACGGGTACAAATCTAGATTCCTTAAATGTAGAAATTTTACACAAATATGCAATGTATTTAAAAAATTGTAGAACAACCGGTAAAACGAATTGAACACCCTTTCTTTTAATAACAATGATGAATAATAATTTTAACAAAATGTTGCCTAAAATATTCTATGAAAAAATCCTTTGCATTACGCTCATATAATGCATACTCAAAAGTTACAATTTTTTTTATTTATTTATTAAGATTTTTTTTTCAAAAGTAAAACATTATATAATCTTTATTTATATATGCATGAAAATTTACAATTTTTTAAAGATTGTTATTAAAAATTGTCTTGGCGAACAACTTGGAAAAATCTACATTTGTACCCGTTCGGTATGAAAGCGATTGATCTACATTTGTACCCGTTGGGGATGAAAGCGATTAATCTACATTTGTACCCGTTCGGGATGTAAGCGATTGATCTACATTTGTACCCGTTCGGGATGAAAGCGATTGATCTACATTTGTACCCGTTCGGTATGTTAGTGATTAATCTACATTGGTACCCGTTCGGGTATACAAGTTGAACAATTAGTCTCTTCATAGGACATGCTCGAACAAATGCGATCAATTCACTCCATATAAAGGGATGTAAAATTGTATAAGTCGCATGCTCCCTTGCGATTGATCCCGGACACGTCCCGGATTAATTGCATTTTTTGCAGGGTTCATCCTCAACGGAGTAGCACATGTACGTGCGCACGACACATACATCACAAAAGACTTTTATTTTTTCTCTGCCCGAAATATCCGTCCTTTCGCGACAGAAATTTTTCGCTGCTCAATGATAACCGTCACTGTCCAACAGTGACGGAAAAAAATTGAAAATAAAAGTTTCCCACTGACGGAAACAGCTGGTCTGTAAACAATAACTGTTATCGGCGTTGCTCAACTGTTATGCTTTTGTGTTTACATATAATAATAATACAACGGCGCTATTATAACTCTGACGAGTTTTATGGCCGAGCTTCTCTCCCAATTCGAGGTGCGCTCCTTTTTGTTTTTTCCTACTAATTGGGTGGACCTACAGTTTTATGCCGGCTCCGAACGGCGAATGCATTTTTTGTGAGAAGCTTTTTGATGGCAGAAATACTCTCGGAGGGTATGCCGCCCACTGCCGAGAGGTGACCGCTGCTCTTAAAAAACCCAATAATTGGATTTCTACTAATTGAAAAATTGTTTTGGTGTTTGCTCGGACCGTGGTTTGAACCCGAGACCTCTGGCATAGCAGGCGAGCACTCTACCCACTGCACCACAGCGGCCACATGTGTTTACATGAAACTGTTATTTTAGGACACTTAGAAAACACTTAACAGTTTAAAAAACTAAAGGACTAGTTTGCGTTTACACAGACGGACAGACGGATAGACAGACAGACAAACAGATCGGCATGGCTTAAACGACTCAGCTCATGATCCTGTTCCTATAGGGATATATTTAGGTGGGTCTGTCACGCCCCCTTTTGGTACATTCCAGATTTTTGTTTCGTTATAAAGCTAAATATAATAAACATTTCATGTTCATGAAAGGTATAATTAATTATAAAGGAATTTCAGAAGTTTGCAAATAAATATTGGCAATATCATTAATTTATGCAACAAAAGAAAATAAAAGAACTCTCATTAGCAAAACAAATTAATTAGAATTAAATTAAAAATTAAGAATTACCATTTTCAAAAATCTGCCATTAGTATTATCTGTTCGTTTGCACTTAAATTGATGACACTTTACCACGAGGCCACTGCGAAGGTGTGCTGGTTTCTGGATTTTCTGGAATATTTTTATTTATTTTCAAAAAACTACTTTGTAGCATGCTTCTGAATGGGGATTCCCATTTAGCTTTGCAACACCAGTTTGTAGCTTGACTCATGCAAAAAAAAGGTAAAAATTCAATGCTTGAAAGCGCATTTGCATGTGTAGAAACATACCCAGTGGCGAAAATCTCTAGCGAATTGCAGAAATATGAAAAGCCGACGCTAAATGAACGAACGAGAATAATACATAGAGTTCTTGTCACTTCGAAGTTACATACAAATTAAAGTGTGCCTTATAATGGCCACTCAATTCACCCCTGAACTGGTGAGGTTCTAACTACAATTGAACTAGTGCCTTTCTGACACATTTTCCCTAGTTGTAAACATGAAATTTTGCTCACTAGTTATTGATTTCCCTACGGTTTTATATGGAGGTGGCGTTGAAAATCAACTACATAAAAACAGCCCAACGAGAAGAGGGAGCTTCGGTATGAAAAAAGCCCTGAAGACGCAGGGAGAACTTCTATAGGTACTACACTGCTCCTTCAACAGCCTGATGTGTTCACTGCGTGTTCAGCAAATATTTCAGTACACTTGATGTCTTCACTGCGTATTGAGTAAATTTTTCAGGCAATGATTTTTGAATCCAGGTTTCAGGGTATTTTTCATACTTAATATTCTACTGAATACGCACCTCCTTACTTCGCATACTGCGGGGTAGAGCTGCAAAACTATCGATGGCACTATCGATAGTATCGATAGTTTTTTTCGTGTCACTATCGATAGTTTTTTTCCACTATCGATGGTTATCCCTATTCATTCTTGTAGTTTTGTCCCAAGAGAAGAATACTGAATGTTAGGGAGGAGTTGGATTTCGATATCAAATTGGTCAAATTAATACCCCAGCGGGTTATGGGGCTTAGAATATACCCGTGGTAAGGAATGTCTGTCGTAAGAGGCGACTAAAATCCACGCTTCTAACGATATACAACTTGTAGTAATTGAACCACACCTCGCTAAATGATATCTGGTCAATGTCAAAAAAAAATTTTTTTTTTTTTTACAAAAATTGCAATCGTTTGTGCTTGACGAAGTTTAATGGCTGGACCCGAATTGCAGAGAGCGAGAGAGTGAGTATTTGGAATTTTCTTTGTTATTCAGTTAACATATTAACACTCTCTTATAGATCATACATAGCAGTGCTGCTACTGGCATAAAAATATAACCAACAAATTGTTTAATAGTAACAAGAAATTGGTTGAAGATTTGAACGAACATTTTGTTATATCAACAAATATCATGGTTAATATAACCAAAAACACTGTCTAATATATCAACAATGGTAATGGTAATACATATTAAACAAAATTCACATTGATTCCATTTCAAGTGTGAAATTAGTACTATTAACCAACTTTTGGTTGATTTTTCTCTCAGTGTAAGTGAAGTATCTATTTCTTATTTGATCTTTTATTTAATTATTGTTTTGCGTAAAAAGTTAAAGACTTTTTGGAAAGAAAACTGTAAACAAAACCATCCCTCTTTTTATTTTAGTGAAATATTCATTCGACTTTCGAAACATCGAGTGGTCCGACTATCGATGGTTTTGCAGCTCTACTGCGGGGGTTAATTAATGGGGATTGTTTTATAATTTGAAGTCTTTGTTTATTTGTCTATATTTCTATTTGTTTATTTATTATACATATTTAGTACTTAATTTCGTCTTGCTTCTGCGCGTACGCCGGTTATTGTCACAAAAAGTTTCCATATATGTATGGATGTATATTCCCTGCGCGGAGAGCAGACTTTCTAAAAGACAGCAGAGAATTTATTGGGTAATAAATATTAACAAATCATAGATATTATGTTTGTATTAATGCGAAATTTTCATAATACAAAGTCTAATAAAACGTAAGAGAAACGTGTATGCATAAATAAATAAAATTTTGCCATTTGGAGTTTTGTTTTAAGTGATTTCATCTTTCAGTGACGTTGAAGCCAAAATGGTTTCCTGGTATTCATGTGGCAAAGAAGTGTACATACATATGTCACTATCAGAGAGTCACCTTGTCAAACTCATTGTGCTTATAACTAAAATTTTACCAAAAAATGCATTAGCTACCATATGCTATCGTGCTATTTTCGTTAGCAATTGTTTAGAAAATATTTTATTAAATACAAAATCAATACTATATACAGTTTTCAACAATCCACCTTCGATCCACCTTATTTAAATCCAGGGACCGTAACGGTTATGAGTTATAGCCAAAAAGTTGATTTTTAGCAATTATTTTCTGAGTTTTATTTTCAGAAAAAAAATTTTTGTTTTGGTTTTTATATTTCGATCAGAAAATAAAAGTTATTTCTTTATATTTATTTTTCGATTTTTTTTTTATTATTTTCTGATCGAAAAATAAACTCAAAAAATAACCTTTGCTTTCTAATCGAAATATAAAACCCAAAAAAAATTTTTAAAAATCAATTTATTAAAAAAAAAAAAATGAAAAAATAAAAGTTGATGTACCTACAGGTAGTCTGTTTTGCGGTGATTATATCTGTGTACTTCTTTTGCATTTAGCATTTCTCCTTCAGCATGATTTTTTTTAGTCAAAATTTTAAAAATAACGATTATTTGCAATCCGTGCTTAAATCCAATTAAAACGGTATCGCAATATTCACTCTTATTACGGTTGTCGTCGTCGACACTCACTCGACGCTGTCGGCGACGACTTATCAAAATCGGTATTACGTATGGTAAAGTCGATAACTTGTGACAACTATCGAAACATATTTGGTATCAGCTAAGTCGACGTCGACGTCGACGGTCACTCGTTGCCATTTTCGTCGACGCTGTGTTTAATGGTGACAAGAAGAAAATTTAGTATGTATGCATTTTTGTTTTTAAATTTTTATTACGGGAGTGTTAAAATTAGTAGAACTAACATCCGCAGAATATTTCCTGCTAGTTTCATTGAAAAATTCCCACTAGTTTAAAAATAAATTCGGTGAGCACACATACCGAAGCCGACTCAAAGGTTTTCTATGGGGTACGATACTAACTAATTTTGTACAACATTGAGAAGCAATCACCATTAAATTGAATGCCTTGGCACCTCCTTTAAGAAAGATTAGGAGAAAACTAATTTATTAAATATATATGTACATACATATGTATATATGTATTTCAACTAAAATTATTTTTATTTTATTTCTTAATTACTCGAGCACTTCATTGCTATATTCATCGCAAAATACATTTATAATAAAGAAATAAATTATCAAAATAGTACAGATTAAAAATACGGAAAAAATTGCGCACAGATTGTAAATAAAATCAAAAAGCTAGTGCAGAAATTATAGGGATGGTACTTTCGTCATTCGGTTTACCGATAAACAGTCGACGTCGTCTCAATACGCTTAGCTAATACCGATTTTGCGTCGATGTGACGACGACGTCGAGGTGACGTGATGTCGACTGAAAAGTGACAACGACGTCGACGACGACAACCGTAATAAGGGTGATTGTTTCTTGTTGGAATGTAATTTGAGTGCTTATTGATTTTGTATATAAAATTCTATGCAATTATAATGGTATTTTATATATGCATATACAAATATTTATTTCTTTATATGTATGTATGTATGTATGTATGTATGGTCATTGTACACATATTATTAGCCCCGTGACATCTCTATCCGCGCTTAGCAGTCCATACAAGTATACACTTAAATAAAAACAGGGCTATAATATGAGCTAATTGTTTATCAATTGCAGAAATATTCTATTGTGCAATGTGCACCTACATACTTATGTAGTATGTTTGTATGAATGTATTTTGTAATTTAACACATTTCCTGCTATTCTATCGACTTTTACTTTTAAAAAATTAAACTTTTTCAATAACATATTGATATGTACATAGTATAATAATAGTGGTAGTATTAATTCATTTACAGACACAGAGCTTGAAATTTCTCAACTATTTACTGGTTTTTTTAATTTTGAATTGAATGACTAAAAAAAAGCATCCTTATATCATGTTCAGACATAAAAATTAATTAAGTCAATTGGGTTTGATTGAACATCTCTAGATTTGGTGTTCAGACATATTTAATTTACTTGGCCCATTTAACAGGTCGGCTCAAGATACATACACACTAGGGATTCCAATTTTTCCGATTTTTACGATCCCGGGATTTTCGGTATTTTATTTTATAATCCCGGGATCCCGGGATTTATCCCGGGATTTGGACTTTAATTACACAGGCCGAAAAAATTTTCAACAAATTTTCTAACTCAAATAAAATTCTACTTTTCTAAAGGATTTCGGTGCGCTGATTCTGAATCTGAAGTCGGATTTTCGGTAATATGTATAGGTTTTGAGATATTCATGTCCAAAGAGGCGAAAAATGCGATTTTTTGCTATATTCACTGCTCAATCTGTTAAATTACTTACTTTCATTAAAAGATGATTGCAGCTATTGAAAGAACGATCATTTCTCTTGAAAACAGCGCTTTGCTTTTTCGGGTATCTTATTCAGATATCTACGTTGTCTTCAAAAGAAATGATCGTGCTTCCAATAGATGTAATCAGTTTTTAATGAATGTCAGTAATTTTAAAAATATTGAGGTGTGAATATGGCCACAAACTGCGTTTTTCGCCTCTTCGGACATGAATATCTCAAAAACTACACCGAAATCCTTTTGAAACGTAGAATTTTATTTCTGTTACAAAAATTTTTCGACCAGTATTATTTTCCAACATTTGGGGTTGAAAAAAGTAAATAAAAGTAAAAGTAAATATGAAAAAGTGTATTTTTATGTAGAATGCTAGAAAAATAAAAAACACCATGCTAAACAAGTCTGCGATACTTGTCTTATTTCTACTCGTTTTTATTCAGTGATACGCAAATTGTATAAGTCCAAAAAGCGAAGAAAATTGTGTAAGTCCAAAATATTTACATGAACACAAATTTTTTTTTTTTCATTTAGAAATTTTTTTATTTTTTGTTTTTTGTCTCTCCTACAAAGTTTGAAAAAAGGACTTACACAATTTGCATTCTAAGCTAGCGAAATACATTTTTAGAGAAGCGCTACAACTTTAAAATGCAAAGAAAAAATAGATTTTTATTGCCATTTTTTATTATTTCATTAGTAACAAAATAAAATAGGAATGTAAAATCATTCGTATTATTTAATAATACCTAAGAGTTACTTTAAAAAGCACAACCAACAACGAAAATTACAAACATTTGGTGAACAAAACATTTGCCTTTGCAGTTGGTAGATACTTTTAGGATATTAATAAAAAGGCTTGCAATCATTTGATAATTTCCAATAGAAATTTTTTTAGAATTTAACGACGAACTTTGTTTAAGCGAATATTTCCAAGCTTGCCGAAAAATTCAGAAAATTAATGCAACTTCTGAATAGATAAATATCGGAGGCAAAATTTTGATATGAATTCCGAGTATGCAGCTGCGTATTTAATTTTAGTAGAGTGTTGTAAGACTATCAAGTCTAATTAAAATTTTGTTTCCATTTTCTTCCATTATGTACTTTCCGTGTGGGAAAATTCCAAAAAACATTTGAGAAATAAATGACCAAAAATCACGAAATAGAAATTATCAAATGAATTTTGCCACAAGCTAAAAGCTTTAAAAAATACCTAACGTACGTTTCCCTACAACGCGTACTTCAACACAAAAAATTTAATTATTAAAAAAAAATCAAAAATTGTAATCCTTATTTTGACTAATCGACTTTTTTATTCTAGCAAAAATGTCGCACTTTCTTCCGGCTGTCACATTTTTTTGTTCTCTTCCACACAGACTCAACACTTTTTTAGGGATGTTTGTTCTATTGACGAAATATAAAACTGGCCCGACTACGGGCAACATTTTCTGCTCTTAGCACAAGTAAAAGGTTGCATTATTTTTGTTTCATTCATCACATGAAAAATGCAACACTTTGATACGACACAGGACACATGTTGATAATGCTGCAATGTAATAATGCAACATTTTCATTCAGAATAGGAAATGCTGTTAGTATACAGATCTGAGACCAATAAAAATTATATAAAATATAACTTTTCTTTGCTATAATAGCGGAATATTCTCTCTTTATCTTATCCCGAAAATCCCGGGATAAAATTCTAGCTATCCCGGGATTTTCGGGGAGTCAGAAAGGGCGGGATCCCGGGATCCCGGGATCCCGGGATTGGAATCCCTAATACACACATACACACCGTGAGCTGAATATCAAACTCTCGTGACCTAAATGTCAAAACTGCAAGGAGGACGAAATAATTTGACATTCAGCTCACAACTTTTACCAATCGTAAACACGAATGCATGTATAGAATAAGCAGAAATAAAGAAAAGTTTGATAGGTGATGAAGAAGAACAAGAATTCAGCTGATCTGACGAAACAACCTGTATAGTGGACACTGACGCTAATGACATTTCTCTGAACATGACATTTAATTTTGCTTATGAAACAACCCTTCTAACAGGGTTGCATGCAGAATTGTTCTTCATTAGGAACTCATTAATTTCTAATGAAGCATTAACTTAGTCAATTTTTGTATGATAAATTGAGAATCATTGGGCTTGTAAATTGAATGAAGGCTCTTAATTTTCAATTAAGGTTGTGTCTGAACATAACATTAGGTATTAATGTACGTATGTATATTGTACACAAATTTTTCAATTTTGAGCTTGTAATGGTCACTCAATTGATCCCTTATGGACTGGTTAGATACTCACTAGTTATTGATTTATCTGCAGGTCATTGTTAATATATGTACATTAGTAAGAGGAGGCACATACCCTGTATTTCACTGGTTCAAGATAATTTTTTTGTTTGGTTATTTTGTACATAAATTCATTTTAAGTTCAAAGCCTCAGAAAGGAACTACTGATAAAGCGCATTTCTTCTCTTTCTTTATCTTACACAAGAACTCAATAATAAATACGAGGGCTGAGCTGCAAAATTAGCTGCCTATGTTTGCAAAATTATTGCAATTATGCAGCTGTAAATTATAATGTTTTCGGAATCAATACTTACCGAATTATCAAACAATATGCACGTATGTATATTTATAACAACAACGACAGATATGATGTTATCAAAATAAAAGAAAGCTAAAAAGACAAACAAAATCAAAGAATTATAAAAAGAGCTTGCATTAAGTAAAATAAATAAATAAAAAGAAGAAAAAAATCGCTCATGTATGTATGTATACAGGTACGTACATATGTAGCCGTGAAGAGAGCACTTGATATGAAAGCAGGCCTAGTAATGGGCGAGTCCAAGATGTTTAAACAATCGAGATCGCCATCATTGCAAATTACAATCGAGTCAAAAGTTGACTCGCTCCTCGACTACACAACCGAGATGTTTTTGCGATTTTTCCGGGTCGGCTAGTCGGAGGTTGTTTCTTGTTTCGATGATATGTTTTAGTTGATAAAATAAACTGAATGAGTGTTGTTGTTGAAGAATGTAGAATTTTTAATAGAAGTGAGGCAAATACATAAATAAATGAACCTAACTGAAAAATATGCTATGCAAAGACGGCAATATATTTGTAGCATTCTGTATATATTTTTAAACTTTGAGCAGCCCTGTTTTAAAGCAATTTTGATATTCAAGCGGCTACAACAAATGTTATGGATTTTTTGCAGCGAGTCGGAGATGTTACTTTGAAAACGAGAAAATCGTTGGCGAGTGCGAGATGTTTTAGCGATTGTTTCGACTGACGGCCATTTACGACTTGACTCGAATACGAATGAAAACCATCGAGAGCATTCGAGATGTTTCAACAATCGAGAGAATCGAATAAAACATCTCGGACCCGCCCATCACTAAGCAGGCCAGTCAAGAAACTCAAGCCAGTGACTGCACAAGAGTTATAACGGCTGTATTATAATAATCTTATTACAAAAACAAAAGTTGCATATGCAGATAAAGATTGCCGAACGCATGCACGATAATGAAATGCCAGAGAATTTGTTTTTAAGAAGTCAACAAGAGCTGACGAAGGAGTTTCAAGAGCCAAGTAAATAAATAAAGGGTGCATAACAAAATGGTACACCCTGTGCACTAAGAAATATGTATGTATGTTGATAGAATTACGAAAATTGCATTAATTAGGTAATGAGTTAAATAGAGCGGCAATTGAGTGGCTTAACTGAGTAGAGCAATGGATGAATGAATGGCTCAGTCACTTGCTCACAGAACATAAAATTATACTCAAACACAGCTTATGATTGATCACTCGCTCGTGCTTTTAGCAACCGCCGGGCGGTCACACATACATACATATGTATGTTTCTCCAAATCACTACAAATTTTGTTCAAACAATTCTTGTTGATTTTAGCGCGACTCGACACAATCAGCCGAGCTCTTAAACTGCCGGTCAGCGATGGTGATCTTGCAGTTAGTACTGTGCCCAGAGATGTCGGATGGGAGAGAGAGAGAGGGTAGTCGCGCACGTTTATTGTTTATATGCTATTGTTAAATGGTTGCAGTTATTATTTGCTCAACATATGTCGAGCTTAAGTGTTGTGAGTTTGTTGAGCGGTGCCACATTTAAATGCATTTAAACAAAATACCAATAAGAAACAGAGAAACAAAAATCGTGCGCGCTTATAATTTCAAAAACTGTGTCGACGACTGTGCGTGTTTGTGTTGTGTGTGAAATCGCATTCCGCATATGAATATTCCATTACAATTCTCTTTGAAGTTGATTTCATTTGTGTTTACGAAAAAAGAAAAAAGAATTTTAGTAAGAAAAATATAAAAAATAATGCAAGAAATTGAATTGGAAAGTATTTATGCAGCCATACTAGAAATTATACAAAAGACTTAAGCAACGAACTCGACTGGGGCTTGGTGTGTATGTAAATAGTTGTTGCGCATGCGCAAAATATTTGAACGAAAATTTGGATTCTGATTTAAATCAGTAAATTGTTTGCATACTATTTATTAAAATTTTAAAAAATTTATCTAGGTATCTACTCTAAAAAACTGAAACAGTGCAGAAGTGCAAAGAAAAACCAAGAAGATTGCGAAATCTAATATTTGGTTTATATTTAAACGAGATAAAAAAAAAACTGTGTAGTCTTTGTAGTTTTTCGATTTATTGTTGTTATGGAAAAATACCATTAAAAATTTCTTATGGAAAAAATTGTGTGCAAATACGGGGCAAGAATTTGTATTAATTTTCTTCGGTCAACTGCAATATGTACCTACTGTTAGCTGCATAAGCAATCACATTCAGTTTTACGTATATGTAATGTACTATGCATATATCTATGTATATATATACATATGTATGTACAAGAAAAATAAAGCAAATATTTTTAGCAGGAATTTTACGCAAAATTTATGCTTGAAAAGACGGCTTTAAAATGCTAAAATAAACAAAATTCAAAAACCCCCAAAAATAATACATATGTACATACATACATATTTACGCCTCAGCCAGAGCAGTTTTTTGCAGTCTAATTAACATCTGTTAAAAACAATTCATCCATATCGAGTCAAAAATAAAAAATAAACAACAAGAAAAACATCTAAAAGAAACCCAAAAATAAGTGAATTTCCATAAAGCCTTCATTCAACTGGTTAGTTAGTTGGTCAATGCACCAGCTGTCGCCACCACGCCTACCTTTGCTGCTCTACCCCTCTCGCAGCCAATTCACAGCCGTAGTACACGTTCGTCCACAAGACGAAATCGACAACGTTCAGCAGCAGCAGCAGCAGCCGAATTAACAAGTTAGCAGCCAAATAAATAAAGAAAAAAACAAATACATACAAAAAAGCCAAGGAACTTTTGTGCTGCATGCCACTCGGTCGATTGTGCAACAACATCACCACTCTACAACAAAATAACTAAACAAAAAACAAAAAAAAAAACAGTGCAAAGAAACAAGAAGATAAATTAAAAAAAAAACGAAACGTGAACAATAATTAAGTAAATAAATTACAAAAAACAAAAGCAATAAACGTAAAAACAACAAAAATAATGACAAACAAAAATACAATCAATTCGCATGTGAAGAACGCTTTATTGAATTATTCGCAATTATCTGTGTGACTTGTGCGTTTTTGCGCATTTTTGGCAGCGCTGCCGCTCAGCCCGCGCCACTTGCCTCTGCCCCAAAACCGCAGACTACGGTCCACCTGCTATATGTACACCTTTACTGTTTTGTGTGCTGTTGTGTGTGTTTGGCATATTGCACAATCCTTCGAATACGACAACAAAAATAACAACAACAACGTCATTAGCCAACAACAATAACAATAAACGCTCTTGAGCAAAATTAATTTTTTTTTGTTAAATTCTGCATGTGTGTGTTCATGTGTGCACGTATGCTTGCTTACAGGCAGCCCCAGCTACTAAGCCACTTTATTACTTCAATCACAGTGCACTGCGCAGCTGCAAAAGCTTCTTAGCTTGCACCGCGTCTGAACAAATATCGCAAGTACATATATGTATGTATTTATACTTAGTACATATACATATTTATGTATATATGAAGCTCTTTCTGCATTCAAAAGGCCAATAAGGCAATGAGCAATATTGTTGTTGTAATTATATATCTACATACATATGTACATATGAATGTATAAACATACTATAAGCTGTAACTAAATACTATTTAGTGTAAACAGTGTTCATGTATCTATGTCAGTGCACTTGTATTTGTGTCCAGTTTGAAATTGTATGCCAAAAAAATAATAAAAAAAATTAAAGAAATCAAGTAAATGAGAATGTGCATAAATATAAGCATTTAGTGCGCTTGTTGGTATTGGTTTTGTAATCGTAAGAAGCTACAATAAAATTCAGGCGAGTGGAAAATCAGGAATACATATGTACATATGTCCATACATACATATGTACAAAAACTTTTCGAAAACTGAAACAGAAAAGCAGAAAAATAATACAATATTTCAATTAAATAAAGTTAGAGATGTGAAACTGAGAAGAACAAGAAATTAGAGAAAAAAAAATTTAAGTTATAAATATTAATAATATCTTAATAAATTATAAAACTAAACACTAAAAAACAAAAAAAAAATATAAAACTTTAAACCAATGTGTCTGTACACACTTCTACATCTAGATCTATACCGTACACACAAATATACATAAATACCAAAATAAATAAAAAAACTGTATACCCATATATATGTACATATTTTAACAAATTTGTATTTTTTCGTGTTAATTTATAAAAAAAAATCGCCAAAATTGCTGTGCTACTTTGTTCCAGGATTATGGGGTACATCATGCGCCGCTTTCTGCGGTCGGCTATGATCGTCTTCAGCTGGTTCGTTGTACCCTACAGTCGCTTTACGAACATCAAAGTGAACCGTAAAAAATTACCGCCCATACGTAGTCATCTGTTGGAAATACCCGCTGTCGATTTGGCCAAACTCATTCGCACAGGAAAGGTGAGCCTCTGCTTTCTTGTTGTTACTATTTATTTATTGTTGCTATTTGTTGACAATTTTTATGATATTTACATACATACATACATGTGTGCATAGCAATTTACGAATTGTGCGAAAAAGATGATGAATGTGCAAATTTTTTTAGAAATGATCTTTCTATTATGTCATAATAGATTTAGTGTTAAGGATGATAAAATGAAGTTATCTACCTCACGTTAATAAATAACGTTGAGTAATTTAAGCTCTTAAATCACTTAAATTCTTTCGATATTAATTTTTATTATAGTAGTTTAAAGTTCGATGTTTTTTTTGTATGTATTAATCACAATCGCTTCGATATCGTTAACAACCAGTTCTAGCGGGAATTTCCCGTGTGTTTAAGTCATAAACATTGTGTCACATAGGTGAGGTTTACTTTATGGGAAATTAAGTCAAAACAAACGCAAAAAGTGGAATAATTCTTCATTAAAAAAAGTCATTGACCACAATAAATCACATATTCAAGTTAATTTTTATAATTTTTAAATTTTTCCAAATTAATTTGCGACATTCTTGAATGAAAAATAACAAAGCCCAGGCAGACGACAAAACGGGTAAAGCTATAGTATGACATTCACCTTCAACTGATACATTTTAATGAGAGTAAAGTACTGACTCATCAAAAAGGAAGTTACTGATTACTAAATCGATGTATTGTGGAACGAATTTCCGTCATCCCTTGTTAAGTTTGATTTGGTTATAAACTGGTTTCGGCTATGTGCCATCTTCAGTATCATCGAAAAGCAAACAACAAAAAAGATATTACTAAATCCTTTACTGCCAGGGCAAATACAAAATTTTATGCTGTTACATACATACATACATATGTATGTATATCCTAAACACTCATTTGACCTTCAGCTTAACTTCCTGACTTTGAGCCGAGCACTTAAATTTTTTGTTTTCCTCTTTCGCTTAGCACTGAAAGCTGACATTCAGTTATTGTAAGTGCTTGGGTTACAACAAAAAAGTTTAATTAAGATTTATTTTCACAAATTCGTTTATATTAAAACGCAGATATATGTATGTATGTATATTTTCTGTCAGAGCTGTTAAGCGCTGATTTTGTTGAGTAATTAAGTACATAGTAAATGTGTTTTTTTGTTTTTTTTCTTTTTTAATTTGGTGAATATGACTCCAATGGATATTTAAGCCGTTTACTCTACATTGAAGTGTTAAATTTTTCTCTAAAATTGGCAGGTAAGACCTACGGTTTAATGCCGATTTTGCAAACAGTGTCTGATCCAGTTCTAATTACACTGCTCTACAGCCAAAAAATACTCTGAACGCGACCATCCTATCTATATGTAAAATCGGTCGCTGATTCCGAAAATCGGGTTCATTTTTAATTCTATGGGAAGGTTTTTCAGATATCGGTAATTTACCGTTATTTGGCCAATGGCTCCACTTAATCCTGAATGTCTCTTTAACGGAGTGAGCTATCTAAATTTCCTTTTCATGGCTCCTATAACATTTTTCTCTAACTCTTATAGTTTCTGAAATATTGACGATTAAATTTGAATTTTTTAGATTTTTTACGATTTTTTGAAGAAATAATTGATATTGTCAGGCAATATCTTTAAAACCAATGTTTTCACCTTCAGTTTTACTCCGATTTTACTTACGATTTTCGGAATCAGCGACCGATTTTACATATATATAGGGTAGTCACGTCCAAAGTACAGACAACAAATTTCATTTTGTGATCCAGTGTTATTATAAATCATTAATACACAAATAGTTATGAACTAATTGCAAATTCTTTTTTTTGTACTGAAGTACTTGTACTTGTACTGGAATGTTGAAGTACTGGGGTAGTGGTACTTGTACTTGTACTGGTACTTGCACTTTACAGGTCTGGTATGTATGTACATTCGATAATCACTTAGTGATGGTCGAGATGCCTGAGCTGTTTTAGAATTGCTTTGAAAGCGCGAGGAACCGTTGGTGAGTCAAATATATTTTAACACGTTTGCGAATGAAAATCATCGGCAGCATTGGAGATTTTTGTGCAATCGAGAATTTCGAATAAAAGATCTCGGACTGTAATCACTATTTAACAGCTCTAGCCCATAAATGTGCTTTTGTTCATTTAATCATAGATAAATATTTTTCATCTCAATTAAGCAAGATCTACTTACATACATTTAATTGTTACAAAATTATTAAACACAATTTAATAAGTACATACACACATATGTATGTATGTATGCATATAAATACGCACATATTAACGTACTTTGTATATACATATATATGCTTTATTTTAACGCGCTTAATTGCCCTTAATTACTTATGATTAAGTACATACATATGTAGGTATTTAAAGATTAAAAAAGCCAGCACTTTTAGCGAACACTAAAAATAGCAATGACTTTGCAAATATTAATTTTTTACTTTTGTACTTTTGCATGTAGCAAAGTTTGACTTAAATTTTAGTCGAAAGAGAGGAAAAATACTTAGAAAAGTTTATGAATAAAAGACATTACCCTCTGGCTACCTACTGTTTCCGTATCCTAATAAGTGCTAATTGAAATGTTTAAAAATATATGTATATTACCTACTTATTTGGAATGATTTGCAGTATGTGAAGCTAGTTATGTAGTGGTATTAGTAAAAAGAAGTAACGAAAAGTGAAAAACATAAGCACATACATATGTATGTACATATTTATATATTAAATAAACTTATAATTAAACGTTTAATTAGCTGAAATGCGAAAAATATTGCTAATAAAACATTTAGCATATTATTTAGCCAAATAAACAAAAATAAAAACAAACACAATAGTAATAGGAAGTAAAATTTTACGAAAATACTACATTTTTTTATGAATTTTTCCATCTATTATTTTTAATAACAGATGTACTAATTATAGGTTACAATGTGACAATACATATATGCGAGTCCAAAAGTAATTATGGAATTAATTTAAAAAAATCAAAAAACGATTTTTTCAGTCTCGCCCCTCAGTCAGTAATACCACACTGTACTTTGGTTCCGATTGAAGAGAGGGGTCAGTGATCAGGTTGCACTATGAAGATTAAAAAATCAAAAATATTCTATAGCCAGTTTTGAATTCTGTTCACAGCAGAAATAGCGCGGTTAACTAGGATTTGAATATGGAACTAATTTTATGTCAATTTCTAAGCCAATTTCTAAGTCAATTTCGTATATAATGGCCGATAACTGGTCCAGGATGACTCCAGAATATTTTAAAGAATAGCGACGATATTTGAGTCTAATTTTTGGTTTATACATGTCGAAACAGTTGACACTGCAAAATGAAATGGCTTCACACTGATGTCCTCTAGGTAGGTAAAATCTTTCATTTGATACCCATATTGCCTGAAAATGTTTTGGGGCCATCCGAGACCACATTTTTTCCGTTAACCAGGGACCCGGTTTTTAAATTTTTTTTTACACTTGTGGACCTATCCAACTCCATAAAAATATCACTAGTAATCAAAAAAAAAAAACCGCCTTGAAGAGCATAATTATTAAATTTTTTTAGAAATATTAAGGTATGTCAGCCTTATATTAGACTTTACTTCACTTAAACTTGATGAGCTCGTCCAAATGTTAGCAGGTTTTTAATCAGAATGTGTTTTTGGAAACCGCATTAAATTACGCAACTTCCTGATTAAATTAAAAAAAATGTCCGCGATCCGAAAGATTATAATGCAAGAAGTTGAAAATTCTTGAAAAAAAATGTTCACTAGGCTGCGATATTACCATCTCTGGGAATGTACTAAAAAATCGAATACGCCATTTGCTTTAGCGGTTAGCTTTACGTACGGCTAGACATATGTATGTAAATTGTTTCTCTTATGCAAAATCAAAAATTCTTTTTTTTATTCATAAACATAAACATACCTTGAAATTCTTGAAAATTGCGCGGTTTTTGGTGTAGCTCCATTCCAGTTTTTCCAAAAGTGAATTTTTTTTTTAGTTTACTTACCCTATTTTCATATTCCGATGTCGGAGAGAGGATCTGAGAAGGTTTAAAGAAACTCATACAAAAAAAAAATGCAACTACCCTGTAAAAAAGTGTGCGACGAGTCTCTAAAAAGATTTGTCCGGGAGCGCTCTCTTTCGGGTACAATTAGTCTACAATTGTTCCCAATTGTACCCGAACGGGTACATATGTATACTAATTGTAGACGAATTGTACCCGAAAGGGTATCAAACGGGTACAATTAGTCGCACAAATGTATGTGTCGCATTTGCTACCTGTTCGGGTACAAAACGGGTACAATTGTGCGCTTTTGCTACCCGTTCGGGTACAAACTGGGTACAATTAGTCTCTTCATAGGACATGCTCAAACAAAAGAGAACACTTCAACCCATATAAAGAGATACAAATGGGTAGTAATCGCATGCTCCCTTGCGAGTTGTCCCGGATGTATCCCGGAGTGATCGCATTTTTTGCAGGGTAATATTTACTATGTATGTATGTGTGTATGCGTAGTACGCATGCGTACATATGGATTTATGGATTACTTTATGAGTATATGCTATGCAATTATTTATGCATTTACAATATAAATTTTCCATACATAATTAGGTAATTGGGCTGCTCTTCACGCTCAATGATTTTTTGATTGCTTTTGGGGTCGAGCATGCTTTTACCCATTAATGAAAATAATATGCACATAGATACATATGTATGTATATTATATCTTATTAATACTGGATACTTTTGAAATATGTACGTGCATATGTAAACACTTTCATATAAATATATGTATATCGTAATATAAATACGATCCGTCTTTATACATACATACATAGTTCCATTGCAATTAGGAAGTGTGCACATTAGGGTGGTCCTAAAAAGAATGGAGACAAATTGTATATCATATTTCTTGAACCTCACCCCCTATATCGATGCTAATATAGTCGAAGATACCAAATATAAATTTTTGTCCTGATCGGAGACGGCTAAGTGGTGTCACACAAAGGTCAAAGTTCAGAAAGCTCTACACCTAAAAAACAACTTACTCAGATTATGGAAAAGTGGGAATGATTCGGCGCTAAAGACATATTTCCATATTTTGATGTACGATTTTCTTCAAATCAAGGAATAAAAACCACGTTTTAAAGAAAATTGTACATCAAAATATGGAAATATGTCTTTAGCGCCGAATCATTCCCATTTTTCCATAATCTGAGTAATTTTTTTTTTGAGTGTATGAAGACCAAAAAAATAATTGTTTTATGTCTAATGCCCAAAATCGATAGTCCTGTACTCGATGATACCAAATTAAAAATGTTGGTCCCGAGAAGACGGTGTCGCACAGGTGTCACCGACATCCCTTAACCGTCTCCGATCGGGACCAAAATGTATATGTGATATCTTCGACTATATTAACATCGACTTAGGGGATAACAATTTGTCTCCATACATTTGGGGATCACCCTAATGTACTTAGCCATATACATTGTAAATACTTACATACCTTGCAAAAATGTTTTGCTTATTGTTGACAAATCAGGTCTAAAAAAGGAGTACGCTGGCAGCGATGCTTCTGTTTTGCACTCACTCTGTCTGCTCATAACTTTCTAATACTTATCTAGGCCTCATTTCGCATGGCGGATAAGCATTTGGAATAAGGTGTGCTCTCAGAGAGAGAGAGAGAGAGAGTACTCCTTATGGCCTGATGACATCAACACAGGAAAATCAGCCTTATTTTAAGCCTTACGACATACAAATTTGCCACCCTTATAATTTTCAGGCCTTATTTCGTAGGCCTTTAAATCAGCTGTTTTAATTCTTAAATAAGGCTTAGATTTTTTGGTGGGTTTATATGTAGATATGTACATATTATGTGTGTATGTTATACTTTTTTATACTCAGCTGTACTAGTACACAGAGTATTATAGTTTTAATCACATAACGGTGGATTGTAACAGAATGAAATAATCGAGATAGATATAGACTTATATATATCAAAATGATAAGTGTGAAAAGAGAAATCGATTGAGCCATGTCCGTCCGTCCGTCCGTCTGTCCGTCCGTCTGTAAACACTCTAACTCGTGCAAAAATTGAGATATTTTGATGAAATTTGAAATGCAAGTTGGTATCGAGACTGGGACGGTTGGTATTGAAAATGGGCGAAATCGGACCATGACCACGCCCACTTTTCCTATATAGAAAAAATCGGAAATTTGGTATCTCAGTCACTAATATAGCTTTAGCGATGAAATTTTACCCACGTGTTGAGCTCAGGCCCCTAGGAAGAAATTTAATGAAATTTTGGAAAATGGGCGGTGCCACGTCACTTATTAAGGGTCAAACATAGAAATTTTTATATGTCATAACTCAGAAACCGTTGAAGATATATCGATCAAATTTGGTACGCGTGATATACTTACCTAGGCAAACGTTTGCACGGAAAATAGTTAAAATCGGTTGACGGCCACGCCCACTTTTATATATGTATATTACAAAGTGACCTAATAAAAACATTTTAAGCCATATCTCTGTCAAATATAAAGATATATCATTGAAATTTTGTGGCATGAGTTCAACTATGGACATAAAACAAAAAACACAAAAATTTTGGAAAATGGGCGTGGCACCGCCTCTTTATAGACAAAGGAATATACGAGATTTCTTAGTCTTAACTCGACAAATAATTGAGATATTATGACGAAACTTAGTTTATATGCTTTTATAACTTGTGTTAATAGCCACGCAGAAATTTATTGAAATCGGTTTATGACCACGCCCACTTTTTAACAAAGATATTTCTGGAACACCCTTTAGGAATTTGTAACGTGACATCTTTGCAATTAGAAGTCATAAAGGAATGAAATTTTGCACAAAGAATAATATTCATATGCTTAGTTGGATGACTGATAAAAACTTTGAAAATGGGCGTGGCTACGCCCACTTTATGCAGCACTCGCTTTATATAAACTCCATAAAACGCAAACAATGAAAACATACAGCTGAGTATCTAATGTTCGATTCCACTCGAACTTAGGCTTCCTTACTTGTTTGCTATATTTTTTACAAGTCAACTCGATCAGCGTAGCGAAACGAAATCTAACTTCATTGCCAAATGCAGTGGTTGAAAGCTCACTATGTATGACAATATGTATGTATGTATGTATGTATGTATGGCATATGGCACTTATGAAATCTTATTAAGCCATGAACAAATCATATTAAGAACAGTAAAATAAAATTACAAATAGATATCTACATGCATATGGATGTGTGTATGTATTACTTCAAATGTCTATCCAAAGTTTGGTAGTGTAATTTCACTAACAAAAAGTACCTACATACATATAATATTCATACATACATACATACGTATGTTTGCTTTGGCGCATTCAGACAATTAGACGCTACTTTAATTTAAAAAATAATAAAAAATATATTCATTTTTTTTTTATTTTAATTTTGGAATTTATGTTGCAAAATGTTGCGCAGCCGCTTATGTGTGCGCGTGCGACCTCCAATGCGACATCCATGTCGTGAGAGAGCGGTGCCCTATGCTGCCAAACGAGATATGTAAATGCGTTATCTAACTCATATAACTAGTCACGGATGACTTGATTTTATCATCTAAATCTGATGAAACTGTTTCTCGTTTCTTTACTAGTAACGATAACTATAGTTAACTTTTGGCAATTTTGTTACGAGACCAGAATTATTTTGTTCATGGGATAACGACTTCTCTGCAGGGTATGCCACCACATTTTTTTCTGTTTTAATTGGGATTGTTTAAAATTTTTTATTTCAGACCGTGGTTTTTACAAAGATCTTAACACACATATGTATGTACATATGTACATACATCACACGTATGTAAATTCATGCTTGTATCAATGACAGTGGTTTGTAACCAGAGGCAGATTATCCCTAAGGCAAACTAGGCACTTGCCTAGGGGCGCGTAGTTACAAGGGGCGCGCGAGCTCAGAATTTTTAAACAAATAACGAAAATAACATATCGACGATTAAGAATTAAAGCTGATCTATAATAGATCGATAATAGATAAATCGATTATATTGCACAAGCATCGATATATTGTGCAATATTGCGCGTTTGTTGCGTCGTCAGGCTTGCCAGTACTGGCGATTTGTCGCCAAATTGGCGATTTTTTACAAACTTTGGCGACCAATTTATGAAAATTGGCGATGGCGACTTTTTTGGCGATTATCAAAATATTAGATTATACTAATAAAAAAGCAATTACTTTTTCAAGCCTTCTTCTCAAATTTTAAAAGTTTCTTCATACAAATTTGTGTCAAATTACAAAAAATTTGAGAAATAGCAATTGCTTTTTCCTTATTATTACGACCCATTATCTCCACTTTGCCAATAAATCTTACGATATATAATAATAAATAAATATATACAACATACTCTGGCAACCATTTTCTGCACACTTGAGTGCAAACCAAAATTTTGGTCTGCACACTCGCCTATCCACGATACGACGGTCTGTACAACTTTGATACCCTACGGGACAGTGAGCTTCAGCTGACACCGCACGTGCTGTTCATCGCTGACATATGTTTTGTGCATCGTCGACAGCACTTTCTTAAGGGCCTTGTGAGAAAAGTGATGCCTGGCTTTGCGTACGTGTCATCTTGCACCACCTTCTCTGTTATGTACTTTGGCTATCTATTCAAAATAGGTTTGTCTCTTTTACTCCAATCACAAGTGATCAAAAACAATAGCACTCTAGTTAGCGGCATAGTTTATATCTATAAGTTGCGACACTCTCAGCTGATCGTTTGGCATGTTGTGCCTGTCACCATGTAGTGCTGTGCAAAAGTTACAAAAAAAAAAATTGAAATGAATTTTGAAATCGTTAAATCTTTAAAATTATTGGGTGAATTGAATTTGTAATGCTATATTTGTAGCAATAGTAACAAAAAATTAACATATTTTTGAGTTTTAATTGATTTTATTAGGAATTTTGGCAATTTTCTTGTGAAGATTTTGCTACGTTTGAATACAACACTGTGGTCGATTCTTCTTCATATTTGGTTTATTTAGTTTCCCATTCTCCCATTGACACATAATGTGCCTGTCACTTTTTGCAACAACAATTCCCATGGTTGAAATTTGTTTTGATGGGAATACAGTGAGTCACAGTGAAAGTGAGCCATCATTTATTCAGACATTTTTATTATTATTTTATACTAGCAATCCAATAAAAAAAGTTTCGTTCAATTCCATTCAGCACTTTTTGAGTGATACGGCCACAAACATACGGACAGACAGACAGACAGACAAAAATTCTAAAAATGGTTGATTTGGATTCTACTGGCTTAATAATGCTTCCCCAAATCATTTTTTTCTCGATATCTGCAATGTACAGACATCGACCTGTTACAATTTTATTATATGTAGAGATTAACAAATTATCTAAGCTTTTACATCATCTATATCTACATCTACACTAATATTATAAAGAGGAAAGATTTTGATTGTTAGGGTGTAAAACAACTAGGTAGTTAAAATTTATAGTATTATGATGGCCTTTTATGGTCGGTACAGGGGCGCCGAGAAAGTGGCTGCCTAGGGCGCTCTGGACCTTTAATCCTCCCTTGTTTGTAACACAGTTATTTAAATATTTTTTGTTTTGCCTTACTCAATGAATATCATTCGCGCAAGCTGTCATTCACCCAGCTGATATGTTGAACATATGTATGTATGTACATATGTAGATGTTTGAACACACATAAGTCTTTTCATACATATTTTTGCGTTATTAAAATACATATCGCACCCTGAATCGTAAAGTGACACAAATCAAAATTCAAAATTTTTCAGGAGAGCCAAACAACTTTTTCTTTTTTACAGGCAATGATATGGGGAAAGGCCACGTACCTATAACAGTTATTTTTTCAGTCAAAAAAGACACCGATGAAAAAGGTTTTTTGGCAGTCGCTATGGATGCATTCTGTGTACCGGTTTGTAAGAGGAACCCGATTTCGAAAAATTTTGAGTTGTGTCACTTTATGATTTAGGCTGCGATATGTACATACATATGCACATGTTACTCATTCGCCTGGGTGTTTGAACTTGCGCAATTCAATTGACTTGTTTGTGTCAAATCATTTGCTCTCTCGTTCGCCTCAGATTTGCATAAATATTTACTTTGCGAATGCGGTCGCTGCCCTAAATGTGCCTCTTGCCTTTTGAGGTCATCGTAATTCTTGTTGGTGCATGGTGATGATGTTGATGAAGGAGGCGATTGTCGTTTGGCTGCTAATTGCGAACACAAAACCGATTGTTTGAGATAAAATAGTAATAGTAGTGACTAGCCGGACCCGTGCGCATCTTGCGCAAAAAATAATAAAACATACGACGTCAGTCGATATAGTTTCTGCTCTCACGCCCATTTTAAAAAACTTATATTTATTTGGTTTTATGTCTACAGTGGAACTTATGGAATTTTCAATGAATTACTTATGTATATGTTTGACAAACATATCGCATAAAATGTTCTATTACCCTGCAGTAAATTTGTTTCACTGCTGAAGGATCAGTGATGATTCCTTGTTGAATATTCATCACTGTCGTCATAACTCAGTATATTTTTATTTGTTTTTGTTTTTGTTTTTCTGAGGAAAGCAAACCATTTATATGAAAAATTCATCAGTCTTTATATGAAAGTATTCACTGATGCTCCTCGTCATAGGTGAATTGCATCAGTGATTCATTAAGGATTCATTGCGGATTTTTACTGCAAGGTATACCTACATATATATATGTATGTGTATTATATTTTTATATATTTTACATATATTTTTATATATACAGATGTACATACGTGGTCCCTGCCGACTTGGGTAATTTTTTTTCCACACGTTTGCCTTGGCAAGCAAATCAGTAGTCCAAGCTTACTTGATTTATATGTTACAGTTCTTGAGTTTTTACTTATAAATCTTTGAAAATTTGCTCCTCTTGGCCCATTTCAGCACGTTTCTTTATAACGGCATAACGTCATTTCATCACTCGGGCTTTATTAGTGACTGAATTATCATATTTTACGTGTTTTTCTAAATACACACATATGCCTTATTTTCAACCCCAACTTTCTCTGTTCCCATTAGAATCTGTGTACCAAATTTCATTAAAATATTTCTATTTTTGCGCAAGTTAGAGTGTATACGGCCGGACGGACGGACATGGTTCAATCATTTTTTTTTTTCATTCTGATCGTTTTGATATACTCGTATATATTAGATAAGGTGGAGTGAAAATTTTTTTTGGAAACTCAATTTGTTCCAAAGCCAGAACGGCACCTTTCTATCCCAGAAATAAGCCTGTAAACTTTTATTGACCTACTCGCATGTTTGGAGGTGTCCCCAGCCCCACAAAGTTGAAAAAAATAGCACGATCTGGTACAAATGTGAAATTTCTAAAATTATGAAATCAAAAAAACGAAGTATGAGGATTGATAAACAGCCTAAGTTGAGCATTAAAGTGAATTTTTTTTTTGGAAACAAAAAAAGTTATTAAAGGTCAAAATTTATATTATGCATTTTTTAAATTGCAATTACTTAAAAATTACTTAACCGATTTCGAATGTTTGTATACCGGTGGATAGGTATTTTGATTCCCTTTAATTTGATGTACATTTTATGTGGGTTCCATAACACTCCCCGCTGCGGGTGTCAACCCCCCTTTTACCCCCCTTACTTTTCATATAAAGTACCACGCCCAATAAAACACCGTTTCGCATGCATAGCTAATTAATACCTTTAAAACGATGCCTTACTTATTAAATTTGGTAAATTATGTGAGCAGAAAAAGGGATATTTATAAAACACCAATTAGAAATAATATATATGATTTAGTAGATTTCTGAGTTTCGGAAGAGAGACTGAAAAATTAAATTAACTACGCCATTCTGGCAACTGTCTTTCCAAAGACAATTATCCTTCAAGACGAAGATGTTTTTTTTTTGTAGCATCCAATATATGTATTTTGCCAACTGTATATCTAACAATTTTGTGGTTCATTAAAAGTAATTAGTAATTAATAATGACTTAATAAACATGGTGGGCATGTATGGATTGCTCCTAGTAGTGCATCCATTTATTGTGGTACATCAATAAAGATCAAAGATCTGTAAATGATTTTCTTTTGGGGCGTACGAAATTAGTTGGTCTTGCAGTCAGGGCTAGAAAGAGTGGTTTGGAGTGGGCTAATGATATCATTTTGTATTTTTTATTTTGTATGTTGCAGCATACTTTCTGATTTCTTGAGCGATAGTACGAGTAGGTATAGTTAGGTTAGGGTAGCATTTACTATCATTCTAATGGTTTTCGATTGGAATCTTTGGAGAATCTCTATATTTGAGTTTGCTGCGGTTCCCCACAGCTGTATGCCATAGGTCCAAATGGGTTTTAAGAAAGCTGAGTAAAGCAGGAGTTTGTTGTCGATTGATAGTTGGGAGTTTCGATTCATGAGCCAATGAAAATTCCTTAGTTTTATACCAAGAGCTTTTCGTTTGGTGAATGTGTGGGTTTTCCATGTTAGTTTTCTGTCGAGGTGCATACCAAGGTACTTTTTTACGTTACTTTGCGGTAAATCAATGTCATTGAGTTTTACGGGTGGGCAAGTGTTACGTCACTAGGACAGATTTTGATTCATTTGATTTTATCCGCCAGTCTTTCAGCCAATGGGTAATTTTATTTAAACGTCTTTGAAGCTTGATTGAGGCCACGTTAGGGTTGAGGTCTGCAGCCATTACGGCAGTGTCATCGACAAAAGTGTCGACAGTGACTCCTTCTGTTATTGGGAGGTCATATGCAGTGGCGGATTAAAGGTCCAGAGCGCCCTAGGCAGCCACTTTCTCGGCGCCCCTGTACCGACCATAAATGGCCATCATAATACTATAAATTTTAACTACCTAGTTGTTTTACACCCTAACAATCAAAATCTTTCCTCTTTATAATATTAGTGTAGATGTATATATAGATGATGTAAAAGCTTAGATAATTTGTTAGTCTCTACATATAATAAAATTGTAACAGGTCGATGTCTGTACATTGCAGATATAGAGACAAAAATGATTGGGGAAAGCATTATTAAGCCAGTAGAATCCAAATCAACCATTTTTAGAATTTTTGTCTGTCTGTCCGTATGTTTGTGGCCGTATCACTCAAAAAGTGCTTGGATTGCTAGACGCTCAACTTAAAGTTTAAGGTATTATTTGTTTCGATATCTCGACCGGTTTCGGAGTTATCGGCCAATATGTGCACTAAAATGTGTTAGTCCAATATATATATATAAGAGAAAAATAATAATCGGTGTTCTAGAGAGAAACCTTAAGTATTTAAATTGGAGTTGCCAGAAAGCTTACTTTGATTGTGACGCGTATATATGTGTATGTTTTTGTTTTTCATAATTTCTGGCATGTTGTTGAAAGTTTTCCGTCGCAAAAAGATTAGGAAAGTCAAGTAATTGCATGGAGGAACAATGAAGGAGAATGCATAAGATCAGCTGACTTCTTCTTCAATCTTCATAAACACACGAACACAAGCATTTTTTTGTTGACATATTCCACACACACACGCACCCTAGCATTTCCATAGGGGCCACATCTGTCAAATTCTTCTACATTCCTCTTTGCATGACACTGCTGGCCCCACTATGTATGAAGGTATGTCGTCATGCGTAAACCTTTATTGTTGAATCATGAGTAATTGTTAACAAAGATATTTAATAACAAAAATTTCTGAATAAATGATGGCTCACTTTCACTGTGACTCACTTTATTCCCATCAAAACAAATTTCAACCATGGGAATTGTTGTTGCAAAAAGTGACAGGCACATTATGTCAAAATGGGAGAATGGGAAACTAAATAAACCAAATATGAAGAAGAATCGACCACAGTGTTGTATTCAAACGTAGCAAAATCTTCACAAGAAAATTGCCAAAATTCCTAATAAAATCCATTAAAACTCAAAAATATGTTAATTTTTTGTTATTATTGCTACAAATATAGCATAACAAATTCAATTCACCCAATAATTTTAAAGATTTAACGATTTCAAAATTCATTTCAATTTTTTTTTTGTAACTTTTGCACAGCACTACATGGTGACAGGCACAACATGCCAAACGATCAGCTGAGAGTGTCACAACTTATAGATATAAACTATGCTGCTAACTAGAGTGCTATTGTTTTTGATCACTTGTGATTGGAGTAAAAGAGACAAACCTATTTTGAATAGATAGCCAAAGTACATGAGAGAGAAGGTGATGCAAGATCACACGTACGCAAAGCCAGGCATCACTTTTCTCACAAGGCCCTTAAGAAAGTGCTGTCGACGATGCACAAAACATATGTCAGCGATGAACAGCACGTGCGGTGTCAGCTGAAGCTCACTGTCCCGTAGGGTGTCAAAGTTGTACAGACCGTCGTATCGTGGATAGGCGAGTGTGCAGACCAAAATTTTGGTTTGCACTCAAGTGTGCAGAAAATGGTTGCCAGAGTATGTAGTATATATTTATTTTCTCAATAGATCTCTACATATCGTAAGATTTATTGGCAAAGTGGAGATAATGGGTCGTAATAATAAGGAAAAAGCAATTGCTATTTCTCAAATTTTTTGTAATTTGACACAAATTTGTATGAAGAAACTTTTAAAATTTGAGAAGAAGGCTTGAAAAAGTAATTGCTTTTTTATTAGTATAATCTAATATTTTGATAATCGCCAAAAAAGTCGCCATCGCCAATTTTCATAAATTGGTCGCCAAAGTTTGTAAAAAATCGCCAATTTGGCGACAAATCGCCAGTACTGGCAAGCCTGACGAGGCAACAAACGCGCAATATTGCACAATATATCGATGCTTGTGCAATATAATCGATTTATCTATTATCGATCTATTATAGATCAGCTTTAATTCTTAATCGTCGATATGTTATTTTCTTTATTTGTTTAAAAATTCTGAGCTCGCGCGCCCCTTGTAACTACGCGCCTCTAGGCAAGTGCCTAGTTTGCCTTAGGGATAATCCGCCTCTGGTCATATGTGTAAAGTAGGTACAGTATTGGGCCCATTACACTACCTTGCAGGACGCCTGCTAAGCTCTCGTAAAGTTCAGATTGCTCTACTCCTTCTTTGACGAAAAAGTAACGATTTTTTAGATAAGATTGGATAAATAGAAAGTAAGTTTTAGGGAGAGTATTTTTCATTTTATAGAAATGGCCGTCGTGCCATACGCGATCGAAAGCTTGGGATATATCTAGAAAGGCAGCGGTACAGTATTTTTTTTTTGGCTCAAAGGCAGAGTAGATTTTTTCGACAAGTCTATGCACCTGTTGTTCCGTGCCCTCTTCTGAAGCCAAACTGGTGATTAGGTATAAGTTACGCTCTTCGATTTTGGATAAGAGCCTTTTAAGTAAAAGAACTTCCAAGACTTTTGAGGCAATGGGCAGCAGTTGCCAGAATAGCCCTATTAAATTTTTGAATATATGTATAATACCCACAATATGTAGTCCTGCAATCAAGGATACCAAATATAAATTTTGGTCCTGGTCGGAGACGGTTAAGGTGTTTCGCACAGGGTTCAAAGTTCATATTACCACATCCGTTCGGGACCAATATCTATATATTAATAGGCTAACATTTTTCCCATACAAACAATTGCCAGGCTGTTTAGCACATTTAACATACTCATATCCACATAATATTGATATGAATGTGTTCGTATGAGTCAGGAGCAGTGCATAGGCATACACTTTTTTCTATAAATTATTTAATTTGTTTATAATTAATAAATAAAGTTTTTAGTTAAGAGAAATAGATATCGTAAACGTGTTTACAAATATCGTAAACACAGTTGAAGGGTCGCTTTAATTTAAAAGCGTTCTCTCTATTTTAAATGCATTGGCCCAGTTTACGCTGAGATCAAAATCAACGCGGGCCAAATATCTCCTATTGCTTTTCCATTAAAGGTCCCCACACACAGAAGCGATACGATACAGCCCACACAGCAAAATCGTGTAGGACGCGATACGATTTTGCTGTGTGGGCTGTATCGTATCGCTCCTGTTTGTGGGGACCTTAAAGCGAAAAATGAGAGAGAGGGCGGGAGAGCACACTGAGTAATTTTAATTTTGACCAAGGCATATCTAACAGGTAGGCTCGGCGGCGAGTTGAAAAATTTCTTTGTTTATTTACAAAGGTAGAGTGTAATGTCAAAATCAAAGCGAATTCACATCATGGCCAATAGGAATGGACGAGCCCCAAGCGAATTCAGATTTTAACCACGGCGAAATATCATTTTGACATTACACTCTACCAATTACAATAACAAAATACATGGGAAATTTCTGAATTCGCCACCGGGCCTACCTTCCTAGATCTGCCTTGATTTTGACCATGATTTCGCGTCGGACCGTGATCAAAAGGGCAAATCGGTGTTGCGGTACAACTCGAATTTGGAAAGTGTTGCTTATCTCCGCGAAAAGGAATAATTTTTGTACCAATACAAAGTTGAAAAAATAAATTGCATGGTCGAATTTCGAGCACCGGCGATGCTAGTTTATATTTAATATCTTTGAGTGCAGTACTATCGATTTCGGGCATTAGATATAAAAAAGTTAATGACGTTTTTTAAATTTCCATAGAGCTTTCTGAACATTGACCTCTGTGCGACTTTGACCCTAACCATCTCTGATCCTGACCAAAACTTTTGTCTGATAGCTTTGACAGGGCCGCCGAGAGAAAATCCGGGTACGGGGTCAAAAAAGCTACGGGCCCCCATGCTAAATGAACAAATTCTTAAAATCAAAATTCAATGAATATATACATAGTTACGAACTTTAATAACGCATACAAACAGCCACAGTCTACTTAGCTGTCAGTGGTTTCAAAGTATTGCCCGACTGATTCTGCTAAACGCTTTAGTGCAACAGCAATCGAATTCAACTGTACGAAGCACCAAAGCAAATTTTAGCTTCGCAAGCTTCGTTTGTTTTCGGCGTATCGCTGTTTACATACATACATACACGAACATATATCGAGGTATAAGAATTTGCATCATACCTAATTTTTCTGTTGCAACAGAAAATGAATTCAAATTTATGATGCAAAGCCGACGCCAAAAACCAACAATTCCTTAAGTGGGGTGCAGACACGTTAAGAGATTTATAAAATTTGTTGAAATTTAAAATGATTGCTATTTTTTTTTGTTTGTTTATTTTCTGTAAGCAAAAAGCTTGGATATCACTTTGAGATTCCCGGGCCCTCTAAAGCCTGGGCACGGGGTAATTGACCCTCTCAGTCTCCCCCTCTCGTCGGGCCTGAGCATTGACTACCCTAAATTGATTTTCAAGAACCAACCTACTGTACGTACATATGTATGTACACAAATCTTCCATTCATTTTTTGTCACGTGATATCTCTATACGCACAATCAACTAACAGACTAAATAGAAAGATGAAATTTTTATTACTTAGTTCTCCTGAATTTGGCAATTTACAAATCTTATTTTCTAATTTGAATTTAAATTTTATTGCTTTTACTGATAACGTGATATTTTTTATTATCGTCGATAAATAAAATTTTAAATTAACTCAAGGCGGAATATTTTGTATTATATATTATATGTATACCTTTTTTTTAATTTTCTAATTTATATTCATCTCGTTCACAATTAATTGTGATTGCAAATTTATTCAGTCCCTATTAAAAATTCTTTACTGCTTCTGCGTAAGTCTATGTAGTGCCTCTGTGGGTTGGTTCCCATGCGAAATAAAAAATTATAAAAGTCCACCACTAAATTTGATGCTAATTGAGAGAGTGTCGGGACAATTTTATTTATTTTTTGAACCTTCGAAATATCACCGTAGTTGTTTTTTTATTATAACTTTGTTACTTGACATCCGATTTTTAAAGTTGTTATGCCGTTATCAGCTTTATATTTCCTTTGAATGTCCTTTTATGTTCCGAAGTCGGTTTCACGCAGCTGGGTCCCCTACACCGTGTTATACGTCCATAACATATCTTTTTCATTTCGCGCTTGTTTCACCTAGCAAAAGTACCTAAAAAGTCATGACTATGTTACTTTTAAACTTTTTTACTAAATTGGAAAACAAGAAAGTTGTATGTAGCACTTGAAATATTATCTAAATGGTCGCTTTAGTAAATATAGGAAAATATGTATATTCAGGATATGTTACTGCTTTCTGAAAGAATATCGCAAAAAGTAATAAATACTGCTGGTACTGAAAAGTGCCCATGTATGGTATGTACATATGCGTGTGCTAAAACAGTTAACTGCCATTAATGGGGTGTTCATGTCAGTTTTAATACATTATTCACCTCAATGAGTGCTAAATATACGTTCATTTAAATTAACAGCAATCAATTAAAGATCTCATACTTATACACAAACAAATACAAAAACAAAAACAAGTCGATAAATATTTTATATTTCTTTGTCGCTTTTTAGTCAATTACATATATAAGATTTGACATTGAAAATTCAGATCGGATAAGGGCTTATGATATATCATGATTCATGATAGTAACCTCCGTGTTGTCGTATATTTAATGCATATACATAATTAGGTGATTCACAAAGTGTCATAAAGTCATATGTCATATTAAAATATTGTACGGAAATAGTTATAAAAGACTTTTCCGAAGCCCTGTGAAGAAGTAAACAAAAACAGATGATCAAATACAACGACCCAAAAACATATCGTGCAGAGTTGTATTTATTTAGGACACACAAAGCGGAGAATGCAAACACAAAATATTATGACTTATGACGATATGACGCAATATGACAGGTTGTGAATCCCCTAAATATATGTGTATATGTATACATTTATAAAGTCCACATATGAGTAGTCCACTCACAAAAGTGCCTACATATGTAAATTTTTCATCTTAAGCCACAAATTAAAGAAAACACTACAGGCTTGAAGCTCTATTTTATTTGAATATTTTTTGTTTTTCCCATTAGGAATTTAGGGATATAAAAATATTAAACCGCAATATGACAGATTTTTGCAAATTCAATTTTTAATATTTCATATATGTAGCTAGTTTTGAGACAGTATTTTTTCACATCGAAAGTTTTGACACAATATTTTTTCACATAGTATAAAATTTTTTCAATAACGTCCTATTTCAGAGAAAATGTCATATACATTTCTCTGAAATAGGACGTTTTTGAATAATTTACTGAAATAGGTTATTGAAACAAATTCTGAAATAGAGCGTTATAGAAGCAAGTTCTGAAATAGAGCGTTACTGAAGAAAATTCTGAAATAGAGCGTTTTTGAAACAATTTTTGAAATAGGGTGATCTTTTACTCAGCCGTCGAAATAAAACATAGAGACTTTTAAAAGTGTATAAATGAAACATAGAGACTGTTCAAAGATAATTTTTTTATTTAATGCTGTTTGTCATAATACGGAAGGATTTTGCAATACATTTTTAATGGACATTGTATACCTTTAAATACTGGTACACAATCCATCAAAAACTCAATATCGAAAAAAATTCACATATACACTTCTGACAGTGGACTACTCATCCCAGCCAACATTCTCGGAGCACTCATAATTTGGAGCACATTATGAGTCCGAACAAGTAAGGAAGCCTAAGTTCGATTGGAATCGAACATTAGATACTCAGCTGTATGCTTTCATAGTTTGTTTGCGTCTGATGGAAACACGGTGTATTTTATATAAAGGGAGTGCTAGATAAAGTGGGCGTAGCCACGCCCATTTTCAAAATTTTTATCAGCCATCCAACTAGGCATATGAATATTATTCTTTGTGCAAAATTTCATTCCTTTATGACTTCTAGTTACAAAGATGTCCCGTTACAAATTCCCAAAGGGTGTTCCAGAAATATCTTTGTTAAAAAAGAGGCGTGGTCATAAACCGAATTCAATAATTTTTTGCGTGTCAATTAACACAAGTTATAAAAGTGTATAACCCAAGTTTCTTCATAATATCTCAATTATTTGTCGAGTTTTGGGCTCCGAAATCTCGTATATTCCTTTGTCTAAAAAGAGGCGGTGCCACGCCTATTTTCCAAAATTTTTCTATTTTTTGTCTCCGGTCTATTGTGCAACTTATGCCACAAAATTTCAATGAATAATCTTTATGTTTGACAAAGATATCGTTTACTATGTTGCTATTAAGCCACTTTATAATACCCATATATAAAAGTGGGCGTGGTCGTCAACCGATCTCGCTAAAATTTTCAACATGTATTACCACAAGTAATAAAAGTATACACACCAAGTTTCGTCATTATGTATAAATTATTAGTCGGTTTATGGGCTCAGAAATCTCGTATATTCCTGCTTCTAAAAAGAGGCGGTGCCACGCCCATTTTTTGTGTTTTTCGTTTTATGTCCACAGGTGGACTCCTGCCATAAAATTTCAATGATATATCTTTATATTTGACAGAGATCTCGCTTAAAATGTTTTTATTAGGCCACTTTATAAAAGTGGGCGTGGCCGACAACCGATTTTAACAATTTTCCATCCAAACGTTTGCCTAAGTAAGCAAATCAAGCGTGTCAAATTTCATCGATATATCTTCAACGGTTTCTGAGTTATGACATATAAAACTTTCAATGTTTGACCCTTAATAAGTGGGCGTGGCACCGCCCATTTTCCAAAATTTCATCAAATTTCTTCTTAGGGGCCTGAGCTCAACACGTGGGTAAAATTTCATCACTCTAGCTATATTAGTGACTGAGATACCAAATTTCTGATTTTTTCTATATAGGAAAAGTGGGCGTGGTCATGGTCCGATTTCGCCCATTTTCAATACCAACCGTCCCAGTGTCGATACCAACTTGCATTTCAAATTTCATCAAAATATCTCAATTTTTGCGCGAGTTAGAGCGTTTACAGACGGACAGACGGACGGACAGACGGACGGACGGACATGGCTCAATCGATTTCTCTTTTCACCCTGATCATTTTGATATATATAAGTCTATATCTATCTCGATTATTTCATTCTGTTACAATCCACCGTTATGTGATTAAAACTATAATACTCTGTGTACTAGTACAGCTGAGTATAAATATGTGTTTAATATGAGTCTTAAACGTTTGAAATCATATATTACACCGAAGTATGTGTTAAACAGAAGCCTCATAATTTGGAGTCCGATATGAGTCCGAATATGTGTGAAATATGAGCTTTCAATTTTTTTTTTTCGTTTTCTTTTTTTTGTGTTTTTTAAAATGATAATTGAATTCATAGATGCCGTTTCGAAAATGGGGAAGTATAAATATCACTGAAGTTCAATATAATGTTGAATGTCCCAGTATATGATGGCATTGGATTGAATTTCAGGTTGATGTCAGGTTCGAATCAGGAGGAGAATACAAAATAGACAACACGATAGCGCAAGCAGTGAAGGTGAAGAATGCCTGTAAAAAAGGTTAACAAGCGCTTGGAGAAAACTGGGTAAGGGGAAGGAAAATGCATGGAAAAAATTATTTTTTGGTTTTTCTAATCATAGAATAAGGAAAAAAAGACTCATAAATATGAACCCAACAGGAGTCTTTTATGACTCTTATTCAGGCTCATATGATGTATGGAATTAGACTCATATCGGGCGACCACCTTAGGAATAGAAATACATACATTTCGGACTCCAAAATGAGCTCATAATGAGGGTGAACACTCCAGTTTAGGATTCCTTTCTGATTATTTTATGACTCCGAATGTTTGCTGCGATATAGCCATGCAGATATATATATCGAAAGTTATTTTCCTTATAGTAAACAATATGCTTTGCCAAAGTTAGTGATGATACCCAATTTCGAACGGAATAATCTCCGTGAGACTTGGAAAATAATTAATCCCTTTAACTGCTAATAGAACCTTACAAAATTATAATGTGCAATAGATTAACTTTAAATAAATAATAAATTATTAAGAAAGCAACCGAGCATTCTTTCTTCCAAAAATCACTCCTCTGTTTGGAACGATGGTATCACTCAGATTTGCTCTCAACTTCGGCTTATCACGCTGAACATAGGAAGCTCTTCATTATATTTAGTCGTGCTCTATATTCTAATTAAACCAGCGCTTATGTACATATGTACATATATACTTAAGTACATAAATATTTCAGTAATTTCATTTTACTACAGAAACGTTATATTACAAGATTTACAAATATGTATGTATGTATGTACATATATTTATCTTTTCTTTCTTTTTATTCCCAAAAACAGGTCAAAAGCGAAGAGGTAGTAGAAGCCTACATTGAACGATGTAAACAGGTGAATCCGTTAATAAATGCCATCGTACAGGATCGCTTCGAAGAGGCGCTCGAAGAGGCACGCGAAACTGATCGCCTCATCGCGTCCGGCTTGCGTAGCATCGAAGAAATGGAAGAGCAGGTGCCATTACTTGGCATACCGGTGACGGTGAAGGAGAGTATCGCCGTGAAGGGTCTAACCAATCAGGCGGGACGTGTCTTCAAAACACCACAAATCGCAAAATCCGATGCGCCGGTTGTCGAACAGATAAAACGTTGCGGTGGCATAGTTTTGCTCGTCTCCAATACACCCGAGCTGTGTTTACTATGGGAAACTTACAACAATGTAACCGGCCAAACAAAGAATCCGTATGATCTGAAGCGTACACCAGGTGGCTCATCGGGCGGTGAGGCTGCTTTGCTTGCCAGCGGCGCTTCATTGTTGGGACTCACCTCCGACATTGGCGGCTCATCACGTCTGCCAGCCATGTTCAGCGGTATATGGGGCCATAAGCCAACACCGTATTCAGTGTCGTTCAAAGGACATCACCCGACAAGCGATTACCCGAAATGGGGTGACTTTTTTACCATTGCTCCGATGACACGTTACGCTAAGGATCTGCCACTGCTGCTCAAATGCATGCTGGATCCAACTGGACCCAAGCTGACACTTGATCGTGAGATTAGCGTACAGAGTATACGTTTCTTTTTCATGGACAACGATGGTCCGTCGGGCATGATGCGGCCACTTAGTCGTGACTTGCATGCCGCCATAAATCGTGTCGCTACCGATTTCAATGCCAAGCGTGTGAATATACGAAAAATGAAACTCTCTTTGGACATCTCACTATCGGCCATGTTAACTATGAAGAATATCGAAACGATCTATTATAAGACCGAGGAGGGAGAACGTCCAAAAACAGTTTGTACAGAGACCGTTAAATATTTCTTCGGTTGTTCGGATAGCATCCTGCCGTCGGTGATATTCGGACACTTGCAGAATTTCATGAAAATCATACCGAATTCACGCCACAAACATTTAGCCACCATCATTGAGGCGCTCAAGACTGAATTCAAAGAGCTGCTCGGCACCGATGGTGTCTTTCTCTATCCAACATTTCCGAATACGGCGCATCAGCACTATCAGATCTATCACAAATTGTTGGAACCGATGTATATGGCGATATTTAATACGTTGGGATTGCCTGTGACGAATTGTATGATCGGTTTGGACAGACGAAATTTGCCAATGGGCATACAGGTTGTAGCAAATCCAGGACAAGATCATTTATGCTTAGCTGTGGCACGTGAAATGGAGCGCCGTTATGGTGGTTGGGTGCGACCACCCTCCGAGGAATCGGCGAAGAAGGTGTAAAAAAGTCTGCCAAGGAAGATAGAGTGAGAGAGATAATTCGATAGGGCGTGAGAGGGAAAAAGAGAAAGCGCATTTATGATAAATTGGAAGAAGCAAATGCGAGCTTGAGAGGAGAGCATGGGCGGTTCACAATAACCTCTATATCGACTTTCAAATGCCTTCTCTATAGGAACGTTGATGCACATCACTGTTTAATAATGTTGATTTTTTTGTAAATTGTTTTTTTTTTGTTTGATTCATACATATTTCGTTAATTGCATATTGTTCTTATTTTTTTATTTTATTTTTTAACCAATTAAATTAAAATAAATATGTATTTAGAGAAGAAATTGTTGTTTATTCCGCAATTTAAAATATGTCTGAAAACGATTTTCCTTATATGCATATTTTTATGTGTATTCATGTGTTTGAACTAGTTAAAGTGTAAAGTTCAATGTTGTTAATTTGTGTAGCTAAATTTAAATTTCATTATTAAAAAAAAAGTATGTTTTATATTTTAAGCAACCTTCAATGTCAATTTGACTTCAAAAATTGTCATTTATTAATGTACATACATACATAATCATATATACATATGTACATACATATTTAAATAGTGTTCGCGTACTCTAAGATAAATATGTATGTATGTATGTATGTGAAAGCATTAACTTACATATGTATACATACATATATGCTATTGTTATTCATTAACGTCACACGAAACATCACATTTACAGTCATGTAGATATATTAATACCTACAGCTGTGCACAAAAAAATAGCCATAAAAGGTTAAGACTAATCTCAGCTAATTATATTTATTTTACTTGGGTTGATTTAAACATAAAAAATATAATTATTTTATACTTTTTTAAAATGCATATAAATTCACGATTTTCATTAACCAAAATTCATAGCTAAAATAAAATGAATTAGCTGAGTTCTATCTTTACATTTTACTACAATTTTCTTGCGCACCACTGTACCTACTGAAATAAATATGTTAAAAGTCCCTTTTGTCATGAAACAACATACATATGTACATCAGAGACCAACAATAGTTATCTAGTATTTTCTCTTATATAAAAGTTTTCAGTATATTTTTTTTGTATATCTATACGATATATCGAATATGATTGTTACTTTAATTTTGCGCTTTTTTTGATCAAAACAAACTGTAAGTATTTGTAAGAAATCATATCAATCAGATATCAGGGACAGAAAATAAACGTAATTCTGCCTAAGTTGTTCGAGGGAAAAATAATCATGGCAACTGAGTCCTTCTGTTGTTAATTTTTAAATTTAATTTACTCTTTTTTCATATGCACTACTTTTTTTTATAATACCTACTTTTTCTCTTTTTATTTTATAATTTACTTATCAGATGCAACCCAATTTTTTAATTAGAAATTCCTAACGGTTTTTGTTGATCGATTTATTTGGATTGTTATAATAATTTATCTCTATGGTCCCTGATATATTTAAATTTTTTTTAATACAAATGCAAACTTTATTAATTAAGTCAAGGAAATAAAAAGTGATGAGACCGAAAGTCAAAAATGTTGCTCTTGTGCATATACATACCTACATATATGTATAAAATAATTAAAAAAAAATATATAAAAATTTCTTACCCGAATATAAACATACATAATAAATGTTGTAAATAGAAAAAGCGATTATACATATACATACATATATAAGTTATTTTACAAAAAATGTACGAAACAGGTGCATGCAACCGAAAAAAATTCAAAAAAAATATATGTATATATATATAATTTTCGAGCATTCCACACTAATTAATCTTTTTTTAATATACTTAGCCAGAAGCAGAGTTGTATTACAAGCACACGCAAATTAAACCGTTGCGTTATTAAATTTATGATTTGCTTATTTTATTATGTTTGTTTTTGTTTTATTTACTCATTTATCGTTGTCGTTGCTCTTGTAAGGCAAAGAATGTGTTTAACTGCTCTGTAAATTTTGCAACTATATTTTTTAAAAGCGTTTACAAAAAAAAGGCAAAAAGTAGCAGTTGACCTCCATTAAAATATGCTATAAAAATACGCGTGGAAACGTTTGTGTAAAAAATAAAACAAAATTAAAGAAAAAAAACCTTTGTTGTTCGAATGTGCAAAATTCGTGCAAAATTAATTTTCCTATTAAATATAAACAAATATGCATACATACATATATATGTACATATATGCACTTATAAAGTCATGCTTGTTTATGCAAATTCGCACGTAAGTACGGTATATTCGTATATGTGATTTGCTGTTGACAATGTTTTTTCCTACCAAAAAGTTTCAGATTCAAAGAATAATGATTTTATCTTTTTTATGTGTTGTTTTTAATTCATCATACATAAATCTTACTCCATTTATTTGATTTGGTTTACTTTTAGAAGCTACATACATATATAAAAGTGTTAAGTTTTGTAAAAAATCATTGAACAAATTGAGCAACGATGTCTCCCGCTCGCCATTAGTGTGCCTCTATGCAGCTATTGATAGTTTGAAGTTTTAATGAAGGTGGAATAAAAATAAAATGAGTCCTGTGATAGGCCCGATTGTTCAATATGTCAGAAATTAAAAAAAAAAAAAACGTAATAATTTGAAGCGCATTTGAAGGCACTTAAATGTGAAATGTTGAAGGTATGCACATGACAAGTTAATTGAAATCGGCGACTCTTTTGATTAACAACAGATTATGTATATATACATTTGTACATACAAACATGTTATTCATAAAGTTTAAAAATATAATCAACAAAGTTACAGCGAGTGCGAAATGTTATTTTCTTTCTAAATTTCTTTACAAGCATATTTGCATAGGTACGTGCAAATGTGTAATTTTACCGCATATACTCGTATCTTATATTTATTTATGGCTTACCTCCATATCAAATGCAAACAAAAAAAAAACCGTTTGCTTTTTGGGCGTATATAATTTCTCTTGTAAAGTGAGGTATGAGTCCGTAAATTTAGTTACTAATAAGTAGGGATGGGCAAATTGGAAAAATATATCGATATATATTATATCGATATTTCAAAAAACATCGATTTATGCCGTGTAAAAACATCGATATATCAATATATCGAAAGGGGCGGCTTTACATTAAGGAACCACGTTCCGCTAAAAACCACTTCTTCACGGGGTTAGAGGTGCTCTCACAGATCTCAAAACTGAAATCCAAACTTGCCGGAGACTTATAGTTTACTAGATATTTGTTGTTAAAGTTCGATGGGTCTACAGATATTCTACGAATCCTGAAGTATAAACATAAAAATCATTAAGAATTGCTTGAAGAAGAAAGTAATGTAAATTCAAGCACCCGAACATTATGGTTATAACACTTCTTAAAAAATGTTCTGGTGTTAAATTCAAAGCGAATCAGAAATTTATGAAAAATATCGAATTTGGCTCGAAATGGCAAAAAATTATCGATTATCGATGCACGGTAATTCAAAATATCGTCGATATTATCGGCTGTACTATTTGAAAAATATCGATATATTGATATATCGATATATATCGCCCAACCCTACTAATAAGTCAGATATAACAGCTCGAATTGGGAGAGAAGTTCGGAAAGCAACAACAAAAACTTAGCTAGTTGGCTAAGCGAGTTGAGTTGAAAGCGCTTAGCACTCTATCGACCTGAACAACAGTGTTGCAAAGTACAAGAATGAAGCTATTGTGAATATAGCACTTGAAAATTCTTAATTAAATACTTATCTTGTTTCATATATGACGAGCTCAGAGCAAAAAAGAGGCATATGTATTTTTCTCAGAGCAAAAACGAACTATCGTACTAACAAAAAACGCGAAAACTCGAAGCGCGAAAACATGCCGGCGAACATTTTAGTTCGTTTTTTCGTAAGTAAAAATATGTCTTATTTTTGCTCTGAGCTCGTCATATGAAAATATATGTTTTTATTTGCGTATTTTATGCAAAATTTATTACATAATCTATTTATTTATTTTTCTCGGTTACAACTTTTAATTTTAATAGCTGGCACCGGGGTTGTGAATAAGCAAGCAAGTAGTTGTTTAGTAAGTTGAAGCGTTTTTTTTCAAGGTCTGCAGAAAAGATCCGCTATAATTATAAATTAGTTGTAAATTAAAGATAAAGGTTTTTGGATTTGTTACTAATCTATGGCTCGAAATTGAAAGCGAAACGAAGATTTCGGTCCAAAATCAAATTAAAAAGTACATATTCGATATACACATGTACATATCGTCGTTTAAGATGCATTTTTGCGTAAGAGGTATTTTCATTTTCGCGTAGCGGACATTGGTTGAACTTTACAGGAGAGCAAAAAAACTATTTCATTTAAAAACCGTTACTTATTTCTGCGTACAAACTTAAATTTAAATAGTTACGTAGATCAGTTTGTTAGCCATAACATCAACTTAGTGTAAAAAAAAGGAAACAAAAATGTCCCTTACGCGAGAATGCAAATACCTCTTACGCAAAAATGCATCTTAAACGACGATATGTATGGAAAAGGGGATGTTTAGGCCAGAAAAACACGGCACGCTGGAACTGGAGAGGTAATATCTGCTTATAACTTCATGCAATCAAAAGATATTAATAAAAACATTTGTCTTAACTCACAATAGAGGTATATTAAACTTGCTATAACAGCCAAAATATACATATGTATGTACATAATATATTACATATATGCATATACTTAATAAAGTTTCTTCATACAATTTTTTTTTAATTATTCCTTCGAATATAAAAATCATTTTATCTCGAAAGCATAGTTTTCTACTTAGGCTGTTATTGCTTGTGACCACAGATATAAGCGGCATTTGAAGAGAACCGGCGTTGCCACTTAAAAAATTTTAAATTTACCAAAATACAAAATAAAAGTAACCAAAACTGGAAACAGGTAACCAAAATTAATAATATAGGCATATCGCTAACTTAGAGTGCAAACTGTGTAAGTCCACTTTTATAAAAAAAAGTGTATTTTTATGTAGAATGCTAGAAAAATCAAATACGCACCACGCTAAAGAAGTCTGTGACACTTGTTATATTTCTACTCGTTGTTATTCAGTGATACGCAAATTGTGTGTCCAAAAAGCGAAGAAAATACTGTAAGTCCAAAATATTTACATGAACAGAAACTTTTTCATTTCGAAATTTTTTTTTATTTTTTGTTTTTTTCTCCTACAAAGTTTGGCTAAAGGACTTACACAATTTGCACTCTAAGTTAGCGATATGTCCCATTAACGTTAGGGCTATTTATTTGGAAGCAAAACAATATATACGGTTAAAAAAACGAAAATATATCAATTGTTTTACATCTTTATGCCTTAAGCAGATCCAACTTCGAGCGAAATATCGCCCGATCGTAGCGTTCTATCAACATTTAAAAACACGGTCAGACATGAGAATGACTGCTTGCCCAGAATGTTGTACTACAGCTACGGACTACATAGCTTACTACATCAGCTGATGACTGATTTTGTGGCAACGCTCGAAAATGTGAACACAATGGTGTAGCTCAGTGTATCTCATATATGTCATCTTTTTTATATTTTTGTACAGGGGATTCCTTAAATTCCATAAAAACTCTTTATTTTTTACAAGTTCAATTCATTTTTCCGTTTCTTCGTCCTTCATTTCGAATTTCCGTCATTAAAAAATTGAGCTGTCACACTGTAGCGCGCTACAAAGTTAAAGTTAACTCTACTTCTACTACAGCCACAACTACACGCTACAGACACAGCTACACATTGTGGGCATTGCAATGCAATTGTACTGTTTTAACTTTTGACAGCTCTTACTACGTACTACAGCCACACCATTCTGGGCAAGCAGTGAAAAGCTGACGAAAATCGCCCGACGAAAATTCGCCAGAATAGATTTATTTGTAAATTAGAAATTAGAAATTCTAATGTGGTCGCTGGCTCCTGTCAAATAAATTATTTGGACTTAAAAGCTTTTTAAAGCTTAGCACAAAAATTATTTAATTTTTTTTTTTTATTTTTGGGGGTAAATGGTAAATTTCAACAACTATTTCCAACGAAGGTTGAGTATAGCTATTTCACGAAAAACCATGTTCAATCATTAGCACCCTATTGGGAAGTGGATGCTCTTCACGGGGATCGAACCCGTGATACATTCCATCTTCAGCCGCAATATGCGAAAGCTTTTACAAGCTCGACCACTCATACTCTGCCAAAGCTGTTGAATTTTTCCCAGTTTCGCCTTAAGCCTATATGACACTACATTTTTTCCCTGGTTTTTTTGGTTTTGAAAACCCACCGAAAGTCAAAATACAAAAAAAATTCTTCTATAGGTTGAAAAGAGACAAATACTCCCTCAAAAATAATTTGATTGACATTAAACTTCAAACTAAATGAAAATAATATTTATTTCAAAAATTATTTTTTTTGGAAATTTGATTTAAATTACTGAAATAAATAGTTATGAAACCCAAAGGGCAGGATAGCTGTGTATTCCATGTTATGAAGGGAAGCCAGAACGCAATATATTTTTTCTTGCGGACTTCTTCTTTACCCTTACGGCCAAAGCAGAAGCTTACAAGAAGCAAATTTAAAATTTGTATTTCCATATATTTTTATTTTAAATATAATTTATTTTATGGTTGTCAAATTGGAAAAATTGTCAGAAAAAATGACCGAATGCCAAAAAACCTACCGAAATACAAGCTGGCTCGTTGGTTTTAATCGCCTAGATGGTATTTTGTTTGGTTTTTTCAATATAGCTTGCTCGCTTACACCAACGCAAAACTGTATTTGACCATCTCCTTCACACAAAAAACCTGGTAGAATACCAGAAAAAAAATGTAGTGTCATATGGGCTTTAATGAATTTCGTGAAACAGCTAATTTTTTCCATTTACCCCCAACAATAAATTATTTGGAATTTGATAAAAAAAAAAATACAACAAAACAATTTGGGAAAAACATATTTTATAGTTTGGAAAAATTAAAAGCGTATTCCTAAAAGTTGAAAAGTTGGTGTACTCACTCAATTCATGGAACTTGATGGTAACCAAAATCGGCCGAAAGTAACCACGTAACCAAACGAAAAAATGGTAACCAATTTTGGTAAAAAGTAACCAAAGTGGCAACGCTGAAGAGAACACAAGCCAAAAACTACCCAGCCAGACACGACTAACGCATTCACTAATACATTCAAACCAAATTTCCATTTTTACCAACACACTGAAAGGTATCTTTTCTTTTTTCTTTCTTTCTTCTTTCTTTCTCAATCTCTTTTCTCTTACATGGTATTCTTAACGCTTTTCCCCGTTAGTCATAACATGTTATTCCTAACTCATATCTACGTTAGCGCTAACATGGTATGCCTATGTGCATAATGAGCAATATGTTAGAGCGAGAGCACAGATTGTTGAAAAATCAGCAAAGTTAGCTGCGAAACGAAAACGAAGAAGTAAAAACGAAACATAAAACGCGTCATTTTCATTGTGATTAAAATCAGAGTGAAAACTATTAAAATATTATATTTAATCAGCTGCAAATGGTAATAAACAATTTATTACGTATGTGTTAATTAAAGTATTTATTATTGTTACTATTTCAGAATCAAGAGATCAGAAGAGGAACTGTAATTGTCCATTAATGGGACCCGAAACAGACGGTGAAGTGGAATTGGAATGGAGTTACAAAGTCCAGAAAATACCAATGAGGACGGTAATGGAGTTATAGAAATTTAAGCTATGTATTTTCTTTATTTAAGTTTTATATTGTAATATAAATAAATATATAAGAAATATAAATTTTAAAACTAAAACTAATACTGTTATGCCTAACTCATTTTTGCGTTAGCCATAACACGTTATGCCTAACTCATTTCTACGTTAATCATAACTTGTTATGTCTAACGTATTCGTGCATTAGCCCTAACGTGGTAAGTCTAACACATTTATATGTTAGCCCTAACGATTAGAGCTAACATTTTGGTTCGTTATTCCTAACGTGAGTGAGTGAGATGGATGTATTCGAAAATGCATTTGCTAAAAAGAGATGAAAGTCATATACGTGTACACACGTACAGAGATGAGTGCGTTAGTTTTGTCACATCGCTAGAACAAAACTAACGCGCCCGTTGTATGGCGGACTAACGCGCCCGAACGTTATGACTGTGCGTTATATAACGCATTAGTTGACGAGTAGTGTTCTCACAGGGTAGCTACATATTTAACATTTCTATGCCTCTCCAATGCACAATGGCTGAAAACAACTTTACAGCAGCCAAAAGTAAATTTTCTTAGGTAAGAAGTTTTAGTAAATGGTATTTTCTCTGAGAAGTGAATAATTCAAGCATTGCGAATACATAAAATTTGTGGTGTTCTGACAACCCTAGTATAAGTAATAAAAGGCTGAAGTTAACGGGGTTTTGTGCGTTATTTTTGTCATTCTTTGACCAAGGAAAAGTGTAAGAAATTAAAGATTTTTTGTTATGGAAAATAATTGTGAAGATAGTTAAATTAATTTCTATTAACGCAAAAGCAATACAAGGAACGTACATCCGTTAAAAAGATTTTTGATTCCTTTGAGAAATGAATCCCAAATAAAATTTATCTTTTATTTGAAAATAGTTTGAACCACGAATCAAGCTGATTCTTTATTTGAAAGTTGATTTGAAATCAAAATTGATTCGAAATCACGCAACCCTGATACCAATATTGTTGAAAAACAGTTCGGACACAAGTTCACCTTTTAGGCGGGCCACTGGAATAAGGGTGAGTAGACGCTTCTTTCTTCCTCAAATCATATATTGTGCAAGACAAAATTTGCATATCAATTTTGGTGAAGCTGACTTGGCGGGAAGTGGATTTTGGCCAAGATTTCAGGTTTCTAAGCCACTGTGCAATGGCCAGCAGCTGTGACTGTGGCATTCAGTGCTTACTGTGTAACCTAAATCAAACGCACGCCGTCAATTTACTGTCAAAAATTTCTCATGCCCATACAACTTGTATGGGAGTAACCGAAATTGAACGGCGTGCGTAAAAAGCAAATTCGACGCCCAATTTTTGTTTTGCGTGACAGTTGAAATTAAGCATTGTGGGTGATTGTTTGCAAAAAAAATTGACACTTGCTTTTGATATCGTGTCTGTTAGGTACATATTCCACAAAATAACAAGATTTTCTCTGATTTTCTGTATTTTTCTATTTCTTTATCTGAACACGCACGCAAGTCAATTTCGGTTCAACGCATATGAAAAATTTGCGTGCGTGCGTTAAATTGACGACTTGCTGCGACTTGCGTTTGATTTAGGTTACACATTTATTAGGTACTAGAGTTGGGAAACTATCGATGGCACTATCGATAGTATCGATATTTTATTTTTTTTCAGACTATCGAAGACCATCGATGGTTTTTTCAAAACTATCAAAAACTATCGATGGTAATGTGTACTATCGATAGTTTTACAACCATATTGCACATTGCTATTTCAGAGTACCAGCTATTGAAAGTTGTATGAATTTAGTGTGTACATATTTACAAAATGTTTTGATTTATACATTTGCAGACTGAATAAAAGGCGGTCCCAGTTTTTTAGTTTTTTTGAAAGAAACAGTTTTCGAAATATTTTAAAGTTTCAGTTTTTGAGCTAAGAAAAAAAAATACGCTTACAAGTCTGTCAATATCTTCGCTATTACCAGTTTTTATTTTACGTTTGAAGAGGATGAAATATCATTTCCACCAAAGCAAAAATAATTAAAATCGACGTTAAAGTGACGGGGTTATGGCGAACCAAACATTTTTTTTTGTAATTTTTTATTAATTATTTTTCCGGCATTCATCTTCTTTTTTCATTATTTTAACGAAATATTAAATATCATCCTGATTTTACACTGTGATTTAATAGCTGTTTTCAGTAGAAAAATGACAATGTTATAAGAGATTCAGTGAACAAATCTATATTTATTTCAATACGATAGTACTATCGATAGTGCTATCGATGGTTTATTTTTTTAAGACTATCGAACACTATCAATAGTTTTTTTAAAACTATTGTGGCGAATATAATCGGTTCTCCACTTACGTCACTAAAATGATTGAACACATCTCTAGGGAAAGTGCCAGAACTAGAAGAAGATACCAGATAATTTCCAGTGTTGCCAGAATTTTCCAGATTGCGTTTGACAGACTATATAAGGCGGCGAGCAGGCGCTCCAGAGTCAGTCGTAATTTAACCGTAGAAGTGTTAACATCAAGTCAAGTAAAACAAGTGTAGACTTTTTAGTCGTGAAATAAAGCAGTGTGAATTAAGAAGTAAATAAAGACTTTTATTTAACAATTCAGCGATACGAACCCTATAGAAATAATCGAGCTATCGACAAATACGTAACAATTGGTGTCAGAATTGGAATTGTTAAATAAATTCCAGGACCAAGGATAACGAAGCAAGGATAACGAATCAAGGATAACGAATCAAGGATAAGGAAACAAGGATAACGAGACAAGGATAACGAAATAAGAATAATGGCAAAGTTAAATGATCTGAAAATCCAAGAACTTAAAAGGGAGTTAGAAAAGAGAAACCTGAGTACCACCGGCAATAAAATTGAACTACAGGCAAGGTTAAGAGTAGCTATGGAAGCATATAACATTAATGTAGATGAGTTTGATTTCAACGATGATGTGGAAGAGGTGCAAAAGGAAGAAACCCAGAAGGAAGAGGCTCCACAGTCAGTAGCAAACGTAGACATGAACTCGATATTGGCTGTGCTGACACAAATGTCGAAAAAAATGGAAGAACAACAGGCACAGATATCGGCAAAAATGGAAGATCAACAGGCACAGATGTCGACAAAAATCGAAGAACAACAGGCACAGATATCGGCAAAAATGGAAGATCAACAGGCACAGATGTCGACAAAAATCGAAGAACAACAGGCACAGATAACGTCAAAAATGGAATTGCAACAGTCAGTACTTTCATCACAGGTGTCCGGCATTGCGGCTCAGTTGGAGGCACAAGAAGAACGCATGTCCTTACAATTCAAGGCACAGGATGCAAAAATTATACAAGTTAAGGAGGTCCTTGAAGAAAGACAAGAAAAATTAGAGGACGATGTAAAAGCATTGAAAGCCCGTCTTCAGGATATTCAACTAAGTCGTCCAGACGCTTCAACTGCTACACAGAAGATAAAACCTCCGTCGTTTGATGGAAGTGGTCCATTTCAAGTATTCAAGCTACAATTTGAGAAAACGGCAGTTGTAAATAATTGGAGTGCGGAGGACAAAGTCGCTGCCCTGTTCGTAGCATTGAAAGGACCTGCAGCAGAAATATTACAGACTGTTAGCGAGGGCGAAAGGAACAGCTATGACGCAATTATGGGTGCCATTGAAAGACGTTATGGTAGCGAGCACAGGAAGCAGATATATCAAATGGAGTTGCAGAATCGCTTCCAGAAACCAAATGAGACGTTACAAGAATTTTCTTCTGAGATTGAGAGGCTAGCTCATTTGGCAAACGCAGGAGCACCTCAAGAATTCATCGAAAGAATGAAAATTCAAAGCTTCATCAATGGAATACGAGATATTGAAACGAAGCGGGCTACCTATGCAAATCCAAAAGGAACTTTTGCCGAAACGGTCTCATATGCCTTGATGCAGGAAACAGCATCTTTGTTGAGTAAGCCCACTTACAAAGCTCATCGGGTGGAAGTGGATGCGCAAGACTTGCTAACTAAGATATTGGAGGCGTTGAATGAAATGCAGAAAAAGAAAAGTAATGCTGTGAAATGCTTCAGATGCGGAAAAATAGGACATATAGCACGCCACTGCAGCAATAGTTCCAGTAAGTTCAGCACTGCCGATGGGCGCAAGCGGAATATTGATGGGTATGAACAAGCGCCCAAATCAACTGAGTCGTTAAACTAAAGCGGGCCAGCCAAAAGGGGCGTGGGCTGGTCCCCACAATGGAATGCCCCATAATCTCTGTCTCTCAGTTGGGAAGAAGCACGAGTAATGTTACTATTGGTGGTTTGGTGGACGGAATGGAGCGAATGTTGACTGTGGATACGGGAGCATCTCATTCCATCATTCGATCTGACTTGGTAAAGAAGGAAATAAGGCCATTGTATGGAGCAAAATTGCGTACGGCAACAGGCGAGGATACCCAAGTCCTAGGGGAAGTTACATGCGAAGTTGTAATTGGAAATGTTGTCGTACTACACACCTTCATAGTGGCGGAAATTGTTGATGAATTCATAATTGGTGTGGACTTCCTAATCGACCAAGGCATTAAGATTGACATGAAAAACAAGGTTATGAGTTACAAAAACTTGGAGGCGCCGCTAAATTTTGGCTACGATAAGAGATGCAGCAGTAAGAAAGTGCTCGTGGAAGAGAATCAGCAGATACCGCCAAAGTCCGAGGCAATTATTTGGGCAAAGATTGATGGAGATTGTGGGACAAACAAATTGTGGGTTGTCGAAGCAGAAACAGAAACTAAATCCGATGTACTTGTTGGAAAAACCCTGGCTATGACAAAAGAAGATGGACGAATACCAGTAAGAGTACTTAATGAGTTCAAGTCACCAATCAAACTCTCCAAAGGTGCTATATTGGGAAAATGCGAAGAGGTTGACATCATCATGAATTGCGAACAATCCCAAGGAGAAGTTTCTACTAGCAATACAGATCTTTCAGATGAAATAAATGCCAGACAATCTAACAACGTTCTGGAAGAGGAAATGAGAGAAATACATGAACTTGTAAGACAGCGAACAAAGATCATGAGTGACAAGATGAAGGCCAGATACGACAAGGCAATGAACTCAGAAGGTTTTGTTGAGGGAGATCTAGTTTTGCTATACAACCCGCAGCGAAAGAAAGGTTTGTCCCCGAAATTGCAGTGTACTTGGGAAGGGCCCTACAAAGTGATTAAACGGCTCAACGATGTTGTGTATCGCATACAAACGATTGGAAGACCAAGGAATAAAATGAAAGTGGTTCATCTGGAAAGGCTAGCAGCATTTGGGACAAGTAATGTGTCAGATCGGGGGACGATCAGACTTAGGTGGAGGGCAGTGTGGCGAATATAATCGGTTCTCCACTTACATCACTAAAATGATTGAACACATCTCTAGGGAAAGTGCCAGAACTAGAAGAAGATACCAGATAATTTCCAGTGTTGCCAGAATTTTCCAGATTGCGTTTGACAGACTATCTGTGTAACCTAAATCAAACGCAAGTCGTCAATTAACGCACGCACGCAAATTTTTCATATGCGTTGAACCGAAATTGACTTGCGTGCGTGCACAGATAAAGAAATAGAAAAATATAGAAAATCAGAGAAAATATTGTTATTTTGTGGAATATGTACCTAACACACACGATATCAAAAGCCAAGTGTCAATTTTTTTGCAAACAATCACCCACAATGCTTAATTTCAACTGTCACGCAAAACAAAAATTGGGCGTCGAGTTTGCTTTTTACGCACGCCGTTCAATTTCGGTTACTCCCATACAAGTTGTATGGGCATGAGAAATTTTTGACAGTAAATTGACGGCGTGCGTTTGATTTAGGTTACACAGTATATAAGGCGGCGAGCAGGCGCTCCAGAGTCAGTCGTAATTTAACCGTAGAAGTGTTAACATCAAGTCAAGTAAAACAAGTGTAGACTTTTTAGTCGTGAAATAAAGCAGTGTGAATTAAGAAGTAAATAAAGACTTTTATTTAACAATTCAGCGATACGAACCCTATAGAAATAATCGAGCTATCGACAAATACGTAACACTATCAAAAACTATCGATGGTGGAACTATCGATAGTTTCCCACCTCTATTAGGTACCTGAAGTTAAAAGCGATTTTCTTCGTTCATTTCATTTGTAGCCACCGAAAGAAGATGCCGAAACCTTATTTTACCTCGCTTCAGTTCAGTTCTTAATATGTAGCGTGGCATTTTTTTCATATGTACTTATGTATATACTTGCTTGTTAAATATATATTATATAAATAAATTTTTATTCTGCGCATTTGAGGTGGTAAATTAATTATCTTCAATATTTACACACCGTGATCTCGCAGATATATTAATGAAAATGCGTCTAATTCCGTGTTGAGTCAACCGAAAATATTTTATGGTGACTTTAACCCCGTAGGACGTGTACATATATGTACATACATATGTATATATGTACATTTAGAAAATACATGTGCTTTATCATTATACTAAAGTTTAAATTGTGATTAATTATAAATGACTTGTTTATTTGATTTAATAAAATAAATATTTGTATTTTTTTACATCTTTTAATAAACATATTCGTAATTTAATCTCTCGCAAATAGTTATTTAACACGTGTGTGAATATATGTACATACATATCGCCGTTGAAACTTCATAATCGCCTAAGTGAAACTTTAATAACCGCCTAACTTTTGACAAAAATAAGATTTGAACTCCTGACGCTCAGCTCTATCGATCCATACCAAAGCTAAGTCTTGGTGAGCTCTATATTTCCTTCTAATGTCCTTTGGAGCGCTTAAGTCGTAAAGCTAGTGGTTATGAAAGTTTCACATAAGCGGCTGTGAGGTTAAACGCCGATATGTATGTATATAGATGGGTATACATATACACCCTTATTACGGTTGTCGTCGTCGACGTCGTTGTCACTTTTCAGTCGACATCACGTCGTCTCGACGTCGTCGTCACATCGACGCAAAATCGGTATTAGCTAAGCGTATTGAGACGACGTCGACTGTTTATCGGTAAACCGAATGACGAAAGTACCATCCCTATAATTTCTGCACTAGCTGTTTGATTTTATTTAGAATTTGTGCGCAATTTTTTCCGTATTTTTAATATGTGCTATTTAGATAATTTATTTCTTTATAATAAATGTATTTTGCATATGATTCATCAAGTTTTAGCGATGAACATAGCAATGAAGTGCTCGAGTAATTAATAAATAAAAGAAAAAATATTTTAGTTGAAATACATATAAACATATGTATGTGCATAAATATTTAATAAATTAGTTTTCTCCTCAATCTTTCTTAAAGGAGGTGCCAAGGCATTCAATTTAATGGTGATTGCTTCTCAATGTTGTAAAAAATTAGTTGGTATCGTACCCCATTGAAAACCTTTGGGTCGGTTTCGGTATGTGCGCTCACCGAATTTATTTTTAAACTAGTGGGAATTTTTCAATAAAACTAGCAGGAAATATTCTGCGAATTGTAGTTCTACTAATTTTAACACTCCCGTAATAAAATTTTAAAAACAAAAATGCATACATACTAAATTTTCTTCTTGTCACCATTAAACACCGCGTCGACGAAAATGGCAACGAGTGACCGTCGACGTCGACTTAGCTGATACCAAATATGTTTCGATAGTTGTCACAAGTTATCGACTTTACCATACGTAATACCGATTTTGATAGGTCGTCGCCGACAGCGTCGAGTGAGTGTCGACGACGACAACCGTAATAAGGGTGATAGACATTTAGGTATTCAATTTTAAGTATTCTACATACATATTTGTGTACATACATATTTGTGTACATACATATTTATCTATGTACGTTCATAACGTGCCGCTTTGCTATTCGACATTCTCTAGCTCTTATTAATTGCTTTGATAATACAATTTTAGGTCTAGTTGTTGCATGAATAACGAAAAAGTTCCAAATTCTCGGGTTTATTTCGCAAAATTGTCTACCAAGAGTTAGTTTAACACGATGATAAATGTTGAATTTAAGTAAATTTAATAAAAGATGTTCTTATTTATTTAAACTTTTTTTTCAACATTTTTTTTCTATAGATTTTGTTAGTGTTCTTGAATAAGAAAATAATTATCTCATTTTTGGAAAACTCAATTTCTTAATTCCAGTAATAATTAAGTCAATTTTTCTTATTTCCCTAAAAAATTTTCTAAATTGAGTTCAAGAAGGCGGTTTTCTTGATTCAAGTATACAAGTTTCTTTCCATGTGTATTAGGGGCATTTCAGTTATTGCATCTGGGTCTGGGTTAAGATTAGTGATGAGCGATATATCACAAACGGTGATTTTTTCACTGTGAATAAAAAATCGCAAATCGCAATTGCGATCACTTTTTCAAAATAGCAGTTCACTACTTATTGGGAACTGCTATCGATGTAGCAAGTAAGCAGTTCACCTATGTGAATCGCAATCGCAAAAGCATTATAAATTTCTTTTTGCTTACACTTTTGAACATACCACATACGTATATAGAAATATAAGAAAAAAAAGTTATTGAATTTAAAATTTTCTTTGAAAAATGTTGACAAACAGCGAAATTACTGTAGAATACGTTGTTGTTGCTATCATGTTGTTAACATAAAATGTTGACAGGTTATATCGCTCAGAAAACGCAAAATTAATCTCTACCTGTAACTGGTGATTTTATAGCAGTCCATGCAATCGCAATAGCAGTTTAAAATCGCAGTGATTTAAAAATAGCAATCACTGAAATCACAGATATCGAAAAATCGCAGTTTCGCTCATATCTAGTTAAGATAAATTTTTACTGAAACAATCCGGCTCATAATGAAAATTGGCTGCACTTGCAAAGAACTAAAAAGAAGAAGAAACATATACAACATATACCCAGCAGTAAAAATCTGAAATGAATCCTTTATGAATCACTGATGAAATTCATCATGAGGAGGCATCAGTGAATGCTTTCATATAAAGGCTGCTGAATTTTTTCAAATAAATGGTTTGCTTTCCTCATACCTATATGACTGTCCAATGGTAGGAAAAACAAAAGGAGCACACCTCGAATTGGGAGAGAAGCTCGGCCATAAAACACGTCAGAGTTATAATAGCGCAAAAACAATTCTTCTGTACGTTGAAAAGAGACAAATACTCCCTCAAAAACAATTTGATTGACTTTAAACTTCAAACTAAATGAAAATAACTATTTCAAAAATTATGTTTTTTGGAAATTTGAATTTAAATTACTGAAATAAATTATGAAACTCAAATGGCGGGATAGCTATGTATTCCATGTTATAAGGAGAAGCCAGTGCGCAGTATAATTTTTCTTCCGGACTTCTTCTTTCCCCTTACGGCCAAAGCAGAAGCTTACAAGAGGCAAATTTGAAATTTGTATATCCATATATTTTTTATTTTAAATATAATTTGTTTTATAGTTGTCAAATTGAAAAATTTGTCAGAAAAGCTGCCGAATGTCAAAAAACCTACCGAAATACAAGCTGGCTCGTGGGTTTATAACCGCCTAGATGATATTTCGTTTGGTTTTTTCAATATAGCTTGCACGCTTGCACCAACGCAAAACGATTGTGATGAATATTCAACAAAGAATAATCAATGATCATTTAGCAGTGAAACAAATTTACTGCAGGGTATATGTATATATATGTATACATACACAAATGTCACTTTTCAGTTCTGCCAAATCAAAAAAGCACTGTGCTGCCAAATCAGCACGGAAAAAACAAATCGAACAGGGCGGATCAGAAATTGAACCAGCAATTTATCTGGTTTAATCGAGCTGAAATCTTTGTTGTTGCATTTACATGCAAAAATTTTTATCTGGGTTAGGATCACCGTATGTGAAACACGGCTGTTGCATTTACATGCAAAAATTTTTATCTGGGTTAGGATCACCGTATGTGAAACACGGCTATTAGGGGCATTTCAGTTATTACATCTGGGTCTGGGTTAAGATAAATTTTTACTGAAACAATCCGGCTCATAATGAAAATTGGCTGCACTTGCAAAGAACTAAAAAGAAGAAGAAACATATACAACATATACCCAGCAGTAAAAATCTGAAATGAATCCTTTATGAATCACTGATGAAATTCATCATGAGGAGGCATCAGTGAATGCTTTCATATAAAGGCTGCTGAATTTTTTCAAATAAATGGTTTGCTTTCCTCATGCCTATATGGCTCCGTTCTGAGCCGGCATAAAACTGTCCAATGGTAGGAAAAACAAAAGGAGCACACCTCGAATTGGGAGAGAAGCTCGGCCATAAAACTCGTCAGAGTTATAATAGCGCAAAAACAATTCTTCTGTACGTTGAAAAGAGACAAATACTCCCTCAAAAACAATTTGATTGACTTTAAACTTCAAACTAAATGAAAATAACTATGACTACGTTCATGAAAATGTATAATTGCAGCAGTACAGCAACCCCGTTGCTTATTTTGCACTTGCCTGCTGATACTCAGCTGATATATTGCTATAACAGCATTATTAAAAGTATTTGCAATTAATTTCTGTTATTAAAATTACATTATTGCATATTCCATTAAATATATAGCAATCATGCTTACCCTTCTCTTTCCATTTTTTTAAAGCAAAAATTGCAGACACAAATTTTCTGTTGCCGATTATTCAAGCAAACTGCACGGTTGATGTGTCAAACGAACGTTTGACTTTTGCAGGTGTTGCCACAAACGCGCGAAGAACGTGATACTTGCAACACTACGGTTCTGATTGCCGTCGCGAACGTACCCTATTTCAAAAATTATTTTTTTGGAAATTTGAATTTAAATTACTGAAATAAATTATGAAACTCAAATGGCGGGATAGCTATGTATTCCATGTTATAAGGATAAGCCAGTGCGCAGTATATTTTTCTTCCGGACTTCTTCTGTCCCCTTACGGCCAAAGCAGAAGCTTACAAGAGGCAAATTTGAAATTTGTATTTCCATATATTTTTTATTTTAAATATAATTTGTTTTATAGTAGTCAAATTGAAAAATTTGTCAGAAAAGCTGCCAAATGTCAAAAAACCTACCGAAATACAAGCTGGCTAATGGGTTTTTAACCGCCTAGATGGTATTTCGTTTGGTGTTTCAATATAGCTTGCTTGCTTGCACCAACGCAAAACGATAGTGATGAATATTCAACAAAGAATGATCAATGATCATTTAGCAGTGAAACAAATTTACTGCAGGGTATATTTATATATATGTATACATACACAAATGTCACTTTTCAGTTCTGCCAAATCAAAAAAGCACTGTGCTGCCAAATCAGCACGGAAAAAACAAATCGAACAGGGCGGATCAGAAATTGAACCAGCAATTTTTCTGGTTTAATCGAGCTGAAATCTTTGTTGTTGCATTTACATGCAAAAATTTGTATCTGGGTTAGGATCACCGTATGTGAAACACGGCTATTGTTATGCTAATTTGATATGAATCGTGTTGACTAGATTTCTTTCTGTGTGTAGCATTTGACAATTCGCTAGAGTGCTAGGGTATGTACTACATTTATTGAACGAATTCAGCGAATAGAATTAACGATCTAGTTCGTAAGAATAAAAGTAGCCTAATTTAATTTTTTTTGAGATTCCTTGTTTTTGAGATTCCTCATTTAAAGTAGGTACATATAAATTAATAAATTGAGGAATAAATAAATTTCAACTAATAGTTTTTTTTCTTTTGCCGTTTTCAGTCGCAAAATTTGTTAAGGCTTACACTTCACCCTGAAAGAGAATGAGAATTGGTTTATTGAATAAATTTTATCATATACATTTGTTACTTAACAGTTAACTTATATTCTATACATATGATTCTTAGCGTACTTATTTACTATACTTAGCTAAGAGTATTAATAATTTTAATTCTAGTTTATAATAAGATTATTTGTATATATTCAATGAATATTTTCTTAGCATATATGTATCCATAAAAAATTTCCAAAAATAACTTAAATCTAGGGAAATGGATAGTAGGAAGATTATTTACAAAAGACTTACACTAATGAGGTTTACAAATTTCCTTTTATATCAATGTCGTTTTGACTCTTATTGTATACTGTATCAGTTATTTCTAATGAATTAAACTTTCTATGGTAAAATAACAATTTTTTATCTAGATACAGTGCTTTGTTCTTATGTAATATTTTTAAATGGATGGGTGACATATATTTTGCTTCAAAAGGATAGTTAATAGACACTTCACCCTGTTAAATGGCTGCCTTTTTAAAGGTTCAGTGCCAAACTGAATGATTTGAACAAAACGATAAACGTATGCCTAGATGTAGGCTTTGAAATTTAAAAGTGTAGATTGCGCTGCTTTTTGTTAGGGTTACACTCATTTAACAATAGATCAAAACTTTTTGAAGGCGCTACTTGAATGTTAAATTTGTGTGTAAAAAAACGCAATAAATATCCCAAATCTACTTTATTTTGTTTTATTAAAATCGCAAATACCACAGAAAATATCCAGTTGAAATCAAATGTATAGATATATGAAGTATGCATGTTGTGTGCATGGAAAAGGGCGTACGGAGCATTATTTATGAAAATAAATAAATTTTATAAAACTTTTATTCACCCAAAATATGAATCCTATATATCGTCGTACCATACGAAAACTAACATATTTAAAATTTCTGGCGAAAGCTATCAATAAAAAAATTCTGTACGAAAAGTAGAACATTTGACTTTTGGCCGACGAAAAGTGAAAAATCGACTTTTGGCTGACGAAAAGTATCAGTAATTATATACTTGTCGTTTTCGATTCGCCATCACACAAGCGAGGTCGGATCGAACAAAAATGTCTGAATCCATAATGAGTAGTAGCCATACTCGCTAACTGGTCGATAAAAATTTCCCTCTGCTCGCTATCATTCACATATAAATTTGACAGAAGGAAATTTATAACCAGCAGAGAAATTGTGAATCGAAAGCGGCTACTGTTTTTAACACGCTTTTATTAGTTTCACCTGTATGTATGTATGTATGTATGTATGTAACTTCTTGCTTAGGTTATAACCACCGCTATGTTCCAACAGATGGCGCGCGTGTATTTATATTTTTAAAATATTCACTTATTACATTAAAATTGCTGTTGTTTAAACGAACTTGATAGTTTTCGTCAGCCAAAACTCGATTTTATTACTTTTCGTCGGCCAAAAGTTGAACTTTTTACTTTTCGTCAGCCACAAAAAATCTGATGTTAGTTTTCGTATGGTGCGACGATATATGAAAAAGTATCATGCGATGTGCATGTTACATGCATGAAAATAAAATTTTTTTGAAAGAGTTTGTTAGTGCTTAGCACGAAATTTATTTTTTTAATTCAATTTTTAATTTTTGGGGTAAGTGGAAAAAAATTCAACAACTATTTACAGCGCTGTAAAGTCCATATGACACTACGTTTTTTTCTGGTATTCTACCAGGTTTTTTGTGTGAAGGAGATGGTCAAATACAGTTTTGCGTTGGTGCAAGCGAGCAAGATATATTGAAAGAAAAAACCAAACAAAATACCATCTAGGCGATTAAAAACCAACGAGCCAGCTTGTATTTCGGTAGGTTTTTTGGCATTCGGCCGTTTTTTCTGACAATTGTTTCAATTTGACAACTAGAAAATAAATTATATTTAAAATAAAAAATATATGGAAATACAAATTTTTAATTTGCTTGTAAGCTTCTGCTTTGGCCGTAAGGGGAAAGAAGAAGTCCAGAAGAAAAATTATACTGCGCACTGGCTTCTCTTTATAACATGGAATACACAGCTATCCTGCCATTTGAGTTTCATAAATTTTTTATTTCAATAATTTCAATTCAAATTTCCAAAAAAATTAATTTTTGAAATTAATATGATTTTCATTTAGTTTGAAGTTTAATGTCAATCAAATGGTTTTTGAGGGAGTATTTGTCTCTTTTCAACCTACAGAAGAATTGTTTTTGTATTTTAACTTTCGGTGGGTTTTCCAAACCAAAAAAACCAAGAAAAAAATGTAGTGTCATATAGGCATTACCCCAAAAATTAAAATTTTTTTTTAATTTTTTACAATTGTATAAATAACGATTCGTACATTTCATGGAGACTTTTTTGGAGAAAGGTAAGTATAAAAGCTTCTATAAAGTTCAATATAATGTTCCAATATATGTATGATGCCATTGGAATGAGTTTCAGAATGATGTCATGGTACGAATCTGGAGGGAAAATATAAAATAAATAAACAGGGGAATAAAAATAAAGATAACAAGCAATGTAGGCGAGGAAGGTGCCATAATGAGAGAAGAGGAGAACAAGCGGAGGTGAAAATGTAAAAGAATTTGTATTTTTTTTTCTTTTAAATTTGCATACATGCTGATTCGTGCTTATGCATGTCTTCAGCATTTGTACAAATGAAGGGTAGGGTATGCATGCTCCCTCAGAAACTATACGTGTAAAAAGGAAATAGACGAGCATTTATATTGGCATGCCTACACAGCTCCAACTCATGCTTCCGAAATTGATGTTGTATTCATAAGATTCCTACTGGGTAAACAACAAATTTTTATCTTGCCTATGAATATGGTGGTCCAATATAATTTTTTGTTATTATGTTTAACAAAACTCTTTTCTTGACCAAATTTGCAAATTGCTTCAGAAGCGATGCTTATAAATTTGTCAGCAGTTCAATGTTTATTCTCATTTGACAATAAATATTGCTAAAAATATATTTCACGGAATTCAAGTTTGCAGGGGAAATTTCACGTATGTGATATATAAAATTTCTTGAAGACCGAATGTAGCGCATTAAATCTTTCATTGGCCAATAATATGGCAACTCCAAGAATTTTTAAAACAACACAGCCAAGGTTTATCCATCTTATCTTTAGATAATTCTTGCAACACGGCTGATGGTACAGCTGATTGCCGCTAAACAATTGCCAAATCCATTAACTTTTAATTTACAATAAATAGGGACACGATATCGAATCAAAAGCATCGATCTGGTACTCATTTAAAATATCGGTTAAAAAGAATCGCGAACCCGATAATATCGAAGCTAACCTACTCGATACTCAAAGTATCGGTATCGAAAGCGGTAATATTCTAGAAGGTGCAACTTTAAAATTTCCTCTAAAATAGTTAAAAGAGGTACCAATCGACGCGTTCTGACCTCTAGATTACGAATTCGAAAGCGGAGATAAAAGATTTTTCCACATTTAAAATATATTTATTAAAGCGGTTTAAAGTTGCACCGTCTTCTAGAAAGTTACCAAAAACGCAAGAAAACTGCATTCTGAGGCATACGCATATCGCTGTATTAGTGCTAGTTCCAAGGCATAGTATGCCATGGCTGGTTCCAAAGTTTTGATTTTGACGTAAATCCTTTTCCAACTCATAAGAATAGTTCAAGCTGATTAAAAAAATTATACAAGTTTATTAAGTTCTTGAAAACATTTTATACAAACCAACAGCTTTTACAAAACAACAGGTGTATTTAATGCAATCACAGTTGTAAAAATATATTTGCCAAATACTTAGTATTTTGAAAAATAAACATCTTAAATAACATTAACAATTCATTTTCATTGAGATTATATCGTCGGCCTCCTGCCAGAAACACGAATGTGAAAATTTTTTTAAGTGCGATGTCTGCTCTTCATCGGGTATATATTGATATAATAACCATGAATATTTGTATATATACTTATGTACATACACGCACATATTATGTATGTATGTTTACACAAGCATTTATACAAATATTAATTGTTATTACTTCAATATAAAGCCGATAAAGAGCAGACATCGCTCTTAAAAAAAATTTCACATTCGTGTTTCTGGTAGTAGGCCGACAATATGTATCCATCATTGAATTTTTTTGGAAATTTGAATTTAAATTATCGAAACAAAAAAATGATGAAACGCAAGTGGCAGAATATCTGTGCATTCCATGTTATAAAGAGAAGCCATTGCGCATTATGATTTTTCTTCCGGACTTCTTCTTTCCACTTACGGCCAAACCAGAAGCTTACAAGAGGCAAATTTAAAATTTGTATTTCCATATATTTTATATTTTAAAAATAATTTATTTTATAGTTGTCAAATTGAAACAATTGTCAGAAAAAAGTGCCGAATGTAAAAAACCTATCGTAATACAAGCTGGCTCATTGGTGTTTAACCGCCTAGATGGTATTTCGTTGTTTTTTTCCAACATAGCTTACTCCCTTGCACCAACACAAAACTGTAATTGACCACCTCTTTCACACAAAAAACCTTGTAGAATACCAGGAAAAAAGTAGTGTCATAGGGGTATTAATGGAAAACAGACTCTTTTTTGTTTATTACGTGTTTTTAGTAAAATGAGAAAGAAAAAAATATTGACGATTTTTTCGCTGAAATGACGATTTTTTATTTGCAAACGTCAAATTATCGTATGAAAATGAAAAATCGATAATCCTATATATCCAGTTACCATTATTTCTAATGTGAAAATCAATAAACAGATTTGGGTAACTTCATACAACTTCATAAAAAAACCTTACGAAGTAGCCCAAACCTGCAATTATTTCAGCACGTGGATCAGACCTATTTTTCAATATGTACCAGTGAAAATTACTCGTGCTTGTGCATTTTTCGGCACTAGTTTGCGTTGCACAATTTTTTGGACAAATATGACACAATTTTAATTTTCCATCACTGAATGTACTCATTTGTTCGATACCGTGGTTGAAGTACTCGATACCAAAAAATATCGTCGCAAAAGAATCGAGTAAAAAGTATCGGTATCAAATGCAAAAAATATCGATTTGGTATCGTATCGTATCGAAATTCGTGTCCCTAACAATAAAAATACTTGGTTTTTAATGTGAGGTCCTATATAAAATTAAAGAAAATGTCAATCGAATATGCAAATCTTTGCTCTGTCATTGTTAAGCAAGTCTTTGGCGAGATCGCCCAGAAAGTGGCCGATTGTTTATTTTGTGCTGTGTCGCGCACGTTGCCATCAATCGCAAAAACAACAAACCTATCCAGGAAGGAGGTAAGCCACAAATGCAAATTGTAGTTGGTTAGTCATGGAGCTTCCTTTGAACTATTCTCCGGATTTGTATTCCTTTCACGTCTCGGCAGGTTCAACTTGGAAAATCTTATTTTGCCTTATCATTTTTGTATAGGTTTCGATGGCGTTGGCTGTGCTCATTAAATATCAACTCGTGGTCTTTATGCCCTGCGAGACCAACCCATTTCTGGCGGAATATGCGCTAAAGCGTGAGGAAATATTTTACATACTGCGTTTTCCAGGGTAAGGATTAAGGAAGATTTAATAGATGATTACATTCAAATTTAAATATGTTCGTTTATTTATATAGCTATATACAATTTTTACATGCTAAGTATGGCCCTATTTCGGCTACCATTGCTGAAGAGCTGCTACACGTCGGTCCACAAACTGCTACCAATCTTTTACTCAAATGCATGGCTAGTTCTGAAACTAAAGAAAAAATCGAAACATATCGTGACGCATTTCTTATGTTGGTCAGCAATAATTACCTTATACGCTTGCCACAATTAGTTGCCAACGAAGAGGGAGATGCGGTGCCAAAATTGCATATTGAAGCTTATCAATATTTTATGCCACCCGAAATAAATCTACAATTTATTGCCAAAGTACAGACGGGCAATGAGAATGTTGAACGAGCCGCAGATGCGGGTATGTATTGGCATATCAATTTTAGCCGTTTCCATCAGGATTTCCGAGATACGCTGATGATTGATGCGATTGAGAAAAAATTGGGTGATAGTGCAGGTGAATGTTTCAAATATATATTGAAACAAATGTACGAGCGTACAGATCCATGGCAGAGGGTAAGACAGATTTTATACCTACATATGTAGGTACCTACGCATGCATAAACATTATGAATTGTGGAACGATTTTCCGTCATCCCTTGTTCGAGAACGAAAAGACACTGAAGGTGGCGCATATTAGCCGAAACCGGTTTGTCTCCAAACCAAATTTGAGAAGGGATGTCGGAAAATCGTTCCACAATACATCATATTCCTACCCTGTCGGAAAAACAAGCAACCAAAAAGTCTTTGCATAATTATGGTTACATTCATCTTTTTTTCCAACGCAGGAATGTTCCAATCCTTTTACTTTAGCAGAAATTAAGCAAGCGATTGAGAAGAAGTCTAATAATTTGGATTTAATAAAATATTTTGATCAATATGTTTCGCTCATAGGTATGTAATGTAGATAATTAGAAAAAAAAAACAGAAAATCTATGTAAATATACATATGTACGTACATATATGTATTCCTAACAAATTTCCAATTAACTAATGCACCATTTGCAGCTGATGATCCATTGGGCTTCATTCGTAAAGTTGGTGAAATGGGTGGTGGTCAATATGTTGTGGATTTAAGTCGTGCCTTCGAAGAGTTAACACTAACATGGTTTGGTCGTGTCATTACGGAACGTTACGGATCGAAGGCGGCACGCATTTTTCGAATAGTACACATGAAGAAATTCATCGAACAGGAAGAATTGCAAAAAGAGGCAATGATACCGTCGCGTGAGGCCAAATTACTATCATACTATCTGTTTCAAGACCAATTTATACAAATCAAAACGATTCGAAAAGCGGGCGGTGGGGGCACTGGACCAGCGAAGGCATTCTTTTTATTTCATTTTAAAGCGAAACAGGTAAATAATACCGTATAGCGTGGTGCCTTTTCATTCCTCGTTCTTGCAAACTCTTCAAAGAGGGGTTTTATTTATGTTAAGTACTACAAATACACAGAAAATGCTAAATCACATTTTTATCATTTGCCACATTTTGCATTCATAGAGCGTCCGTATGGTATTGAACATATGCTATAAAGCTCTATACAACACCATTGAGCGTTCCGATTTCGAAAAATCCGAGCACAAGCGATTAATTGATAAATCGCAAAAGTTGGACACAATTGTGGCAGCAATGAAGGAGCGCGGCGAATCGGCAGAATATATAGACGAAGTATGCCATTGTGCATTATTATTGTTTTTATTTTGCTTTTCAAATTTTTTTGTAAAAAATATTTTTCAGATACTTGAAACCTTGACGCCACCCGAAAGGGAAATTCTGGAGAAAGTGAAAGCGCGCATTAAGACACTTTCGAAAGCGGAACTCACCATAGATAGTAGTATATTTTTGTTACAAATGTATTTGTATCACACAAAGCAACAAACTACACTTACAAATAAAGATAAGAAATGAAGATAAATGCTCAAAGCATGTAGTTTTTGGTTGTTTTATTTTCATAAAAAAAATTATGTACATACATACTTTTTTGTAAAATCCTCAACTTAATAATAGATTAATGTTAAATGTAAAATTAATAACTAATATAATATTATATTGTCCCCTCAATATAACAATAGCGTATGTGCTCATACGCCATTATTTTTTTTATTGCATATTTAGAATCTCCATCATTGATTCTATGTCTGGTCAAAATTTCGTCAAATTCTACTTCCACAAAGTGGGTCAAAATGTCATTGGAAAAAATGGCGTATAATTTCTTGTTCAAAAATTTAAGAGATATCTGATTTGACAAAAACTTTAAACTCGATTTTCTCAAAACCCAAAAAAAATTATACGCTATTGTTATATTGAGGGGACGATATTATGTATTTATCTTGTATGTATCTATGCATATAATAAATTTGACTATGTACAAATTGAAGGTGAACACCAATTCTAACTAGGCATGTGTGTATATATGTATATAAATACGTATATATATATTGGAAAATGCACGATTTTGGAAGCGATACAATTACGAAAATGTTTTAAAAATAATTTCAACGCATTTGCACACATTTAGCTAGTATCCTGCAAAAAATGTGCGATATATATATTCATTCAAATGTGTATGTGCATGTGCATAAATATTGTAAATTTCTTGTTCAAATGAAATGCTTTAAAATATTGCATAAATGCTTAACTAATAATTATGTATAAATACTACTTAAGTAAAACTAGATATAATATAAATATATGTATAAATAACTTTTTGCTATAGAGCATAGTGTCAAGAGTGATAGCCTATTGAGCTTGAGGCTTTAGCTGGGATATGAAAAGGAATTGATTGAATTCAGTTGTAAATGTCTCTACATAGATATGTGATATGTAAATGAATGATGTTATATAGACTTTTGTATGTAAATAGTAAAACCTTCGACCAAATTTTTTAGAGGTTTTAGCGTATGATTTTAGCACTTTTATACTGACTTTATGAGCGTCCATGCAGTGAACACGCTAATGCTCTGCAGTTTTAACAAACTCTTACTTGTTTGGTTTCTGATTTATAGCATTACTCGATATCTTATAGTTTATGGCATTATAAATAGAATAAATTTTATATTTCATTTAAGAAATATATATAGACATATATGTAGGTATTCATACATATGTGTCAAAGATGATTTGTGTACGCGTGAGATTACATTGCAGCGCCATTAAAGCGCTCATACAAATAATCCCAGAATTGTTGGCGCTCTGCTTCCGGATTACTACGCATTTTCATATTAACAGAGATATCTAAATAATTGATATCTTCCATTACAGTCTTCGGATTGATGGGCGTCCAATTGGTTGTCAACAATGTATCATCCTGTGCGTGATGTGGTGTCGGATTGCTGCAGTGAATGTGAGTTGTTATAAAAAAAAAACCATTAGTACCTACATTAATTTTATATATGTATATTTTTTTTCTTTTTTTATGCCACTCACCCATATTTAGCGAAATTCGTCCACATACGCACCATACGATTCTTCACCAACACCTCTTTGGAACGTGGATCTAAATTCAAATTGAAGAAACCGAATTTAAATAAATAACCCATTTCATCGCCATGACACACGCCCGGTCGGTTTAAACCCAACATCCGTTTGTAGAGGCCTAGCGCGCCATCAAACGAAAAACGATACATATAAACGGGCGCATTGCCGTATTTGGCATGGTGGCGCGCTGTTTGACGTATACCATGCAGGAACATCAAATCGGTGAGTAGCTGTAAAGGTTATACATATATGAAAATATACATATGTATACATTTTTTTTAAGTTTATTTAGAGTAACGCGCAAAAAATACTCACCGCAATCATTTCATCCACGGAGTCGAGATCGACTGGTTTAGCACCCAAATAAAATTGTCGTATATCCTGCGCCACATTTGCGTGCTGGTCTGTGACATTCAAATCACGCGGTACCAAACGGGAAAAATCATTTTGTATTAAATCTAATAGTTGGGGGTTTTTACGTAGTCCTGAAAAAAATGTGTAACAATAACAGACATACGCATTTAATGGAAATCGAAATTGAAATCAAACTGGAAATAAAATTTTAAATCAAATAAGCACATCTCACACTGCAATGTGTAAATACACACATATTCGCCTAAAAGTATGCAACGCAAAAAAGGAAGCGTTTACACACAGGTGAAACTATGAAAAGCGTGTTAAATAAGCACATCTCACACTGAAAAACTCCCATTCAGTGCACACGCTTTTGCGTTAACTTATGCAATGCAAAAAGGACTCGGCTACATAAATGCGTACAAGCAAACGTACAGTGAACTACACTGCGTATACGTAACTTGTTTACATACATACAGGTGAAACTAATAAGAGCGTGTTAAAAAGAATAGATTTCGATGGAAAATGGCAATCAAAATAGAAATTGCACCCAAATAGAAATAAAATTTAAAATCTATCAAAGTCGGAATCGAAATTTAAATATAAATCCAAGTCGAAATTTAGACTGAAATTGAAATCGAATAATAGGACGGGTAATCTTTAGTGTTACAACTACAAAGAAAATGCATCATAAAATCGGGAGATTTATGGCTCGATCCAAGTAAATTTTTAACTTTTCCACTCGAATCTATTTTTAGAGGTATGTACATTAGACCGTATAGCGAAAAAGTACGCCCCCGCCCACTTAAATTGACAAGTTAAATTTAAAAATCAAACAAACTAAAGCGTAAAAATGAACAGGTGGTAACCCTTTTTGTAAAAATTATAATAAACTACTAACTTTCAAGCAAGGCCCTTTCATATGACACCTCAAATCTAAAAATCAAACAAATTATAACGTAAAAATTAAATTTTTAACAGGTGGCAACCCTTTTTGTAAAAATTATTATAAATTACTTATTCTCATGCAGTGGCCGCTGTGGTGCAGTGGGTAGAGTGCTCGCCTGCTATGCCAGAGGTCTCGGGTTCAAACCCCAGTCCGAGCAAACACCAAAAAAATTTTTCTAATTAGTAAAAATCCAATTATTGGGTTTTTTAAGAGCAGCGGTCACCTCTCGGCAGTGGGCGGCATACCCTCCGAGAGTATTTCTGCCATGAAAAAAAGCTTCTCACAAAAAATGCATTCGCCGTTCGGAGCCGGCATAAAACTGTAGGTCCACCCAATTAGTAGGAAAAACAAAAAGGAGCGCACCTAGAATTGGGAGAGAAGCTCGGCCATAAAACTCGTCAGAGTTATAATAGCGCCATTGTATTATATTATATTATATATTATATTCTCATGCAAAGCTTTTTCATATGACACCTCAAACTTAAAAATCAAATAAACTAAAGCTGAATTTTTGAACAGGTGGCAATTCTTTTTTGTTAAATTGTAATAAATTACTCATTTGCAGCTCAAGCCCTTACATGTGGTACCTGACATTTATGTAAAAATCAAGCAAACTATACAGGAGAATAAAATTTTGAACAGGTGGCCAACCTTTTCAAAAAATTAAACCTTCCCGCACATCTACAGGTCAAGGCCCTTTCATTTGACATACGGTATAACGGTGTAAAAGTTATGGTGCGTACAAAAATCGCTTAGCGTAATATATGTACATATGTATGTACATATATATGTATAAAGATCTCTAAGTTTGATAAACCAATGTCTGGTCTGAGAGAGAGTTTGGACTTTATACTCATATTAACCCTCTGTGCGCCATTGGGGTCACTACCACCCAGTACCTGCTTAGTTTATATCATATTAACGCAAATTTTTTTGTTTGCATCGTCATTAACCTTTTGCAAAAGAAGATATTTCGATCGCTTAAGTACGTTCATCCTTCCGAGGAATATATATTTTTCACCTCCTGAGGCCTTTTAGATTCATTTTACAAATATTTTTTCTGTGGAGACCCCTACTGAAATTTTATGGCGAACATTTTAACCCCAAGAAAGCGTTATTTTAACCCCCTTTTTTTTTAGAAATTCAGGGAAAAAATAGTATTTTAAGGCCAGATATGCACACACTTACTTCGTATAAATAGCATAGCCTCATGTGTATTATAGCCGGTCATGTAAGGTACATTACTTTGGAATTTATGTTGTTTATAAAATTCATTTGGATGCTGTATGATGAAGGGCTGTTCGTGGAATATTTCACGCTTCTGCCGGTGCCCTCTGACTGCCTCATTACTATTCCAATAACCCTCTACCACCGGCACAAATGGCAGGCCGATGTTGTTGCGTGAATCTTCTGCGGTTAGAGTGGTTGGTGCGGCCTCCACCAACTTCATGGCGGGTACACGCCGCAAGAATTCCAATAGCTCATCCGTATCGTTGACACCGCCCACATAACCCAAATTGGCTGCCAAACGGAAAGCACGTGCCGATGAACTTTCGGTCATTGCCCACGGATTGAGCGCTGAACCGCTTTGTGAGATGGCACGATGGAAGAGACCCTCAGCGACTGGTGTGAGTAAAAGCATTTGTACGGATGCAGCACCAGCTGATTCACCAAAAATGGTCACCTGTTTGGGATCACCACCAAACGCGGATATGTGATCGCGTACCCACTTGAGGGCCAGTACTTGGTCCTGTATGAAAGCAACAAAGCGACAACAACAAAAGCGTATGTTAAAGCTAAATTGGAACAAGAATGAAAATTTCCCTCACCTTCAAGCCTTGATTGCCTGGTGCATCGGGACCGGCTGTCAAAAAGCCCAAAGGCCCCAATCGATAATTAAGTGTAACCAAAACCACATCCTCGGCAACCAAATAATCAGGCCCGTAAAGAAAAGAGTTGCCCGAGCCGAAGGAATAGCCACCACCATGGAACCAAACCATCACCGGCAAGAGTTGTTCACTGAAATGAAATGAAGTTTAGACGGAATGCAATACGAAGTGAATATATCCTTATGTTCGTCAACGAAACTCACCTATCCACACTCGGTAGTTTTGGTGTGAAAACATTTAAAAATAGACAATCTTCACTGCCTTTAAATGTGTCCAATATCATATTTTTATGCGGGCAACTGTTGCCCTCACGCGATGCATCGCGTACACCGGACCATGACTTCTCTGGCACAGCAGCGCGAAATCTGCGAATGCAAAAAGTTATTTACTTTACTCATTACTCTTTCTTGTATATGCTTATAAAATTAGATGCGTCCTTACCTTCTGGAGCCAATTGGCGCTTCGCCATAACGTATGCCCTTGAAGCTATAATAACCGCCTAGTTCGCCGGATCTATACTTTTGAAATCGTCCACGTATTTTACCCAGCGAAGTTTGAATCACGACATTTGACTCTTTCTGTAATAAAATAATACATATACAAATGAAGGAAATTAAAAAAAAAAAACATTTAAAATTATGCACAAAAATACTTTATATTTCTTAACACTTTAAAATTTAAGCTGATAAATAAACTTGTTAGAAAAGTAAAATGTAAAATACTTCTAGATATTTGGCAGATTAGTCTAGTAAAATTCTTGAACCTTACTGAATCTTTTGCGATCGTTTTTTACGATGACACGCTAATGCTCGAAAGGCGATTTAGTTAGTAAAAAATAAACTCTCAAATTGATTTTAGAACTTGAAAAAGATTCAAAAGTGGTTAACAAAAGGCTCGTCTAGAAGAGGCGCATCGTCTCCTTACAAGTTTATGTGAATGCTGAAAATAGACAAGTATTACGTTCCTGACTTCAAGAGCATATTTTCAATTCAAAAAGGTTTATTAAAACTTCAAATAGAATATACAAATTAACATTAAGGTTGTTCTCTGTGTCTAATATTTTTGCCGAGATATCATGATATCTTGAGAAATTTTCCACACAGAGAGCACACCTTTAAGAAAATAAAATTGTAACTGACTTCATTGTGAACTAGCATGTTAGTCATATTCTTTCCACTCTTTATACAACTGTTGTCGCTGTGCTTTGCTTGCTTCAATTTCGAATTAATTAATTTTGTATCTGAATAAAATAAAATACTTAAAAAAAAAGAACTAGAAACATAAATTGAAACTCACTTGTCATAGAAGACCATTGTGAATGTAATAACATGGTTGCATTTCCCGTGATATTTTTCTCATGATATCACATATCACGGGTTGGGGTATGAGAAATTTGCCGAAGCTCCAAATTTGACAAGACGTGTATTTTGTTGTTGTGCTCGGCAAATTTATCACACTTATGTCATCTCGGCAAATTTGCCAGGCCAAAATCACAGAGAGAGAACAACCTTATTAATATTAGGTAATTAATTAAGAGACAAATAGTTCGTGATTTTATGCTGTCAGCAGATGTCACCCGAATGGCGAGTCATGCGGTTTTTCATGTTTTTGACTTTTACAATAGTCTAGGGTTGCCAACAACAAGTTATTCAAATGATCTTGTATTAGGACCGTTCGGCGGCAGCAAATTGCAGAAAAACTGCAAAATCGCGTTTTTTGAGGCAAAAACTCAGTCAAAATTTGCAGAAGAGAGCGCAATTTTGACAGTTATTGACGGAGAAAGCTGCAAGGTTTTACTGACAAAATTTGTCGTTGCAAAGTTCAGTAGACTGAAAAAACATATGATTTGCGATCATATGGTTGCAATTTAAAAAAGATTCGAAAGTGATTTCAAGTCAAAAAATTAAGAAAATCGGGAATATATGTGATTCAAAGAGAAAATTATATTATTTTAATTTATAAAGTTTATTTAAATGATTTAATTTGTTTAATAAGGTACCAGCTAAAAGGAAACGTGTTAATGACAGCGCAGTGGGATCATCGTCTGCACTCTCGGGATTCTGCGTTGTTGAATCGCAAATAGGAGGTAGTATAGTACTTAAATGGGAAAATTGTCCATTAATGTCGCACGCCCCGAAAAATAACTTTTTCACAGATGTCATAACAGAAATAAAAACTTACCGGAAATTTATAGTTTATGAAATATTTGTTGGTAAAGTTGTAAAATCCACCAAAGAAAACACCAAAACTGCGCACTATTACCGAAGAAATACCTTTTTGCGTTGACGGCCTTGGGCCGCACGTTAAAAAAATAACCCTCAGCCGGCAGAATTCCTTTTCTGGATTTATTCCTGGACCAATCCACAGTGCTTTTGTGTAGAACATAGGACACTGCACATTTAGCTTTCCCTTCGATTTCATTTCGTAAAATTTTAATTTTGTTATGCACTTGTGAATAAAGACAAACAGCTGATTTGCTGCAAATTTTGACAAAGTTCTGTTCGTTCAAATGCCAGTAAATTTGCATAAGTTTCTCTCTTTCGGAGAGCAAGACATATTTTTCTTTGTTTGCAAATTGCTGCAATTTGCAGCCGCCGAACGGACCTATTGTTGATTGCAGTCAAGTTTTGACATGCCGATGTGTATTTCGATGCCCGTAATTAGCCTGACTCGAGATAATGCGACATTGAGTTATCGTGTTAATACTTGGGTGGAAAACCCATCGATCTATCTTATCCCCATTTAAATGGGATAATATTTAAAAAGTTATTAATTATCCCAACTCAAATAGAAAAATTTTGCATCAGTTAAAACAACTTATCTTCTAGTAAATCACTTAAGTTTAGTATTGCATAAAAAAAACATTTTATTAAAACATCGTTATGTGGGCATATTGAACATCCCAATTCCGAAAATGCAAAGTGGAATTGAATTCCTCTGGGCTGAATTCCAAGAAATTATAATTGCCAAAGGAATGAATTCTTTAACACTCCTACAGAATTTTTCTATAAGCGAACTTGCACTTACGGTACAGCTTTCAAAGGCTTTTCAGAATTATGCGTAATTTTGTATTTAGAACATGTTTTTCACGTACAATAGTGTGCAGGTATACATACATATATAAATAAAAAAATTAAATGCAGAGAAACTGTATGCATATATTATAATATCCATTTATACGTATGTCTAAATAGTGATATTATTAAAATTCTGGTTAGCCTTGATAATTCATGCTTAAGATTTTCAGCAAAAATTTGCATTTGATATTATGCAGTTATAAGCCAGCTACCTACATATGTACAATGTACATACATTCAGGCATATGTACTTGTATGTACCTACACATATTTTTGGAAAACTCACCTTGACATGCTTGCATTAAGAATTTAAGAATAATTCTTAAATAAAAATCAATTAACTATTATACTGTTACAAGTTACTTGTAAGAATAGTGTGTAGGTTGGTAGATAAACAGACAGTTCATTAGTCTTAACAGCAGGTGTATGATTGAATGTTGCCATAAATGGCATACATAAATGTACATGCATACATTAGAATGTATACTCGTAAGCAGAAATTATTTGCACATACTTGAGGTTAATGAACTTGGGGCTAGAAAATTATTTGGCTTTTAAAAAGGGTAACTCTCAAAGGCGGAATGTATGTAGCTGTAACGTAACGCCAACACAGTCTAATGCCCATTCGTACTACATGCACATAGACAACTATTCTTTGCATTCACAAACTTAACGCATTTAGTTAATAACGGTTTTTAACTTGTCAATTCTGTTTTTTTATACACATTTTAATTACATGTCTCGTGATTATTGCCATCATCTACAACTCTTGTGCACTTGCCTTAACCACCAACCAATTAAGTAACTTTTTTTTCGCTAATCCTTTGCAATGGTATTGGCTACCTAGCTTACGTTTCAAATTCTTTGCAATCAATCGTAAGACGTGCATAAGCAGGTTAAGGTTAAGTTAATACCACAAGGGCTGTAATTCAATAGTAGAGGGGGTACCGAATGAAGAACATCTCTGCATTATTATTCTAAATAACAGTGGTATTCTTTTCGCTGCGGACAAGCGAGGTCGGTTCGAACAAAAATGTTCAAACTACGAACCAATAATGAGTAGTAGCCATTCTGTCTTAAGATTTCAAAAAAGGGCATTTCTGCTCGCTACATTTCACAAGGTAATTTGGAAGCTAGTCAGCAGAAGGAAATGTTTAGAGAGCAGAGTAGTGGCGAAAGGAACATACCTTATATGACTATATTTTTAACAGTCTGCCAGCCTTATTTTGTAGTTTGTGGATTTACCTTCCGAATTGGCGCGGCCGTCGGCGCTCTTACAATTAGACGTCGAATTGAACTAAGAATAACTCATTTTTAGTTAGTGAGGGCATGTGTTAACGACGGCATTGTACTTCTTGTTTGTCCTGCACTTTTGTTCTTATCAAACTTACTTGATGTCTAAATCGACAGCTCAAAATATGCGTAAGAATATGTTTTTGATGTGTAAACATCTTTGCTGTAGCTACGAGTAATTTCGAAAAACAGGTAAAGTTTACGCGTAAACATGTAAATGCGTAAACGAGTAAACATGTAAATGCGTAAACCGTAAATGACCTTGGCATTGTCAGTGGTAGCTAGGTAGCTAGGCATGTACTTACAAATGCTTGCATGCATAGTCGTGCAAACACAGCAACAACAGCAACGAAGCGAAGCGAAGTTGTTGTTCTTGTTGTTTTCTGCAACAATGCGACAAATAGGCAAAATAAAAAGGGCCAATCTGTTTGAACATGTATGGATATGCATCTGAGCAATATTGGTATCAAATGAAAGGTTTTGAGCAGAACTTCGATATGGGTCAAAACGAGGACCCGGATGATCCTTGAATGTTTCTGAGCAAAATTGGTATGAAATGAAAGGTTCTGAGGAGGGATTCTACAGGGAGATCTACTCTTTATGATTCCTAGTTCGGGTTCCGAAATATGGGCCAAAACGAGGACCCGGATGATCCTTGAATGTCTCTGAACAATATTGGTATCAGATGAAAGGTTTTAAGCAGGACTTCGATATGAAGCTCTTTTAATTGTGACCCCTAGGCCGGGTCTCCAGATATGGGTCAAAACGAGGACCCGGGTGATCCTTGAATGTTTCTGAGCAAAATTGGTATGAAATGAAAGGTTCTGAGCAGGGATTCTATACGGAGCTCTACTCTTTATGATACCTATGTCGGGTCCCGAGATATGGGTCAAAACGATGACCCTGATGATCCTGGAATGTTTCTGAGCAAAATTGGTATCAAATGAAAGGTTTTGAGCAGATCTTCTACACGGAGCTCTACTCTTTATGATTCCTATGTCGGGTCCCGAGATATGGGGAAATACGAGGACCTGGATGATCCTTGAATGTTTCTGAGCAATATTGGTATCAAATGAAAGGTGTTGAGCAGGGATACTACATGGATGTCTATTCTTTATGATGTCTAGGTCGGGTCCCGAGATATGGGCCAGAATGAGGACCGGAGGATCCTTGAATGTTTCTGAGCAATATTGGTATCAAATAAAAGGTGTTGAGCAGGGCTTTCACATAGAGCTCTATTCATTTTATGAGTCCTAGGTCGGGTCCCCAAATATGGGTCTAAATGTGACCCCGGATTAACCCGGAATGTTTCTGTGCAATATCGGTATCAAATGAAAAGTGTTGAGCAGGACTTCTATACGGAGCTCTACTCTTTATGATTCCTAGGCCGGGTCTCCAGATATGGGTCAAACGTGGACTCTGATGATCTTGCATGTTTCTGAGTAATACAAAACAAAAGAAAATAAAAAATCAAAATTTAAAAACCAAAAACCAAAACAAACAAAAACAACAAAATAGTAGCAGTCACAATGATAACAAAAATTACAAAAACTATAGTCGCATTTTAATCCATAGAAAACCAGGAAAAAAAGGAATAAGGAAAAGGGAATAAATATCCGATTTCGAAATTGTTTACACATCAATGTTCATGAATACTCGTTATTCACGCTTTAATTTTTTTTTTTATGTAATTGCCTCAAATGGCGCAACAATGTGTTTTTAAATTTAAAAGCCTAACAAATTCTACAAATTCACTAACTAGAAAATTTGTCCATCAAAAAGTCAGTCAGTGCAAATGTACCTACATACATATATATCGTCGGTCTCCTGCCAGAAACACGAATGTGAAAATTTTTTTAAGTGCGATGTCTGCTCTTTATCGGGTATATATTGATATAATAGCAATTAATATTTGTATATATACTTATGTACATAGAAGTACATATTATGTATGTATGTTTACACAAGAATTTATACAAATGTAAATTGTAATTACATCAATATATAGCCGATAAAGAGCAGACATCGTGCTTAAAAAAATTTTCACATTCGTGTTTCTGGCAGGAGACCGACGATATGTACTTATGTACGTATGTATTTTCAAAGTCATTGGCCTACAATTGTAAATGCTTCATTGGACTTTTAAGCAGCCAAAATACGTAATTGCAGTAAACTTGTATACATATATGTATGTGCTTAAATATATATGTACATATGTGCATACATCTGTATATTTACTGATGGAAATAGTATGATGTGAATGGTATTTAACTCAGCTAAATTTACTGCTGTCAAATTACTTGTACAATACAAAATCTACAAGTATCAAGTTTAAACACCATTACTCTTCTACTAGTTAAATATGAACGAATACTGAACGTATACCTACTTTACACTCAGTTGCAAAAGTATACGTACAGGTTTTTGTTGTTGATGCACATTTTTTTGTGAGCTAGTGTACGCTGATAGTTAGTAATATTTAAATGCATTTTTTATGCATTATTAAGGTAGCTAAACGCTTTCGGGTTCACTGGGCTTGGCTGACTATCTAATTTGCAATCAAGTTCTGATACCACAAAAAAGAAAAAAAGAAAATGAAAAATTTAATGCTGCGTGTGTTCTTTTTTTTTTGACATCACGATTTATTCTGCGAAGGTCATTGTTGCGGTTAGAAATCGAAAATGGCCTAATTGGTTTCTCACTTTTTTTACTGCACAAATTGCAGTTACAGTAATTGTGGGTTTCAACTCACACAACCAAACTCACACATTTTTTTTATATTTTTTTTTTGAATACATTAATTACAATACTTACGCGCAATGATCTAACCACTTCTTGCACGACTCGCATCGCACGTGATGGAAACAGTTGCACCAACGAATTCGGGTGCGCTGTCAGTGTCTTCCATGCGGTCGATTCCTGCAAGTGCAAACAAAAAACACATTTAATTGAGTATTGCAAAGATATTAGTAAAGCTCTAAATTGTTTTTTTCTTCTTGTTATCGTGTATGGAAGTATTAAATTGAACGGCAAATTAGTTTCTGTTGACATTGCATTGTGAACGTAAAAGACGTGGAAAAAATTAGGAAGCACGAAAATCTCTCCCAAATTGCCTGGCATAAAATTAACTTTTATTTGATTTTTGTAACTGTTTTTCTTTTCCCACCAGTAAATTTCTCGATGTATGTATAATTCGCGAAATTAAATAAATTAAATAAAAATAAAATTTTAACAATTTTTTATCTATGTTTAAATACACTGGCTTTCATCCTAAACCAAACAGTAGATATTCCTAATATACATATGTATTTCGAAAATTTCTTGCGAGTTTTTACACGTTTATATGGAAAAAACAAAATATTCAAAAAACTGCTTAAAATGCTGATCTTGTGTTTTACTGCTTAACCTGCCACTCTTTTCAGTGAGCCACACATTATTATATACATTAGAAAGGAAAAAGCGGCACAATTTTAAATAACCGAGATTTTCTCGTATTTGCAATTTTGCACATGCATACATACAGTGGGGAGCATTAATGGATGAATGTTTCCCACCTCTGTGATTATGTGTCCATAAAACCTAATCCAAACGACTAATTAAACCAATTTTTTTTTAGTAGTTAGCATATATATTAGTTTTAATAGAAAACATACAAAAAATTTAATTCCATCTTGATAACCACGTTTTTTAGGGCGAGAAACTCAAACATCCACATTCATCCAATTTTGCACGTGGGGAACAAATTATTTGGTATGGAGTAATAATATTTCCTCCATAGCCCCTTATCTTTTGGGGCTGTTTTAATGCGCGTTGGCATGCTTTCCATTAGTTACCCTTGGTTTTTTGGCCCATTCGTCCTCAACTCGGAGCCTAAGTTGATTCAAATTTGTGGGAACTTTTTCGTACACAGCCACCCTTTTTTTTAAAAATGCCCATAGATTTTCTATGGGATTAGGATCTGGGCTTTGGGCAGCCCACTTTATCACAGGAAATCATTGGCTAGATAACCAGTTTCGGATGATTTTCGCCTATTTTCGGGGTTACCGCCTCGCTGAAATAGCACCTCGTCTTCGGAATATGCGCTTATTCCGACGAACTCAGGCAAATCTATTCTTAAAATATGGAGACAATCTTCCTTTTTCATAGCTCCACCTATTTTTATTAATGGATCAAGTTTCCATCAGGTGAAACAGTCCCAACCCCTATAATTTCCTCCACAGTTTTCTATACTTGGTGCCTTTGGAGTATTTCATGTGGACAGTGCCAAAAGTATTGTTTGCCATCCGACTGGAAGCAACTTATTTTTGTTTCGTCTGACCATATAACTCGTTTCCAGTCTAATGGTAAATAATGCTTTTGTCACTGGCAACATGAAACACTCCAAAAAGACCAATTGAAGAAAACTGTAAAGCATGGAGGGGGCAATTTTATGGTTTAGGGCTGTTTAACCTGATGGAAACTCGATCCATTGATAAAAATAAGTGGAGCTATGAAAAAGGAAGATTATCTTCATATTTTAAGAATAGATTTGCCTGAGTTCGTCGGAATAAGCGCATATTCCGAAGACGAGGTGCTATTTCAGCGAGGCGGTAACCCCGAAAATAGGCGAAAATCATCCGAAACTGGTTATCTAGCCAATGATTTCCTGTGATAAAGTGGGCTGCCCAAAGCCCAGATCCTAATCCCATAGAAAATCTATGGGCATTTTTAAAAAAAAGGGTGGCTGTGTACGAAAAAGTTCCCACAAATTTGAATCAACTTAGGCTCCGAGTTGAGGACGAATTGGTTTAAATTAGTCGTTTGGATTAGGTTTTATGGACACATAAGCACAGAGGTGGGAAACATTCATCCATTAATGCTCGCCACTGTACGTACATATGTACATATACATATATGTGTTTGGAAATTCCGACATGAATGGAGTCTATTAAAAAATTAACTACATACATACATATATTTTTAAGAAATTAGCAAACAAACTTATTTCAACAAATATATGTATACAATATATCTTAATTTAGTTGCAACTGTATTTAAAACAAAAAAAAAAAAATTAGTAACAATACAACGTTTAACATGGCGTATGAGTAACCTTCAAAACGTGTTACACGATTTTATCTTGTTGCCAATGCGTTTAAGAAACTGCACGTGCTACTGCTTTAATTTTACATTTTGTTTACTTTTTTATTTTAGATACTAGGCCAGTGTAATAATGCTAGCTGCTGTTTAAAATTTTACGATTCGTTTATTAACAAAAAACAAAAAAAAAAAAAAATTAAGGAAAAATTATAATTTCATGCTTATAAGTGGTATGAGAATGTACCTACACAAGTGCGAAGATAAAATTATATACTTTTTTGTTGGGGTACGCAATTTGCACTTCTTTTTACAAGAGTAATAAGCATTTATATTCTTCGCTTCCTCAAGTTCAACTTTAATCGTTGTCTAACTTTACTTTATATATACATAAATACATACAAATGTATATACACACATGTACATGGACACAAACAATAGCATGGCATGGTATTCATATTTATATTTATGTAAATACATATATAATTTTTGCATGTCAACAAGAGATTAGTTGTTGATTTTATGATGTTTGTGCTGTGCCTTTTTATCTCGTTTCTGTTCCTATTTTTGTATAATAGAGTTTTTGTTCTTTTTTTGTGCATATTTTAAAATTCAGGCCTGTTTTTTCCGGAAACCAAAACTCAAGAAGTTATGTATCTATTATATAAAAATGAATGTGTGTGTGTGTGTTATTTATGGACTCCCAAAGTAATCAACCGATCTTTATGAAATTTTCACAGTAGATTCATATGGTATATGCGCTGGTGATAGGGTATACAGACTTTCGGAAAAGTGGGAACTTCCCGGAATATGGGCCCAAATGTGGACCCAGAGTGACCCAGCAAGTCTTTGAGCAATATTTGTATCAAATGAAAGGTGCTGAGCAGGCCTTCAACATAGAGTTATTTTCATTGCGATGCCTAGGCCGGGTCCCGAGATATGGGCCAAAACGTGGACCCGGATGATTCCTGAATGCTTCCGAGCGATATTGGTAGCAAATGAAAGACGTTGAGCAGGGCTTCAGCCTACAGCTTTCCCAGAAATGGTTCAAATAGTGGGCCCAGATGGTGATGGATGGTCTCGGTAATGTAAAGATAAAGGTAAAGGTAAAGGTAAAGGTAAAGGTAAAGGTAAAGGTAAAGGTAAAGGTAAAGGTAAAGGTAAAGGTAAATGTAAAGGTAAAGGTAAAGGTAAAGGTAAAGGTAAAGGTAAAGGTAAAGGTAAAGGTAAAGGTAAAGGTAAAGGTAAAGCTAAAGGTAAAGCTAAAGGTAAAGCTAAAGGTAAAGCTAAAGGTAAAGCTAAAGGTAAAGGTAAAGGTAAAGGTAAAGGTAAAGGTAAAGCTAAAGGTAAAGGTAAAGGTAAAGGTAAAGGTAAAGGTAAAGGTAAAGGTAAAGGTAAAGCTAAAGGTAAAGGTAAAGGTAAAGCTAAAGGTAAAGGTAAAGGTAAAGCTAAACGTAAAGGTAAAGGTAAAGGTAAAGGTAAAGTAAAGGTAAAGCTAAAGGTAAAGGTAAAGGTAAAGGTAAAGGTAAAGGTAAAGGTAAAGGTAAAGGTAAAGGTAAAGGTAAAGGTAAAGGTAAAGGTAAAGGTAAAGCTAAAGGTAAAGCTAAAGGTAAAGGTAAAGGTAAAGGTAAAATTAAAGGAAAGGGAAAGAGAAAGGTAAAGGTAAAACTAAATGAAAAAGAAAGAGGGAAACCCTCATTATAACATACAAATTTTTTCGTCGCTGCGAAGCGGGACGGGTATCTGCTAGTATATAAATAAATAAATAATTGTATTTTTTTAAACATCTTTCCGCTTTATTCTAAAGGCATTTGACTAAAAGAAGAGATTGAACCAAAACGTGAATATTTCGCCAAAACCCAATGACCTTGAGTTTGGGAACAAATTAACAGCTTAATGCGATGATATGAGCAAATACATTTTACACATTGAATAATCGAGTTCCTCGCACCGACCGAAAATTATGTACAAAAACTTAATTTTCGTTTTCTCTTGCAGCTGCATCGTAAAACAAGCGTAACAAAAATGCATGGAGCAACAATAAAGGAGAATGCATAAGATCAGCTGACTTCTTCAATCTTCATAAACACACGAACACAAGCATTTTTATACCTTTCATGAGAATGAAATGGTATTACATATAACTTAGTGCCAAAAATTTTTTGTCGAAAGTACCAGAAGGAAGCGTGGGGGACCCACCAAAATATATACCGATATGATCAGAATCACGAGCTGAGTCGATTAAGCCATGTCCGTCTGTCCGTCCGTCCGTCTGTGTGAACGCAAACTAGTCCCTCAGTTTTTGAGATATCTGAATGAAATTCGCAATACAGGCATGTTGTTATATGCAGCTGATCATTTGTCGGAACCGGCCGAATCGGACGACTATAACATATAGAAAACAACCGATTATTCAGATATACATGAAATTTTTGGATGTAATTTGTGCATAACTTCCCCATTTAAACAGCTAAGGACATGAAACTTTGAAGTAGACGTGCCCATTTTGGCCCAAACAAGGTTACCGAAAATTGTCAAGATCGGACCACTATAACATATAGTTCCACAACATCCGATTATTCAGATATACACATTTTGGTGTATAACTCCTCCATTTTAACAGCTAACGGCCTGAAATTTTGAAGTATATGTACCCATATGGACCCAAACGGGATTGCCGAAAGATGTTAAGATCGGACCACTATAACCTATAGCTCCCCTACAACCGATTGTTCAGATATGGACATTTTGGTGTACAACTCCTCCATTTTAACAGCTAACGGCGTGAAATTTTTAAGTATTTGTACACATATGGGTCCAAATGGGGTTACCGAAAATTGTCAAGATCGGACCATTATAACATATAGCTCCCATACAACCGATTGTTCAGATATGGACATTTTGGTGTATAACTCCTCCATTTAAATAGACAAGACACCATTTCTTCTAATAAATCTTTCCATAAATGAACCCACAGAATTAAAATTATAAATTAAACTTAATCCGGCTATGTACATACATAGGTAACTTTTCATTTCCCCACTCATGAAAGGTATGAAGTCTTCGGTACGGCCGAAGACATCCGCGCTTTTACTTGTTTTTTGTTGACATATGTCACATACACACGCACCCTAGCATTTCCATAGGGGCCGAATCTGTCAAATTCTTCTACATTCCTCTTTGCATGACACTTATGGCCCCTCTATGTATGAAGGTATGTCGTCATGCGAAAACCTTTATTGTTGAATCATGCAAAAATGTTACATTAGAGATGTTTAACGAGATACATATGTACTATGTATTTCTACATGACAACCCAGCCAGCAAGGTACCGTACATTTTACGAACATTGCGATTTACGAGCTATTCTCGAATCAGAAAACAATAACAAATGAAACTTTTTTCTATCATGTCACAAAAAAAAAGAAAACGAAAAATTTCAAACTCAATATTTTAAAAGTAAGTATGTACATATGTTTGTAAAATTTCTACATTTACGATAAAAAATCGGACGTAAAAAGATTCATATACGAGTGCTTTTTCGATACATTTACGACACTCGTAGGCAATGAACATTTTAAAGCGAAACAGTATTCGTAGGCGAATCGTAAACGGATTTCGTAAACGATATTTTATTAGAGTTTTCTTCGAGAAAACATCAGTTTACGAGCTCGTTTACGAAGATTTTGCTGGCTGGGAATGTAAGTATGTATGTTTTCAAATTTATTTATGAGAGAGCGATGCATGAATACCTCTATACGTATATCGTCGTTGAAGATGCATTTTTGCGTAAGAGGTATTAAATTACATACCTCTTACGCAAAAATGCATCTTCAACGACGATATGTATGTCTGTATGTATTTTCGTGTACGCGGTAAAAATAATAGCAACTGACGATATTATTCTTAGTCTCTTGACATTTGAAAACGGATTACTTATGTATGTAGATGTGTATTCTTAAAAAGTCACTGGAACACTCGTCGAAAGTTAATAAATTGCACACCGATTAGATGGAATTGAATAAAGAAAAAACGCAACGAATCGAAAAAGTCAATATCGGCTACAGCATAATTTCATTTGTCTCTTTTCGCTACCAACGTTTTGCGTTTATGTTTTTCTTGTCAAAAGTTCATTCATTCATTCACCTCAATTGAGCCGGTTGCTGCTGCGCGTGCTGCTGCCGCCACAATAGCCACTGCCACCGGTTTTGCTTTAAATCTTCGTATTTTTATTTTTCTTGTTGCTGTTGCTGTTGCTGTTATAGCTGTAACATTTGTGTATGTTGGCACTAACACTTCATCATTTGTTGCTTTTGTTATATAAGCCGGTATTATTGCTTCAATATCTGCTGCTATTGCTATTGGTATGTTAAGGTTCGTTGCATCCAATAAAATTAGTTTAGGTTGCTCATACGCCTCGTCTGTTACATTGGCATCATCTTTGTTGCCAGCGTCAACGTCAACGTCAGCGTCAGTGTCATCAATTATTAATAATTCATTTGTTTCGCTTGTAACGACATCCTTTTGTTGATTTTCACTAATTTTTACTTTTGTGGTAATTAAATTTGCTTCACTTGCTGATTCGGTTGTTGCAGCAATTGCATTTGTAACTAATGATTTTGCTTTTATTGTTGTTGTGCCGATAAACATTAATTGTTCGGGAATTAGTTCTTGTTGTTGTGCAAGAATTTTTTGCTGTTGCTTTTGTTGTTTTCCTTTTTGTTGTATTAAATGGCTTTTATGCTCTGTCAAATTTCGATCCACGCGCTGATGAGAATTTTGATTTGCAATGGCGAATACAATGAGACCACAAGCGCCACCAATAACAATAACAACAACAATAAAATCAACAAAACAGCGTGTATTCATGTTGGCGTTTCAGTTAACGGTAAATGTGTAGGGTGATTGAACGGTATTTTTTTTTTTAAATAGTTTTTTTTCTCTTGCTTGAACCCACGAACGAACGCTTTTACGCTTTTACGTGTGTGTGCTTGAACGAATTTTGCCGATCTCGATTCGTCACTGGGTCAGCCGGTTAGTTGGGTGCTCGTTGTATGCGATTTCGCGCGAGTGCAATGTAATGCAATGCTTCAAATGAATGAATGCGCGAGCGTGTTATGTAATTTCATATTACAAAAAACAGCAACAAAAATACAGATAATAACAAATGAAAATAAAGATTAGTTTTCTAATTAACTTTCACTTCAATTGCATAAAAATATTTTCGTTTTCATGCATACATACATACATACATATACTTCTGTTATGCTGGCTTCTTTTAGCCCATTCTCTTTATATATATGTACATATGTATACTCTTCGTTCTGGTACACAAGCAAAATTAAAAAAAAAAACACTAATTTTTTCTATTTTTGGCAATTAATTTAGCACTTTTCTCTTTCGATTTTGATTTTAATTTCAATTTGGATGCGTCTTCGCCTTTTGGTTGCAGTTCAACTCAGTTACTCGTCAGCTACTAAAACGTCGTCAGCTTTGTGGAGCTATCGTGCCAAGGAGTTTTGTAAAAAATACTCACATTGCAAGTTTTTCTAGGCTGGCTAACACATACACAAGTATTGTTGCAACTTTATTCGTAAGCACTGTGTGCGAAAAGTGATAAAATTTATAAAAAAAAAAAAACGTTAAAGCTTTTTAGAATATTTTGGAAATGAATTTGATCAACAAACCAAAATATTTCGGAGTGCTCTGGTTGTTATACAGTTGTTGTATGTATTTCTTAAATAAAAATATCTTATTAGCACTTTTTGTAGAGCTTAGTAGTTGCATATATTTTTTTTCTTTAACAATTTCGGCTTTAACCATGTAATGCCGCGCCGAATTAAAATAAGTTGAACACCATTTTTCGTATGGCATACATGCCCAACAAGGCAGCCATGTGATATTTTCAACGCAGTTAAGATCTCCGCTTTCTTCTACTGTTGCCACAAGTGGCTGATGCTAAGAATATCTTTTTTTCTGAGATGGAACATTTGTATGCACACGCACAGCATTGTTTAATTAGCATAGCCCCCTTACTATTCTATTAAAGAGATTATTTTGTGGCATAAGAGAGTGTTCTGCTGCACTCCAGCATAATTACTCCGATTTGGGTTTCAGAAGCATCCTCCTAAAAACTTGTCACAACATTTATGCTAACTTTTTTCGGTTCCGTCCCACTATACGAGCATCACCACAATTGCGGACGAAGTTTTTAAGTTTATTTTTTTGTTTTTTTTGGTTGCAAATTAAATGCAATTGTTGTTTTTTCTGCAGTCTTCCTTTTATTTAGTATTACACTTATTCTCATTTAGGTCCTCTTTGAATGCCTTAATTTTATTATGTAAATCACGCAATTTATTCAGCCTTAATAACAACAGGTAGCCCTGTTGTAGTACATATACTTATTTGTATACAGAGAAACCTCTCCTAACGGACACCTCTCATAGGCGGACACCTCCCTTGAGCGGACATTTTTTCATCCACCAAGGTTTAGGTTCAATTTTTAGAACAAATTGCCCTCTCTTAGGCGGACACTCTCTTGGCCGGACGCGGACAGTTATTTACTATTGAATTGAACTAAAAACTTCTATTAAGAGGACACGACCCTCTCGTCAACGGACACTTTGATTTTTTTTTTATAACGAATCACATAAAAACCTCTGTTAGGCGGACACGAACTCCTCTTATGCGGACAAAATATAAGTATGTATAGCAATATAAAAAAAGTTCGTGGAATGTTCGTTAGGTAAAAAACGCTACGATGAAAGGGGAATCACCAACTAAAATAAATGTCCACATGACTATTGGAATACATAGATATAACTGCATTCACGGGTTTCCAGTTAGATGTTCTAACTGACCAGAATGTCGAAACCATTGAAGATGATAGTACCGATACTGAAAGTATTACTGCTGAAAGTAGTTAATGCAATCTCCTCGAACGAAATGGCTTTGACTGCAGTTTCAAATTTGAAAAGATTATGCACGGAAGACCTTATTGCATTTGAATTGTTGCAGAAATTTGAAAGCCATCTGCAAAACAATTTTATTTTAAATAAGCAAAAAACCCCTCGTCAATCGACAATTTCGCAACTTTTTAAATAATTTCAAAGATATCCCAACATTTCTAGTTCTCAGCAACTTACTAATTGATATGTAATATGCATGTTAATACTTTATGTATTGTATACATATGTACATACATAAATATGTATATGTTTTTATATATTTAAGTGAAATTTTGAAGACATAAGAATCCTTGTTTTTTCAGTGATATATGAATAAATAAATCCTTTAAAATTCAAAAAATTTCTAAAATAGCAACCCACTCCCTTAGGCGGACACCTCTCTTGGGCGGACAAAATTTGCCCGACGGTGAGTGTCCGCCCAAGGGAGGTTTCACTGTATTTGTATAAATCAATTGCTGTAGACTTTATGACATCGCTAGTGTTTTTTTTTATTGTTATACCCTTTATGTACATGAAATGGTGTTATAACCTTGTTACAAAACATAAATGTGCCAGAAGGAGGTGTGATAAACCTACTAAAATGCATGAATAATAATACAATGGCGCTATTATAACTCTGACGAGTTTTATGGCCGAGCTTCTCTCCCAATTCGAGGTGCGCTCCTTTTTGTTTTTCCTACTAATTGGGTGGACCTACAAATTTTATGCCGGCTCCGAACGGCGAATGCATTTTTTGTGAGAAGCTTTTTCATGGCAGAAATACTCTCGGAGGGTATGCCGCACACTGCCGAGAGGTGACCGCTGCTCTTAAAAAATCCAATAATTGGATTTTTACTAATTAGAAAAATTGTTTTGGTGTTTGACTCGGAGCGTGGTTTGAACCCGAGACCTCTGGCATAGCAGGCGAGCACTCTACCCACTGCACCACAGCGGCCACTAAAATGTATGAGCTGAGCCGATTAAGTCCGCCTGTTTAAACGCAAACTAGTCCCTAAATTTTTGGGATATCTGATTGAAATTTGGTATATGCTTGTATTTCTATGTACAATCACTCGTCATAATCGGTTAAATAGGACTATTATACGATATAGCTTCCATACAACCGATTGTTGAGATATAGACATTTTGTGGTATAACTTCTATAAGATTCGACAGCACGACCGAAGACAGCGGCGTTCTTACTTTTTATTTTGCTGCTTTATTGTTTTTTGTGTATTTACTGTTGGGAATCCCGTAGGTTTTTTTTTATTGAGTCTAAAATTTTAAGTGCAGAAAAAAACATAACTTAAATAATGTATGCTGTGTAACGGATACACTAAACTTTATGCGAAATTTTATGCATTTTTTTGCCTACATAAACTCCAGATCATACATAGGCAGGCCATAGCATTTTTGTGCGGAATCGATTCTGCGCTCTGCGACATAATCTCTCTCACAACTTCGCCGACCATTAACTCAGATATACCCTGCAGGCAGAAAAAAATCAATTCATAAAAGTAGTTGGATTTTAACAGGCTATTTTGAGACAACTGAAAAAAAAAAACAATAATCAATTTGTATTAAACAGCAAGAAACCCATATTTAGTTAATTGCTTTGTCATGCAGGAATATCCAAAAATATTTAACCTGATAGAATTTTGCTGTGAAAATTCCTCTTTTTGGATTTAGGAAGCGAAGCGATGGAAGAATATCGAAATTTTTGCGAATTCCATGAATGTAAACATGTATGTATGTAACAGCTACATCTGCAACCATTTCCCTTGTATTTTTTTTGTATAATTTTCTAAAAATTTATGATGTTATATTTTGGGATCAACTATTTTTCACGCAAAAAAAGTTAGTTTATAGTTACCTTCCAAGTAATGCAGAGGTACACAGTCCTGACTTTTTTATCGCCATTCCCATACAAAAGTAGTTAGCTTTTTTCAAAGAAAATATACAATTAAAAGTGACCACTAGTGTCTTTGTAAACAGTTTAAAGCAAGGCTGCACAACGATATCAACAAAAATTTTTTGTTTTGTTGAATATCAAATAAAAATTAACAAAAAAATTTTGTTTTGTTGAATATCAAATAAAAATTATTGAAATTATTTCGTTTCGTTGATTATCAAAAAAAAAAAAATTATCAAAATTATTTTGTTTCGTTGATTACACTGCTCTACAGCCAAAAAATACTCTGAACGCGACCATCCTTTCTATATGTAAAATCGGTCGCTGATTCCGAAAATCGGGTTCATTTTTAATTCTATGGGAAGGTTTTTGAAATATCGGCAATTTACCGTTATTTGGCCAATGAGTCCACTTAATCCTGTATATCTTTTTAACACAGTGAGTTATCTTCCTTAGGGTCACACCAAACGAAAGAAAATTAAATTTCCTTTTCACGGCTCCTATAACATTTTTCTCTAGTTCTTATAGTTTCTGAAATATTGACGATTAAATTTGAATTTTTTCGATTTTTTACGATTTTTTGAAGAAAAAATTTACTTTGTCAGGCAATATCTTTAAAACCAATGATTTCACCTTCGGTTTTACTCCTTTGCGTGAAGCTCCATTCCATTTCCAAAAAAATAAGCTATCAACGAAGAAAATCCATGGTAAACTGGAAAAGTTATAGGCGATCAAGTAAATACAACCAAGTCGCGCAATGCCTCTGCACGGGTACATTCTATGCATATTGTACCAATACCTACACATCTGCAGTAGCAGCACATTGGCAGCGCAGTAGATACAAGCGCGTTTACGGGTATAACATGCATAGAATATACCCGTGCAGAGGCACTGCGCGACTTGGATGTATTTACTTGATCGCCTATAACTTTTCCATTTTACCATGGATTTTCTTCGTTGATAGCTTATATTTTTCCCAATAGAATGGAGCTTCACGTAAAAGAGTAAAACCGAAGGTGAAGACATTGGTTTTAAAGATATTGTCTGACAAAGTCAATTTTTTCTTCAAAAAATCGTAAAAAATCGAAAAAATTCAAATTTAATCGTCAATATTTCAGAAACTATACGAGTTAGAGAAAAATGTTATAGGAACCGTAAAAAGGAAATTTAATTTTCTTTCGTTTGGTGTCACCCTAAGGAAGATAACTCACTGTGTTAAAGAGATATACTGGATTAAGTGGACCCATTGGCCAAATAACGGTAAATTGCCGATATCTCAAAAACCTTCCCATAGAATTAAAAATGAACCCGATTTTCGGAATCAGAGACCGATTTTACATATAGATAGGATAGTCACGTCCAAAGTACAGACAAAAAATTTCATTTTGTGATCCAGTGTTATCAAAAACCAGGGTTGGGCAAGCTGCATTCAATTTTGATTGCATTCAGCCTTGCAGCCACCAATCAATGATGAGTGGTAGTGCAAAATTGATTTGCATTACCATTCAGTAGCGAATGGGAATGCAAATTTGGTTTGCATTACCATTCAGTAGTGAATGGGAATGCAAATGTGGTTCGCATTACCATTCAGTAGTGAATGGGAATGCAAATGTGGTTCGCATTACCATTCAGTAGTGAATGGGAATGCAAATGTGGCTTGCACTACCATTCAGTAGTGAATGGGAATGCAAATGTGGCTTGCACTACCATTCAATAGTGAATGCGAATGCAAAGGTGAATGCATTCCCATTCATTGCATTCCCACTGCAAATGTGATTTGGACTATTAATTAAAAATGAGTGCGAGTGATTTGGACAACCATTCATCATTTAATAGCAGTTAAAACCTGTGACCATAGTTAAGGTATTAAGTGGCTAATCTATTTATTAACGGAAAGGAAGTTTATGGGATATTATAAATATGGAATTAGGCTTAGCAAAGTAAAGGGAAACCAACACGGCATGGTAATATGTACATATGTTCTATGTTATACCTGTAAGTAAAAGTATTTCTTTCAACTTCTGAGGTTATAATTACACAGTTCAACAAATTTACAAAAAATTTTACTCAACACGAACAAACGCTAGTTATTATGAAAGAGGATGCCTCTCAGACCAACTTTTCCGAATAGAGTACTAGTCCAGTGCAAATCACATTTGCAGTGGGAATGCAATGAATGGGAATGCATTCACCTTTGCATTCGCATTCACTATTGAATGGTAGTGCAAATCACATTTGCATTACCATTCACTACTGAATGGTAATGCAAACCACATTTGCATTCCCATTCACTACTGAATGGTAATGCGAACCACATTTGCATTCCCATTCACTACTGAATGGTAATGCAAACCAATTTTGCACTACCATTCACTATTGAATGGTAATACACTTTGAATGGTAATGCAAAAATGCCCATCCTTGTCAAAAACAAAATAATAATAAAAATTTATTTCGGGCTTATGCCTATATGACACTACATTTTTCCCTGGTTTTTTTGGTTTTGAAAACCCACCGAAAGTCAAAATACAAAAACAATTCTTCTATACCCAGCAGTATTTATCAGCTGGAAAACAGCACATATTTCCCACTGAATATTCAGTAGAGATGTAGTTCTAATATCTGAACTTTCCCTTTCGTTTTTATATAGAGGTGGCGTCGACAATCAACTACCTAAAAACTGCCGAACGAGAAGGGAGAGTTTCTGTAGGAAAAAAGGCCTGAATACGCAGGGAGAACTTCCATAGCATGTATTTCAGTACACCTGATGTCTTCACTGCGTGTTCAGTTATTTTTTCAGCAATGAATTTTGAACTTACTTTCACGCTATTTTTCATAATGAATATTCTATTGAATATGCACCTCCTTACCTCAAATACTGCTGGGTAGGTTGAAAAGAGACAAATACTTCCTCAAAAATAATTTGATTGACATTAAACTTCAAACTAAATGAAAATAATATTTATTTCAAAAATTACACTGCTCTACAGCCAAAAAATACTCTGAACGCGACCATCCTATTTATATGTAAAATCGGTCGCTGATTCCGAAAATCGGGCTCATTTTTAATTCTATGGGAAGGTTTTTGAGATATCCGCAATTTACCGTTATTTGGCCAATGGCTCCACTTAATCCTGTATACCTCTTTAACGCAGTGAGCTATCTTCCTTGGAGTGACACTCAACGAAAGAAAATTAAATTTCCTTTTCATCGCTGCTACAACATTTTTCTGTAACTCTTATAGTTTCTGAAATATTGACGATTCAATTTGAATTTTTTCGATTTTTTACGATTTTTTGAAGAAAAAATTGACTTTGTCAGGCAATATCTTTTAAACCAATGTCTTCACCTTCGGTTTTACTCCTTTACGTGAAGCTCCATTCTATTGGGAAAAAGATAAGCTATCAACGAAGAAAATCCATGGTAAAATAGAAAAGTTATAGGCGATCAAGTAAATACATCCAAGTCGCGCAATGCCTCTGCACGGGTATATTCTATGCATGTTATACCCGTAAATGGGCTTTTATCTACTGCGCTGCCAATGTGCTGCTACTGCAGATGTGTAGGTATTGGTATAACATGCATAGAATATACCCGTGCAGAGGCATTGCGCGACTTGGATGTATTTACTTGATCGCCTATAACTTTTCTATTTTACCATGGATTTTCTTCGTTGATAGCTTATCTTTTTCCCAATAGAATGGAGCTTCACATAAAGGAGTAAAACCGAAGGTGAAGACATTGGTTTAAAAGATATTGCCTGACAAATTCAATTTCTTCTTCAAAAAATCGTAAAAAATCGAAAAAATTCAAATTGAATCGTCAATATTTCAGAAACTATAAGAGTTACAGAAAAATGTTATAGCAGCGATGAAAAGGAAATTTAATTTTCTTTCGTTGAGTGTCACTCCAAGGAAGATAGCTCACTGCGTTAAAAAGGTATACAGGATTAAGTGGAGCCAGTGGCCAAATAACGGTAAATTGCCGATATCTCAAAAACCTTCCCATAGAATTAAAAATGAGCCCGATTTTCGGAATCAGCGACCGATTTTACATATAGATAGGATGGTCACGTCCAAAGTACAGACAAAAAATTTCATTTTGTGATCCAGTGTTATTTTTTTTGGAAATTTGATTTAAATTACTGAAATAAAAAAGTTATGAAACCCAAAGTGCAGGATAGCTTTGTATTCCGTGTTATAAAGGGAAGCCAGTACGCAATATAATTTTTCTTGCGGACTTCTTCTTTACCCTTACGGCCAAAGCAGAAGCTTACAAGAGGCAAATTTAAAATTTGTATTTCCATATATTTTTTTTATTTTAAATATAATTTATTTTATGGTTGTCAAATTGGAAAAATTGTCAGAAAAAATGACCGAATGCCAAAAAACCTACCGAAATACAAGCTGGCTCGTTGGTTTTTAATCGCCTAGATGGTATTTTGTTTGGTTTTTTTCAATATAGCTTGCTCGCTTGCACCAACGCAAAACTGTATTTGAGCATCTCCTTCACACAAAAAACCTGGTAGAATACCAGAAAAAAAACGTAGTGTCATATGGGCTTTACGGCTTCATTTTACTTTGAATTTTTATTAACGTTATTTTTTTTGATAATTTTTTTTGTTGGCTACCGAAACAAAATTTTTTCAATATTTGTTTTTTGATAATCAACAAAACGAAATTTTTTTCATAATTTTTTTTGATAATTATCAAAACAGTATTTTTTTGTTCAGCACTTAACGTTAAAATTTTTCAAAGTTGAATTGAAAACAAAATATTTTTTCGGTTATTGATAAAAAATAACGTTAATGTGCAGGCCTGGTTTAAAGTCAGTTTTAAGTTAGATGCACTGCCTGCAGGGTAGTTTCGCACACCGATAGTCAGGAAAATTGCGAGAGACCTTTTATTGGTGAGCGCAGTGATTTGCAGAGAAACTGGTTAAAATGTGTGTGATGTTTTTCGATTACTTGTATGAGTCTAAATGCTGATCGCTGCTCTAGAAGGTTCGACTTTTAGTTGACTATTTTCGCAAGTATACGACAGATCTAGTTATCCTCTTCACAGATGCTCTTGAAAGTTTATAAAGATCTAAACTCTGGTATTTATTTTCGACGAAGAGAATTTGTGTAGTGATATTTATCTATCGCGACTCCTTTATGGCATTGTTACATAAAACCATTATGTGATTAAACACTGTCTACAACACTGTCTACATAACAGTAAAAGTAAATATGTAGAAACAAACAATAAATTCAATAACAACCGAGTTCATTAAGTGAGTTGTTATCTTTTTATTGTTATTCACGTATGTACATATGTATAGACATATCTTAGAGGCTAATTATGTGCAGAAACATATGTACCTAGACATATACATAATTGACTTCCGTAGACGTTTATATACTTGGGCTACTCATTGTGGGAATGGGTGTTGAGTGATGATTTACGATTGGCGATGGCAATAATTTAATGGATACAATATCATTAATTAATCACATGAAAATTGGTAGTATTAAGAGGGAAATTAACAAGCAGATAACACATAAAGAATTATGTTCACATTTCAAGTAATTTCCGCATTTGGCTGGCATTAAAAGCAATTGGTAGCTTCAAGAGTGGACAAAGTTATGGCCATGTTTATAAAAAATCTTGTGATTCTTTACATGCACATATATATGAGCCGATACATGTCAGAGTTGGGAGATTACGATTACAAGAAAATATGAAATTACGATTACTGTAATCGTAATCCTCGTTAAAAAAATAAGAATTACTGTAATAGTAATCGTAAAAAACTTTAAATTACAATTAACTTAATCGTAATTTAAGAAATTTTGAAATTATTGCTCTCAGCGTAATCCACATGTAATCCTTATCGCCCAGCTCTGATACATATCAATTGTTTTTTTTTTTGTTTTTTTTTTATAGACTTTTGTGGAAAATAACTGACTATTGCATTGTGGTTGTGGTAAAACGCCTTAAGCCATTGATTTCTAGGAGAAAATTGCCAGGATATCCAGCAATAATTCCAGACTAATTAGGGAGAGGCGAGACGAGTCTAAGATATTGTTTCGATTGCTGCGACTGTTCAAACTCATCCATGGTTCTCGAGTTGAGCTGAAACTTGTCGTCAGTAATAAACTTGTGTTTGAATATGGAAATTATAATTAATCATTTCATGAACTTGCGATATCTACATTTAAATACGTATGCATGTACATACATAATATATATTATATACAAATACCTACTCATATGATAAATAACATGCGTTAATACAATACACACTAGGTGACTGCTTTCTCACTTACCTTTAGCGTATTTGACAGCTTCCCAGCTCTGGCTATGGCTGTGCCGAATGTTGATGGTGCAATGGCGATCGCCGAGCATTCACGCACAAATATATTACTACACAATGCAAATAATAACAGCGATAATAATAAGGTCGCCATTGTTTGTTTCTGTAACATTTTTTGTTTTTTTTTTTTCAACAGAAATTTTCAGTTAAAATTTTTAAAATTTTCTTTAGTTTTATTTATGTTTCATTTGTTCGTATGTAAATATTTATATTTTAATTGCATACAACTGTAACATTTAAGTGCTTTTATCCACTGCATACATTTGTATGTATGTCTGTAGGTAAACATTTATGCATGGGTTTTATCTGGACAAAAATTGTTATTTATAAATACATACATATATTTGCTGTTTTGTTGCGTCTTTATTGCGTGTTTATTATTTATTTATTTTAGATGAGGCAATGCCTTTTTAATGAAACTTTAAATTCATTAATGACCTTTAATGTATACTAATCAGACATGTGTACATACATACATACCTAAATACATACATCCATATGAATAAACATACATACATAAAAGTGCATATATATGAGAACATTTAAAAGGATATAATGGAAATTATTGACCTTAAAAAAGTGAAAATCCAGTTTCTAAATTACTTCTTGGGAAATATACACTATATACAAATTGCGTAATACTAGCCTGAATATAATAACAGCCGCATTCGTTTGGGCAAGAGTTAGAGACTTGCGAAAAAACAACCACTGGTATAAAAACAAGTGAAAATTATACGAACGGTATTGCGTTGAGTTTTGGCTAGATTCGAAGATTGTTTCGAAATAGCGGAGACATCTATTGACAAAAATTTGAAACCATTTCACTTATTCACAATAGAAAAAATTGGCATAATCAGTAAAGATCAGTTTAATGATTAGCTGGCATACTCTCTTAAAGTCTCTTATAGTCTCGAACATTTTGTATGGAAACTGTCAGGCAAGAGAGCAGAATCCAGTATAAGCGGGCAGCGAAGTGCCCAAAAAAACACTCCTAAAGATTTAAACAGTTTATGCAGGTTTACCAAAATAAGAAGTCTAATTGAATTGTACGATCTTTTAAAAGCTTTTTTAATAAGTCATCAGAAAGACTTCTTCCTTATTTTGGTGTTTTTTTTTTTAGAAAAATTTGTATAGGTATCAGATGGAAAGCGTTTTTTAAAGAAATTTCACATGAAGATAGTTACACAAAAAAATTAATAAACAATTATTTTTCTATGTGTGTAAGTATAATTTCTCATTTTCTAGCTAATCTATAGAATATTTGTTGCAAGAAAATACTAAATTATCACGTACGCCAAATTTCACTAGCATAATTAATGAATGAACAGACACTTTTTTTGTTGCAATATTATCTTTATATAAATTGACTTCCAAATAAGTATTTCCGTATGTTCATATGGAAGTAAGAAATAAATGTTTTTCGTATAGAGAACTCTCGTATAGAGAAAAGATTAGTATCTTTTATTTATATTGCTTACTCCGATGATGGCTTTTCAAAATATATTTTTACATCGGCTATTTCCTCATTGTCTTCCAATGCTGTGCTAATAACTGATTTAACTTACAGCTATTTCCTTAAACTATTCACAAGCCACTACACCAACACCAATATAATCTTACCCAGTTGGAAACGGTAATGTATGGTAATGCAAGAATTCATGCATATGCCATGTATTTGAGACCTTACTTCTTCGATGAATCTTAACACAGTCCATGTCCTAGGAAAGTAATGTATCGCTTGTTACATGACCCCTTGCATTACCTTTCATGTAAGAAAAGGTGTATTGAAAAAGGTAAACGAAATGATGCATTCCAAGTAAGTTTTTATTTCATGTATGAAAACTTATCATTTAAATGATGCATGACTTCTTGCATTACTTTTCATGTAAGAAAAGATACATATGTACATATATGTATATTATGTTCCAGAGGACAAAAGAAATGACATTAAATATATATGTATATATATTTTTTTCATTTTTTTTTTTTATTTCACTGATATTTTTTGAACATAAATAATACTTAACATGAATTTAATGTTAATGCGAGGGAATGTGGGAGACATGGGGTAGAAGATATAATAATAATAAACAGATCTAAGGAACCTGTAAGGATTCGAACGTCATTTTGCAATGTTGCAATCGTAGAGGTTTGCGGTTCTGAAAATAAGGAATAAATTGTATATTTAACGTTTTAACAAAACAGTTTTTTGCAATTTCTTACCTGTATTTAAGTTTTCATCGCTAGACAATTCTCGAAGTTTAGCGGTGACAAATACCCTCATTCTATTAATTTTTTTTTAATATGACTGTTTCCGGTTCTGAAAATAAGGAAACAATAATAGTTAAATGTACTTACGTTATAACAAAAAGGGGTTTAGAAATTTCTTACCTATATTTAAGTTTTCATCGTTACATGATGGCCGCATGTTCAACTGCCCACAAAGCAAGCTTTTCTTGTAGGGGAAGCCTAAATTCATCAACATTTTCGATTGGTTCACAATTTATTTGATTCATTGTGGCGTTTTCTTGTACAGCCACTGCTTCGATATTTTCTGCAGCCACTGTTCTCCTCACATATTCACTTTCCCTTTCTTTTTTTATTAGGCGGCGCCAGTGGCGTTTTGAGCACATTTTTTAGTAGGGATTATTTTAATTTTATATAAAAATAGGTATTTTCCTTTTTATGTTAATTATTTTAAGTTTTTAACTCACTGAACACTTATTCCATTTTTTTTGCAATTCACTCTTACACGGAAAAACAAACACTAAATATCCGCGTCGAGCCAAAAACCTACCAAAATGGCTTCGAGCCTACCAATTTTTTTTTTAATGTGAGATTTAACATACATATCAACAAATTCATTTAGGGTAACTGTGCCAGTAACCGACCACCCTGCAGTAACCGAACACTTTTGTTCTTTTACCGCTTAAAATAAATTTTTTTTTTTTATTTTGAAAACTTTAGTATTAAATTTAATATTATTTGTAAAAATTTCAATTAATTTTAGAATGAGTGATAAAAATGTGAAGGAAAAGAGAAGAAAGCAATAGTTTCCAGATAAATAGTTCGCGTTAAATGACATTCGGACAAGGTTGAATTGGGTATTAGTGGCTGCCACCGCTCGTCCAGTGCGGAGGAAATCAGGATTTACATTTTGTGGAATAACATTTCAGCAATAATGAGGGCAAGCAACTGATCCTGAAGGAAACGTAAGAAGATTTATCGAGGGAAATAGGGGACATTGTTTCCACTTGGTACAGCAAACACATTTACTACCTATGTAGGCCCGATGGTCTATTGTGATACCACATGGGGTTCTTTTTTACACACCATGTAGACGAAGAACCTTGTTTGCTTCATATAGCATAAAATGCCAGATGACTTTCTGTTTTCAATCTCCTAAAGTTGTGTCTGTGGGGGCAAGTGTACTTGATGCTTAAAGAAAACATTTCTATTTAGCAGAGTTTTGTGACAAAACCAGAGAAGCTTAACGAACGAACGGATTTCGTTTTGTTAATTCACAATGCTAAATTATCAAAATGGTTTTGTATCGTTAATTCGCAACGCTAAATTATCAAAACCATTTCGTTTCGATAATTCCCAAAACTAAATTATCAAAATGCAACCGGTAACGTTGAAACGAAGTAAATCAACAAAAAGATTGCCTGCACGAGGCGCATCCATACACAGCTGTCACTCAAATCGTAGCAGTTCGTGTGCATATGCATATATGTATGTATGCGAGTACTCGGCCGATTGTTCGCGACGGCATTGCGAGCGCACTAAGCATTTCAACGTTATAAATTTGGTTATGATAACGCTAATCAACGAAATGAAATTACATATTTTGATTGCTTTTTTTCGGTAAACGATAATATTAACGTTACGATGCATCCTTGGACAAAACTGATGTTAGCTGAACGAAGGCAAAAGCCTACCAAAATTCAAATCGTCCTACCAACCTACCAAAAGGAATAAAACCTACCAGTTTTGGTAGGAAAAGCCCAAAAGTGGCATCCCTGCTTACCACTTCGCTTACATTGTCATACATGTTTTCGTACACTGACATTCGTTAATGAATTCATGTTTGAAAAATGTAATGCATTACGCGTTTTCCAACTGGGAAGAGTATAATAGGATTACAAGCTAAATGTGCCGTGGTCTCTACTGGCATACCCAAACTCAAAATCTGACAGAAGTTTATGCAACTTTCAGCCTCTCATGTTCAACAGCTGCGAGCCGCCAGCATCACAAAAACACGAATTTATGCGGCGAAGGTAAATGAAAGAGCAATGTTTTGTTCGATGGCATTACTATCACTTTCAACGAAAGTGGTTTAGCATTGCTACACATGTACATACATGCATACATAGAAATATTTGTATGTATGTATATTTCCCCATTTGTTATTGTACAACAAAATTGGCCTTAGCGTTTAGCTGGGCGTGAACCGTTTGAAGTGTCGTTTAATTAATGCGACGCTTTGCCACGGTGTAGCTGTTACACCATATGTGATTGCTAAAATAGGCTTATTTACTTATTTATATGCATATCGCACACACCCATATTCATATAGTAACCCTGCAGCGAAATCAACTAGTTGTAAACTAATTGACAACTAGTTGGCCATACAGCTCAACTAGTCAGCCATCTATCTTTTTTCCATATTAGCAACTGGTATTTTTAACACGGTGATAACCTAGGAAATGGCAATTGTCAGTATCCACACCAGCATCATACCACTTGACTGACTAGTCAGTATACACACCAGCATCATACCAATTTGCTGACTAGTCAGTGTAGATATCAGAACTATACCAGTTGACTGACTAGTTTTACATGCTACTCCAATGAAAATAAAAATTGCAAAATAAAGTTTCTAATACATTTATTTAGTTATTAGAGTATGATATTTAAATTATAGAATTCAGGCACATTAGATTGTGATCTTGCATATTAAATACATATTTAGGAAAATTAACATTAACATTGTGAATAAGTAACACGTTGACCATTCTAAGCTTGACATTTATATTGATGATTTTCTGACTTTATACAAACATATTATGTACTTTTTTCTATGGCTGAAGTAGTATCTAATATACATGGCTATATTAACATCTCAAACTATGTTATATTTGTGGTATTCACCTGATTTAATGATCTAACAATTTGCAACCAACTAAATCTACAAGGGGCCTACTACGCAGGGTTCGAATACTACAGCAACAATAAAGAAGTTGTTTTACTTTTACTGCAAACGTGTTCATTGCAACCTCCAGAAACCCCGGATACATTCGTTTTTAATTTAAAATCCTTTTTTTTGGCAAAACTTCTGGTTTGATAACTAATCTCAATTTATCCCCTATAAATCTAGTTGGGCAACTTCTGTGGAATTTTTCAAACCAATTGTTTTCTTCTCTGCTTTATAATCACTTTCGCCATCTTCGCTATGGATGTATTTATGTACATATGTATGCATGTATAATAATAAAAATTAATATACCCGACTCTGCTTTTAATATACATATCGCACGTTTTATGCAATAGGGATTTAACTCAAAAAAATTTTTTTTTGGGAAAACGCAAATAAAGTTTTATAATTTCAAATAGTTTTCTTCTACGGCTAACTACAAAATCACTTCTATTTCCGCCATTTTTATCTTTTTGAGTATTTTATAAGACTAGACTCAAAGGCACTAACCAGTTATTGAAATATATGGCAAAATCCCAGAAATCGAAAATTTCGAGTTAAATCCCTATTGCATAAAACGGGCGATATCTACCTAAAGGAAATATAAAACAAATTGAGGTAAAATAGGATAGGAAAATGGACATATCGCACCCTAAATCATAAAGTGACACAACTCAAAATTCAAAAATTTTCAGGAGGGCCAAAAAACTTTTTTTCTTTACAAGCATTTACATACCTACATATATGGCAAAAGGCCACGTATAATGGCTGTTTTTCAATAAAAATAGACACCGATTGATAAGTTTTTGTTGTGTCATACTTTATGATTTAGGGTGCGATATGTAGGTGCATAAGATAAGAAAATAAATGTTAAGTAAAATAAAGCTAAATTATGTTAAGTTCAGATAAGATGAGAAGCATAAGAAAATATAAGAATGAATCATATATCGGCTAGAGCAAACAGTTGGGTATATAAAGTGAACTTGCGCTCGTATTTTCCATTTTCTACTTGCTTTTCAATCATGCTTTGTTACTTTTGTAAACAGTCTCTATAAAATCATTGAAATATGTATTATGCTTTTTTTTTTCTTTTCGTCAGTGCTCGCTTTTCTTTTTTTTTGTAATTTTATCGCGTGAAAAATCTGGTTTCAAACTCGCATCGATGTGACATTGGAGTTCAGGGGGAAGGTAAGCAAAGCTAATGTTATACACAGGCATACATATCTAATGAAAATATATATGTGCATATTTGTCCAATATTTATTCAATATTATCTTCACACGCACTTTTGAAGATAAACTTTTATTACACTTTATTTTACTATTGCAATCAATTTGTTAATTTTATCAACATGAAAAACAAAGAGATATTTTCAAATCAGCCGTCAGTCCAGCCACCTAAACGATATCGCATTGTTCAACTCAATTTTCGGTTAATTTTGCGCTTGTAGAGTAATTCTTCAAACAAACCGAACGAAATGTGCATTTTGAGCTCGTTTAGCCAAGCGACGAAAGACTTAAGCAACAAACTCGATTTTTACAAATTTTCCCTTTGCTTCGATTGGCATCGCTTAGTCCATCAATAAAATGACAGATATCAGATGAATTTATGTATACGAATGCTTACATATTTATATACTTACTTAGTGAAGCGCAACTGATGCGCCGCAGTTAATGGCTAAATGTTATGTAACATTTTGTCGAATCGCGCAAAAAAGGGCAAAAAAGTGTGCAAATAATAATTGAAAAATGTGTAGCTAAACGAAATGAAGAAAAGCAGAAGAATTGACGCAGACGTAAGTTATCGCAGAAACAAAAAAAAGTATTGTTGCGAAATTGAAATCCATGCGCAAAGTTATATGTAAGTATGTACAATGTACATATAACTAGATTTGTTTATGGAAGGGCATGAAGCATTTTGGAAGTAAATAAAGCATGACTGCTTTAAATAGGAAAAGCTACGTTTTCACGTCTAAACATCAGCGCGGCTGTAATATATGTCTTGGAAAAAAAAAAACCATGAAAAAGCAACCGCCACTCACCATCTCTTTGTCGATTTTATTTGGCGCAATGTCTGAATTTGGTTTACCTGCAAAACTTATAAGGCTATGCCAAATTTCGTTGACTAAAAACACCAGCTTGGGAAGGACCCCTCCAAGTCGTTCCAAACCAAACGAGGTTTCAGACAAGGTGAGTCCCTTTCGTGTGTCTTCTTCAACTTGCTGCTGGAAAAGATAATACGAGCTGCAGAACTTAATGGGGCAAGCATCTTGTATTACAAAATTGTGCAACTGCTGCGTACGCCGATGATATTGACATCATTGGCACTTCCACTCGTGCTGTATCTTCTGCCTTGTCCAAGCTGGATAAAGAGACTAGAAAATAGGTTTGGCGGTTAACGAGTACAAGACGAAGTACCTCCTGTAATTACACAAGGAAACAGTGCTTCTTGGCAGCCACGTAACTGTTGACAGCTACAACACCAAAACTAATGTGCGCACGGAAATCCAACGAAGAATCACTCTTGTGAGTACTTTGCCTATTTACAATTGAAAAGTAAAGTCTCTCGGCGAACAAAAATCACGCTCTAGAGGACACTCATCGTTTCAATCCTCATGTACGGCGCAGAAGCAAGGACGATATCAAAATTATATGAGATGTGTGGCTACGCCCACTTTATGCGGCACCCGGTTTATATAAAATACACCGTGTTTTCAACACAGGCAAACAAGCACTGAAAGCTTCCCTAACGGAGATACATACTGACGCCATCACCACCTTCGTTTCAGTCCGTCCGTAATACAGAATATTGAAAGACCAACCATCCCCCATAAGAGAAGAATTGGAGCTGCCGAGGGAAACCCGCGTCACTCTCGTGCAACTACGGTCAGCCTACTGCAGCCGCCTCAACTCATATAGGGCCAGAATAGACCCCGACATTCTTAATATACATATGTCCGGCTGGTGGAGAGTCACCGTATGGCACACAGCCAGGGACCGTAACGGTTATAAGTGATATCCAAAAAGTTGATTTTTAATCATTATTTGCTGAGTTTTATTTTCTGCTCACAAAATAAAAGTTATTTTTTGAGTTTTATTTTTCCTTCAGAAAATAAAAGTTATTTCTTGAGTTTTAGTTTTCGATCAGAAAATAAAAGTTTTTTTTTTTTGAGTTTTATTTTTCGATCAGAAAATAAAAGTTGATTTTTTGAGTTTTATTTTTCCCTCAGAAAATAAAAGTTATTTTTTGAGTTTTATTTTTCGATCAGAAAATAACTTTTATTTTCTGAGTTTTATTTTTCCCTCAGAAAATAAAAGTTATTTTCTGAGTTTTATTTTTCTGCTCAGAGAATAAACGTTTTACAGTTATTTATTTATTTTTTTTTTACATTTTAATTTTGGCTGAAATTGTAGATTTCGCCATATAAATAGGTAAAGTATATAAATAAATTTTTAATTTTTTTATTTATAAACTTTACCTACGTATTAATGTGGCAAAATCGACAGTTGCAGCTAAAATTAGACTGAAGAAACTTTTATTCTCTGAGCAAAAAGATAAAACTCAGAAAATAACTTTTATTTTCTGTTCGAAAAATAAAACTCAAACTTTCTGAGGGAAAAATAAAACTCAAAAAATAACTTTTATTTTCTGATCGAAAAATAAAACTCAAAAAATAACTTTTATTTTCTGAGGGAAAAATAAAACTCAAAAAATAACTTTAATTTTCTGATCAGAGATCAGCAGCGGTGCACCGCATTTTCTAAAGCACCGCAAAAATACTTATTTTTTAAGTGGCTAAAAAAATAAGTACCCAGAAAAAAAATTCACCGCCACCGCATTGATTGAAAACCTAAATGATATTGCGGTATTTAGTGTTGTTTACACCGCATACCGCAAACACCGCATAACGCAAACACCGTATATCGCAAACACCGCAAACACCGCAAACACCGCATTTGTTTATTTGTATACTATTCAGTGTTGCCGGAAATTTTTCACACAATGCAAAGTTATAGGCAATTGAAAATTCATTTGTACATAAATACATAGATATGTGTTACTGATTATAAGATATCAGAGCTGTAAAAAGCTGCAATCAGATTGTATTGCAATCATAAAAAGTGTATATTATTGTAAGCAGCTTCGATTGTAAATCATATTGCTAGTAAATTTTTCGATTGTAAAAATAAAAATTTCAAAAATTTAGAAGTATGTTATTGCAATCGACCTTCACCATCAATCATTTTGATTTCAGAAATTAGAATTGCAATAATTTACAAAAGTTTCATTGCAATCAACTTTGACCGTAAATATGTACGTAGTTATGTACATATTGGATGCTGCCGGGCACACGGTACTGGCAATACTTGCAGTCTTCAATATGTACATATAAAGTCTGGATGATAAGATGATGAGAAAGAGGATGAGAGTGTGGATGGGGATAAGGATATATATTTATTTTTGTACCATTTGCTTTTTCATTTACCATTACTGTCATACATATCTTTATCCTTATACCCATCCGCACCCTCAACCTCTTTCTCATCATCTTATCATCTAGACTTTATACAAATTGACGACTGCAAATATTACCAGTACCGTGTGCCAATATGCACATTAGGGTACATAGCATATTTGCTCAACCTCACCCCCTAGGTCGATGCTAATATAGTCTAAGATACCACATATAAATCTTTGTCCCGATCGAAAACCGTTAAGGGGTGTCGCACAGGCGCCAAACTCCAGAAAACTCTATCGAGGCTCAAAAATTTAAGTTTAGTTTTTTGCATATCTAATGCGTAAATCGATTGTCCTGTACTCAAAAATTCTAAATTCAAATTTTGGTCCCGATCGGAGGTGGTTAAGGGTTGTCGCAGAGGGGTCAAAGTTCAGACTACCATATAAAGACCAAAAATTTTAATTAATTTTTTTTATCTAATGGCCAAAGTAGATAGTCTTGTACTCAAATATACATTTTGGTCCTGACCGGAGAGGGTTAAAGGGTGTCGCCCGGGGTCCCATATGGTTATCTAAACTTTTACCCCTTTGCGACACCCCTTAACCGTCTCCGATCGGGACCAAAATTTATTTATGGTATCTTTGATCATGCTGTTAACGATGTAGGGGGTGAGATCGAAGAAAATCGCTAATCTGATTTTAAGGACACCCTAATGTACATTCATACATATGTACCCGGGAAATGGGTTAATACGCAAACCGTGTTATATGAATGCCAATACATTCGTATAAAGTTATGAGGAAAATGATTGCTACTGCAAGCCTTGCAATCAAACATTTTTCAATCAATATGATTTACGATGAAAATTTATTACAATACAATTATTGCTATTGTAATTTTTACAATGAAAATGATTTATGAGAAATGTTTATTGCAATGAAATTTTTGTAAATTATTGTATTGAAAATTTGTACAATCAAAAAATTTCAACAAATTTTATTGCAATGAACTTGATCCCCAAAAATTTCAATAAACATTTATTGCAATAAATGGAAGGTAAATTATTGCTGATTGTAGATATTTTACAATCAAAAATTTTATATAAATGTTTATTGCAATCTATGGAACCCAAATTATTCCAAATTGCAATTTTTACAATCAAAAAACTGCAATAAATTTTTATTACAATAAAATTGGAAGAACAATCAATGATTGCTGGGACGAATGATTGCAGCTTTTTACAGCTCTGTAAGATATACAGCAAATTTATTCTCAAGAAAGAGTTTTTAGTGCTTAGCACGAAATTTTTATTTTAATTCAATTTTTAATTGTTGGGGTAAGTGGAAAAAAATTCAACAACTATTTACAGCGAAGGTTGAGTGTATAGCTATTTCACGAAAAACCATTTTCGATCATCACTGCCTACAACAAAAAATTCAGCACGTTTGTGGAGAATATATGCAAAAGCATATACACACTAACGTTAATGTTGAAAATGAAAAAGGCAAAAGTGGGGAAAATCCAACAGCTTGCACAGAGTCTCAATGGCCGAGTGTGTTTATCCGCTGGGTCATTGCGGCTGAAGTTGGAATGGACTCGGGTTCAATCCCCGGTGCATCCACTTCCGAAAAGAGTGCTGATGATCGAAAATGGTTTTTCGTGAAATAGCTATACACTCAACCTTCGCTGTAAATAGTTGTTGAATTTTTTTCCACTTACCCCAACAATTATTCTCAAGTATTTTTTTTATTTTTGTGTGCTTTGTTTTTTGTGGCAGTTTTTTGAATAATAAAATATTTTTCAATAATGAAATAATCAAAAATTCATTTTTGAAATCCAATACGACTAATAGGGCCATCAGAATGAATACTTTTCCTTCAAACTAGCAATCCGTTTAATTGACAACATAGTTGAATTAAATGTATTTAAATGACGATCGACACATTCAGTACTTCAGCTTTGCCCTAAAAAAGACATCTAATTCAACTATGTTTCTCAGTTAAACGAATTGCTAGATTGACGGAAAAGTATTCATTTCGACGGGCGCATAATAAAATGTATAAAAATAAGCATGTGTATTGTTGTTGCTCCAATAATTTGACAAAAGCTTCGGTTTCAATCAATGTATCGTAGCCAATTTTGTCGATTGTGAAAATTGAGTGAATGCCTCGTTGGAAAATAAAGAATTATGTCACAGACAAACAAAAATGTGTAAACAAAACTTATGTATGTGTATTACTAAGAAGCCATAAATGTGATTCAAGGATTTTAGGAAAACTCTATTTCATGTATGTAAATAGGACATATTTTTATCTTGAAATTCATTAGTCAAATTATTTGGAATGTAAACAAACTCTAAATTTTAAGTGGCCCTTTCAATGAAAAAATTAAAAAAAAAAAAACCAATCCTGAGAGTTTTTCTGTATAGATATTCTTTGGTTAAAATCAAATTGTAGTCAGTAGTATTTTTCATCAGAAATCCATAAGACGGTAAAAATTACAAACAAAAAATCACACTGGCAACATTGTAAATTTCTCTATTTGGGAAATGCGGTGTTTGCGGTATGCGGTGTTTGCGATATGCGGTGTTTGCGATATGCGGTGTTTGCGGTGTTGTGATATCCATACTACCGCATACCGGAATTGATCAAGAAAATGCGGTGCGGTGTTTATTATGATCGCATATTTTGCGGTTGCGGTCATACTCCCACCGCATTTTTTATGAGTATACTCTAAATCACAAAAAATGTATCGCATGCTGATCTCTGTTTCTGATCGAAAAATAAAACTCAGAAAAAAACGTTTATTTTCTGAGCGAAAAATTAAACTCAGAAAATAATGATTAAAAATCATTTTTTTTTATAAAAATCGAAAAAATAAAAGTTAAGGCACCTGGAGGTAGTCTGCGTTACGGTGATTACATCTGTGTACTTCTTTTGCTTTTAGCACATCTCCTTCAGTATGATTTTTTTAGTCAAAATTAAAAAAATAACGATTATTTGCAATCCCTGCACACAGCATATCTTCACATGTCCGCTCAAACCAACTCACTTAACCCCTTGTCCCTATGAACTAGACGAAAAACGCTGCCTCATTCCTGGGCCTCCCGATAAGTGAGCCTGATGACGATCTGTGAGCCAATCGTGGCGGCTAAGCAGGACTTAGTACTGCTATAACAACAACAACAACACTGAAAGCATACAGCTGAGTATATAATGTTCGATTCCACTCGAACTTAGGCTTTCTTACTTGTTGATCATTCATTTTTCTGAGCCGAATTCATTTTGGATTTGTAAAGCACTTTATCTAAAGCGTGTTATTATTGTTTCTATTTCTTTTATTATTATATTTGTTACACAATGTTTTATGTTTCTATTATCGATTTGGTTTTCTTTTGTTAAAAAAATACAATGTAATACTTGTTTCTGAATTGTTCCAAACATCAATATTTGTCGCCTGACATGCGCGTTGGTTGTTGGACGCCCCTGCTTTCGTTAAAATTGACAAATGCTTTCAATGGCAATTACAGCACAATTGACAGTCAATGTTCGTTTATTTAAATTTTTTTTTGTAAAAATAGATGAAGAAATTTTAAAAATGTATGTTGCATTCACTTACTGACCTACATAAATATGAACATATGTATATATGCACTACATACAATGTATACATATTTACATACTTTTATGGGCATAAATATTTGTACATATACTTCATAACATACATACATACATATGTATATACTAAGTACATAACATCACATTTTTTATTTCCAATAACTCTTACACAATAACGCTCACACTTTGCTTTTTTTTCGAGAAAGTGCACAAGACAAGGAAGTAAAAATGAGATGTAAATAATTGTATGCATGTTGATATGTTCATTTTATTTATGTATGTACATATGTAGGCAGGCATGTGAAGTCAAAATGAAAGCAGCAAAAATTTTGAAAGCAAAAGATGCTGATAAGCAACAAAATCTATACACGGCCAGCACAGCAGTGCTCAACCTACAAACGTAGATACATATGTACATCTACATACTTATACTCATTTCGATTATGCTTATCGGCGTTTCCATGCATGTGCTTGAAGCCCCTAAGTCACTCTCTTTTTGAGGCGTTAGCGTGCGCCGAAATGTGTGTTGAAATGAAGTTCAAGTTTGTAGCTTAAGTCTTTCGTTGCAGCTGAACAAAACAGAGTAGATAAACCCAAAAAACATTTATCAGTTCCACCTATAGTTTTTTTTGTGCAAACACTCTTTCTAATCAAAAACTCTTGCTAAACAGCGGTAACTTATTTTTTTCTATTAAGAATTTTAACGTTAAAAATTCGTAGTTTTTCAACATTTTTTCAATACTTTTTGATTTTTTTTTTTTGTGAATTTAAATTTTTATTTGTACTAGATCACGTTTTGCGTAGATAAAAGCATTACAAATATGTTCAAATCGTTTGCCGCTGCGTTTGATACACGAGTGATGCTTTGGCTTTGGCGTTCGCCGTTGAACTGAAGCTGTTTTGGCGGCGCACTTTTGTGTGAGTCAAATTGTTATGTATGTATGTACATTAGGGTGGCCCTTAGTTGTATGGGGGGAAAAAAAAGTGCTTCAATCCGCGATTTCCCCCCATCAAAATGTGCGAATAGTAATAAAATCTAGATATACGAAGTTTTAGACCAATCAAAAAAGATTTAGAGGTCGCTCAAAGAGCTTAAAGTTCAGAAAATTACGATTTTTTTGCTTTTTTGGAATTTATTCCTATATATTATATATATTATAGACAGTTTGACATTGTACATATTTTTCGCGAATTCCACAAGTTATTATCTTTTAAATATGGTATAACTTACAAAAATCGGTGAGCTGGTAAAAATGTTAAAAATAAATATCAAAAACACCATGCTAGTCATCAAGCACGCAGTAGGTTTTTTATTACATAGTGTGTATTTAAAGTGTATACATACGTATGTATAGATGTACATATTTTTAGAAATTGTGAAAATTCTGAATTTATGAAATTAATGTTTTAATTAAATAATTTATGATTTAATTAACGATGACTTATTGTGTGATTCGTATTCTTTTCTATATTCAGTTACCACTTGTAATAAATACTGTTTTTCCTGTTCATTATTTGTTAGGATTCTGTTATATTCTTCTATGAGCTTAACGCCGCGCTCTGCTGTGTCATTTACCACTTTTATACTTGCAATAGTATCTCTTCCTATCTTGTAAGTGTCTGTTTCATGCCAGTGTAACGGATCTATCTCCAGAAATTGTGTCGAAATATTAAATATTCTTAATATGTATCTACGTAAATGAGCCACATATTTCAGTGAATTTTTTTATGAGGATTTAATCCACTTTAGGTATATAATGCAGCAAAACCTCATAGAAATTATTAGCGCATTTACGTAAATATTTACAAAAGAAAACGTTATCCTCTAAAAATTTTAATATGCTCCTTACGTTAACTTGGCGGTTATGCCTCGATATGTATGTAACTAAACTCACGAAATTATTCTATTTTGAGCTTACAAACGTGATTCACGATAATAAAAAATAATAAAATTTATTAAATATAAACATACCTTCTGTGTTAACAACGTCCATATCACTTTGGATACTGTTAAAATATTTTGCTTTTCTTCTTATTTCATCCTCTAGACGTTGTTGTTTTCTTTTTTCCAACTTCGCAGTTTTGTTATCAACAACACAAAGAGATCCCGGTCGTCCTTTCTTACGTTGGTTTACTAAAAACTGCTTGTCGGATTCAATTTTTAGCATTTGAAGAGCATTGTTATGCGCAATATCAAATAAATATTCCAACTTTTCACTGAATTGCCTTTCTTTATTTTTTTGTTTATAATTTGAACGATTTTTATTTTTTTTAATGGCCTGCCATTCTTTGTGCATATTTTCCAGTTTCGCGATACATTTTATTTCACTTTTTATGGGGATTCTAGCTTTCTCCCAAAACACTGATACTTCCTTTACAGCTAATCTGGCACTTTTACGTATCGGTAATTTCACTGTGTTATGATTATGGAAAAAAACTGACAACACTTGTTTATTTGACGGTAGTTTTGCGCCAAGAATTTGAGGACATGAAGTTCCCACTAAATAAATCCACCCATTCTCGTATTTATATTAAATTTACTCTATGTCACGTTTGTCCTCTAAGCACACTAACCAAAAATTAATTTTGAATAGAAGTAATCCCGTTATAACGACAACTTGCAAATAATTATCGCTTATAAGCGAGTGCGCCTCACAATTGCAACGATGTTTATTATAAATAGCTTATTCACAATACAAATATCACTGTAAATATGGGAGACGCCAGTTATTTTATTCTGTTACTCTATTAATAATTGACCGATTTATAAGATCCTAGTCATTTTGAAAAGATAATAACTTGGGAAATTCACGGAAAATATGTACAATGTCAAGTTGTCTATAATATATAGAATACAGGGGAATAAAATAAAAAAAAGCAAGAAATCGTAATTCTTGGAACTTCATGCTCTTTGAGCGACCTCTAAATCTTTTTTGATCGGCCTAAAACTCCGTATATCTATGTTTTTTGACCATTAACATATTTCTAGGGGGGGAAATCGAGGGTTCGAACACTTTTCAAATTAAGGGCCACCCTAATGTACATATGTTGTTGTTGTGACTACAGCTAAAGCGGACAAGCGCACAGCACGCTCGCGGTCAACAGAATATTTAAAAATAGTAGATAAAAAAAACAACAAAAACAATGAATAGAACATATTTGGCCAGGTTAACAAACATTTCTGTGGCCACAAGCAATAACCGCTTAAGTCGACTTAGGAAGATTTTGAGTTACATATACCACATTATTCTCCTTTTATAACTCTATATTTCTGTAAAACCCCCAATCTTATAACTTAATTCAATAAAAAGATATAAATAAAAGTATGTAGGCTTAACTTACAATAGAGGTATATTAAACTTGCTATAGCAGCCAAAGTAGACGTATTTACTTAATAAAATTTCTTCATGACACTTTGTTTTATTTACAAAATTTGATCGTAATATTGTGGATGGCTCACTGATTCTGCGTCCACAGTTTTTAATCGATTTTTATGATTTGTTAAGAAACGCCTTCGAATATAAAAATCAATTTATCTCGAAATCATATTTTTCGACTTAAGCGATTATTGCAAATTGCCACAGATTTATATGTGCATATGAATGCACATATGTATATATACATACATACATACTTATATAGGTACTAGTGTAAAAATTTGTACAAAAGTAAATACTAATTAACGTTATCTTTGTGGCTGTGAAAAATGTGCACAGAAACAAACAAAAACACATACGCCAAATGATAACGATAAAATATGTATATGTACTAGAAGCAAACATAAAAATGCGACAGCAAATAAATTATAAACAAATAAAAATAGTTAAAACAAACCGTTTCAATGACTGTATATACATACATATGTATGCATGCATGTATGACAATTCAATATCGCATTCAATAAATATGCATTACAGCTCTATGCATTAATGCATGCATTAATGCTTTGAAGAAAAGGAAAGTGGAAAATGTGTCCATACCAAAAATGGTAAACACTTTCTTCGGTTCAATGAACAAATTACTTGCTAACAATTTTCATGAAACTTAATACGATAAAAATGTTTTGAATATAGGGTGTTGTATTTGGAAAAGGCTGGAATAAGCACTGTGTGATATATGTAGGTAAATGACTTCTATAGCCTAAATGTAGTAAAATCGAAGAATAAGTGGACAAATTATAACAAAAATTAGCACATTTTACGGTATGTCGAAAACTTTCGTTTTCATATTATCTCCACGACGCAAAAGTGAGAAACCGTGGGTCAATTTTATTTTGATACGGTCTAATAGACATACCTACATATACATGTATAGCTGTTTAGAACAAGGCTGCAAAATAACGTTATTTTTAACAATAAACAAAAAAAAATTTTGTTTCTGTTGAAATATCCGATTTTATAAACGTAAAAAGCATAACAAAATCCATTTCGTTTCAACTTTTATCAAAAAAAATTAACAAAATTTTTTTTGTTTTGATAATTATCAAAACAATTATTTCAAAAAAATATAGTTTCAAATTTAAACAAAAAAATTGACTTTTCAATAATTTCGTTTTCTATGAAGAAAAGAAATTTTACATATGTTTGTATGTATGTACATACGTACATGAATAAAAACAAATACAATTTTTGTTAATTTTTTTGATATCAACGAAACAAAATTATTCTGATTAAAGGTTTATTGATAATTTTTGAAACGAAAAAATTTTGTTTCTGATAATTAGCAAAACAAAATAATTTTTGGATATTTTTTATTGATATTTTTTGAAACAAAATTATTTTGTTCATTTCGTTGAGCAGCCTTGGTTTAGAATCAGACCAATCTAATTTTGTGGCGTAATTACACCAAGCTGTGCCACGAATGGTACACATAAGTGTATACATAGTACATGCATACTTACATACATGATTTATAATGTTAAGAGGCTTTTGTTAAATGTAACAAATACTGCGACTGGGTATATAAGTTTCAACTTTACTTTTAAAGTAATTAAAAAAAATTTTTTTTAAAGTAATTACCGTCTGTCTTGTTCATAACCCAAGTCATCTTCATTTTGTACATAACATTTATATTAAATTAAATTCGCACATTTATTGCTTTACAAATGCAAAAAAAAAAGTTATCGATGTGAACGCATTTGTGAATCCTTGATCTACTACGTATGAATTTAAATACATGCATACACGCATACGTATGTACCAACATATCGTCGCTGCGCCAACAAAAAGAGCTATACGTTTTTCAGCAACTTTTCAGAAGAGCAAAAAAACCGTTTTCTGGTGATCCTAGAGAATATTTTTTCTAGTTTGAATAGTTAACTAATAATACTACACATATGTAATAGACTTGTGCATTTTTTTTTTTACTTTTTTTGACCAACCACTTCGCATGAAGCATTTGCGCCGTTTTACAGCACATAGCTCTTTTTACAAATTGTTTAAATTTGCTAGTGGGGGTAAGAAATCGTAAAAGATGTGTATACAATTCCTCGCTAGGGTCCTATGCAATTAGCGATAGCTTGGAAATGCATTACTTAATTGACCAGTGCCCCTCCTATTTTGAAAATTGGTCACATACGCTTTTTTTAAATAATTTTTTTACACAAAAATAACCTGAAATCAAAAAACAATTATACGAAAATAGATGTATAACTGATTTTACAGAGCATTTCTACTACTGAGAGCATATAGCTGTGTTTGATAACTTCTAACCAAAGAAGGATATCAGAAAACGGGAAATGCAGAAATGTGGCTAGCGGATAGCGTTAAATAAATCTATTATATAAAAATGAATGTGTGTGTGTGTATGTGTGTGTGTTTGCGTTATTTATGGACTCCCAAAGTAATCAACCGATCGTTGTGAAAGTTTCACAGTAGATTCATATGGTATATGCGCTGGTGATAGGGTATACAGACTTTCGGAAAAGTGGGAACTTCCCGGAATATGGGCCCAAATGTGGACCCAGAGTGACCCAGCAAGTCTAAGCAATATTGGTATCAAATGAAAGGTGCTGAGCAGGCCTTCAACATAGAGTTATTTTAATTGCGATGCCTAGGCCGCACAGTGCTTCGTCTCCATATAGTGAATCGGCAAAATTAGGGGAGTAATCGCAGAACAATGAAATTTTGTGTACAGACATAAAATAATATATATAAGAAAAAAACGAAGTTTTGGCAAAATCGATGCAAGGACATGACTACCTCCCATATGTCCTTGATTTTAAAGTTGTGATTTCAGCTTCAATTTCAATCAGAATTAAATCAAATTTGGTATATATTTATAGAATTATGCTTTTAAACTAGGTTATAAGTTTCGTTCTTTTATGTGAAAGGATATAACTACCTCCCATATATCCTTAATTTTAAAATTGTGATATCAACTTCAATTTCAAACAGAATGAAATAAAGTTTGGTATATATTTATAGAATTATGTCTTTAAACTAGGTGGTAAGTTTTGTCCTTTTATGTCCAAGGACATGGCTACCTCCCATATATCCTTTTTTACAAAAAGTAATTTTTAGCTTAACGTGTCATCACAATACATTACAAAACTAACTGTAACATATATAATTACCGTTTTAAAATCAAGGATTGACTACTCCCGTTATTTATTGCAAAAAATGGTTCTAAAGGAAATTACTTTTAAATTTGTTCAGAAAATATGTTGGTTGTTATAGTTTAATACACTATTTTATTGCAAAATGTTAATATGATTTTGGCACATATCAAATTGTAACTTTTAAAAGCGCAATATTATTAGAGTTAACATAGAAACAATTTTTTATTATAAAATTTTTCCACGTAAAAAATAAAATTTTTAATAATTAGGCTAATTTCCTATAGCATGAGAGAAAAAATAACTACATACATTAATTTTGCTAAATTTTTTCCATACCATATATATAAGGTTCTGCAAAATTTTTTAAAATTTTAAAAATATGGCTTTACAAAATCGTACAATTTCTACATTTCCGGCAAAAAACGATGCAATTTTCTTACAGATTCTACTAGAACACTTCAAAGTTAACCAAATTCGCGAATAAAAAAATAGTCGTTCTTTTTTATTTTTTTGTTTGACTCTATCAAACTTTAGTAATTTTTTGAACTCCAATAAAAAAGTCGCAAATGTTTCGATGAAACTAGTCACCTTTCTGAAATAAATCATTTATCGAAAGTTATTTCAGCTATTAGGGCATATAATGGTAAGCAAATGTGATAAGTTTCAGAGTTATCCGATTTAAAATGAATTTTTGGCAATTTTTTTTGTAACACACTAAAAATCGTATTACCTTAAAACAGTTTTGCCTCAAAATTGTACTGACTTTAGCGACCTCTATTGGCAACAAAAGCATGAGATTATAAATTCTACTTATATATTTATTCCAGGTGATATGTTAGCTTCACAAAAATATATATTACTTGAATAAATTACGCAGTTTATTTTATCTTAATTTTGTCTATGGGACGAAGCATTGTGGGCCGGGTCCCGAGATATGGGTCAAAACGTGGACCCGGATAACCCCTGAATATTTCCGAGCGATATTGGTAGCAAAGGAAAGCTGTTGAGGAGGACTTCAACAAAAAGCTCTTTAAATAGTTACACCTAGGCTGCTCTCCAAGATATGGGTCAAAGCATGAACCGGAATGACCCCTGAATGCTTCCGAGCGATATTGGTAGCAAATGAAAGGCGTTGAGCAGGGCTTCAACCTACAGCTTTCCCAGAAATGGCTCAAATAGTGGGCCCAGATGGTGATGGATGGTCTCGGTAATGTAAAGATAAAGGTAAAGGTAAAATTAAAGGAAAGGGAAAGAGAAAGAGAAAGATAAAGGTAAAACTAAATGTAAAAGAAAGAGAAAGGGAAATGTAGAGGGAAACCCTCATTATAACATACAAATTTTTCGTCGCTGCGAAGCGGGACGGGTATCTGCTAGTATGTAATAAAAAAAAATCGAAAAAAACATATAACTGAATTTGTTGGCGCAGCGACGATATGTACATATGTATGTATAAACTATAAGCATACTTCAATGAACTTGAGTGCTTGACGAATTCCTTTAATAAGAAAAAAAAAAAAAAAAATAATTAAATTTTAATATAAAATGCTCTTTATATCGTAGAGGTGAGTGAGTGCATGAAAAAACGTAAATTATGATTTTAGAATTATATCATGTACTTATGCTGTATATATGTATTTACATTGCTACATATATTCGTTTAGGAAAAAATTATCACATTCAATCATGCGTAGGGATGGCAAAAAAAAATATAATAACCGATTAACCGCGTTTTAGGTTAATCGAAAGCGTTCAATTATTAATCGCGAATAATTGTGGGGAACTAACCGATTATAACCGTTTTTCGATTACAATTATTGCTTAAAAAAATATATAATAAACGAAAAAAATTGTCATTTATTAGAAAAAATCGTCAAATCGTCATTGCTTAGAAAAATCGTCAAAATAACGATAAAACGTCTACTCGGAAACGCTGGCTGGAGGGAACATTTATTGCGGTTTTTTGGATATACTCACAAAACCTTAGGTAACCGAATTCGGACTCGGATGAAAAGGCGGAAATTTTCAACTTCGATTATTTCCTTTCGATTATTTTCGACTTGAGAGGAAAAAGGCTAATCGAAAAAATAATCAAAAGGAAAAACCCGATACATTTTAACCGTTAACCGAAAGAGATTAACCGATTATAATCGTTTTTTCGGTTATTGTTGCCATCCCTAATCATGCGCAGAATATGGTCAAGTCCAACTGCTTTACCGAATGACACCCAGCAAGCCATTAAAATTATTTAATAGATACAGCATATCAAGTACAAATTTATGCATGTAAGCAAACATAGATATATGTATGTACATATATATTTACGCACATAATTGTGTGTGCATATTCATACAGTTAAAACCAAAGTAATAGACCACGGCGTAATGCAAATTCTAGCAATTCATGTTTCTGTATATTTTTTTTGTTCTGTGGGCGAAATGTGCTGGCATACCGAATGTAAATAGAGTTGCAGACAAAATTTTATAAAAAGATTTTATTACACAAATACATATTTAAGAACAAAATTAAGTTTACACATGTGAAATGACTCTAAATCAATCTTAAGATTATTAGTATATTAGTAAATCATTAAAAATATTCAGTGATAGTTTTAACCCTAATCCTCTAAAGTGACCCTCTCAGTCTCACTTTAAAGTTTAAAAGCGAATTATTCCTAAACCAAAAAAGCTTTTTGTCTGAAATTTTGGGTATTCCTCCATTTGTGTTCATAAATTATGAAATAATTATGATCTTTGGGCTATTTATTTATTTTAACAATTTTTTTGCAATCGTATAAAATTGTAACGAAAAACCGAAAGTGAGCCTCAAAGACTCACCTTAAGTTTCTTTAACGTAATAAGCTTACATTTCTAGAGTTCAACTAAATTTTGAATCCGTTGTTCACAAGGTTTATCCAGTGAGGTTTTTACATTGTGAACTCACCATACTTCCCCCGGATTTTGGTGAATTCGACGTATTTCATCATGGATCTTAATATAATAGGATGTCATAAAATTAAGGAGACCGGAAAAGTCAACAATTTCAAAACAATTAACATTTTATCATTTTTCTGTTTACTGAGATTCTAAATTACGGAAAAGATGCGCTTAAATAGAGAATCGAACGACGAGCTGCTTTATGCGTAAGTAATTTCACCACGAACGTCGCGTTTTAAAAATTTGGAATTTGGTTGCGAAAAATATATATTAGCGGCGATCATATGAAAAATGTATTCATATTCATTTGATTCATAGCTTTTCTCATTGTGTGCACAAAAACAAATTTATAACAGATGTAATAAAACCATTTGTAATGAACATTCAAACAACTACAAAAATGTGTGAAAATTGTAGTACATTAATGTCTCCTATTTTACGGAATTACGTTTTTTATCTTTATATACTAAAAAAATTGTCATAAACCGTTATAAGAATGTATAAAAATGCTTCTGAATTCATTACTGCATAAATAAAAGTAAAAACCAAATACCAAAATAATGTGTTTCAAAATTTCCCCATAGGTGAGCCTCAGAGTCTCACTTTCGGTTTTACGTAACTTTTCAAAATTCGGTGATTAGGGTTAAGGATTTTGAGAGAGCTTTGTTTTATTGTTTTAATACAGCTTAGTGTGCATAACCTTAATATAAACTAAAAAGATATCTAAATGTTTACTAAGCGATTGTTTGCCATCCAAAAACAAAATACTTTATTTACTTATACTTACATACATACCAAACCACATACATTATTGTACAATATTTAATCATTCTGCGAAAAATTAAAACTTAGCAACCTCGCCGTGAAATTTTAATACCAAAATTTGCTTAGTTTAAGCACCTACACTAGATGCGTTTTTTTGATCTAACATACCCCTCCGGCCACAGAATATGAAAATAGGATGTTGTAGGATAGCTAAGCTGATTTTTGTTTTTTTTTAGACAAAAAACTGAGTGGGCTACTCCAAAAACAGCGATTTTTTTTAAATTCCATGACATTTTTTTTTGTACATATGTAAATAATAAATTTTCGAATTTTGCACTTGCAACAATAAAAAATGTTGTTCAATATGAAAGTGATTTTGGAATATTTCAATTGAACCAAAGTAGCTTGGACAAAAAAAGCTTGATTTCGATCAAATAAACTTTTCTGAAAACTGCATTAATTTGTGCAGATTCCTGTATATTTTGATTAAAAACAAATTTAAGGTATCTTGAAAATACCAGGGTCCAAACTTGAAAATCCGTGACTAAAAAAAATAAAATTCCACTTTAGGCGATCTTGGTACCTTCCCTATGGCTCGCACTAAAAAACTGAGTACACCATTCGATTAAGCCGTTAATTTTACATGAGAATATGTATCTTTTGTTTTTTTTATTTTTAATTCTGTGGTTTTTTTCATATATGAATCTAAACCTATCATGGAATTTAAAAAAAATCGCTGTTTTTGGAGTAGCCCACTCAGTTTTTTGTCTAAAAAAAAAAAAAACAAAAATCAGCTTAGTTATCCTACAACATCCTATTTTCATATTCTGTGGCCGGAGGGAAGATCTGAGAAACTTTGCCGAAAAAAAACGCATCTAACCTACATATCGCACGTTTTATGCAATAGGGATTTAACTCAAAAAAATTTTTTTTGGGAAAACGCAAATAAAGTTTTATAATTTCAAAGAGTTTCCTTCTACGGCTAACTACAAAATCACTTTTATTTCCGCCATTTTTATCTTTTTGAGTATTTTATAAGACTAGACTCAAAGGCACTACCCAGTTATTGAAATATATGGAAAAATCCCAGAAAACGAAAATTTCGAGTTAAATCCCTATTGCATAAAACGGGCGATATATTAATGTACAAGTTTCTATTGTTTCGAAAGTCTGTCTTTATGACTAACATTTTAATTAACCGGCACATTCAATTTTGTGGAGTGCAAAAAATATTGATTAAAAAATTTATATATTTATGCACAATACCTAAACATTGTCAAACGTATGCAGGCGCTTGAACTTTTGTTATTTGGTACGTCTAATGGCAATACATTTTGGTTGTTCTTTTCTTCTTCTTAATACTCCCACTTTTGTTATGGCCATTCATCGGATGATGAATCCCAACCATCATCATGCACTGTGCGAAAATTTAAACCGTTGCCTTCTGGCTTATGCCAAGATGGCAGTAAGACGCAGCGCCAAAATTTTCTGAAAAAATTACAATAATAATTTGTAACTGAAAATTTCAAATATTTATAAAACAAACAACAGAACCCAGTGAAACTCACCTGCCCCTCACCACACCCAAAAATAATTTCCAATTTTTACGCGCACCAAAATTATATGGATTTACATAAATTTTATTTTCTTTAAGCAAACGCTCCGTCTCTTCCTGATTAATTAACGCCTCAATACTGGTCTCGCCACGTGTTATTATTTTCGCGTGCCACAGCGTTAGAGCGCCTAACGCCAAAACGGCTGTCACATTTGTAGCCGCCATAAATACAATGGCGCGCCTTTTCCCCTCAGTATACTCAGTGCCATCCGCTGGTGTGGGCGGTGTCGGCAATATGTGTTTAGCGGGTAATATAAAATCGTCGTCATACTCATTGGCATGCGTCTGTAATATGTACACAATTGTTTGCACACAATTAGATATTATTTCTGAAGCTATAATAGTAACAAAAGGAATTTCTTACCATAGGTATAATGTGACCGCTAATATTAAATTTGACTGGTTGGCCCTCTAGCGGCTCAGACTCCACCCAGTTGTCGCTATGATCAAGCCACAAGTAATTATAGCCAATTTCAAAGCCAAACACAATTAAGAAGAGACAACCAATGGTTGTATAAGCCATGTAAAGGAAGAAGTAGCGATGATTGAAAAATCCCACACAATTGTTTAGCCAAGCTAATGGATAGAGGTAAAGAAATAACAAATTGTAAGTGTTAATTGGTAAAATTAATTTCAAACAAACAAAGAAGTCTTAAACGGTCGTAGCACGGGTAATAAGCCTTAATAGGGCTATTCTGGCAACTGTACTTTTTCCTCTGCGAAGGATAGTTGTCTTTGGAAAGACAGTTGCCAGAATAGTCAAGCGAAAAAATACTCCTATTGTCGCAAAAACTGAAAGTAGCGCTTCATGATTGGTGACATTCACACTGCGTACTATTTACATTTATAAAAGTGTAAGGAGATAATTTAGACTTATATATTTTTCTCCATTACAACAACTAGGTACTAATACTTACGACAATGATGGTCCATTTTCAAAATACACTTATTACAAATCGAACAGTGATGTGTTCGTGGTGCTTTCAGTGACTGGCATTTTTTGCATATTTTGCGCACCTCAAAAGTGCCATCATCCTAAAATACAGAAAAAATATTTAATAAATGACTCAATCAGTTCACCGGTAATTAACATTACAATTTTCGGCGGTTCACCAGGTGGTGTAATGACACCCATCACATAATGGAAGATGACATTTATTAAAAGCCAATTGCCTATAATGACCAGGGACACGGTAGCTCTGGGGCTCTTTTGCCACCAAAATGGCAAACCAATCCAATAGGCAATTATAACGACAGCTATGGTTATGCCAGATACAGCAAATATAAAGAACTAAAATATTTGGATTGAATGTTGGTAGAACATAAATACATATGTACACATGTTTACGAGAGTTTTACTTACCGGCCCCAAACAATCTGTGTAATTATCAACAATCCAGAACATCGGCTCCAAGCACGTATCCGAATCGAAATTTGTATAAAGTCGATGTAGCCATGATTTTGCATAACGAAATCGATGACGATATTTATTACTGTAGGAAAGCTTACACGTTTTTATTGAAGAATTTCTTGAAATTATGCATTGGTATACTCTTTTTTTAAATGTTTACATATGTATGTACATACTTACACTATTTTTCCAATTGTGTCGCCACATCGCCAATTTAAACGCACCATTTTTAGATTTAATGACAGCAACTCTATTTCTATTTTAATTTAAAACATTATTTAAAAGCTTTTATTAAAATTCATTTTCATGTTTTTATTCATTAAATTTTTAATTTTTTTATGGGTAGAGTGGGTGGTTTTGGATATAAACAATAAACAGCTGATTGGCAAGTGTTGTTAAGCTCGCGTAAAAATATGGGGGAAAAAATTTGAAAAACTCAACATTTTTTTCTTTCTTTTATTATAGTGCAAAGAGTAAAGGCCCTTGGCCACTTACAATCTAGATTGAGAGGAAGTGTATATGTTTGAGTGTCGGGTGATTGACGCAAATATCAAAAATTTTTGATCTTCATCATCGCAAGCCGACAGCGAGTCGACAACAAGTACATGTAGCACGACGGCTGCCGATTGTACTAACAAACACAAAAAATCGCTCAAATTTGACTAACTCACCCAAAAAAAAAAAAAACACTCAAACTGGACAATCCAGATTGTAAGTTGCCAACGGCCTTAATGCCTATATGACACTACATTTTTTCTTGGTTTTTTTGGTTTGGAAAACCCACCGAAAGTCAAAATACAAAAACAATTCTTCCGTAGGTTGAAAAGAGACAAATACTCCCTCAAAAACAATTTGATTGACATTAAACTTCAAACTAAATGAAAATAATATTTATTCCAAAAATTATTTTTTTTTGAAATTTGAATTTAAATTACTGAAATAAAAAAGTTATGAAACTCAAAAGGCAGAATAACTGTGTATTCCATGTTATAAAGGGAAGCCAGTACGCAATATAATTTTTCTTCCGGACTTCTTCTTTACCCTTACGGCCATAGCAGAAGCTTACAAGAGGCAAATTTAAAATTTGTATTTCCATATATTTTTTATTTTAAATATAATTTATTTTCTAGTTGTCAAATTGAAACAATTGTCAGAAAAAATGACCGAATGCCAAAAAACCTACCGAAATACAAGCTGGCTCGTTGGTTTTTAATCGCCTAGATGGTATTTTGTTTGGTTTTTTTCAATATAGCTTGCTCGCTTGCACCAACGCAAAACTGTATTTGACCATCTCCTTCACACAAAAAACCTGGTAGAATACCAGAAAAAAAATGTAGTGTCATATGGGCTTAAGGGCCGGACCAGAGATTTTTTCCCGTTTAAGCAATTTATTTGACAGCTCGCCATACAATTAACGGCAAACTAACCAGCGATTAAATTAACCGGGGATGGTGAAACCGGCCCTAAGGGTACAGCCAGACGACGCAAGAAAGTACTTTTCAGGGGTCGGCTTTACATTAAGGAACCACGGTCCGAGAAAAATGATTTTCTCAGGGGTGTGGAGGACCTCTCACAGATCTCAAAACGGAAATACCTGCCGGTGGCTTATAGTTCACGAGATATTCGTTCCCTTACAACCCCCAAAACTCTTTTTTCAACGTGTGGTAGACTGTTGGAAAATTTTTCCCAAAAGATAAAATTTTGCCCTAGCCCCATTGGGCTAGATAAAATAATGACGTTCAAATTCACCACGAACATTTTTCTCCATTATGTCAAAATTTCATTTATTCTACCGATTGATACATTGGAAAATTTACCGAGTAAAATAACAAAATAGACGCCTTGGCAAATTTCTCACCTCGAAAACTTTCCGAGCTCAACCCATGACATTTCTCAACGTACATATACATTTGTATTATCAAAATTGTCGCAAATTGGCTACAGAATCCCTGCATATATGGTAATCCTTTATGCCTACGCCTCTGTTTGACAGCTGAAAATCACCACATGTGAAAGGTGAAGAAGTGTAGAAAAAGGAGGAAACGTAAAAAAACATACGAAATAAAAACAGTGCGATTTTCTATGGAATCTTTTTCAGTGATAAATAAAATAATTGGAAAAATAAACTAATTTCAATTACAAAACGCAATTTTACTCTGAATATATGGATCAAGTGGAGGAAGCAGGGGGTCGGCTTTCCATTATTCCAGCACGCCCTGAGAAAAATGACTTATGCAGGGCGGTAGAGGGGCTCTCACAGATCTCAAAACTGAAAACCAAACTTGCCGGAGGCCTATAGTTCCCGAGATATTCCTTCTTAAAGTTGTGAAAATACTATGCAGAAGGACATCACCGTGGCGGTAGCCACGGTTGGGGCACACGTCCGGACGGATGGCGTAGCCCAGGGTTATTTTTTATAAGCGCGGCCGAAGGCCGCCAACGCAGAAAAGTTTTTTTTTGCAAAATTTTCGCTAAACTCCATGTGTGGTGAAATTTGTATGGGAACTTTAACAGCAAATATCTCGGGAACTATAGGCCTCCGGTAGGTGGGGTCTTCAGTTTTGTGATCTGGGGGCCCCCCTCTACCCTCCTAAAAAACCATTTTTTTCTAGCCGTGGGGGACTCGTCTAAAATTTTACCTATCTCGGAAACCATAAGCCTCCGGCAAGTTTGGTTTTCAGATTTGGGATCTGTGAGAGCTCCTCTACACCCCTGTATAAGTCATTTTTCTCGGGGCGTGCTGGAATAATGGAAACATTTCCCGAAGCAGGTATTATTTGTGACTTAGAAAAAGAAAACATTAAATAATTTATTTTTTTTTCTCTTGCATCGCCAGCAAATGAAAACAGTGGAGCCTCTGGAGACTCCACAAGGAACAACAATGCAACTGCAATTAATGTCAGCGGAGAAGTAGATGTAATTGGTAGATCTAATGAATCCGACCAAGGAATTGAATCCGCTTGCGCCACGAGACCGCTGGAAATGGGAGTAGTCACCGGTGTGAAAGCAGAAACGCAACCAGCAAATGCGGACGAAGGGGAAATCAATGCAACAACTTCAAGGACAGAGCAAGGAGTGGAAAACAGTGAAAGTAATGAGAGGCAGGCGGTAGCAATAGGAACTGAACTTATGGAGGTGCTATCTAATGCTTCCGCTGTTGGGGTCGCTGGCGCAGCTTTAATGGGAGGCGAAGAAGACAATGCTGTACAATCAAACAGCGCTATAGAGCCGTCTTTAGGACAAAGCGAAGAAATTGCAGACACAATGGAAATCGCAGATAATGAACCTTTACAGCTCGTATTGGAAAATGCAGGTAATATTGTGGTGGAGCCACAAGAGTTACGTGAAGGGAGTGGTAATGGACACGATGAGAATGATGATCAAAATGATGATCTACCCTTTGATCCGTCGCCATTGATTGAACCACTTTTGGAAGATGATGATATGGGTGAACAAGGTGGTAGTGGAGATGACGAGGATGGTGGTGGTGTTAATGATGGGGAAGGGGTGGACCAAGCATTTGGCGAATATGAAAACTTGGATAATTTTATGCTCGAAGATATATCAGACGATGCTTCTTCCTCGTCGGACGCTGTGTTTGATGGTATTCTAAGTCCCATGTATACTTTCTTATAACCGAGCTTAGAGTGAATTTTTTTCTACCTCATTTTTTCAGATGACCAAATGCGTGCTGCTTTCAGAGAAATGTTAGTGCAAAATAGAAGAGGTGGTGAGAATTTTATGCAGCGCTTGCGTAGCGCCTTCTTTACCATGGAACATAATCGGGAACGACGTCGTACCGAACCGGAAAACAACGAAGAAGAAGAAGCGGAGCAGGCCGAACCCGAGAATCCCATATCTTTTGACACCAATTTACCCGCTGAACATTCATATTTGGGCGAGAATATGAATCGCGTATCGGGTGTGCATTATCTTACTGTTGGTCAAGAATATAAAATGATGCTATTCATGCATCAGCATATACTCTTCCCAGGCGAGATATTACCTTTTATGATCTCTGGTTCGATTATTGAATCGGACATGGATACGGAAAATGGTTTACTATTCGGCGTATGCTTTCCGATTTTGTGCAACAGCGAGGAGGTGGATGATAATTTTTATGGTGTAACATGCCATATCTATGAAAAGGGCACCGATGAACGTGGCAATACACTAATTAAGTCGCGTGCACTACAACGATTCGTAACGAAGAACAGTCAAGTTACCGGGTAGGATATATAAATATGTATACAAAAATGTGTATATATAACAGTTATTAAAACGCTTGCTTCTTATTCTGCCTATTGCAGTCCACTCTCATTCATAGCCGCCCATCCACACATGAAAGTATACGGCACCGTTCGCATTTTACCCGAAATATTTTTGCCCGAACCACTCAAATGCATTGATATGGGTTCGTTAAATCGTTTTCGTGATATTGAATCTCTGCGCGATACATTCAAACGTTATCAGGCAGCTACAACCGCCTGGCCAGCGCATGTCTATGATTACTATAGCATTACGACGATTATAGAGAAGGCACGATCACAATTAGCACAACATAAAATTGATACAATGCCAACAGATCCAACACTGCTATCATTTTGGCTGGTGCGAAATTTACATTTATCGGATAGTTTGATGAAGACCATATTTCTAACCGATTCGGTTAATATGCGCATGAAATTAATATCGAATACGTTTACAGATGTAAGTTCGTATTTTGTAAGGCATTTTATGCACATTTTATACATGTGTGATGTATTCTGAAATCGTTTTAGGACTCAGTTTTTACTTGTCGCTATTGTGGAAATCGAATTGCAAACTGCCAACAACTCTTTGCTATGTCCAAGCATGGCGTACAAACTCAATATTGTAACTCTGGTAGGATTATGTATATACCAAAATGTTTATATACATTTGTTATGCTAATATTTGTGATATTTTTGAATCTTTTTAAGCTGGATATATACATGAAACAAATACTGTGTATCAGCTATTGCCAGACGCAGTAACCTATAGCGGCCATCCATCCGCCGAATTCAGTTGGTTTCCTGGGTGAGCTGTTTTATTAAAATATTCATTATTAATTTTAATTTCATTATTAATTTAAAATTTCATTATTATCATTTCAATTACCCCCATCCACCCGCACAGCTATAAATGGCACATAATCGTTTGCAAAATATGCTCACGCCACATTGGCTGGAGATTTACAGCGCTCGAACCAAATTTGGTGCCGAAAACATTTTTCGGCATTTCCAGTTCCAGCGTGCGCATTAGTTCACCAACGCAAGGCAATACGAATACACGTGCAGGCGTGTTCCAAAGTTTGATGAGATTGGCGCGTCGTGAAATGCAATGAATTTGGCGAACGGTGAAGCGTTTATGTTGCTGTTGTTGCTGCTGCTTTTGTCGTCGTGGTCATTGCCGCGGCATGGCACGTTGGAGTTGGAGTCGTAGAGGTGGCCATCAACAGCCGCAAGCAAATGAATTAAATGTCATAAATATATGATTTCATATATCTACATGTGTATATACATATGTACATTGTATGTTTATGATTATATAGTGAGGCAATATGTAAACATATGTAATTATTTATTAGGGTGCTGCTGTGAAATGCATGCAAGAAATACCAGCTATTGGAAGTCATACAGGCTCTTGAAAGGAAAGCATAACATAAAAAAAACCATTGTATATGAAATACCAGCAATTTCAGAAATAGAGACCACCCTAATATGTACATACATATGTAAAAGGTGATGAGTGTATGTATAGATCGTATCAAAACGTTTCACCCAATTTCTTGAAATGCTAACCAACGATTTTTGAATTAATTTACCATGGTTGAGGACATTTACCGTATTCACGAACTTTTATGCATCATAATGATTCGGAGTAATATTTATTAAATAAAACTATCTCCTAGGTAAACTTTTCGAACAGAATGCTAGTACAGAGGGTCTAAGTTTTTATAGGCGGGTTAAAGTTTTTATATTTCGGTCGAGCTGCAATAACTTTATCAAAAATATTTTATATGAAACGAATTTAAATTCAAAAATTGATCTCGTGCTTTTTCAACAGAATTTAGTAATACGTTTTGGTATATTAAAATCTTACTCATAAACAGAGAATTCTGGAAGGGTGTCTTCAAAGACTAAAAACTTGTACGAGGCGTATTGTGGAACGATCTTCCGTCGAGGCATATACATAAGTGCGCAAGAGAGCATGTGTATGTAAATCAAGCTAATGCTAAGCAATTTTTCATAATTACATTCCGAAGAACACTTATAAGCATTAGAGAAGACTGCTGTCTACAAAACGTGATATTTAGTTCTTCTGCAGACTATTTTAAGTCTCTAAATGCATTTTTTGGAAATATTTAAAAAAAAAAGCTGTTTACAAAAAGTTTAAAAATACACATTTGCGTCATATAAAAACTTTAACTCCCCTAAAAAACTCAGATCCCCCATGGACTACAGTACTCTGTTAGGCAAAGTTGGTCCAGGAGATGTCATCTTTCATAATTACTAGCGTTGGTTCATGTTGAGTAGTACTGTTGTAAAATTGTTGGACTGTGTAATCAAACGCTTGCCGAAAAGTTCACGAAAGAAAGAAAAATCCTTTCAATTTACGAAGCTAGGCTTAAGATTTCGTATTTCTGTAAAACAATTTTAATCGATTATTAATCCTTAGCTACTATATTATATACATACATACATATAATAATAATAAGTTTGATTGTTGGCAAACTTTTTCTTTTAAAAAAGTACAGACTGAATGTATTGTTTTCTGTAAGTCATTGGAGAATAACAAGAACAAAGTTTAAATAAAGGAATAAGCTACACAAATAAAACCCTGAAATTTACTGTTCTGTCTCAATGTAACATGATTAGTTGATAGCTTTTTGCTTTGCGCCATATGTAAGCGCCACTCTCATGCTTGTATTAAAAAGTGTATAGCTTCTTGAACAAATGTATTGATTCAAAATTAATTTTCCAATAACGCGGCGAATGATGTTGAAAGTTTCTGTAGGGAAAGTAATAAATTGAAACTTAATCAGAACAATTCTCAATCTCAAACTTACCGTTTTACAAAATGGACACGCGCCAAAGGAGACACTCAAAAAGTCCTTGCCATTTGTTAGCGTATTAAACCATTCCCTCAAACAGGCAGCATGATAAATCAATGTACATTGTGGATTATCACAAGACACCAACGGCACTTCTCCCTCATCCAACTGATATGAATAACAAATATTGCAAAATTGCTGCGCCACCGCAACGGCCTCATTGTCTCCGCCCGCCCATCCGCTGCCGGGAGGCATAGGGAAATAGCACAAATCGAAGATACGCAATAAATTCTTGTGTATGTCCAGTTCGGCATCCCATTCGTGCAAACCTTCACTCAGCATTCGCCGAAATTCCTCCACTGGTCGTGTTGGTCCGATTATTTGAATGGACATTGACGCAATTGGTGCAAAAGGATCGGCTATGATTAATTTGAGATAAACGCGATCGCGCAATACAAACAAACGCCAATTGGATTTGGTGGATGGAGGTGCTGGTGGTTGCACTACATAGCACAGCTCATCGATATCCCTGAAGCATTCGTAGAATGGCTGTAAATCCTCCAGGTATTTCTGGAACTGTTGTATCATGGCAGCGAGATTAGGACATTTTTGTAATTGTTTATCCCAGGCAAACTCGCAATCGGGCAAACTATGTTCACTGACAACCAGACTCGGCAGTTCAACTTGTAAGTAATGTTGATCGTAGTGAACAAATTTGGAAAATCGTACTCGATCACAGTTGTCACTGAATAGGAGTTGATAGCTTTCAGGCGCATAAACGGCAGCTATTTCTTTGTAAATATTTTGTGTGGTTGGTGGTGATGAATCGCTGTTTCTATCGTGTTTGGATATCAACGCATCTTCAATGATGGCGTTTGCCTTACATTGCTCTTTTTCTATTTCTGATATATTTTCTATAAAATCTTTTAGTGACCACTGTGCTGGCAGGCTTGAATTAAGTACCTTTGTATATTTGATTTGATGAGGAAACAGTATCTCTAAGGTAGCGTCGTAAAGTTGTGGAAAATTTGGGCACATCACTCTTAAACGGTACCATCTTCCCTATAAGATAAATATGTATGCTTGGCAATTGTTTGGTTTAGGTGACGGCTATATACACATCACTGTCCCAGTCGCATAGAAGGCAAATAACGTTAATTTTAGTGTTTGGCTGAGAAAGGATTCATACCCAGGACCTCTTGCATTTAAAGCCGTCCCCCTGGATTATGTATATGTCCGAAAAAAATCTTTTATACATTTAATTCTTATACGTAGCCTTTTATCTGGAAACCTAAACTGTACACCAGTGTATCTCTTACTTACATTTACTTTAATATTTCCTTTCACTTTTTTATCTCCGATGAATGTTAAACCAGGATAGCAAAGTAATAACTTTTCCCAAACGTCGCTCTGTTCCATTGTTAGAGTAAATATGCTCAATGTTCATTATACGAAATTTGCCGCGGAATATATGTAGCTCCAATGGAATATAGGTATTTGAAACATAGTGAAATGGCTCTGGGATGCGTAGTCGAAATTCGATAAAAAAAAAGACGATAAGTCATCGAAAAATATCAAAATCGGGGACAGATTGGTATGGCGGCGACTTCCGGGGGTACAGATTGGTATGGCGGCCGGATGTGGTTGTTGTAAGAAAAGGGACCATAATGACAAGGTCGTAGCAATCAAGACAGAAACGCAATTCCGGAATTGGGAATTGAAAAAACCAATTCATAATTCCGAAAACAATTTAAGGCTGAGTTCCTAAAACGCAATTCCCGGCGATAGCGTAAACGCCAGCTATTCCACGAATAACATGTGCAAGAATGTAAAATCAACAACCTACAAAACAGAAAGAAGAAGAGCAACTTCTATTGCTTTCACCATCGTTATTGGGCCATAACAGCAACCCTGAAATCAGCTGAGCACAGCTGTTCGACCTTTTTAACACACATACCAGAGTCAAGTCACTTGTATCCATTCACAATGATTTGAAATTTGGCGGCTAATTAACTTGCCGTTCCGCTTTTGAGCCCGGTTGATTACTTAACTAAAGTTGCAGTATCCTCCCTAGGGACACGAATTTCGATACGATACGATACCAAATCGATATTTTTTGCATTTGATACCGATACTTTTTACTCGATTCTTTTGCAACGATATTTTTTGGTATCGAGTACTTCAACCACGGTATCGAACAAATGAGTACATTCAGTGATGGAAAATTAAAATTGTGTCATATTTGTCCGAAAATCGGTCGAGTGTGCAGAAGTGATAAGCTGCTTCCCAAAGGGCCGAAAAATGCACAAGCACGAGTAATTTTCACTGGTACATATCGAAAAATAGGTATCATCCACGTGCTGAAATAATTGCAGGTTTGGGCTACTTCGTAAGGTTTTTTGTATGAAGTTGTATGAAGTTACCCAAATCTGTTTATTGATTTTCACATTAAACGAGGCGCATACTTACCACCGAAACTTGCTTACAATTTGCAATTACCATGCGATAGAAATAATTATAACTGGAGATATAGGATTATAAACTTTTCATTTTCATACGATAATTTGACGTTTGCAAATAAAAAATCGTCATTTCAGCGAAAAATCGTCAATATCTTTTTTCTTTCTCATTTTACTAAAAACATGTTATAAACAAAAAAAGGGTCTGTTTTCCATTAATGCCCTTATGACACTACGTTTTTCCTGGTATTCTACAAGGCTTTTTGTGTGAAAGAGGTGGTCAAATACAGTTTTGTGTTGGTGCAAGGGAGTAAGCTATGTTGGAAAAAAAAACCAAATACCATCTAGGCGGTTAAAAACCAATGAGCCAGCTTGTATTTCGATAGGTTTTTTGACATTCGGCACTTTTTTCTGACAATTGTTTCAATTTGAAAACTATAAAATAAATTATTTTTAAAATATAAAATATATGGAAATACAAATTTTAAATTTGCCTCTTGTAAGCTTCTGCTTTGGCCGAAGGGGAAAGAAGTTCGGAAGAAAAATCATACTGCGCAATGGCTTCTCTTTATAACATGGAATGCACAGCTATTCTGCCACTTGAGTTTCATAATTTTTTTGTTTCGATAATTTAAATTCAAATTTCCAAAAAAAATTCAATGATGGATACATATGTATAATCTCAATGAAAATGAATAAATAACATTAAAATTTAAGATGTTTATTTTTCAAAATACTAAATAATTTGCAAATATCTTTTTACAACTGTGATTGAATTAAATACACCTGTTGTTTTATAAGAGTTGGTTTGTAAAAAATGTTTTCAAGAACTTAATAAACTTGTAACATTTTTTTAATCAGCTTAAACTATTCTTATGAGTTGGAAAAGGATTTACGTCAAAATCAAAACTTTGAAACCAGCCATGGCATACTATGCTATGGCAGTGATGTCATTTTCACTTCGATCGAAGTATTTCACTTCACTTTTATGCCCGTCACTTCGACACTTCCTCTTTCCCCAAATCACTTCGATTTTGACCAATCAGAACTAACTTTTATAATTTATTCTTACAAATTCTAATAAAATTTGCATATGCAATTATGCAAGAGGTAAATGTTTATACAATCACAAGATATGGCATCCCTAATTGAGATGAATAATCGATTTTTTAAAAGCTTCTCTTATCTCTAAGGTTTTATCGTTTTTTTAGGGGTTTGGCACAGGGCCCCAGAGCGGAGTTCGAAGCAAAAAAAAATTGGCAAATAATAGCCCGAAATCGAAAATTTCGAGTTAAATCCCTATTGCATAAAACGTGCGATATGTACATAATGTATGTACATATGTACGTGAATTTGAATTTGATGAATTTTTTTTGCATTGTTAGAAATAATAAAAAATAACATATCGTTAAAAAATTTAAGCATTTTATTTTATATGTAGTTTTAATAGTTTTTCTTTGAGATGATACTTAAAAACAAAATGCATATATTATTCCGTTTTTACGATCCAAATTTTCTTGACCTCGCGGGAAACGTATGAAAAACCATTTAGCCGCCCTTCACTTCGATTTACTTCGAATCACTTCGATTTTTCAGCCGATTCACTTCACTTTAAAATTTGGCGGTGACAACACTGTGCTATGGAATTAGCACTAATACAGCGATATGCGTATGCCTCAGGATGCAGTTTTATTGCGTTTTTGGTAACTTTCTAGAAGACGGTGCAACTTTAAACCGTTTTAATAAATATCTTTTAAATGTGGAAAAATCTTTTATTTCCGCTTTTGAATTCATAATCTAGAGGTCAGAACGCGTTGATTGGTACCTCTTTTAACTATTTTAAAGGAAATTTTAAGGTTGCACCTTCTAGAAAATTACCGCTTTCGATACTGATACTTGGAGTATCGAGTAGTTTAGTTTCGATATTATCGGGTTCGCGATTCTTTTTAACCGATATTTTAAATGAGTACCAGATCGATGCTTTTGATTCGATATCGTGTCCCTAATCCTCCCTGCAAAACTCGTGTGATGGAAACTAACACATGCAAAAGTTTCACACCAATACATTGACACACTTTTTTATCAGCTGTGAGAGGACAGGGTTGCTTTTTTGATAATTCTTTTAAAGAAATCAAATTCGTGGAAGATATCAGTTGAACGCGTTCTTTCTTGTGCTAAAATATAATTTAATAGTGATTAAAGATAATAAAAAATCTAACTAATAATCGTTTTTTAAAGAATAAAGATAAGTACATACATATTTAAGTCAAACCAGCTTTATTCTGTACATTTATATATATGTATATATATTTTACATCAATTTCAGATGTCTTCGACTCCATAGAATTCAGGAGAGGCGTACGCAAGACTTTCCTGCTTGGCCATCACCGCGAGCAGTAAAAAGTATATTTTTTGGTATTTTCCGCATATTAAAAATATAATTTTATTTCATGTATGTTAACAATGAATATAATAAATATAGACTATGATAGATTTGTTTGTGGCTCATTTGTGAAGGGTTCATGCATCAAATGTGATGGCTCAGTTGTGATAGGTTCGTATATCAAGTGTGACGGATCATATTTGACGGGTTAATATATCACGCTTGATGGATCATATGTGATTGGTATTTACAATGGCATTAATGTAAAGCCAATTGTAAAGCCAATTTTACATCAACATTGATGGGTATAAAATGAGAGAGAAAGAGCATATGATTACGCATGAGTGTGAGCGAGATGCAAACTCACACGTATACATTTCATCCCATCACATTTGTCATATTGCTCTTAAGAATGTGATAAAAAATGCTGATAAGTACATCCATCACAAATGACCATCAATTGATGGATCAAATGATGGTCACGGTTCTTGCTGGGCTTGACATGATGTACGTATGTATTTTAAAACCAGTATAATGCCAGTGAACAAGGCAGATCTAGGAAGGTAGGCTCGGTGGCGAATTCAGAAATTTCCCATGTATTTTGTTATTGTAATTGGTAGAGTGTAATGTCAAAATGATAATTCGCCTTAGTTAAAATCTGAATTCGCTTGAGACTCGCCCATTCCTATTGGTCATGATGTGAATTCGCTTTGATTTTGACATTACACTCTACCTTTGTAAATAAAAAAGTAGTTTCTGAATTCGCCACCTAGCCAACCTTCCTAGATCTGCCTTGGCCAGTGAAATTTGTTTAACTGTTTAGAACAAAAAGCTCGATTAATAAAAATATTTATATTTCTTTGAAGCAGGGCCCCGGAGCAAAGGATTTTTTACGATTGGTCCGCTCGTTGTGCGGTTCTAAAGGTTCAGACATTGGTGACTTATAAGTATATCTGTATCGTTAACCTTATAGTAACTTTATCGCTATCCATGTGAGCTGTTAGTAGTGCCGTAAATCTGTAAACCGCTGATACTTGTCGAGGCAGATCTTGGAAGGTAGGCGCATAGGCGAATTCAGAAATTTCCCATGTATTTTGTTATTGTATTTGGTAGATTGTTATGTCAAAATAATATTTCTCCTTGTTAAAATCTGAATTTGCTTGGGACTCGCCTATTACTATTGGCCATGATGTGAATTCGCTTTGATTTTGATATTATAATCTACCTTTGTAAATAAAAAAAGAAGTTTCTGAATTCGTCTATGCGCTTACCGTCCTATATCTGCTTTCACAAGTGTCAGCTGTTAACGGATTTAGGGTTGCTAACCAAAATCCAATTGGTCTGTAAGTTAACGATACAGCTACAGAATTACGACAAGGCACCAATGACTATTAACACAGCTTGTCGTAAGGTTGGTTGAATCAGCTGTTTTATAAGGTTACAGATAAGTCACCAATGTCTGCATTTTAAATTTGTTTCCCTCTGGCTCCGCTCCCAATTTATTTTTCCGGGCTCCGATTTGCTCTCGCTTAGTACAAGTGATGTACAAGTGATGGCAAATTACTCGGGCCAGAATACTTTTCGGAGCTTCAGCTCCTGGTCCCGTCCAGCCAATGATTTGAGCTCCAACTCCGGTCTAGGAAAAAGCCGTAGTTCGTTAGCTATACGCTCTTCTGCTCCGCTCAAGGGTCCTGGAAGAAATCCTAAACAGCTGTTCGTATTTTACTGTGGACGGTACTTTTATGCAAAACTACCCAGCCAACATTTATCGTCGTGGAAGTAACGAAATTGGCTATATCCGGTACTCTCGGGTACTAGTCCCCTCTGACACTAGCCCGACTGTCGTGCGAACGATTTTTGTTGGCCATTATCAACCTTCTAGGCCAGTGAATTTTAGGGCTCAGATTTCCAACTGTCTACCAATAGGGTATGCCTCAGATTAAGGAACCACGGTACGAGAAAAATGACAGCCAATGTAAAAAATTTACCAAAATTAAAATTACCAAAAAAAAACTAAAATTTTTTTTACAAATGATAAAAATCGCTAGCTTAGAGTGCAAATTGTGTAAGTCCTTTTTTAAAACTTTGTAGGAGACACAAAAAACAAAACAGAAAAAAATTCGAAATGAAAAAAAAATTGTGTTCATATAAATATTTTGGACTTACACAATTTTTTCGCTTTTTGGACTTACACAATTTGCGTATCACTGAATAACAACGAGTAGAAATATGACAAGTATCTCAGACTTCTACGTTCTACATAAAAATACACTTTTTCATAAAAGTGGACTTACACAGTTTGCACTCTAAGCTAGCGAAATGTAATTTTTTCAGACTATAATTTAACATTTTAGTACACAAATATCGCTTATAATACATATATCAAACTCTTAAGGCCCTTGGCCACTTAAAATCTGGAATGTTAAGCAATGTATACATATGTGTGTGTCGGGTGATTTACGCAAATATCTAAAAGATCCCTGCAAAAAAGTGTGCGACGAGTCTCTAAAACGATTTGTCCGGGAGCGCTCTCTTTCGGGTACAATTAGTCTACAATTGTTCCCAATTGTACCCGAACGGGTACATATGTATACTAATTGTAGACGGATTGTACCCGAAAGGGTATCAAACGGGTACAATTAGTCGCACAAATGGATGTGTCGCATTTGCTACCCGTTCAGGTACAAAACGGGTACAATTGTGCGCTTTTGCTACCCGTTCGGGTACAAACTGGGTACAATTAGTCTCTTCATAGGACATGCTCAAATAAAAGAGAACACTTCAACCCATATAAAGAGATACAAATGGGTAGTAATCGCATGCTCCCTTGCGAGTGATCGCATTTTTTGCAGGGATTTGATTCTCATCAACGCGAGCCCGAACAAGAACGTGTAGCACTACGACTGCCGATTGCACTAACACACACAAAAAAACTCACACATACACACTGCTTGACATGCCAGATTGTCAGTTGCCAAGGGCCTTTAACTATACTTCAAAAGTAAGTCTCATATTCTCTTCTGGAAATCTACGCGCATAGGAAGATTTTCAAGTTTTATGCGCCCAAAATTGAATTTTGTAAAATTGTTACAATTACAGAAAAAAAACATACCCACATATTGGAAATAGAATGGGGAACAATAATTCATCGCTTTTTTTCCGACCCCATACTCTGCACTTGCCCCAGATGGTCGTAACTTAGCATATCTAAAGTTAATTTTTTTGTTTTTTTCTTACATATTTTTAAGTGCTAGTTTCAACTTGAATATTTATTATTTAAAGCATTTCATTTAAGTAATCGTGATGAATCCTAAAGGTTCAAGTAATTATTAACACTTTTCAATAATATCCTTGGTTTCCAATAATTCTAAGTTTATAGTTTTAAGCTTTTGAAGTTGGGATATTTAAAAAAAAATTATCACTCTTTTTCATGTTAAAATTGGTTTTGTTATGTTGCTCTGTCAGACTCAGTCAAATTAACCCTCGGACATGATATCTAGTACAATTAGTAGTTAGCCGACAAAAAATTACGTCGCACAAAGCCGCACTTCACTACTAGATACAGGGTTTTTCATATGTACTTACAATAATTTTCTTTTTGTGCTTTATATTTAATTTTAATGTTTATATTTCTAACGCATATCTTGGTTAATGTAGGTGATGCTTGAAAGTAACCCAGATATTTAGCAGCGATTATTGTTAACTTTTTAGGCAGTATTTTTAGTATTTCCAATTTTTCAAAGTGAAGGAAGTACTTATCATAAAAAGGGGCTAAGAATTATAAAGCTACATTTTTTAGAAGATTTTTGAGTATGCAATTTTGCAGCTCATTCAATTGTAATATAATAATATGCAACATTCAACTTTTTGAAAAATTTCATTGGCTTTTCGGAAATTTTAATTGGAACGGTCTCACGTACATATAACGCAAACACCCTACAGAAAAAAATTACTAAAATCGACGGAAATTTACACTAAAATTGGTTGGTTACATAACAGTACACTTAGAAATCTCCTCAAAATCTTCTATAAATTCTGGCCGCGCTTTGAAATTTTTAATCCACTTTTAGAAATTTCTACGATTTTTCGGATTTTTCCATAAGATTAGAAATCCTGCTTAAGGCGATTTTTATTGAAAAATTGTTTACATTTTTAAACGAAAATAAGAGAGTCAAATTTTCGACAGAACTGTTTGAAATAAATTTAAAAACTCTGGCGTATGATTTTTTTTTGAGTCACTGTATATATTTTTCAATAAAATCGACTTTTAACTAGAGCCCTAGATACCCGGGTATCGAGCAATTCGATCTGATCGTTTTTGTTTGAAACCCGTTTGTTGTTCAAATGCCCGTACAAACATTCGAGCATTCGAGCTTACAAACAAAAAAAATGTGTATCGGAAAAACAAAAATAAAAAAAAACTACATATAAAGAAAAAAAAAAATAAAGAAAAAATAATAATAAACAAAAGAAAAAAACAAACTTCAAAATACCCGAATTGTTCAAATGCCCGTACAAACATACGGGTAATAAACAAACAAACAACTCTTCGAGCATTTGAACAACAACTGTTCGGGCTACTCGAAAATGTTCAAAAAAAATCGAGAGCTCTACTTTTAACACAAATTATTAAAATTTTGCATTAAACAAGCAATTTGGAATAGATGTACACAATAAAATATTTCTACCTATGTGCTACGGTTATAAATAATAATTTTCTTATATAATTTAGTTTTTTAATATTCCATTTTGACAGACATTAAGTAAAATCTCAAGTTCAGATACTCTTATACATTGCATATTTATTCCCATTGTAGTTTATACTAATATTATTTGATTAAGATGATAAGTAAGAAAACTTGAAATTTAAATAATTGGCGTTACTTTTCTGTTATTAGCATGTTAATAACAGCAATACCGTATAATAATTGTAGCGTTTGTTGAGCCGTAGGGAAGTGCAAGAACCGTAGGAATTTTACCACAAAAGAGCGAATATAAGTACAAAGAATGTAAATTGTGGTAAAATTCCTGCGGTTCTTGCACTTTCCTACGGCTCAACAAACGCTAGAATTATAAGTAATACTTCGTGAAAAAGCGCTAAATTTCGAATTACCAATTTCGAAAAATTACTATTCTCATTGATTTTTTCCTGAAAAAGAAATGTATGCTAATAAAGTCAAAGATGGCTTTATGGTCAAAACGAATCTTGCGGGGGGGGGGTTTGTCCCCAAAACCCCTCCCTTTACTACGCCACTGATATATAAATATAAATCACCTTTCTTTTGAACGCCGAACAGACATTGTTGTAAGAAGTTTTCAGTTATGAAATATTACCTACATATGTATGCATGTATGTACGTATTTAAGAATTTGTGATAAGTAATCCATATAATTAACAATCCATCGATTAACACCTGCAACATATGTATGTATGTTATGTTAATAAATATTAACCATTATCAATGAATTCAATAGTACGTGTTACTTGTACGCATATATGTATACATATGTACATATATATTTGCATTAAACCACCACATACTTAGATATGTATAGCCAAAAAAAGTTCAATTTGTAATCGGTCTCAGTTTTTTAAAAAATCCTCCAGAAAAGATTATCCTAACATGTCATTATTTTCTTGTACGCAATATTATGAGGTACGCGGGATACCCGGAAACATATACGTAATAACTTATAAAAAAATTATTGCGACTGATTTAAAGGCTGTCGAAAAAAATTACATCTGTTCCAAATCATTTGCAACAAATTGTATCTACATTCTGTGACACGCTCTAATGTTGGAACCTGCATACATGCATACATATAAAAATAGCTTCAAATTGTTGATAAAGCTAACGTCTATGGGCAAGTATTTAAAGACGATAAGAATATCATCTTCGGTTCATTCTATGTTTTAATTTCCTACTTTATAGACTGATAGGTTAAAAACAGTATCGTAATTTTATCAAAAATGTATCGTTTTTTATTTTTGTGCATCACATCGGCGTTATTTCTAGCCCCGGTATCGGCTACTAATGTCAAGCGGTGTAAGTTAGAAATGTAATGAAGCGAAATAAAATATTGAACTATAAATATTAAAATTATAATCCAATTGGATATTTGCTGAAGTTATGCTTCTAACAATATCCAATCTAAAAAGAAAGGTTATTCGTTTATGCTAATTGAAAAATTTCGCGACTATTTCTTGCATTCGAAAAGATTCGAAAAGTATTTGATTGTTGGTTATTTGAGCCAAATACATAATAAAAAGTTACTGTCATATAAATGTTGACTAAAACCTTCCGGTATCGATTCGTATGATAGATAACTTAAACTCTTGAGACCTCAGAAATGCTGTCAGTTCATAAATTTAATTTGAATTTAACTTACAGGTACAAAAGGTCAGCCCTTCCCCATTAGCGTGGATGTCGAAGGCTGCGATGTAATGCCGTGCATAGTTCTAAAAGGTTCCAGAGCCGTGATGAAAGCACATTTTCTAGGAAGTGAGGGTTAAATGTCAAAATCAAAGTTTAACTACGATAAACATACATTTTTAAAATAATTTAATCAACAATTTTTTAGCACGAGATGATATTAAAAAAATTTCCGCACGTGTCTATGCCAGTACACTAGGCATAACCGTCCCCTATGAGTTGCCGGCAGAGGTTGCCGATGTTTGTAGTAATTTGTTACATGACGCCACCTGTCCAATTTATAATACGGAGGACGTAGTGTATGAATTTAAATTCGACATAGATAGCTCATATCCGGAGGTCGGAGTAAAGGTGCAAGTGAATTTGATGGACGAGGAAGTGGATAAATCCATTGCTTGCTTTGCTGTGGATATTAAAGTGAGAAAATCTTTAACAGTCGCACAACTATTGAACGCCACAGGCAATGCATTGCCATAATTTGTTTGTTAAAATATGATTCCTTTTTAGTATAACTTAAACCGTTTATTACCTACATGCTCTAATAATAATCTTACTTTAATAAAATAATATGACAGTATATATCGTATAATATATCTACGATATAGTTAGGTATGTGCATATACCTACATACATATGTATACATTATGTTTGTATGTTTGCAGTGTGTTGGGTTTTTGGTAAGATAACAACATAAACTGATATATGAGGCTTTCCTGTGTTGGAGTTAACTATGATTAACTAATAGTATTATATAGCAAATAAAAAATGTCCAAATGTTAACTGGGTGTAGTGGAGGGGTACATAGCAAAGCATACTTTTCAGCTTATAAAAAGCGAAGATGTAGGTACATATATTATGTGTGCGAGGGGTACCTATATTAATATTAACCTGCACAGAAATCAATAACTAGTGAACACAATTTCTGGTTCAGAACTAGCGAAAGGGTGTCAAAGAGGCACCAGTTCATTTGCCGTCAGCTTTCAAATATCTGCAATTCTCAGATAGTTAGTGAAGCATATTTACAAAGAGTATGTAAAATTTGGATCTTCACTTAATGAAATGAAATCGAGCCATAACCGCCGAATTGATGTAACCAGCATATAAAATTTTTTGGAGGAGAACGTTTTCTTTTGCATATCTACGTAAGTGAGCAACGCAGTCCAGTGAAATTTTGTATGATGATTTAATCCACTTTTGGTATATAATGCAGCAAAACTTCGTTGAAATGTGTGGCTTATTTGTGTAGATATTTACGAAAGAACGTTCTCCTCTAAAAATTTGTAAATGCTGGTTACGTCAATCCGGCGGTTATGGCTCGAAATGTTTCCCTAATTATGCTTTTCCGATCCCTCGGGCTTATTTTTATTTTTTATTATTTTTAACTAGTTCAGAACTATCGAATAGGTAATGCAGCGGTGGATAATTGACACCGCCAATGACATCGTCATGCTAAATTCGCCAGTTGCTAACACGCAAAAGAGATTGAGCTCGCACTAGTTGTGTCGAGAAATGAACTAGCTGCGCACCAGTTATGAACTAGAGATTTTCCCCACAGGGTATATTCAGACATGCAAATTAATTTAACTAATTTAGCTTTAAATTGCATTCCCTAATTTTGCGTTCATACATACATATTATATGTATTATAGGAGCGAAAAAAGACTCCCAAAATAATCCCACGACGAAGTGCTCTGAACGCGTTTTTTTTCTTTCTTTAGTTGGAGCTTGAACCTCTAGACTTTAGTAGGTTCTTTATTTATTATTATTTTCTTTTATTGTTTCTTAGTAAATATCCACACCACTTTGCCGCCACAAATTTTCATCACCTGTATATGCCTAGATTGAAACCCTTACATTGTACACCAATATCGCTCAAAAACATTTCAGGGCTTTCCAGATCCACATTTTGGTCATGTCCCAAAAACGGACTGATGCAAAGAATCGCAATAAAATCTGAATTGAATCCCAGTTATAACATTTCGTTAGATACCAATAGTATTTCTTATAAGGTTTCCAGGGTATTCCGGGTTGACGCGTGAGGTGCCACGCCCCCCTATTCTAAAATAATTTTGGTATCCCTATATTCGTGCCTCTGGTTTCGGCAATTAGTTGACAAATTTTTATTGCGATCCGCTGATATTTTGGCAAATTATCAACCAGTAACAGACAAACAAATTTTATTTTTTATATATTACGATTTATTATTTACGTTGGCACACCTGCAATATAAATTAGTCACTCAATCTATTCTAGCTCTATCTTGATAAACAAAAATTACACAGTCCAACAAATTTAAACTTTCTATTTGTATCAGAGTAGCCATGGAATTTTCACGCAAGACGATGTCGCCCGGCTCACTTTTGGTGAGCAAAGTAATGCGTAATTTTTATTTTAAAAGTTAATATGGGTAGTGTAAGAAATTCGGTTAAAATGGAGAATTAGAGTATATTATTTTTATTAAAGTCGAATAGTTCGTTTTTGATATTCACTTTTACATAAAACTTACGCTAGATGGGGATTTCGTACAATGGCATGCAAATTTTAGGCAGCAGAATATAATGTTGCTCGGATATGCAGTGTATAATGTTGCTGGCAACATGTTGCCCGGGGTTTTACTTCGTGTGTTTGGAGGATTCGTGCATTGTCAGCGTATGTTTTTTTTTTTAATGAATATCAAGAATGGGCTCATTTACTAAAAAATATAAATATACCATAATTTGGTAAAGTAGTTCCTATATATGTGGTTTTAACGCTTAACCGCTAAGTGCAAATAGAAAAATAGCTCAGACTTGGTGGAGTACAAGTTTGTTCAGCAAAAGTAATCAGGACGAAAAATATCGTAGTTAGGTATTCTGTTGCAAATACATTTGTGTTCAATACATTTTGATAATTACACAGGTTTGCAATGGATTTTCCCCTTTGGGTTTGATGATCGATTTTGATTGATTACACCGTTGAAAATTTCATTCTATTTTGTAAACTTTTTAAACTATGTACATATGTATGTATATGACCGAACCGAATTCAGTTTCAAATTTAAGCTTTTCAAATTTGTCAAAGTTAAGTTCCTAACTTTTTCGGTTTCAGTTTTCAGCCCCTTTTTGTCTCTTAAAAAAACTTAAAAAAAATGGACCGTCCACACTGAGATTCGAAGCTGCGCACCTCGAATTTTAACCAACTTCAGGCTGTCTGACTTATAGCGCCGTCAGAATGAATACCTTTCCGGCTAAAAATAAACTTTTCGTTTCATATTTCCTACTGAATATTCAGTAGAGATGTAGTTCCAAAACCTGAACTTTCTCTTTCGTTTTTATATAGGGGTGGCATTTAAATCGACTACCTAAAAACTTCCGAACGAGAGGGGAGAGTTTATGCATGAAAGAAGGCCTGAAGATGCAGAAAGAAGTTCCAGCTAGTGCACTGCACCTTCTGGGAAAAATTCAATAGCTCTGATGTCTTCACTGCGTTTTCAGCATATATTTCGGTACGTTATTATTATGATATCAATTTAATTGACAATTTTGCCGATTTTGTTGCAGAAACTCACGTCAGCTATCAAATCCAAGAGAGTAAAATAAAAGTTAAAATTTGCAGACCTGTGTTATATAATGTTTGTGTGCGTATATTTTGGTATACAAATGCAAATTAATTGTTTAAGATGAGAGATAAATTTTGGTTAGGTTTTTGAGAAAGAATATAAGGTCGATAAGAATGGTAGTCTAAATTCATTCTGAGTCACGATCTCCTAAAGAACAGACTGATAAGCTAAAAAGTATTTCGCCAAACCACAACAGGGTAAAAATGTACCGTTTCGTTTTATTATACACTGCGTCAGCGTTATTTCTGGCCTCCGTATCGGCTACCAATGTCAAAAAATGTAAGTTCATATAAAAAGCATTCACAGAGTATCTAATGGTAGCGAAATTTCTGCACCTAAAGTAGTCGATAACTCGATTCATAAAATATTTGATTCTCTAATTATAGGTTCAAATGGCCGACCATTACCAATAAGCGTTGACGTCAAAGGCTGCAATCAACCACCTTGCAATGTTGTAAAAGGCTCCAAAGCCGTAATGGAAGTGAACTTTAATGGCAGTGAGTGTTAAATATCAAATATAAACGAACAAAAATTATCATTATAATCATATTTTTACTAAATAATCAAACATCTGCAGATCGTGATAATATACAAAAAGTCACCGCACAAGTCCATGCAACCGTATTTGGCATAAAGATCCCCTATTCCTTGCCCGCAGATGTTGCCGATGTTTGCCGTAATTTGTTAAATAGTGATACCTGTCCGATTAATAGCAATAAGAATGTCACATACAACTTTGTTTTAAATGTTGGTAGATCATATCCGAGAATAAGAGTGACTGTAGAGGTAGATTTGGTGGATGAAAGGAGGCAGTCTGTTGCCTGCTTTGCTGTCGATATTAAAGTAGTAAGATCCTAAACAGTCGCTGAACTATCGAAGCCAATGCATTGAAATATGTAATTTATTTGTTAAAATTGAAACATGGCTATTTTATATATGTAGTATGTACATATGTACATAAAGGTACATACATACATATGTCCATATACTCGTATACTAATCTGCAATAATTATGTCAACAAATTTATATACATATCAATAAATTATACAAGAAAAAATTCATATATACATTAGACCGTATCGCAATAAATAAAGTTCGCCGTACGCCCCCCCATATGATGTCTTTTTGGAAAACATTTCCGGAAAATTTTTTAATTTTTTTTTGGACGCCGCTAGATGTCGCTAAATTTATTTTTCTCATATCTTCGGGATTTATAGTCCGATCTCTAAGTTTAATACAGAAATGCCGTTGGCTTGAAAGGGCGGCTTATACTGTAGAATATTATTAACCCTATGTGCGCCATTGGGGTCACTACCACCCAGTACTTAGTTTATACCACCCTAATGTACCTTTTTTACGTCTGCATGTTAAACGTAGTCAAAAATCATTAATCTTTTGCAAAAGAAGTATTTCGATCGCTTCAGCAGAACCCGAAATAAAACACGTTCAACATCCCGAGGAATATAGGTTTGTCGGTTCCTTTGGTCTTTTAGGTTAATTTTACAGAAAAATTTTCTGAGGAGACCCATAGTAAAATTTTATGCCAAATAATTTTCTAGAACATTTTAACCCTCTAGCGACCTTACTATTTTTCCTGATTTTCTAAAAAAAGGGGGTCAAAATAACCCTTTATTGGCGGTGATAGAGGGTTAAAATGTTCTAGAAAATTATTTGGCATAAAATTTTACTATGGGTCTCGTCAGAAAATTTTTCTGTAAAATTAACCTAAAAGACCAAAGGAACCGACAAACCTATATTCCTCGGGATGTTGAACGTGTTTTATTTCGGGTTCTGCTGAAGCGATCGAAATACTTCTTTTGCAAAAGATTAATGATTTTTGACTACGTTTAACATACAGACGTAAAAAAGGTACATTAGGGTGGTATAAAATAAATACTGGGTGGTAGTGACCCCAATGACGCACATTGGGTTAATAATATTCCATAGTATAAGGCGTCCTTTCAAGCCAAAGACATTGGTGTATTAAACTCTGAGATTGGACTATAAATACCGAAGATATGAGAAAAATTAATTTTAGCGACATCTAGCGGCGTCCAAAAAAACAATAAAAAACTTTTCCGGAAATGTTTTCCAAAAAGACATCATATGCGGGGGCGTACGGCGCACTTTATTTTTGCTTCCCTATAACGCGAGACGGCCTAATATACATGCATATGTATATTAGGCCGTGTCGCCTTATATGGAGCATGAAAAAAAGCTCACCGTACGCCCTGCATGTTAAATCTTTAATCTCTTGCAAAAGAAGTATTTCGATCGCTTCAGTAGAACCCGAAATAAAACACTTTCAACATTTCACGGGATATAGGGTAGAAGGGGGCACATTCGCCACTTTTTTTTTTGATTTGCTGTGGAAATTAAACTAACGCAATTTTTTATTTAATGTTAACTTGATTGCAAACCTACATCTTTCATCTTCTTTGTTTTTTCTTCTTTGTGTAAATTTTTTTTAATCGATTTTATATTTTTTTCTTAACCCTTTGTTTTCAATTTCTTTACCCGTGGAGGAAAAAAATCGATTGGCACATATTTCATTCATTTAGTCCTAAATAAGCATAATTTGTAAGAAAATTAAAAAAAAATTAATTAGTTTAGGTTTTACAGCCCTTTGAAATTTGTACGATATATTGTACAAAGTTCGTGAAATGAGCCAAAATCTTGCAAATTTTGCTTTTATAATTTGTTTAGACTTTTTTAAACAAACATTTTTTAAAGCAACGAAATAAAGATATTTTTAATATTAAGCTTAAAAATTGTGACTTCTATCCAGATTTAATAAAATTCATACTTAAATACATAATTATTATATATAAAAAATACATATATACATTAAAAAAAATTTAGTAAAGACAAAATAAAAAAATATAATTTTAAACTTAAAAGCTGTAACCTCAATACAAAATTCATTGCGACACATATTTTTAAATTGTAATTTAAGTTAAGGATATAAGAATATGTATGCACTGAGAGAAAAAACGTTATATTTAGCGTTCAAAGGAATTACTTCCCTGTATTGAACACTTTCTTTGTTTTGAGCAAATTTTCCTTAAAACATGTTAAAAGGATTATGAAATAAAGTTACTTACATGGTTTCATATACTTGTTTTAAAGAAATTCATACATCAAAATAAGGAAAAATTTCTTAAGCGTCATTCCATTCCCAACTTGTCCTTGTTTTGAATATTTGATTTTCTTAATTTGATAAGTTGAATTTTCAAACAAATCACCATTGCAACGAATATGTTTGAATATTTTTAAGATAATTTACTGAAAACAAAGAAAAATAATGTATTGGAACGCGTGTTCAAAATAAAAAAAAAAAATATATCTTAGATCGCGAGAAGTTTTTTTAGTGTATGCATATGCATGTATTTATTCGATAGGAAAGAAAAAAGATTTTATTTCTAGTGTTTTTTTTTAAATACATAAGTGAATATTGAACGGTTTTGTACTGATTCGACTAACGGACGAACTTTATAGAATTTGTCAATAAAATGTACACTGAAAAAAAAATTACTCAGATTGTGGAAAAGTGGGAATGATTCGGCGCTAAAGAAAATTTTCATTGTTTTGATGTACAATTTTCTTTAAAACGATGGTTTTATTCTTTGATTTGAAGAAAATTGTACATCAAAACAATGAAAATTCCCACTTTTCCACAATCTGAGTAATTTTTTTTTTAGTGTAGATTCTGTCGTAACAGTATGAAGCTTTTTAGTGACATCGTATCCTTAAAAATCTGTATTGAAATCGTAGGATACCAAAATGTTGTCATTCTACCACGTCGCATGCAACCTATGGCTATTTGTAATTCAATTAACATTTTAGTTTAAAAATTTTGAGTTTGTTCAAATTCTGAAACTTCATTTTGCGCTGTGTATAACTATCTAAAGCAGCTACGTGCCACGCAACGTCGAAAAATTTGCGTTTGAATTTAATGTAACAAGCAGCACTGAGCAGCAACTTTCGCGGATTTTGTACGATATATCGACCAAATTAATTATGTACGATATATCGTACATTTGAGTTACCTAATTTTGTACGATAAATCGTACACTTTTTTTGCACAGGTCTCAAATTAATTTTTACGTAAACTTATTTTATTTAATATTTTTATTATATTCGGTAGGGCATTGTATACACAAAACTTCATAAATTTTGGGCACCTTTGCTTTTATTAAATTTATAAAAATCGATTTTTATGGTGACTCCTAGAACAATTGCATTCCTGAAAGGGAGCATGTGAAGAATATGTTTTTTTCTGAGAAACTTTTTACAAAAATTATATAATTTCTGGCTGTATTAGATAGGGAAGAGTTCAAATTAATATAATATTGCTTTCTTTGGCAAAAATAGTGCTTAGTTTTAACAAAAAAATCATGTAAAGGACACGAAAAATTTGGTCGATATATCGTACAAAATTAAGCAAAGGGTTAATTTTTCCAAATTGCCGAAATTGGTGGAACTGCCCCACTCATGGGGCACATGCGCCGAGGGAATGGGGTGCAATCGCCATAGTCTAAAAAATAAGTATTTATTTTTATTAAATTTGTTTTCGTTAAAAAGTCGTAGCGTTTATTGTTATGAAGAAAAAATTTGCATTTCAGTATATGATAAAATAAAACTATATCAAATAAAAATTCTATTAAATTACTTCATGGGGCACATGCGCCAGTTGTGAATTTAAAACATGGAGAACATAGTCCCGCTTATGATCTGGCGAATGTGCCCCAGGTGCAGCCACTCTTACTAAATTTATTTTTTTTTCTGTACTCCGCAGCACTTTTCAAAAATTTATATTGAATTGTATTAAAAAAGATATTGACTGTATTACACACATACTGCCATGAAGAACGCAAAAAAGTGAATAAACGCTACTGTTTATAATCACTTGTAAGCTTCAAATTTTAAGGCTAATTAAATAAGAGATGGTCAAATGAAGTATAACTTGTCGTTTATTAAAATTCGATAGGACTGCTGAATCTTCAGAAAACAGGGGGTGGCGAATGTAGCCCAGTAACGAATGTGCCCCCTTCTACCCTTCGCCCCCTTCGCCTCCTGTGGTCTTTTACGTTCATTTTTTGAAAATTTTTTCTGAGGAGATCCCTACTGAAAATTTATATTTATATATTTTAACCTTCTAGCACCCATATGAAAGGGTTATTTTGACCCCCTTTTTATAAATTTAGGAAAAATAGTATTTTCCAGAAGTCATAAAATGAGTGGAAGGGGTAGGCGTAAGGCGAACTTTAATTTTTTGCGATACGGTCTAATGTACATATCACACCCTAAATCACAAAATGACACAACTCAAAAATTTTGAAAATCGGTTTTTTTTATCAAAAACTGGTACACAGAACATATCTCTAGCGATTGTCAAAAAGCTTTTCGATCCGTGTCATATCATTGATTGTAAAGAAAAGAGTTTTTGGCTCTCCTGAAAATTTTTAAATTTTGAGTTGTGTCACTTTATGATTTAGGATGCGATATGTTCGTTTAACATAATTACGTTAAATTTAAATTTAGAATTAATACAGCAACATATTTACACATCAGGCAAAAGAATATACAAATAAATACAGTAAATAATGTCGCAGCTGTTTGCATGTTTGTTAAGCTTCAGCTTTCATGTTTACTTATTATAGACACATTCCCATTTTGCACTGTTCTTACATTTAATTTAATTTTTTTGCAAAAAGGTTACTGACTAATATTTTCATAGATGAGTCTATGTACATTAGGGTGGTCCCAAAATCAAACTAGCGATTCTTGGACTCGATCGGAGACGGTCACATATGGTAATCTGAACATTGAACGTGATATCTTAAACTACATACATATATTAGCATCGAAATAGGTGTGAGGATAAAATTTGTCTCCGTACATTTGGGGATCACCCTAATGTATATGCATGTCAACTTCCATTTGCTTAACAACCCAATACACACAAAAGCGATGATGATATCGTGGCGAATTCGAGGCGGATTTGCAGAAGAAGGATTTTTAAAATGTATTCGCCAATGAGTCTAAATCTCTCAGCAACCATCCGAGAATTTCCAAGTACGCGAATCGCTAATGATATGTGACTCGCATGTGAATTCGGATTCGCCGATCAATCGTCGCGAAGTATCGCCGCGACAATATAATCAGAGAAGCGAACTCGTCTCGAATTCGAGGCGAATAGGTTGTGTTTATTGGGTTGGGAATTAATACTTATAAAATATGTACCTTAAGTAGTCGATAACTCAATTCATAAAATATTTGATTCTCTAATTACACTGGATCACAAAATGAAATTTTTTGTCTGTACTTTGGACGTGACCATCCTATCTATATGTAAAATCGGTCGCTGATTCCGAAAATCGGGCTCATTTTTAATTCTATGGGAAGGTTTTTGAGATATCGGCAATTTACCGTTATTTGGCCACTGGCTCCACTTAATCCTGTATACCTTTTTAACGCAGTGAGCTATCTTCCTTGGAGTGACACCCAACGAAAGAAAATTAAATTTCCTTTTCATCGCTGCTATAACGTTTTTCTGTAACTCTTATAGTTTCTGAAATATTGACGATTCAATTTGAATTTTTTCGATTTTTTACGATTTTTTGAAGAAAAAATTGAATTTGTCAGGCAATATCTTTTAAACCAATGTCTTCACCTTCGGTTTTACTCCTTTACATGAAGCTCCATTCTATTGGGAAAAATATAAGCTATCAACGAAGGAAATCCATGGTAAAATGGAAAAGTTATAGGCGATCAAGTAAATACATCCAACTCGCGCAATGCCTCTGCACGGGTATATTCTATGCATGTTATACCAATACCTACACATCTGCAGTAGCAGCACATTGGCAGAGCAGTAGATAAAAGCCCATTTACGGGTATAACATGCATAGAATATACCCGTGCAGAGGCATTGCGCGACTTGGATGTATTTACTTGATCGCCTATAACTTTTCTATTTTACCATGGATTTTCTTCGTTTATAGCTTATCTTTTTCCCAATAGAATGGAGCTTCACGTAAAGGAGTAAAACCGACGGTGAAGACATTGGTTTAAAAGATATTGCCTGACAAAGTCAATTTTTTCTTCAAAAAATCGTAAAAAATCGAAAAAATTCAAATTGAATCGTCAATATTTCAGAAACTATAAGAGTTACAGAAAAATGTTGTAGCAGGGATGAAAAGGAAATTTAATTTTCTTTCGTTGAGTGTCACTCCAAGGAAGATAGCTCACTGCGTTAAAGAGGTATACAGGATTAAGTGGAGCCATTGGCCAAATAACGGTAAATTGCCGATATCTCAAAAACCTTCCCATAGAATTAAAAATGAGCCCGATTTTCGGAATCAGCGACCGATTTTACATATAAATAGGATGGTCGCGTTCAGAGTATTTTTTGGCTGTAGAGCAGTGTTATAGGTTCAAATGGCCGACCATTACCAATTAGCGTTGACATCAAATGCTGCAATCAACCACCTTGCAATGTTGTAAAAGGCTCCAAAGCCGTAATGGAAGTGAACTTTAATGGCAGTGAGTGTTAAATGTCAAATATAAACCAACAAAAATTATCATAATCAGAATTTTTCTAAAAAATCAAAAATTTGCAGATCGTGATAATAATCAAAAAGTCACCGCACAAGTCCATGCAACCGCACTTGGCATAACTGTCCCATATCCCTTACCGGAAGATGTTGCCGATGTTTGTAGTAATTTGCTAAATGGCGCTATCTCTTCGATTAGAATAAGAATATCACATACAAATTTGTTTTAACCCTTTGCTTAATTTTGTACGATATATCGACCAAATTTTTCGTGTCCCTTTACATGATTTTTTTGTTAAAAATAAGCACTATTTTTGCCAAAGAAAGCAATATTATATTAATTTGAACTCTTCCCTATCTAATACAGCCAGAAATTATATAATTTTTGTAAAAAGTTTCTCAGAAAAAAACATATTCTTCACATGCTCCCTTTCAGGAATGCAATTGTTCTAGGAGTCACCATAAAAATCGATTTTTATAAATTTAATAAAAGCAAAGGTGCCCAAAATTTATGAAGTTTTGTGTATACAATGCCCTACCGAATATAATAAAAATATTAAATAAAATAAATTTACGTAAAAATTAATTTGAGACCTGCGCAAAAAAAGTGTACGATTTATCGTACAAAATTAGGTAACTCAAATGTACGATATATCGTACATAATTAATTTGGTCGATATATCGTACAAAATCCGCGAAAGTTGCTGCTCAGTGCTGCTTGTTACGTTAAATTCAAACGCAAATTTTTCGACGTTGCGTGGCACGTAGCTGCTTTAGATAGTTATACACAGCGCAAAATGAAGTTTCAGAATTTGAACAAACTCAAAATTTTTAAACTAAAATGTTAATTGAATTACAAATAGCCATAGGTTGCATGCGACGTGGTAGAATGACAACATTTTGGTATCCTACGATTTCAATACAGATTTTTAAGGATACGATGTCACTAAAAAGCTTCATACTGTTACGACAGAATCTACACTCAAAAAAAAAAAATTACTCAGATTGTGGAAAAGTGAGAATTTTCATTGTTTTGATGTACAATTTTCTTCAAATCAAGGAATAAAACCATCGTTTTAAAGAAAATTGTACATCAAAACAATGAAAGTTTTCTTTAGCGCCGAATCATTCCCACTTTTCCACAATCTGAGTAATTTTTTTTTCAGTGTACATTTTATTGACAAATTCTATAAAGTTCGTCCGTTAGTCGAATCAGTACAAAACCGTTCAATATTCACTTATGTATTTAAAAAAAACACTAGAAATAAAATCTTTTTTCTTTCCTATCGAATAAATACATGCATATGCATACACTAAAAAAACTTCTCGCGATCTAAGATATATTTTTTTTTTATTATTTTGAACACGCGTTCCAATACATTATTTTTCTTTGTTTTCAGTAAATTATCTTAAAAATATTCAAACATATTCGTTGCAATGGTGATTTGTTTGAAAATTCAACTTATCAAATTAAGAAAATCAAATATTCAAAACAAGGACAAGTTGGGAATGGAATGACGCTTAAGAAATTTTTCCTTATTTTGATGTATGAATTTCTTTAAAACAAGTATATGAAACCATGTAAGTAACTTTATTTCATAATCCTTTTAACATGTTTTAAGGAAAATTTGCTCAAAACAAAGAAAGTGTTCAATACAGGGAAGTAATTCCTTTGAACGCTAAATATAACGTTTTTTCTCTCAGTGCATACATATTTTTATATCCTTAACTTAAATTACAATTTAAAAATATGTGTCGCAATGAATTTTGTATTGAGGTTACAGCTTTTAAGTTTAAAATTATATTTTTTTATTTTGTCTTTACTAAATTTTTTTTAATGTATATATGTATTTTTTATATATAATAATTATGTATTTAAGTATGAATTTTATTAAATCTGGATAGAAGTCACAATTTTTAAGCTTAATATTAAAAATATCTTTATTTCGTTGCTTTAAAAAATGTTTGTTTAAAAAAGTCTAAACAAATTATAAAAGCAAAATTTGCAAGATTTTGGCTCATTTCACGAACTTTGTACGATATATCGTACAAATTTCAAAGGGCTGTAAAACCTAAACTAATTAATTTTTTTTTAATTTTCTTACAAATTATGCTTATTTAGGACTAAATGAATGAAATATGTGCCAATCGATTTTTTTCCTCCACGGGTAAAGGAATTGAAAACAAAAGGGTTAAATGTTGGTAGATCATATCCGAGAATAAGAGTGACTGTAGAGGTAGATTTGGTGGATGAAAGGAGGCAGTCCGTTGCCTGTTTCTCTGTCGATATTAAAGTGGTAAAATCCAAAATAGCCAATGCATGCATGCATGTATTCTAATCTGCAATAATTATAATTATGTCAATAAAATTTTATATCAAAAGAATTATACAAGAAAAAAATACATACCTCTCTGAGTTTAACTTAAAGTTAGACTTAATACAGCATATTTACAGATGATGCAAAACAAACTAAGTAGTTAATATGCAATTTTAGATCAAATGTGGTTTTATTTAATAATTACGCAATTGGCTTGCATTGCGTATATTTAAATCGAATAGTTCGTCTTTAAATGTTTTCAAAAGCTACACACGCTTTTGGAAACTCGTGTAGGCGGCATGCACAGCTTCGTCAGTATAAAGTGTTCCACTTTTAACAATTTCCCTATCATGAATGCCCATAGGCAGAAATCCAAAGGGTTTAGATTCTGCTGCTGATATAAAACAGGGCGCTGAGTATGGTAATTTTTATATTTTAAGTAAATGAAAAAATTAACCAATTTTAATTGTCGGAGAATAGATTCGCGTAAGAAAATATTAAGGACTGTTATTATAAAAAAAAATATTTTCTTTCAGTTAAACAAAGCTTTAAAAAGTTAATAAAGATGTTTGGATTGACTCTTCCTCTAAGCGATCACTCTACCGTATAGACCATGGGTAGCATAAAACAGTACATAGAACATGTCTATATGTATACATATATACATACATACTTGTAAATATATGTATTTGGAATTTTGGCTTTAGATTTTGTCAGCAGCACAAAGTACATACGGACATACTCACATATGTACTCACTCGTTGAAAGTTGGTCGTAATGCCAACACAAGCTTTTAGGCAACATTAAATATTGAAGCTTTTCGGAATTATAAAATGATGAATGAAGAGTAAAGCTGAGAAGAGAAGAGAAAGCGGATGTGTTATTGTTGCCATAACGCAAATGACAATGAAGCAGCAGCTGGAAAATTTTAAGCAATACAAAAATTTGTGTGTGTTGACAAATGGCTTGTTCCCAATAAACACAAAAGCGAGGATGATATCGTGGCGAATTCGAGAAGAATTCGCGGAGGTGAATGTAATTTTTCGGACTCGTATCGAGTTCGAGATGGACTCGAGAAAAATCAATTATCGCAATAGCATTTATTAATTTTATTAAATCTTGCTTTACCCGAAGAAATTCCCTGTTGGGCTTTAATTTACCATTTAAAACTCTACTCAAGAGATTGAAAAGCTCAGATGATATCGTGGCGAATTCGAGGTGGATTCGCAGAAGAAGATTTTCTAGAATGTATTCGCCAATGGGCATAAATCTCGAATCGCCAACGATCCGAGAATATAAAAATGCGCGAATCGCTAATGAGGGGTGACTCGCCTGGGAATTCGGATTCGCCGATCTATCGTCGCGAACTATCGCCGCGATAATATAATCAGAGAAGCGAATTCGTCTCGAATTCGAGGCGAATCCGTTGTGTTTATTGGGTTGTTGGAAGTTTAAAGGAATTAAAAAAAAGCATGAAATAAAAAATATAAACACAGCGAAATTAGAAAGGATGAAAATGTTTAACGGAACTTTTTCGCTCATATTCGAATTTGAATGCGTATATAGATAATTTTTCCACTTATATACTGCTCGTTTCGGAAAATGAGCTGAACCCGATTTCGACTGTGTGTACATATATGAATGTATATTAAACTGTCATAGAAATAAATATACTTCCAGAAAAGATTACTTACTTTTCACGTCACAGTGGTATTATTTCAGTGAAACTATGTATGTATATGTTATTATTTGGGCGGGACATCAAAGACATCAATTTTTGTAGAGATAGGTATGTATTTGTAAAAATCAAAGAAATATGTATCTACATTTGTGCATATACATTAGACTGGCCGCAGCATGTATGGATTTTTTTTTTTGTTGAAATTTGTATATTAACAGTTCTTAAAATATGAGGTTTAGGGTTAAAAAGACGGCCTTAATTTTTTGGCCCGATCCGTTGTTGTCTAGTTGACCCTCATTGAGCCCAATGTATGGAAAATTTTATTTTTTAACCTTGAACATGATTTTTTTTAATATGTCTGTTTTGAGAGATAAAAATTCTCTTGCTGAGCCCTTCTTGCGTTTTCTACACCTAAAACAAAGTATCAGTCCCGTTGCTTTGAGTTGCTAAGTGAATATAACGGTACTTAACGAGCAAAAAAAATCAAATTCCAAGACATTGCTGCTGTTTTTCACCCTGCTCTTAACGTGCTGATACAAATGTTGAAATGAGTCTAACTATTCCAGCAGGGAAGTAAATTTCCAAACAGCTGATCGTTTGACAGTTTTACCAGAAATAGTCGGCAGTAGTCAGTAGACTGTTGCATGAGTACATTCATATGTCCAAACGAGTTAAGGCCCTGTTATACTTGCATAGCATTGCAAAGCAGGGCAGCGCAAAACATATAGCGCATAGAGCTGATTATACTTCGCATAGACGTGCAACCATGGTTAATTAATAAAAGTTTTCGCATCCCGACATTCGTACATACATACATACACACTCCATGTAAATTGTTTGTGTATTCTGTGGTGCTTCTGTCAAAATCATAGTTCGCCTTTGTAGAAATCATATTGCACCATGCTCAAAATTGATCCCAGTTTGATATAAGCACCATTATTAAAGTAAAACAGTAGAAAAAAGTGAAAAATCAGCTGTTTAGTAAGTTAACCTATATAAATTAGCCTTGCGTGCAACCCTTCGCACACTCAGCACACACAAATTCGTGTTGCCAAATGTCAAATCGCATAGCACATAACACAGAAATCAAAATTCAACAGACTTCTATGCTGTGCCCTGTGCCGCTATGCGTTGAGTAATCGATTACACGGAAATCCCATTAAACAGATTTCGTATGTGACAGTTCTTATGTTGTGCGCTGCTGTGCTATGCAAGTATAACCGGACCTTACTCGTTTGGTTTTCTTGTAGTGAAGTACAACAACTCGCTTTATTATGAGAACTATGTTACTCGTACATGAACCACAATGAATAGTGTGCGTACACTATCCGATCGTCATGATGCCAGCCACACACCTTGCAATTTTTTATACAACATGAGCATGTTGCGCTGGAAATCGCAATGTTTTTGGGGCTGTTGTATGAAGTTGTGTATCGGTTGTACGAAAAATCAAAAAGTTCAAGGTCCGATTATTAGGAGCTTCTCCAACTGTCATTGCTTTTTATTGGAGAAAATGTTCCAAACTTTACTAAAGTACGCCAACCCGGAGCAACATCGCATGCTAGGTTCATGTCGAAATGCATATATTGCTATAAAATATTTTTGTTTCGCGATCAGTTCAAATTGACTTCATCGGAATTGAAAAACCTTCGCAGTATTTGTATCTTCTTGACAAACATTTACGTTCCATATTGGTTTACATGCATTAATGCAATAGATGCACCAGCACAAGATCTCAAATTAATAAAAGATGCCATTTTATATTTTGATAAAGAAGTTTCTAATGCCTTGTTGCATAAGATTAAAAACCATTTGTGGTACTTGAGTGAGGAAATTGTTGGGTTATCATTTTTCGATGAAAGCATTTCTTTGAATATTAATACATCATTTATAAATTCGGATCCTTCTACGTGGCAAACCAAAGATGATTATCGCAAAGCGAAATCGGCATGTCAAACTTTGGCAGTGGTGAACGATGCAGCCGAAAGGGCAGTTAAGTTGATAACAGACTTTAACCGTACCTTAACGTATGACGAAGAGGATAAACAATTCCTACTGCAAGTAGTTGAACATTATCGTAAGACATTTCCGTCTCACAAAAAGTCCATTTTATTGAATTGATATTGTTTTTATTATTCTTAATTTCTTGAAATTTCATAAAATAAAAAAATAAAAAATTAATTAAAGAAAAAATTGTTTAACCTTTTAAGCTTGATGAGGGTCAACAAAGCTTGGTGCGATCTGAATAAAAAAATAGGACGTTATTTCTTATACCATACCTCACCTTTTAGGCAGTGTTTATTAATAGAATTCGAGAAAAAAAAATTTGCGGCCAGTCTAATATACATACCTACATAAACATTTTATATATGCAAACAACTCGAATATTACCTATATATCACCTTTGCGCGTACATACGTATGTCTTTTCGCATTAGTGTTCCTTTTTATACTCAGCTGTACTAGTACACAGAGTATTATAGTTTTGATTTCATAACGGTGGATTGTAACAGAACGAAATAATCGAGATAGATATAGACTTATATATATCAAAATGATCAGGGTGAAAAGAGAAATCGATTGAGCCATGTCCGTCCGTCCGTCCGTCCGTCCGTCCGTCCGTCAGTCCGTCCGTCCGTCCGTACGCACTCTAACTCGCGCAAAAATTGAGATATTTTGATGAAATTTGGAATGCAGGTTGGTATCGAGACTGGCACGGTTGGTATTGAAAATGGGTGAAATCGGACCATGACCACGCCCACTTTTCCTATATAGAAAATATCGGAAATTTGGTATCTCAGCCACTAATATAGCTGGAGCAATGAAATTTCACCCACGTATTGAGCTCAGGCCCTTATGAAGAAATTTGGTGAGATTTTGGAAAATGGGTGGTGCCACGCCCACTTATTAAGGGGCAAATATTGAAAGTTTTATAGGCCATAACTCAGAAACCGTTAAAGATATATCGATGAAATTTGGTACGCGTAATATATTTACTTAGCCAAATACGTGGACGAAAAATTACCAAAAGCGGTTGACGACCACGCCCACTTTTATATATGGGTATTATAAAGTGACCCAGTAAAAACATTTTAAGCGATATCTCTGTCAAATATAAAGATAATTCATCGAAATTTTATGGCAGGAGTCCAACTATGGACAGAAAGCAAAAAACACAAAAATTTTGGAAAATGGGCGTGGCACCGCCTCCTTTTAGAAGCAGGAATATACGAGATTTCTTAGCCCATAACTCGACAAATAATTGAGATATGATAACGAAACTTGGTTTATACACTTTTATAACTTGTGTTAATAGACACGCAAAAATTTATTGAAATCGGTTATGACCACGCCTACTTTTTAACAAAGATATTTCTGGAACACCCATTGGGAATTTTTAACGTGACATCTTTGTAACTAGAAGTCATAAAGGAATGAAATTTTGCACAAAGAATAATATTCAAATGCTTAGTTGGATGACTGGTAAAAATGTTGAAAATGGGCGTGGCTACGCCCACTTTATGCAGCACTCGCTTTATATAAAATACACCGTGTTTTCATCAAACGCAAACAAACAATGAAAGCATACAGCTGAGTATCTAATGTTCGATTCCACTCGAACTTAGGCTTCCTTACTTGTTTGAAAAGAGCATTTCAATACGCCAGGGAACGCAACATTGATGTAATTCAATACGCTAAGCGGATATGTAAAAGCATTTGAATGACATAATATCTACATACATATGTCACTTTATGATTAAATGTGCGAGCCCGCATTAAATAAATGGGGCTGTGCAGAGGTGAGGTTGTGAGGGTGGGGTGGGTCAAATTCGAATCTATTTTTTGCAAGTGCAGATTCTAGTTAACTTCGCCCTTTTTCATATATACATATACATACATACATATGTATGTATTTGTTAGGGTAATAGAATAGACAGTTTGGTTATAAAAATATATATGTACATATGAACTACCGATCGCTGAGATAGACTAACAATGCAAATAAATAAGCCAATCGTATGGCGTATACCTTTATTAATTCTTGTGATTTTTAATTAAAAATCTTCGATTCATTGATCTTTATTAATACGTTTGTGTAAAATTGTATGTTAGTTTGTTTATCGGCCAATGCGGAGTTCATCAATTCAGTTTTTATACCATTTTCATTCTTAATGGAATTTAACTAATCCAATTGATATGTGTGTCTGTTCGATAGCCTCTTTGACATATTAAATAATGTCACAATACACATTAATACGCAATACTTAACGTACACATACACATACACTTACACTTCCATATAAAAACATGCCCACATGCAGCACATCAAGGAAAATCACACATTTCACAGGTTGCAGAAAATTGTGAAAAATTACAATTGAATTTGTTGTATTGAACTTTTGTGTGCGGTAGTGAATGTGGGTAGCTGAGAGATATATGTTGTGTTGTATGTATATGTGTCGAACAGAGTGATTGAGTTGCGGTGAATGTGACAAATTATTGCTTGTCACAGTTGGAGAGAGGAAAAAGAAAGCACAAACACTATATTTACTGATATATACCCAGCAAAAAACAAGATTAGCTCAGTAACGAAAATGGAATGGAAACAAATATTGGCATTCGCTTACGCTTTGCTCAAAATAATTCATTACTTTAACATGGGCGCATGTCATTGGCGGTAAGCCCTTACTAACTGTGCATTATCGTCAATTGAATTGAAAACAAATTGCACATGCAAGTTTGAAGAGAAATGACTAAAGAAGGCCTTACAGAGAAGCGAGGCAAGTAAAAGTATCCGTAAACTATGGATATCATATCAATATAATGGGTATCACATCAAAAAAAGATTTGTAATATATGAATAAAAATATGGATATGGCATCCATTATGTAGATGTGACATCCATAGTTTATGGACCAGACAGGATTATCCATATATATGGATGTGACATCTATATAGTTTTTTCCGTATGGCAATACCTTCTGGCACGCAATATATGTAACGAATAGGTGCCAATTTTATGCTGGGTAATCACATAAATATACGTTTATATGAATGTATGGAGTTCGAAAGGTGGTAAACGTTGACACACGCCAATTCTAGTTTTGCTTAACACACGTGGCGTTTATTTTTATTTATTTTTTTTTGGAGGGGGTGAATTTGCAAAGATGCTCTAAGGCTGATAAGTTTATGGAGTGCAAAAAGCCAACTCTGTAGGAAAAAAGCATTATTTATACATAATATTTTAATACTATAGCGCCATGAATAAAACTCTAACGAGTTTTAGGTTGCGGTTTTAATTAATTTATTAGAAAACTAATTAATTTTAATCGTTGGGGTAAGTGGAAAAAATTCAACAACTATTTACAGCGAAGGTTGAGTGTATAGCTATTTCACGAAAAACCATTTTCGATCATCAGCACTCTTTTCGGAAGTGGATGCACCGGGGATTGAACCCGAGTCCATTCCAACTTCAGCCGCAATGACCCAACGGATAAACACACTCGGCCATTGAGACTCTGTGCAAGCTGTTGGATTTTCCCCACTTTTGCCTTTTTCATTTTCAACATTAACGTTAGTGTGTATATGCTTTAGCATATATTCTCCACAAACGTGCTGAATTTTTTGTTGTAGGCAGTTCGCAATGAACATTGTTGTTGGTATTTTATCGTGCTAAGCACTAAAAACTCTTTCAAGTAAAATTGTTAACGTTGTTTGGTATATACATAAAATAAAATACCAACAACAATGTTCATTGCGAACTGCCTACAACAAAAAATTCAGCACGTTTGTGGAGAATATATGCAAAAGCATATACACACTAACGTTAATGTTGAAAATGAAAAAGGCAAAAGTGGGGAAAATCCAACAGCTTGCACAGAGTCTCAATGGCCGAGTGTGTTTATCCGTTGGGTCATTGCGGCTGAAGTTGGAATGGACTCGGGTTCAATCCCCGGTGCATCCACTTCCGAAAAGAGTGCTGATGATCGAAAATGGTTTTTCGTGAAATAGCTATACACTCAACCTTCGCTGTAAATAGTTGTTGAATTTTTTCCACTTACCCCAACGATTAAAAATTTAATTAAAAATAAAAATTTCGTGCTAAGCACTAAAAACTCTTTCAACTAATTAATTTTAAATATCATGTTTGCTCGGGGTAAATCTGTATTAAAGATAATTATAATTATTTTACACAGTCATAAGACCTGATACAAAATGATCTGGCGTTAAGAAGCAAATTTCCCGAACAAGATGTATATTCTACACACGTTTTCCAGCTTTGATGTCATTCATATTTTGTTTTTAATTTTCCTGCTGGGTGGTAACATATTGCTGGCGGTATTTACTCCATTTCAAACATCCGATTCTTTTTTCGCCATTCATATAATTTTTCGCCTGTGACATTTTTGCTGCTGAACAAAAGAATTTTGAAAATCTGTCTGGACAATTTTGTTCTTATGGGTTTTTCTTTTCTTTTCGGGTTTTCCCGTTGTTGTCTTACATATTGCTTTATAGGCTTTAGCGGCTTAGAGCATTCTTAAGTATGATTTTTTCTTATTTAAAAATATGAAGCATATTTTGTGAATGAATGAAACAAATGCTACTAAATATACATACATACATATGTACTTGTATGTACTTGTATGTATGTATATAAAAAAATACGAGAAGAAACATACTTATTAGGTAGTATCTAAGAAAAATGTTCACTTTTTTTAAATTAAGAAGCACAACAAGTGTATTTAATGCAAACCAAAAAACGGATGATGGGCAAATTGCTGTGCCACTTTGGCGAGTTTCTTTTGCGAATGACTACAAATACAGTACGAAATAATCGTAAGTACATATCGCTGTACATACTTAAGTATGTACATATATTGAAGAAAACAACTTTTTTCAAATCCAAACAAATAAACTTAAGACCTCCATCAAATGCGTATTAAAAATCGCAATTCAAAATTTTAATTTCCATGCAATTGTGCCAATTGCGCCAATTAAATTTCGCACAGCCATAATTAGTAACGCTATGAGGCTCTTAATTATCCACACATACTCATGTAATTAAAAACAATATGTAAATTTGCAAATAGTTTTCCATGAAACATACATATGTATATGTATGTATGTATGTACGTGCGTCTATAGGAAAATGTGGTGCTTGAGCGCCTCAAAGTAGGCAATGCGCGCAATGCATGCGCATTTAAGCAAAAAAGAAAAAAGCAAAAGCTTCAAAGTAACTAACATTTTAATTACAACTAAATAATAGTCGTATGTACATAAATGTCGTACCATATATGCAAATTTATTTGTTTTTTTTTTTTGAATTTATTTAATTTTGTTTGTGCTAAAGCAAAAAAAACGGCTTTTGTTTTAATATTTAATAGTCGCATTGCTATGCACATTTGACCATGTAAACTCAGATATTAAACACACATGAAATTCGGTGACGCTTGTCCACGGCAATAACGACAACAACAAGAGCATAAAATTGTAGACAAACAAAAACAATCAAATGTTCTCATGCGGCAACAAGCCGACGACATGCCGGCATGCCAACACGCGGGCACAAGCTGACATGCCAAATTGCTTGACATTTAAGTTTTGATTCGAGTTTTTGTTGGGAAAAACGCATTGTTTAGACGCGTGTAAGTTCTTATCTGAATCAAAGAAATTTTTGCATATCTACACACATACATACATACCCTCATGCAAACCCAAATATGTATGTGCAAGTATTTACATTCGGGCAATTGTGGCAAAAATTAATTGTTGTTGCGCGCTGCGAGTGACGACGGACAGCGCACTACTTTCACAACTCCATCGCAGCCAGCTTGCCATTTGCCTTTCCATTTACATATGTGGGTAACCATTGGTATGCTGTTTACGGTGTTGTTGTTGTTCTCGAAATTCAAATTTTCTCATGACAAAATATGCAAATTAATAAATTACAAAATAAGCAGAATAACAATCACGTCTATCGTAGCGTATGTAGGTACATAAGGCGGACATATGAATTGCAAACCTACAACATACACGCATATACATAAGACGCTTTTTTCTGTAAGCAAGTTTGAAAAAAACCTTAGCTAGCTTAGCGAATAACATGGAGAGCAACAACAAACACTAAGCTAGTTGAGTTGGCTGAGTGAGTTGAATTGAAAGCGCCTAGCACTTTGTCGACCTGAACCGCAGTGTTGCAAATGAAGCTTATGTGAATAGCACTTGAAAGTGAATACAATTAAATATTCCTTTCGTTTTGTTGTAGCGTTTTTTTCAAGGTCGTTAGAAAAAAACAATATAGAGCAAGTAGAGCAACGCATTTAGTTTAAGATTCAATCAGAAAAAGTAAAAGTATCAGACTTAAGTGGTTGGTTTGGTCTACGTACTGTGTCAGATTTACTGCCGTTAAGTTTAAACGTATATTTATTTTTTTTTTTTGAAATTTTTGATGTTTTACGTATGTATCTATTTACTACATATATAGCATGTAGTATATTTTCATGAATATTTCCAAAATACAATGAACATTTCCAAGCACCAGAAGGACAGGCGATCGACACAGCAAAATAAACTCACAAGCTGAGTCGAACGGTGCACTCACCACTGCCTTAAGGAAATATTCCACGTCAAAAAAAAAAGGCAAAAACCCCGTTTAGCATGACACATGTGCGTTTTATCTTTCTTGTATGTATTTTTCCGCATAAATTGCGTTTTCACTTATTTTCATCGTCCGAGTTCATTCGGCCATATTGGTTTTCTTTTTATCCTTTGAAAAAAATTCATAGCAAATTCAAGGTCATTGGCGCGTAGCGTTTTGCTTTGGAAACTGGAGCAAACTGCAGGACAATTAGAATACATACATATGTATGTTGATGTAGAAGACGGAGACGGTGACGGAGATGGAGATGGAGTCAGAGAAGGTGACGAAAACGAGCATGTTATTAAAATAACAACACATGAGTGCGCATTTTGGTTTTGGTCATTCTTTATGTGAATAATTTTATTTGTCATTCGCTGTTAATTGCGGATATTTTTTGTATCTTTCTTGTGGTTTACGCAATATATGGATGGAAAGCTTTTGTTATTGCTTTTCTTTTGAGCAGAAGTATATATATATACAAAAAATAAAAGGTAAATTAAATGTGTCCAATTAAAAAATAAGAGGGTGATGCAGTCAAATGTATGTAAAGAGCTGCAGTTGCTGGCTGATGGAAATAAAATGACAGAAATTTACACTTTAATATGTCACCTCCTCGCTTTTTTTACTACAACAATACTATGTGCTCTGCAAACTATAGTATACATTAAACATTAATTCAAGTAGAAATTGTACGTAAAAAATGCATTTGATTTTCTTGCGTGATGAAAACAACAACACAGCAATTTCGACAAATACAAAAAATAACAATTTTAATAAAAAAAAATCATTAGACAGGGAAATACTCAAACTTTCCACAGAAGTATGTATGCGCCATGCAGAGAGGGGAGGTATATCGGGCTAAGGCGATGTGTACATAAGCGTATATTCATATGCATGTGTGTAGTTTTGTATGTAAGTAGCATCTGTGGGTGAAGGTGCACTTAAGCGGATTGTCCTTCGAGTTTTCACATTTTCCACCAACAATAACGAATCGAACGATATTGAAAAGAAAATTGAGGTGCATACATACTTACTTATGTGTACGTGAATATATGCATGTAGGTATGTATGTACTATATAGTATAGTCAAAATGCTTGCTTACTATTAGTGTGGGGTGATTGGAATATGAGTAGTCCCCTCTCAAAAGTGGCTATGTGATTTTTTCATATTAAGCTACAAATTAGAAAAAAGCACTAGGGCTCCAAGCTCTATTTTATTTGAATATGTGTTGTTATTAGCTGAAAGCTTAGCCCATAAGGAAATAAGGGATATAAAAAATAAAACCGCAATGTGACAGATTTTTGCAAATTCAATGTTAAATATTTCACATAGCTAGTTTTGAGACAGTATTTTTTCACATACATACAATGTAGCTATTTTTGAAATTGGAATGCATGATAATAGGGTTCTTCTTACAAAACCTTCCTCCTCCTCTCTCTTAGCACGCTCGGAACCGGCGGCAAAAGGACACCTCCACCACGTTGAGAAAAACAGCTAGAAATCTACTTTGCTTCCCTTTGAATTTCCAATTGGCTTTATTGGAGTCGGTCAAGATCGTCTAGACGGTTACGCACCAATTAAGAAGAAGAAAAAGATTATAATACTTCTTCAAAACAAAGAGTCATGAGTGGGTTGAAACATGGACATTAATGGGTTAAGATGCTTACAATTTACTCTTATAGTATAGATTAAGCGATTTTGGTGGAAATAAAATGGTTTTAGAGGCGAACGACGTCATGTGGAGACATGCCATTATATACTAGTATACAATCCATCAAAAACTCAATATCAAAAAATAATTCACATAGACACTTTTGAAAGCGGACTACTCATATGTGCATAATACATAGATAAATGAATGATAAGTAAAATAAAATTTAAAAAATGATGGATACAAAAAGAAAAGGGGAAAAATATACATATTTACATATTTTGTGTGAAGATTTCATATAAATTGATAAGAAAATATGTTTTTAAAATTCATGTAATTCACACACGTATAAAAGTTATTTATCTTCGTTCAAAAAATTCGAGCCCACCTTAATGGATCATTACATATGTACCTCACACTGCGAGGCTACTGACCGATTATCATGATTATTGCTCTGTTTTTAACTTAATTTGCCGCTTTGTTAGTAAGAAAAACAAAACAAACCAAAGCGAAAAAAAAATGTAAGTTTATGACAACAACAATAGAAGTCGATTTCCATCAAAATCTATTTCCCAGAGGATCACGAGCAATGCTCTTTAATTTGTGTGCATGCAAGTACAGCTTTTGTGGTTAGTCGATACAAACATCATATGGCAGAAGCCATATGCAGGTCATCTTATATACATATATACAAAAAGTTTTGCATTACCCTGCGTCTGATTAAATATATTAGTATATTATACATGTAACTATGTATGTATGTATATGTATAGTTACTTAAGTAGTTAATCCTGAATTGCTGTATTTTTTTCTCTATCTCATACAATAGCATTAGCTAGTGAATAGCGTTAGTTGGCTATTTATTTTGCTTTTAATATGTATGGGGTGAAGCTTTTCTTAAGAGGTAATTTTTGTTGCGGTTTCGGTAATTAGGACTTTTGTGGTATTTTAAGCGGCTTCTATTTAAGTAAGTAGTATATAATTTTGGGTTGGAGCTTACGAAAACTCACAGTTGCATGTTTTCAATGAACACAATTATGAAATACATATTTGTGATACGTATGTATATATGTATGCATGTATGCATGTATTTTTTTTTTTTGGAGGATTCTGCTCTAGAAAAGCACAAGTCAGACGCCAGTGATAGCGATAATTGTGATACCTGTAATCTCTAATAGAGTAAAAATTATATTAATAACGAAACAACAAAGGTTATTATAGTTTAAATGGAAAAGTTATATTCCAAAGCCTCTATACCTGAACGAACGTTGTATGGGAGCTATAGTATGTTATAACGATATGAGCTGATCTAACGTGATCGGTTCCGGTTTTCATAATAAGAAACAGACGAACATGCCTTAATCGACTCAGCTCATGATTCTGTATATATCGGTATATATTTTGAGGGGTCTATTAACTATCCTTCTGGTGCTTATAGGAATCTGGTTCATATCAACAAAAGCATATAAAGGTATCATATCTGTATTTTATTTCCTGACCCCTGTTAGATATACCAATTTCAATGTACTTGATCGTATTTCTACTTTGTACTTTGTTGATCTACAAAAGAGGTTTGTACATTACATTCAGTACCTTTCAAATAGAGAAAATTATTTTTTCATTCTGTTACAATATCTCATATAATAAAGACTGTTCCTGTTTTATATTAAATCCATTGCGTAGTACTAATGCATTAAAATATTTTTTACATTTATTTCTAAGAAGAATTTAGTAAAAATTAGCAAGTTTAAAAAAGCTTGTTTCCTTCTAACCAGAACGCAATCTGTAGACTTTCGAGCTCAATTGAAACTAAAGATTTCTTTCACTTTTTGAATTTACATATATCAATTCTCTTATTAAATAAATATTAATATACAAATTAGGGCCATACTCATAAAACATAAAATGGGTTTTAACAATTGTGTAAATTGATATTTCCAACGATGAGCTGTACGAGCTTTATGCGACTGCGCTGGGCAGGTCATGTCGTGAGAATGGATGAAAGTGCTTCGGCCAAGGAAGTATTTCTATCGAAACCCGCAGAACGAAGAAGAAAAGGGGACCTCCAGTTTGTATGTATAAATTTTCATTCAAAATAAAGAAAAGCAAATATTTAAGTTATGTGGCCGACAACGGAGTTTAAAATTTTTAATTTCTGAAAATTTTCACTCAGTCATTGAATTTTTTTTTTGCTTGTAATTGCTGGCCATAAAAGCTACAAGTACCTAGTAATGATAATTTCAAGAAGTTATTAGTGGCGATCAAAATAATTGTCGTCCAACGTTTCGTAATTAGAGGAAACTCATGTAGCAGAAAACCACAATTACGGGTAATTTGCTTGCGAAAAGGTGTGAATTTAATAGCCTAAAAGGTGTGAAAAATGTGTGAAAATTGCGAAAAATTGTCGCCATGATTACATGCGTTTATATGTACGCTTATGTGTGTAATTTTGTTCGACAAGTGTAAGCAATTCTGAAAAAAGCAGTTCACATACATAAATGGATTTATTTTTATGTACATACATATATTTATATATATCGATATGTATGTAAATACATTCGGGTGGCCATTATAAATAATTAAAAAAAATTGGATAAGATTTCCTAAACCCCAGCCCCTACGTTTATGCTACTAGATATAGTCGAAGATATCGCATACAAATACAAACATTCATAGTTTGCACCTTGACAAAATCTATAGAATATATCTTTGACGTGGTACAAAAAATCGTACATTTGTTTAAAAGGACCACCATAATATACGCGTATATAGCTAGGACCTCTTACGTATTTACATACATATATATTCCTACGTATATGTATGCCTATTAGATTTTTATATTTAAGCGAATTAATATTAATTAACTCCACTTTACCGTGCTTTTAACTAATCTTTCATCACCCTTACTTGGCATATGTATGTATATATGTATGTATGGATGTACATATATGTACATACATACGTATGTATCTGGATTGGCAATTTTCTACGCCATTTAATTAAGTTGTATAAGCAGGTTTTTGCTAGCTTATCATATTAAACATCGTGTTAAATGCGTTTGTATGTACATAACCGTTACTTGAAAAATTTCTTCTGTCAGTCAAATGCCAAATTATTTGTTATTCATAGCTTAAGCTGATTTGATGGTGAATTAATTTTTGTTATTTAATACAACAAACTATTGAGCCATTGGGCGCATATTAAGCTACTAACTCTATTGCTTTTTCTCTTTTACGCAATGGGTTTATTTTTGTTATATTTCATAGGCATGAATATAACAGCCACTTTACTAAGAAAGGAAAGTATATTCTTGCATCTGGGCGGTCTAATTGTCAAAAATGTTCCTTTAAAACTTTCCTTTGAAATTAAGCTGCACGGGTTAAGAACGTGTACAATAACACGCTGAATTTCCTTCCCTTTTGTGTAAAAGTGCAAGCTTTCTCTGTTTTTTTTTTTTCTTCTTTTTGTATTGTTGTGCTTTTTGGATACTTAAAAGATGATCATTGCCTGCCTATTTAGATTCCAATAACATTAACGTCAATTTATATGCAGAAGCAATTTATAACAAGTTTTATAGAATTTATTCCGCCACTTGACTTTTACATCTAAATAGAAGTAAAAACAACAACAAAAGCAATTCGTGCAGACATACATACATAAGTACATAGAAACTGCGTGGATGCACAGTGTATTGAGAGCGAAGTTAGTATTAAATAAAGTGAAATAGAAAGTAAAAAAATGCAGAAAGAGAAAGAAGTTTTTAAAAGAAAATTTGGTGTAATAAAACTTAACATTTTAATGAATTGTTTCTATTTTTTTAATGAGGTGATCAAGTTTTAGATTGAATATGCAAACCTAAAGAAAAAGTTGCCAGCAACATAAGTTTATATTTATTATATCTTTTTGGCACTACATAATTCGATTATCATTTTCGGTTATTACATCATAATATCGTATTTTAGATAGATACATACTCTTTACCCAAACAACCTTCACCTTCAGGTGAGGTTCATCTCTCACACTTGTCTCTTTTAGTTTATATATATTTTGTTTTATCATTTATTCCAAAAATTCATCCCATCTAACCCATTGTACAGCGGCTGACTTACTACACAAATGCGGTGGGGTTTCAGATTTGCTGGTGTCAATCAGTTTACAGCACGTCAATCGTGTCGCTTTCCAAGGGATTTTTGTGTGTGTAACTAAATTTCAATATTTTCAAAATATTGAGAGGTTATGCGTAAATAAATAAGGGCTAAATCATAAACTTATACGAAGTCTGTGTGTGTATGACAAGCCGTAGAGGGTACGTGCGGTTGTACATATATATGTATGTTGTTATGAGTGTCGTTGTTGTCGTCATATTATGAATTTTGAAGAACTCAACTGTTTTATATGCAAATTAGCTTGTCTCACACACTTTTTATTGCACCACTTAATACCAAGTTTTTAGCATATTTTATGTTTTAAATTGATTTTAAAGGTTGTAAAAACATTTGCATTAATAATGCGAAAATGATGTGTTTGCCAATGCCAATACCAATATACATATGTATATTTATAGTGCCACATTAGGCATTTATATGTATGTATGTATCAGACCTGTAAAATACTCAGTATATACTTGTACTAAGTACCAAATAAGTATAAGTACCACAGTACTTGTACTTAGAAATTCGAAGTACAAGTACTACAGTACTTGTACTTGGAAATTCCAAGTATAAGTAAAAGTACTTATCAATGTACATGCAAGTACTTTTTTGACAAACTATTTCAAACTATTGTTTCAAACAAAAAAAAATCACCTCAGTTGATTTTGATTTTAAAATTTCATTACATTTAAAAAAGCAGAACAAAAACACAGATATGTGTACGTACTTAAAAAGTGCTTATCAGTAGAGTACTTGTACTTGTAAAATTCAAGTACTTGTACTGGAATTTTGAAGTACTGGGGTACTTGTACTTGTACTTGTACTGGTACTTGCACTTTACAGGTCTGGTATGTATGTATGTATGTATGTATATGTGTGTTTATTTGTATATAAAAACATTTGAGTACGGTGAAATATTCCTTTTGGGGGTGCGGCACTGAGTCGCGCAATTTGCATTTAGTAATTAGTTTTTAATAAAATTTGTGCGAAAGTATTTCAAAATAATAATTTAATTAAAAATATGTATGTATGTATGTACTACATGGTAGAGCTAATTAGAGTGCAGTCGACTTGAGATTAATAGTGAAGAGTTTCTTTGAATGGGGAGCGTGGAGTAAATAAGAAAAGCTGAGAAAAAATAAAGCGCAATAACAAAAAAAATAATAAAAAAAGTATGTAATATAAACACAAAATTAAATAAAATAAAATAATGCAAAATAATACAAAATAAAATAAAGTAAAATAAAATAAAATAAAATAAAAAAAAATAAAATTAAAAAATAAAAAAAATAAAAAAAAATAAAATAAAATCAATAACACAAAATGCAATAAGAAATAAAATAAAATAAAATAACGCAAAATATTACAAAATTCAATAAAATAATATAAAAACAAAAAAATAAAAAAAAAATCCGGCTCGAAGGACCAATGTTTCAACGGGGTTCAGACCAAGTTGAAATAAAAAGGAAGTTAGACACTCTTGTTAAACTTTATAAATCGTATATTTATTGCATATACATATAAGGCATTTGATATAGGTATATATATAGGAATTTGGTATGGCTAATTCAGGGCCGTGCGCAGGAATTAGCCTTGGGGGGGGTTTTTAATTTTGGTTTGCATTCGCATACATTTTTCGCTAAGATAAACATATTTGCTGAAACAGATATCCAGACCCATACATCATAAATTTAAATGTTCTCTAACTTTTCTGAAACTGCATACTCTGATGCTTAAAATTATGGTATATTCAAGGACGCGAGTCCATTAAGACGATCTTCTTTCATTGTTGACCTCAAGTAAGATTTTAATCGTCGCAGCGTGGAAAAAGTACGTTCATTTGTTGCTGTGGTAACCGGTAAAGCGGCCATGATACGATGCACTTGATGAACATTTGGAAAAGCATCTATTTTACAACTGTCAAGAGCTTCTAGTGGACTTTGAATATCCATAGATGCAATACGTTCCCTCCACAGCTGAACTTCGCTTATCCACGCTTCGGGAAATATATCATGTAATATAGTCTCGTATGATTTAAACAGTTCTGTGCAAGCCGCTTCCTCAAAATTTTGCATTCTTTTGGGGAAAAGGCAAGCAAAATTACACAGAATATTTCGCTGATTTAAGAACCGATCTTTGAGATGTGTGACGAATAGATCCAAGTATGGAATATATGTACTTATTCTATAGAAATCTTCTACCGTGTCGGTTACGATGTTACATCGGTGTGTTTGCTTTCCAGCGAATCTTGGTTTTTGGACCGGGATTTCATCTTCCGTAAAATTATTGTACTAATTTTGTCAAAAATTATGAGTCAAGATTCAATGCAAAATTTATAAACTGTGTTTTGAAAATTTTTTCAAAATCATTGCAACTTAGATTTGGTCATGGGGGGGTTTTAACCCCCAAACCCCCTCCCCCCCGTGCGCACGGCCCTGGGCTAATTCGATATTGTACTCAGGGATGCCACTTTTGGGCTTTTCCTACCAAAACTGGTAGGTTTTATTCCTTTTGGTAGGTTGGTAGGACGATTTGAATTTTGGTAGGTTTTTGCTTTCGTTCAACTAACATCACTGATTTGGTACATTTGTCACTTTGCCACCACACTGTTGAGAAAACGTGTCTTCTCAGTAGAGTTTTGTCACAGAACTCTTCTAAATAGAAAAGCTTTCTTTGAGATTCAAGTACATTTGCCCCCACAGACACAATTGGAGGAGATTGAAAACAGAAAGGCATCTGACATTTTACGCTATATGAAGCAAACAAGGTTGTCCGTCTACATGGTGTGTAATAAAGAGCTTTATGTGGTATCACATCAGGCCATCAGGCCTACCTAGGTAGTAAATGTGTTTGCTGTACCAAGTGGAAACAATGTCCGCTATTTCCCTCAATAAATCTGCTTACGTTTCCTTCCTCATTATTCCTCAAATGTTATTCCACAAATGTAAATCCTGGTTTCCTCCGCACTGGACGAGCGGTGACATACACTAATACCCAATCCAACCTTGCCCGAATATCATTTAACGCCAACTCAAGTTTTTGTTTATGTGGGAACTGCTGCTTCCTCCTCTCTTCCTTCACATTTTTATCACTCATTCTAAATTACTTGAAATTTGTACAAATAATATTAAATTTAATACTAAAATTTTCCAAATAAAAAAAAAAATAATAAACAGTTTTTTTTTTTATTTTAAGCGGTAAAAAAACAAAAGTGCCCGGTTACTGCAGGGTGGTCGGTTACTGGCACAGTTACCCTAAATGAATTTGTTAAATATGGTTAAATCTCACATTAAAAAAAAATTGGTAGGCTCGAAGCCATTTTGGTAGGTTTTTGGTAGGAAAAAAATTTTCTTAGTGGCATCCCTGATTGTACTTACGGAAGTTGATGGAGGATCGCTCAGATGTACTTTTTAGTTCGGATTGAAAATCGCAATTAATTAATATAAAAAAGCAATAAACGGATTTTAGTCCACAGTTATGTGCGCTATTTCGAAAGCTTTCGCATTTGCAGTGTTGCATTTGCAGGGTTGCCACAAGGGGGGGCATGTTCAGTGCACATTAGGGTGCCTCGCAATTGGGTTTGGGCTGCTCGCCCAAACAATAAAAAAAAAATAAAATAAAATAAAATAAAATTAAAAAATTAAATAAAATAACATAATAAAATAAAAAAATAAAATAAAAGAAAACAACATAACATACAGTAAAACAAAATTCAATAAAATAAAAAAATAAATTTCAAATAAAGTAAAATAAAATAAAATAAAAGAAAATAAAATAAAATAAAATAAAATAAAACAAAATAAAATAAAATAAAACAAAATAAAATAAAATTAAATAAAATAAATAAAATAAAAAAAAAATAAAATAAAAAACATAACATACAGTAAGATAAAATAAAACAAAATACAATAAAATAAAATAAAATAAAGTAAAAAAAAAATAAAATAAAATAAAAAGTTTATAAAATGTTTAAATATAAGCATATGCAATTAATAACTTAATAGGTAGATATGTACTTTAGTCGGGCAAAGAGACATGCATACATAGTATGTATGCACATATGTACATACTCAAACAAAACACACAGTGTAATGTAATCTCAATTAACACTATCATCATTAAGTTAATCAAGAACTTCATTCAAAATCAATTAACTTGCCAAATCAAAATGTTATTCAAGCCGTTCGCATACACATGCATACATACCTAGATATGTATATAAATATTTGTATACAAAACTCATTTATGCAGCCTAATTTTGATATTTATTTGTTTTCATGCAATTTGATTTAATGATGTTTATGAACTTTTCAGAATGTCAACGAATCGGGTTTTTATTCGGTCACACTCAATTGGTTGGGCGTTGGGTTTGCACTGAGTTAGGCAGTAATTTAATACACGCGCACGTCCTGTCAATTAAGCAACAATTTAATTTTAACATTTGTTGCAGGAAAAAGGCATGTAACAAAAAAAAAGGTTTTTCATCCTGCCCAATTTGGCGATCAAAGCAGACAATGAAAGGAGAATCAGAATCGTAAAACAAAAGGTAATAGAGAAGGATAAATAAAATGTACATATGTATGTATATTTAGATATGCATGTTTGAAAATATACATTCATATCGCAACCTAATTTACTAATTTATGAGGTGTATATATGGATGTATGTACATATATTTTTACGTGAGGTGTGGTGAGTTGTCGCACGTTCCATAAGTGTGCCTAATTGTTCCACACATATGTATGTACATATATGCATATGGACCCAGAAAAAAATCTACACCTTATTTAACAATTAGTCCAGAAGATTAAAAGGCTTAGGAAATAAGGCCTGAAAATTCTAAGCGAACAAAAGTTGTACGGCCAAGGCTTAAAATAAGACGGATATTCTAGTGTCGATGTCATAAGGATGTAGTCCTTACTCTCTCTGAGAGGAGACTTTATTCCAAAGACTTTTCCGCCATGGAAATAAGGCTTAGTTATATCCTGTTAATCAGGCCTTATGTGATGTATATATACCTTATAAGTGCCGCATATAAGGAATAGTAAAATGATGTTTTTTGTTTAACTTAAGTGTTGCCGCAATTTAAGAATAAAAAATATATTCTGCTAGGGGTGAAAAGTTATTATTTATACATTTACATATGTACATGTACATATATGCATATATATCGGAATGAGAAAAGTGTGCGCACTTAACCAAACACTTGATTGCATGTCAGTTGAAAATAAATTGTAGCGACAATCTCTCCTTCGACAATACGTAATACTTATGCGGCCACACATTGTACTTACTCCCTTTGCCTATGTTTGCTCATAAATCTCAATTTCCTCACTCTCTATTTGGGATATTTATGACAGAAAATTAAGTATTAAAACGTTTGAGTGTATAACAGTAAGCAGCGCTGCCCGCGTATTCCTGTTCTAGTGCTTAGGCTTCACTTATAAGCCTAACCTCTTTGCTGGGGAAGTACATACACGTACATACATATATGTACATATGCATGTGCCGAAGGACTCCTTGGCTGGGGACAATTAACGTCGGAATTTCTGAAAGTTATGCGACTAATGAAAAAGTGTTAGCTGCACAAAGCAGCAATTTGAAGAGAAATGCATGAAAAGCCGGAAATATGACCATATAATAAATGAGTAAGGTGTGCAATGGAGTTAAAGGAAATGATCACCACATCTATACATACATAAATCTGTACATAAACACTACGAAAGAAGGCATTTTCGAACAATTTGTATCGTAGGTACACTCAGAAAAAAAATCATCAACACGATTCATGTAAAATTAACACGATCGATCTTTACACATAGAACAGCAACAATTTTTTTCAAATTACACGATGTTTGAAACATGATTTTGGCTTTGTAACTGTCATCTGAAAATTTGGTAAATTCAACCAAATTTTATTGTTGATACAACAATACAATGTTGATACAAAATTTTAAAATATACAAGATGATTCAAATATAAAATTTTATTCCTAAATGTCATTTGGAATTTGGTTTATTTAACATGATGATAGTGTCAATATAAACTAAAAAAATGTTAGAAAAATGACGTCCCAATTTTAGTGTTAATACAACATGAAAACAAATGTGAAAACAACAAGAACCACAATTAACAATAAAATTTGGTTGATATAACACCAAACAATGTTCAAACATAAACGTCATTTGTAATTCTGGTTTATTCAACACGATCATAGTGTCAATGTAATCTAAAAAAAAGTGTTAAAAAAGAACGTCAAAACTAGTTTGAAACATACATATTTTTTTTTGATCATTTGAAGTCTGATTTTCGTGCAAAACGCAAATTATTTAAAAAAAAAAAAAGGAAAATTTTGTGCCTTGGCAGTGATGCGAGTTTAGCATCATTGTCAGTTCGCGATAGTGGGTTTTCGATTTATATTTTCAGTTTGCAGGTGAGTTAAAAGAGGACTACATTTTTGTTTCTAAAAGTATTTAATGTTCAATGTTTTATTTTTCATCTTCATAGGTTGCAATATCACGAGGAGATTTTTTTTAGCGAATGGGGGGTTGCGTGCAGCATGCGGTTGTTGCATTAGCGGCCAAACATTACTCGGTGCAAGTGATAGTACTATCGCCCATGTATAAACTATCGCCGGTACATTTGTGTTCGTATGAGAAGGACGCCTTCAATTTGGTCAGTTGTGCGGGTGATGTACGTATGTGCTTAATTGAAGTGATGATTATATATTTTATGTTTTATATGTTTTTTTATTTAAAAAAATAAATTGTACAATCAACAAGACTTTCTAGTTAATTTAACAATAAATTTAATGTAAAATCAAAAAGATGTTATTGTTAATTCAACAGGGCCAATTCGTGTTAATTTAACCAGCTTTTATTGTAACATTAACTAGTTAAAATTGTAAAATCAACAGGAAGACTCAATACTTTTTAGTGTTAATTCTACAGTTGTCATCCTGTTAAACTAACACTTGACAGTAGTGTTAAATTTACACGATTACATGATGGTATACATTAAGCATCGTGTTGAAAAAAATTAACCACAAAATTTGTTGATTTTTGGTTGATTTCACACTATTTTTTTTCTGGGTGTATGCAACAGGAAAAAGGGATAAGCTGCTGGCTTATCACGAAGACATGTTCTCATTGCAAATTAAAAATTTATGATTTCATTATTCTTCTGTTCACAATCTTTAAGAAAAATATAATTTTAAGGCAAAAATTAAAAAGTATGTATGTATTCCTTCTAGCATCGAAATTTTCGATTATGCCAAAGCGCAACGTTCGAGTAAACGCGTCATCATCATCGTGCCTTGAGCGCTTCAACGGCAGGCCATAAGTGTTGCATAAAATAATAATCGCCAGTCAAATTGAATGGCTGCAGGCTAAACCTTTGATGACCTTTAATAAGTGCCTACAACGACGCGTTGTAATTAAGTTGTGCAATGCACAGGGCTGCCTCCGTACATATTCAAATTTCATGCGTTTGCGCCAGAAAGTATGCCTCGCAAGGCAATGTGAGCGTAATTAAAGGAAAGTCTCCTTCGATGCATTTGGCGGCAGGCAATTCTTATGCAAATCTTGAAACGTAATTACGGAACTGGGTTACTGCAACGCTCAAATATGAATTAATAAAAGAATAATTAAATAATTAAAAGAAAGAAAGAGCGCTTTTTTTGTTATATTTGTGCTTTAAAATTCTTGAACAAGTATTGCAACGAAATTATGTAGAAAGTAAATTTTAGAAGTAGAGTCACCAATCGTTATTATTATTATAATAATTATTGACACTATTATTATGATTAAGATTATAGTTATAAATATTTTTATATAAAAAAAATATAAACAGTTTTTATTTATCCCTTTCACCAAAATTTATGTATAAGGCAACCTACAAAAGGCATTTACATAACTTACATTATATTGCAAGTATACTTACAGATGTACAGGTAAACATACATACATACTATATATCAATAAGTTTATGTGTTCGTGATAATACGGTATTTTAATATTTGAAATTTAATACTTTAATGGATGTTAACCCCTTTCCAGCTAATTAAGGACGAACCAAAATACGAGCATTTATAAAATAGGGTAGATTTTCAATACTTAATACACAAATGCCCAAAGGAGAAACCGCACGCAAAACACACACAAACACACAGGGCCATATACACATTTTCCTTCATACAAACCAATCTGAAAATAAGAAATATTGAATATTCATTTTTTACACGCACAATAAATTTTTCGCAAATTCAATTTGAAAAATGGTAAATACGAAATGAGAAATGTTAAGGATGCCAAGGATGCCAAGGATGGCTAAAATTGGATGGAAAATTGCATCGCAGCATTAGGAATTTCCACAAGAGGGGTCAGCTTTTTAGCCACTACATACCAAATAAACCCAAAATGTCAAATGCAATTATTGAAATCAAAATCAGAAGTGCCTATTTTAAAAATTGGACTGCTCCGCTACGAACAGAGGTACATAAAGAGGTTTTTGTATTGGCTGCTCAAAAAAAAAGCAAAAAAAATATTTGTTTGTATGTTTATGTATGTGCATCTAATAATTTACGCCCCAAATCGTCCCAAGTGTATCAAGTGTCACTTACGTGCGCGTATGACCTTTGCAAATTCAATTTGTCGTCTTTTTATCTGCAAAAATTTCTATTAGCGAGAAAATACTCCGATTTACTTATGTATGTATATACATATGTACATATGTACACATACTTTCTTTGCTTTGAAATTTCTTACATTTCTTTTTTCCATTTATTCACACGTTCATATATAGGAATACATGTACATATGTACATATACATATGTATGCCTTTCCTTTGTCATGCTACTTGACTTGGATTTACAGTGCCAACTCTAGTATGTGAACCATGTACTTCAGGCAAGGCGGTTTTCAGAGCTGAAGAGAACATTAGAAGGAAATATAGAGCTTCTCGAGCTCCCCAATTGATAGAGCTGGGCGCTAGGAGTTAAAGTTTGGAAAATCTCAATTTTGGCATAGGCGGGTATGAAAGTTTCACTTAGACGGTTATGGAGTTAAAACGACGATACACTCAGAAAAAAATCAAGAATTTTTGACACGAGAGTACGGTAGTACCGAATATTCTTATGCTGAGTAGAAAATTCTTATATCAAGAATTTTTCTTTAATATCGAAAATTCTGCTTTTAAGACTGATTTCATTCGTATTAAATAATATTTGGTAGATTTTCAAGAATAAATATTCTGATATTGATATTAAAATTTCGCAAAACAAGAATACTTATTCCTAATTTTTTTCCTCTCTCCCTCTCACATATATTTTATGTCTCCTAATATGGCCTAAAAAACTTTTTTCCAACTAAAAATAATAAGCTTCACCTCTACTTGTACTCCTATTCTTCTTCCATTGTGTCATCTTCTTCGTCTTCACTGCTTGCTATGTTGTCCATTTTATATTCTCCTCCGGATTCGAACCATGGCATTAAGCGGAAATTCAATCCAACTTCATCATATAGTGGGACATTCAACATTATATTGGACTTTAGTGATGCTTTTATACGTCCGTTTTTCGAAAAAGAATCTGTGAATTGTTGTCCTTATTGTAAAAAGAAAAACTAAAGAATTTGAATTTTAAGAATTTTTATTCTTGTTTAAAGAATTTTCAAACTAGCAATAAGAATATCTAGAATATTCTTCATTTGAGCACAAATTGGGTTTGTTTTAAGAAGATTTTTCTTAATTTAAGTACATTATTCTTATTTTAGAGATTTTGCATCTTAATTTTTAAAAACTTCTTTTTCTTTCTTTAATTGGCGCGTAACAGTCTAGACGATTTTGGCCGAATCCAGCCATTTCTGTTTCGTGCAGCGTGGCGCCATTTGGGAATACCTAGGGAGCCACCTGATCTTTCCAACGCACTGGAGGTCTCCCCTTTCTTGTGCGCTCAGCGGATTTCGACAGAAATACTTTCTTGGCCGGAGCACCTTATTCCATTCTCAAGACATGACCTGCCGCTAGATCTTTATTCGCTGAACAATGTCGATTTTTAAAGATACGAGTAAGAACGGAAAATTCTTGTTCTTGGAATATTTAAGAACGAAAAAGGATAAATTTATTACCAGTAGGACTTAATGTTAGAACATCATTTTTCTCTGAGTGTACACTGAGAGAAAAAAAATATATGGAGGGGTCAAAGAAATTGTTTACCTATTTTGAACACTACTTTCTTTGTTTTGAGTAAATTTTCCTTAAAACATGTTAAAAGGTTTATAAAATATTGTTGTTACATGCGTTACCATGGTTTCATATACTTGTTTTGAAAAAATTCATACATTAAAATAATGAAAAATTCTTTAAGTGCCATTCCATTCCCAACTTTCCTTGTTTTGAAGACTTGATTTCTTTAATTTTGAGAAATTAAATTCCCATACAAATCCCCATGGCAACGAATTTGTTTGAATGTTTTTTTATGTTTTTTCCACATTTTTGAGAAAATTTACACAAAACAAAGAAAATTTTGTATTGGGACGCGTGTTCAAAATAAGGAAAATTATGTCTTTGATCGAGAGAAATTTTTTTTTTTGAGTGTATGTATCCCATAAACATTTTTCTTAAATCTCAATTTGAAATGCATTTGAGACCTATTTCCAAACTTCAAACGTTAATTCTCAAATAAATCTCTACTAACCGTAGGTAAATTTTTCTCAATCGTAAGAGAAACTTTTGAGAATGAGCAACATTGAGCTTAACTATGCTAAACATGTAACATGAAAATGTTGCCTGCAGGGAATCAATTATACAAACCAACCTTTTTGATTTTTCAGACACGCTTTTAATTATAAGAAAAGATTGCTCTTCCTAAAATGCATTACATACTACCTTTTATAGTATTATACTCAGATGATGATTTTCTTTTAGCACATATGTGTCTGTATAATATAATAGCTGTAGGCCGATATTTTCATACATATGGTTAAGTTGTGTGTGCTTCATATGCACTCCAAATATTCCTCTAAACGCGTCACTACTGTATTTTTCATTCTTACTCAAGCATAAGTAGTGTTAGCACTTCATCCACTTATCATCTTTTTGAGGATATGCTCACAAGTCAATTTGTATGGACGTATGTGAAGTTGTTGATGGATTTTCTTGAGTTCGCCGCTGCACCTTTGTTACGATTTTCACACTCAATTTCTGGCATTTATTGTACAAAATGTTATCACATGCAAAATTGAATCAATCAAAATCGATTTCACAAAAGTCGCAGGGCAAAGTCGCTGACAAATTCAATTTCGTTTGATGTACTCTCCAAGATGAAGCGAGGCGAGAGGACGGTCTGAAGCCATTGTTTTAAAATCGCTAATGTGAAATGGATTTGAAACAAAAAAAACAAGTAAGGAAGCCCAAGTTCGAGTGGAGTTAAAAAGTAGGCGTGGTCATAAACCGATTTCAATAAATTTTTGCGTGTCTATTAACACGTTATAAAAGTGTATAAACCAAGTTTCGTCATAATATCTCAATTATTTGTCGAGTTATGGGCTCCGAAATCTCGTTGATTCCTTTGTCTGAAAAGAGGTGGTGCCACGCCCATTTTCGAAATTTTTCTATTTTTTGGTTCCGATCTATTGTAGAACTCATGCCACAAAATTTCAATGAATTATCTTTATATTTGACAAAGATATCGCTTAAAATGTTTTTATTAGGCCACTTTATGATACCCATATATAAAAGTGGGCGTGGTCGTCAACCGATTTTGGCAATTTTTCGTCCAAACATTTGCCTAAGTAAGTATATCACGCCTACCAAATTTCATCGATATATCTTCAGCGGTTTCTGAGTTATGACTCATAAAACTTTCAATGTTTGCCCCTTAATAAGTGGGCGTGGCACCGCCCATTTTCCAAAATTTCACCATATTTCTTCATAAGGGCCTGAGCTCAATACGTGTGTAAAATTTTATCACTCTAGCTCTATTAGTGACTGAGATACAAAATTTCCGATTTTTACCATATAGGGGAGGTGGGCGTGGTCATGGTCCGATTTCGCCCATTTTCAATACCATCCGTTCCTGTCTTGATACCAACATACATTTCAAATTTCATCAAAATATCTCAATTTTTGCGCGAGTTATCGTGCTCACAGACGGACAGACGGACGGACATGGCTCAATCGATTTCTCTTTTCACCCTGATCATTTTGATATATATAAGTCTATATCTATCTCGATTATTTCATTCTGTTACAATCCACCGTTAGGAAATCAAAACTATAATACTCTGTGTACTAGTACAGCTGAGTATAAAAAAAAACGAGTAGGGCAGATTGGCAATGTATAAGGTAGCTTATTTCAACCCAAGTTGATTAAGATCAATGCCATAATTGTACATATGTATATTGAAGATTGGTTTTATAAAAATTTAATATAATAATACAATGGCGCGGATATAATTCAAACGCTTTTTAGGCCGAGCTTCTCTCCAAATCGAGGCGCGCTCTTTAAATATTGTTTTGCTGCTAATTGGGTGGAGTTACAGTTTTCTGCCGTTCCGGAACAGCATTTTTTGTGAGAAGATTTATCATGCCAGAATCGTCCACTGCCGATCGGTGACGGCTATTTTTTGAAACTGCGATAGGAATTTATTTTACACAAATTTTATACAAATAATTTAGAAAAACTTGATTACACTATAAAAACTCTTGTGCGAGTCTTTTAATCAAATTATGAATATTTTGCTTTTTTAACTCGCACATTTGTTTCTACATACATATAAAAGCAAACTCACTCTCTCTAGCATGAACACTAAAATATTTGTTGGTAACAATTTATCAAAATGTATTTCAAAGTTCAAGTGTGTGTGTTTGTGTTTGTTTGAAAGAATCATCTTTAGCTGTCTGTGCCTGCAACACAATCACTGCTAATAAACAGGAATGTAATTATGAACTTTTGTGCAGCATAACTTAATTAAGTGGCGAATGTTGACTGCGATGTTGGGATGCAACAGCATGCAGCGGTGTCGGCGGCGGCGGCGATGAGAACAAGAACAACGTAGACCAAACAACGGTGGAACAAATAGAGCAACAGAAAAGCAGAGCAACAGGCAAATAGCAAACAAGCATTGGCATTGCACGTTTGAACTCAGTGTGTGATGATGAAGATGAATCTTGAAGGTATCTAAGGGCCGTTTACTCAACCTCTGATTAACGCTAATCGGAGGATAAAGGTCCGGTGAAGTTATGGACTGCATTATCGACCGCATGTTAAATGTATGGTTTAATGAAGTTGATAGTGATCTTTAACCGGGCTAACCGTGGTTAGCGTTAATCAGAGGTTGAGTAAATGGCCCTAAGCAATGTTTTGTTGAGGCAGCAGCAGAAATCGTATGCCATAGTTGATAGGTTGCACAAAACGCCTCAAAGTATACCTCATTTATTGGGCCTATTGCATAAAAATCGAGCTATAGCATAAAAATTATTAAAATTGCTTGATTTTACTACACAAATTAGGTTTCTCTCATAAGAAAATTAAAAAGTAATAAAACTTCATCCAATAAAATTAAATTATTCGGTTATTTCTCGAGATTAAGTTTGAGTTGAGTCCCTTGAGCGCTCAGTTTTATGCATAAGGGCCATTGTGTTTGAGGACAAAAAAAAAAAAACTGGCGCCGTTGAGATAATGATTTTTAAAAGATTCTTCAATCATTCGTGCAGAAATTGACTACAATTTTTTTGAAGTTCGATTCTCGGTTGAGGCCGCTTGAAGAAGTCTGATGAGGGGATGTGGTGATCTCCGAAATGGATCCATAACTTCTACCAAAAAAATTTTTTCAATTTTTCTTCTTTAAAAAAATGGCCAATAGCTCATTTAAATTCACATAAAATAATTATTAGAATTAAAACGGCCATATAAATACAAAATAAATATTTTTTTTGTCTTTTTCTATGTAGGTATAACCTTCCTAGATTTCCTCTACGACCGCCCTGTGTTTTCAAGAGAACTTTTCGAGTGAGGTCAAGAAAGCCCAGCACATCAAAAGATTTCTTACAAATTTCGTCAACTTTGTAAAGTTGCAAATTTTCGGTTAGCCTGACTTGGAAAACTGTGTATTTAATGGTTTAACCTACAATTAAAATGAAAAACGATTACTTTTGATAACAAATTAAAAAAAATAACGATAATAAAGTCGTAAGATAAAAAGTCAAAATCTCTATTTATTTATTTCACACCCTGCTCTTGATACCCCTTAACTAATTTTCTGTTCACTTTATATGCGCAAGTATTTTTGCAAAGAAACTAACTATGCTCGAATAAAGAAAAATTAAATTGCAAAGAAAAAAAAATGAAATTATAAAAGAATTTATTGCTTGCGCTCGCGCTTTACCAAGCTTCACATTAACGCATTTTTTGCGCCATAAACTTCATTAAACGGCACTTATCCGTCGTTAAAGTTGCAATTTAGCGCAATATTGGCAGCAAACATTTTTTTTTCATACTCTCCAACGTGCATGAATATACATACATATATACATACATACATACATACATACATACATTTTTGTTGTTAATTTTATTTTGCAATTTTTTTCTTTAATATTTTTCACATTTTTCTTTCTCCACCGACTTCATTAGCAACACTCAATTCTCTGCAGCTCCACAACAACACTTGATGTCGCTCTTGCTGTTTCTGCTGCTGTCATCGTTTATTCTCCTCTGTTCAGGCACAGCAAACAGGTCAAAGGTGAAAAATGTTACTAATTGACGTTGCTAAGCTGCGAACTTTTATTACTTAGCAGGTACGCTATCTGGAATGGCCCCCCAGCCACCCAGCCACCCATACCACACCCACTTTGCTTTAACGTTTTTATTTTTTGCTTTTTCATTTGCGTATCTGTTACACTTTCATGGCTTTTGGTATTTTCTTTGTACATACATATATCTTTTGTGTTACATAGCTGTTTGTCTGTTGGTATCCGCTGTGGTTAACTCACTCCACTTCTATTGATGGATACATATTTATGTATACCTTTTTATTTGTACATATCTATATTAGCTCACCTTTACATTATATTTTACGTGGACCGGAGAACTTTCATAATTTTCCTAATTGTTGTTGTCACCTGCTGGGCATACGGCGGCAATTAGCATACCAACAAATTAATGACATGACAGTTTAATTTCGAGATTTTTTATACCCAGCTGCGTTTGTTATAAATAACCTTAATTTGTAGCATTTTGAAAGTGTCTATACATCCAGTTTTCATGAATGTCAGCGTTAATGATATAATAATATAATATAATAATAATAATTCGCCGTTCGGAGCCGGCATAAAACTGTAGGTCCACCCAATTAGTAGGAAAAACAAAAAGGAGTACACCTCGAATTGGGAGAGAAGCTCGGCCATAAAACTCGTCAGAGTTATAATAGCGCCATTGTATTATTATTATTAATAATTCATAGAAAAAACAAAATGAGCACACCTCGAGTTGGGAGAGAAGCTCGGCCATAAAACTCGTCATAGTTATAATAGCGCCATTGTATTATAATTATTAATAATAATAATATAATACAATGGCGCTATTATAACTCTGACGAGTTTTATGGCCGAGCTTCTCTCCCAACTCGAGGTGTGCTCATTTTGTTTTTTCTATGAATTGGGTGGACCTACAGTTTTATGCCGGCTCCGAACGGCGAATGAATTTTTTGTGAGAAACTTTTTCATGGCAGAAATACTCTCGGAGGGTATGCCGCCCACTGTCGAGAGGTGACCGCTGCTCTGAAAAAACCCAATAATTGGATTTTTACTAATTAGAAAAATTGTTTTGGCGTTTTGCTCGGACCGTGGTTTGAACCCGAGACCTCTGGTATAGCAGGCGAGCACTCTACCCACTGCACCACAGCGGCCACAGCGTTAATGACTAACAATAAAATAACGATACACGTTATATAGTAATCTCTTTTCAAAGTCCCAAATTTCGAGGGCATGAAACTAAACAAGTGAGTCTGCGGCTATTTTTGGCTTTCAATTACTTTCAATTACACACAATTACCATCAATTCTTTTCAATAACGTGGAGTAATTGAAAGTAATTGAAGCATAATTGGAAAATGTCTGTACTGTATATGAACTACCGATAAAATATACTTATGTATATTTGGTAATTAATTGGTTTTTTCAATTAGTGAGTATTGGTGATGGTAATTTTACTTGTACTTGGTTTTTCCAGCTTTGGTACCTATGTATGTATGTACATTAGAGTGGTCCCCAAATGTTTGGAGAAAAATTGTATATCAATTTCGCGAACCTCACCCTCTAGGTCGATGCTAATACAGTCGAAAATACCACATATAAGTTTTTGTTCCGATCAGTAACCGCTAAGGGGTGTCGCACAGGTGTCAAAGTTCTGAAGAATCTATGGAGACTGAAAAAATTAAATTAAATTTTTTGTATATCTTATGTCCAAAATCGACAGTCCTGCACTCAAGGATACCAAATGTAAATTTTAGACCCGATCGGAGAAGGTAAGGGGGTATCGCATATGGCTCAAAGTTCATATTATCATATGTGACCACTGTGCAACAACCCTAAATCGTCTCCGATAGCAAAAAAAATTTATATTTGGTATCCTCTTGTACAGGACTATAGATTTTGGGCATTATATATAAAAAAAGTTATGAAATTGTTGGTCTTTACTTTGGTCCGAACTTTGACCCCTGTGCAAGAATCCTTAACCGTCTCCGATCCAGACCAAAATTTATTTTAATATCTTTGAGTGTAAGACTATCGATTTAAGGTACTAGAAAAAAAAGTTTAATTAAATTTTTTTAATCTAAAATTTATATGTGATGTCTTTGACTGTGCTGCTGCCGATCTAGGAGGTGAGACCGAAAAACGTTAATTTGATTTTTAAGGACCATCAGGCCGCTGTGGTGCAGTGGGTAGAGTGCTCGCCTGCTATGCCAGAGGTCTCAGGTTCAAACTACGGTCCGAGAAAAAAACACCAAAAATTTTTCTAATTAGTAAAAATCCAATTATTGGGTTTTTTAAGAACAGCGGTCACCTCTCGGCAGTGGGCGGCATACCCTCCGAGTGTATTTCTGCCATGAAAAAGCTTCTCACAAAAAATGCATTCGCCGTTCGGAGCCGGCATAAAACTGTAGGTCCACCCAATTAGTAGGAAAAACAAAAAGGAGCGCACCTCAAATTGGGAGAGAAGCTCGGCCATAAAACTCGTCAGAGTTATAATAGCGCCATTGTATTATATTATTATTATATCAGGCCCGCAGAGAGCCGAGCCGGGCCCCTGGGACAGTTCGCGTTTACGGGCCCCCCTAAAAAATAAATTCAATCTAGTAAAAAAATAACATACAAACATTTTTCAATTCACATTGTCAGTTTTATTTCATATAAAATAAGATTTACTAGAGCACTTACATATAGGGTCTATGCACGATGCGTCTGATTCAAGAGTCAGTTTAGGTGTATTAGTGAAAATGCTCATGTAGTAGTTACACCGGCATGACTCTGGCATGACTCAAGAAAATCAAAATGAGTTTAATATTTTGCTGTGACTCGCCTGTCAAATTTTGTCAGTTAATTTCCAAACCGTTTAAAAAATAAATAACGAAAAGAAAAAATATATTTTATTTTCAAAAATGTTTGCCAATAAGTTCGATATTGAGGAAGATAAAATTTTTTTTACTTGAATTCATCGAAGTATGTATACAGGTCGTCTGAGATATTCATTTCGAACCTTCTGCAATAAAAACTATTCACAAATTAATGACGCAAGTGAGCCCAGAATGACAGCGAGTCAACACGTACACAGATGACTCGCGAGTCAGACGCGCTGTGTATAGACCCCAATACATACATAAATGAAATGTTAGATCTCATTGTTTGATTTGCTTACATTAACTTTTTTAAATACATTTTAAGAGCTTGAATCATCCAAGGAAAACCTTCCGTGTTTTTTGGTCTGCGAATATGGAAATTACTGAGTCAAAACTAATGCTGCGAGCAAGGCCGGACACCAATGCCAATGTTCCAAGGCTTGTCAAGCTATTTTGGCTCATAGTAGAATGCAAAAAATTTTTCACGCGAGACAATAGACTGAAAGAACGCTCCCCTTCAGCCAAACTGACTGGAAGTGTGCAAAATATTCTTAATGCTATGCAGATGTTAGAAAATAATACTTCCATCTTCAAGTTATGAAGTTTGTTCAGAAGTTGTAATGGTGGCAGCGAATCACATCCCAAATTTGTTGGCTTTGAGATAAATGATTTCATCTATTAGATCCGTAGAAATATCTATGCCATAAATCGTGCAGAATGCCGTTGCCTTTTCTCTGAGCTCTTCTTCCGACAGATCCTAATACTTCCAAAAAAACTAAATTTAATCGCAATGTCAGTTTATTTATTTAATCCTTCTTGCACTTGTTCCTGGTAATAACTCTAGTATCTAACTATAAAATCATGGAAATAATAGTAGATAGATAATGGTATTGTTTTTAATAATTTTTTAAATTTTGTATACCTTAACTCTTTGAAATCAATTTAAACAGGGTTACCAACATTTTTCATTTAAAAAGTAAATATTTCTGAGAAGCTTGGTTCACCACCTTACCAATTGCGGTACTTTGGAAACTCTAAATCAAAGTCGATTTTCCTCAATTTCAACTCACTTTTCTAGGATTTGCCCATGTATACACAAGGTAAATATTTGATTGGATGCTTATAATTTTAGTTTGGCGATTTGGTTAAGTTAAACACTTCAATTTTAAAACAATTTTTTGTAGCAACAAAATACCTATGTATGTTTCTATGAAATCATAGTTCGAGTACTGTCAATACTGCTTTGCCTTTCCGGGCCCCCAAAAACCTTCCGGGCCCCAGGGCAATTGCCCTGGCTGCCCCCCCTCTCCGCGGCCCTGAGGACCATTCCAATGTTCATACATACATATGTATATTCTGAGTTTTACAATAAATCGTTTACTTTTGTGGCACACTGCCAAATATGATCCATCCAAAATTGAGCGAATAAAATACTGTTATCAAATTAAATAAATTTGTCAGGTACTCCTTCCTCTATATAACGCCACACATTTGGGTATAAAACATCCGAATGTAAGCGATATAAAATACGACTTTCTACGCTCTTACGCTATCATGTTCATGACAGTTGTCAGCGTTTAATTACGCAACCATTCATTATTAAATACACGTTAAGAAAATATTTGAAAATTTCATTCTGAACTCTTCGACATTACCTTTCATATCACAAGCGCACCCAAACATAAAAAAGCTCATTCAAACATACAAACCTTTATACACCAATGTACTGCCTGTTGATTTTAGTGCCATATCAAATTACTTCTTTTAACTTCTTTTTACTAATTTCCGTATCATTTAAAAACCCATCAACACATCATTTCATTGCAAAAATATTACACATGTTTCAGATCGAAATCTAAAATCCACCCCATTTAACGTTCTTTTATTCCCGGCATCATCCGTACCCACTACGCAAAGCAAAAATAGGTACACGTTTGTTTGTGGTTTTTGTGCCTCCTTGCCCTCGGGCATTGCGTGCTGTATGCGTATCCGTTCTTTGGAGGGTTGATAGACAGAGCGCGAGTAGCGATATTTGACTCATTCATAATTACCTTGATACTTACATTGATAAGTCTAATACAACGGTAAATATGTTGATGGTAGATAGCTAATTTGACTAAGAGGGTGATACATAGATAGGCAGCTTGCGGTTAGCCCACATATGGATGTACGTACATACATACATACATTACATAAATAGCCACTTTGGCTGGATGGATATCATTGTGATCGGCGGATTAGCTTACAGGACATTTTCACATGTTGAAATGTGTGTACGCACATACATATGTATGTATGTAAGTAAATTGAGTAATCGAATAGTGATATTGATTTTACGATTAGAAAAAATCGTATATATACCTACGAGTATTATAAAAAATGCTCTTTGTAAGGTTAGTGTGTGCTTAGACAGTAGAGGGAATTACCCCAGCAAACATTCTCGGAGCCCTCAATGTTTTGCAGTGTAATATGAATCCGAAATATGTGTGAAATATGAGCTTAAGAATCATCATATATGAGTCATATTTGGGGCAAAACACGTCAAGTCTACCCACCTAAAAAATTAATCCATTCGATATGGATGGAATTTAGTGAGGATGCCCTACTTACCGTCGTTTAAATTTCACAAAATTTGGGTGGTGAATTTTGGGTAGATCCAAAGATGTAGGGGTTTAAGATCTCAATTTTTTTCTGAAAGCTTTTTTCTTTGAATTATAAGTCAAATGCCTAATGCACTCCTTATTTTTTATGCTCAAATTAAAGTTGGAGTTCTCTTTAAAATGATAACCATTTTTTGAGGGAACCCCAAAATCTCATGGCCAGCATGTTATCTTAAAAATAGGGGTACAGCTTATTTGAGGATTTATACCTTTCTGACTTTTTTTTATTACTCTGGATGTTTGCTGCGGCGGGATTCACGTAAAAGAGAAAGTTTTATGAAAAAAATTTCGTTTTAAAGATATTCCCTGACAAAGTCAATTTCTTCTTCACATTTTCGTAAAAAATTAAAAAAAATTTCAAATTGACTTACATATGTATCTATAAGTATATTTCAGAAACTATAAGACCTAGAGTAAAATGTTATAACTAGGAGCCATGCTTAGAAAGTTTAATTTTCTTTCGTCTGGTATCACTCCAAGTTCAATGTTGTAAAGAGATATACAGGTTTAAGTGGAGCCATTGGGCAAATCACGGTAAATTACCGATATCTCAAAAACCTTTCAATAGAATTAAAAATGAACTTGATTTTCGGAATCAGCGACCGATTTTACATATATGTAGGTAGGATTGTGGCGTCCAAAGTACAGACAACAAATTTTGTGATCCAGTGTAATTTGTGCCAATTAGAAACACGAGGGTGGCCAAGTCATTCTCCCCCTGCATCCGAATTCCGGTAATCGCTATAGCTTATCTTAATCGCGAAACGGAGGCGTCGTCTTCCTCTGTTGCTACCGGTGGACGTCGATAAAAATACTTTCTGGGTCGAAGCATTTTCTCATAGCACATGACCTAGTGCGCGCAGACGCTTAATTTTTGGAATTCTCGGAATCGACCTGTTGGGTCCCCTACTACTTTTGGCAATACAATGACAGCTTTATGGTTTTATTTCTATTATATTACAATGAGACCTATACATTGATGGCCGAGTAAAAATGACTCTATTTCAAAAGTTTTTTCAAAAATGCCCAATTGAAAACTTTTCTTTAGTAACACTTTAATTCAGCAATTGATTCAAAACGCCCTATTTCAGAAAAATATGTATCAAATTTTTTTTTTGAAATGGGGTATTTTGAATAAAATTTTGAAATAGAGCATTACACTACTCGACAAATTTTGATCAACTTTAACCACCAAAAATGAAATAATACTTCTCTAAAGCGAAATTTTACGCTGATTCCGAATATCATCTCCATTTTTTTGTGGCAGACCCAGTTTTTGAGATATTGGTAAAAATGTAGAAAAAGCCATATATGCAAGACATTGCATCACATAAGTGCATCAAAAAGTTTTATTAGACATCGTGGTGATTTGACATCTGGGAAGTGCTGGTAGAGGGAGCTCCAACAAACATTTTTTGCCTTCACGCTCCAAAATTGGTCAAGTCATTTGGTTGCAATGGCAAAAATAATGAAAAAAAATTTGAAAAAAATCGAGTTTTTTTTTAAAGAAATTTCAGATTCGACTGTCCTAAAATCAGAAAAATTGTACGGGGGGCAAAAAGTTAGCCCCCTATCCTATAGAGAATTTAATTGTGAACATTTTAAGACTAATTGTGTAATAATCGGATGGACCGTTATTTATATTTATCTATTTTTATTGAAAGTCCTTAACCAAAAATTTTCCGGAAGAGTAAAATTTCAACAAAAGAATTGGGTTTATTCATAAAACTTTATAAAGGAGTAATACTCAAGATTATTTCATTCCATTTATTACGTGTTTTGAAGAGCACAATATCTCTCAAAACAGCAATTAATAGGAAAAAAATTAATTGAATAACAAAATATCTGCATTTCGCCATTTTAAAGAGAGGATAAATAGTGAGCGATGTGAGTAAGTACTTTTTGTGATTTTCTGCATTTGTTACACGTATGATTGTCCAAAAAATAGTCTCCCATCATATCTCGTACCAAGACCCTTGATATCGCCATTCAAAAACTATTAAGTCCTGATGAAATCTCTCACCCTGTTCATCACTTTCAGCACCTAAGCTTGTAGGATAAATAGTGAGCGATGTGAAATTTTTTTGTTGAAATTTTACTCTTCCGGAAAATTTTTGGTTAATGACTTTCAATAAAAATAGATAAATATAAATAACGGTACATCCGATTATTACAAAATTAGTCTTAAAATGTTCACAATTAAATTCTCTATAGGATAGGGGGGCTAACTTTTTGCCCCCCGTAAAATTTTTCTGATTTTAGGACAGTCAAATCTGAAATTTCTTTAAAAAACTCGATTTTTTTCAAATTTTTTAAAATTATTTTTGCCATTGTAACCAATTTACTTGACCAATTTTGGATTGTGAAGGCAAAAAATGTTTGTTGGAGCTCCCTCTACCAGTACTTCCCAGATGTCAAATCGCCACGATGTCTAATAAAACTTTTTGATGCACTTATGTGATGCAATGTCTTGCATATATGGCTTTTTCCACATTTTTACCAATATCTCAAAAACTGGGTCTGCCACAAAAAAATGGAGATGATATTCGGAATCAGCGTACAATTTCGCTTTAGAAAAGTATTATTTTATTCTTGGTGATTTTTGGTGTCGAGTAGTGTTATCGAAGCAAATTCTATAATAGAGTGTTTTTGCAACAAGGTTTGAAGTAGGGTGATATTTTACTCAGCCGTCGATATGTATGTAGTTGTAATTATTGCACTGGCAATAATGGAATTGCCCCAATAGCTTATTCCTCGCCGAAACATAATTTAACATAAATGGAAGTATGCATTTTCTCCAAACACACACCAAGAAAAACTAATCTCAAAGGCATTTGTTCCGTAACAAAAGAATAAAAGATGCAAAATCGTCATTTTACTCCGACATATTTTCATCGCCACCATTTTGAATTTTTTACCTCCTCATTAAGCCTCCCACTTTGAATGTGAAAAACCACAAAAGGCACCCAACGTTCCATTACCGATACGACCGCAATGCTGCTCCCACCCACTCGCAACTAGAAGCGAGGGGACATTGTACGTAACATCACTTCTGAGCTATAAGCCAATGACAATGTAGCCTTGCAACAAACAGATCCACATAAACACACACGCAAAATTTCATTTCATTTCATTTCAGGTGCATGGTAGAGTAAAGGAGACTGGACTGCATGGAAATGCAAATAAAATTCAATTACCGTTTCCTCTTTGAGATCCAAAGCAACAACAACAACAAAAATACTAATAATAACAATAACAATGTTACGCACCGGCCACGAGCCAACATTGAAGCCGCTGAATCTGAGTTTCGTTACACAACAAAAGTATTTCTATGTAGATAATACAAAAGGGGCGTGCCATTGCCCATCCTTCAACCATGCCGATCCAACAGAGCAGCATTCCAACGTAGACTTGATTTCCTTCTTTTTCCTTTTCTTATATTTTTTTTTACTTTTAATCCCGATTTCAACGGGGACCATGGAGCCATAAAAGTCTAGTGGGAACGTACGAAGCTCATATGAATTTTTGTAGGCGGTGCCGGGCATGCGCAAAGTGTATGTGACAAGGCAATAGGGTGGGAGTGTGGGCAACAAAGTGGACCAACCTGTGTTTGTAATGCTAAGTATACAAAGCAAGGGATGATCCGTTGTAGTATAGGTATTGTTTTCGAAAGGGGTCCTGAAGATGCCCACCTACCAAAATTCCTCAGCTGTAACATAGCGCATACATAAGTGAGCGAGTGAGCGAGACAGTAACAACCACGTGCCGTTACGTGAATCTCTAACATTTACGTACATACATCATTGCCGCATTTGAGTTCGTGTGTATGTCTGTCACGGACACATGTTCGTGTCCTTGCAGTGGGTGGATAACGGTGGTGCTGGTGGTGGTGGGAGTGGTCGTTGGTTCACTGATTTTCTTAATGCGCCTTTTGTTGGGCATTACAGTTGATTTAGAAACATTGTGACAGGTGACCGAGCCAACGGCAATCGAATATTTGTAGAAATCAGTTTGATTTGAAGTTTGGTCGCTCGAGGACATACGCGCGGCATTTCTAGCGGTGAAAGAACAACAAATTTATGAGCATTAAAAATTCTAAAAGCTTTTGGAGCTTTGAAGTTTTTTCCTTTTTTTTTGCATAAATAAAATTGTATTTTTCTCACATTTAGATAACGATTGATTTTCGAAAGTGGTTTTTATATACACGCCTTAGAAAATAATATTTATTAGCGAAATAATATGAAAATGAGTGAAAGATGTTAAGGCTTATAAAAGTGGAATAGAGGTGCTACTTGTGCAGCTGCACAACGGAAAAAAGTTTGCATAGTATTTCGAGAAATATTTTAGGAAAAATTCGGAATATTTGACCATAGTGAAATTTTATATTCAATTAACAGTAACATTTATGTACATATGTAAGCACATACTAGAAATGTGCATACACAATTTATCTTGTACATAAAAATTGAAACAGTTTTTCTGAGTGTGTATTAAAAAAATTTAAACGGTTCTTAATCAAATTATAATTATATTATAAAATTATATTAATTATATTATAAAAATCCATTTGTGATGTCTTTGCATTTATAAAGCGATGGTCTAAGGAGTTCAATGATCCTTACGTCACAAAAGCTCTATTTACAAGCTTAGTTAGACCTATCTTGGAATACGCATCTATTATTTGGAATCCCCACTACCAGTGTTTTTCAGATAAAATAGAATCTGTCCAAAAGCAGTTCCTGCTTTTTGCTTTGCGGAACTTTCGTTGGGACTCAGATTACATTCTTCCACCTTACACTTCTCGTTTAAAACTCATTAATTTGCCTTCACTTTCTAGTCGTAGAGAGATGCTTGGTATAGTTTTTATGGTTAAATTAATCACTGGACTTATAAATAGCCCATGCCTTCTAAGTGAGTTATATTTTAACGTTCCATGTAGAGTATCGAGGCATTTCAAGCCACTATTTGTGAAACCTTGCAAAACAAATTTCGAATTAAATGAACCATTCCGCCGCTTATGCCATGACTTTAATAATCACTCCAGCACGTTTGACACTTCAGACTCGCTTTTTATTATAGAACAAATAGTTCTAGCCTCACTTAATAAATGATATACAATCAGCTGATGAATTTTGTTCTGTAGCTGAATAGTTTTAGATCTCGACACCTAACAAACCCCTTCCTGTACGACTCGGCACAAAAAAAAAAAAAAAACAAAAAAAAAACATATCCGTGCGTCATGCGGATTGGCGCCCCTCGCGTCGGTCGGGCGGGATATGGAGGGTAAACCGTTGGGTATTATTATTATTAAAAATATGGCACAGTGTATGAGTTAACAACCAAGAGACGTATTACCAAAAAGTAAGATTTTGTACATACATAAATCGTATAATAAATAGCTATATTCCAGTAAAGTGTTAGATATGACTTTTTTGATGTTTGTATTTCCGAAAGGGTAGGAATACGATGTATTGTGGAACGATTTTCCGTCTTCCCTACACTGAGAGAAAAGATACGGGTAGATCAACGGGATTATGGGTTAAAACAACAGATTCCACAGTCAAATCACATCCAAAGGATATATTTGTTAAATTGACAGACGTTATTTTGTTTTGACAGTTTTATTGTTGAACTACTCTGAAAACAAAAAATCGCTGTGAATCCAAACACTTTTGCTGTTAAATCAACAATTTTCCGCAGCTGAAATTTTGTCACTTAAAAATAAATCCCATTGTATTTTTACATGGCCATTTATTTCTAACAATTACTTTATAATGTGTATTTTTAGGGCTATTGGTAAGTGTTTTAAATATTTTGTTTGCATTTTTCTCTTCATCCTCCCTCCGTTAGGCTTCCAAGTACAAATATGTAACTTCATCTCCGCTTGATTTCCATTGCGGCACACCTTCATCGCCTTCACTGCCTGCTATATTGTGTTATCTATTTTATATTCTCCTCCGATTTCTAACCATGACATCAACCTGAAAATTCAATCCAACGGCATCATTATATCGCACCCTAAATCAAAAAGTGGCACAACTCAAAATTTTTCCAAATCGAGTTTTTTCATAAACGGGTATACGGAACATATCTTTAGCGATTGCCGAAAAAAAACTTTTGAATACCTGTCTCTTTCCACCGAAAAATAACGATTATACCTGGCCCTTTGCCATACGATTGCTTGTAATGAAAAAAAGTTTTTTGGCTCTCCTGAAAATTTTTGAATTTTGAGTTGTGCCCCTTTATGATTTAGGGTGCGATATGTATAGTGCGACAATCAGCATTCAACATTATATTGAATATTGAACTTTAGTGGCTTTTATACTTACCCTTGTTCGAAAAAGCATCCGTGAATTAAAATAAATACTTTTTCTTTTGATAGTCAACAGTAATGATTTGTTGAATCAACAAATAAATATAAAGGCTACATCAACAGAAATTAGGGTTAAGTTAACAGTGACTCAGTTATATCAACAAAAATTTCTGTTAATAATTGACGATCGTCCTGTTGAACTAACAAATAGGTTTTAGTAGATATTGTTGGGGTAAGTGGAAAAAAATTCAACAACTATTTACAGCGAAGGTTGAGTGTATAGCTATTTCACGAAAAACCATTTTCGATCATCAGCACTCTTTTCGGAAGTGGATGCACCGGGGATTGAACCCGGGTCCATTCCAACTTCAGCCGCAATGACCCAACGGATAAACACACTCGGCCATTGAGACTCTGTGCAAGCTGTTGGATTTTCCCCACTTTTGCCTTTTTCATTTTCAACATTAACGTTAGTGTGTATATGCTTTTTTTTAGTAGATATATTTGTTAAAGTAAAAGATGTTTTCGTTTATATAACTCTAAATGTCTCTACTTAAATATATTTCTGTTAATTTAACGAATTTTGGTATTAACAGAAGAAAATTGTTGATACTACTGTGATTATTTTTCTGAGTGTAGTCAAATTTGTTTTGTTTATAGACCTGCCTTTGTTTAGTAATCATAAAACTCCAGCGATTCTTTTACTTCTTTAAAAAAACTTCAGTTTAAGCCAATTTACATGAACCCAATAAACACAGAAGCGAGGATGATATCGCAGCGAATTCGAGACGAGTTCGCGAAAGCAGATTTTAGCGAATGTAATTTCTCGGACTCGCCTCTAGTTTGCGGCATGTTCGAGAAAATAGATTTTCGCAATATAATTCTTTTTATTTTTTTTAAGTTGTTTTGCACTAAAAGATCAATATAGTTCTGAAATTTTACATTTAGACCTGCACTCGAATATCACAGTTCCGCAGATGATAACGCGGCGAATTCGAAACGAGTTCGCGAAAGTATATCAAATCAGCTTTTAATCAAATAAATAAATACGAGTGTGTAGAAAAAAAAATAAAATTGGTTAAGCAAAAGGACTTTATTTAATGCAGCGGCGGTACAAAATAAATATTACTGCTTAAATTTATTTGAAAAGCTTCTGTTACTTCATGAAAGTTAAACTTTATTTATAAAAATATTTTAAGTGCTTTGTAATATTTTATACGGATTTAACCCATTGCCATTACACCAAACTTTGAAATCGTCAATATAAAAAATGTCGTATCGCCAACGATCCAAAAAATGAAAAATTCTTGAATCGCCAATAACAAAAGATTAGAATCGCGAGCGATCCGAGAATGAACAAGTTTTCGAATCGCCAACGATCCGAGAATGAACAAATTCTCGAATCGCTAGTGATAGGTGACATGCCTGCCAATTCGGATTCGCCGATATATCGCCGCGAACTATTGCCGCGATAATATAACTTGAGAAAGCGAATCCGACGCGAATTCGAGGTGAATCCGTTGTGTTTATTGGGAAGGAGTGGAAACATGTTAACTACCACCAATATATTTTGTTGAATTTTTATTTAATAATTTTCATCGAGACAAAAATTTGAAGTTTTTTTATTGTTAAACGCCCGACTTAGTAGAGAAATGTTCTACCCTAGCATTATATAGTGTTGCAGTAAACATACCGACACCTGAATAAAATATCACCCTATTTCAAAAATTGTATTAAAAACACCCCATTTAAGAATTTGATTTAAAACGCCCTATTTCACAAAAATATGTACCAAATTTTCTATAAACTGGAGTGGGCTAAAATCGTATAGATGGTTACGTACAAATTAAGAAGAAGAAGATTCTGGACCAGCGATTTTTCATAAAAATTCAGCCCGAATTTTTCGACATTTCAATTATGTATTAGCTAAAGGCGTTGGCCCGTTTGGTATTGGCATCAATGTGGATACGTCGCACTATGGCGCCTTTTGGCTTTTTTCGTTGCAAAATCATAACTTTTGAACCAATAGAAATATTTCAAAGATTTAAACTTTTTGTGGTAGAAAATTCATAGGCCCACAATAACAGTGTGCCTCAAAATAATTCTTTAATTTAAAATTTTTATAAAATGCAAAAACATGAATTTGTAAGTTCAATATTAATGAAAAAAATAATGAAATTTGGTTTATAAAGTTTCATTTGAGGGTTAGACCAGATAAGTCAACTATTCTGGCAAACGGATGCTCTCATTATTTGTTTACGTTTGACGGAAACACGGTGTATTTTATATAATGCGGATACCGCCCATTTTCAAAATTAGTAGGCGTGGTTATAAACCGATTTCGCTAAATTTTCTTTACGTACATATATTACGACAAGTCATAAAAGTGCATACACTAAGTTTCTTCACCGTATATCAATTATTTGTCGATTTTTGGGCTCCGAAATGTCGTATATTCCTGCTTCTAAAAGGAGGAGGTGCCACGCCCATTTTAAAAAATTTTTGTGTTTTTAGTTTTACGTCTATAGTTGGACTCATGTACAAAATTTCAATGAATTATATTTATATTTCACAAAAATATCGCTTAAATGTATTAGATATACCCCTGTATAATACCCATATATAAAAGTGGGCGTAGCCGTCAACCGATTTTGGCAATTTTTCGTCTAAATATTTGCCTTAGTAGGTATATCACTCATACCAAATTTCATCGATGTATCTATTATAGTTTCTGATTTATGACTTAGAAAAATTTAAAATTTTGTCCTTTAATAAGTGGACGTGGTGCCTGTCGCCTATTTTCGAAAATTTTAGAATATTTCTTTATGACGGCCCGATCTCATTACGTGGATGAAATTTCATCACTCAGGCTATATTAGTGACTGAGATATCCATATCTGTACTTGCCCAGACGCGTATTTGTACCCAAGGTTGTTTTACTTTATTTGATGTAAAAGGTAAACTCGCAGCTGGACACAGGTAAACTTTATGAATTCTGGTAAAGGAATATTCCACAAATAACCATTGTTAATTTCGTAAATACCGTTTTTGACCTTTTTTCTTTTTTCCATCAAAGTTTGAAAAAGGGCCTAACAATAGGATTTTCGAAAAAGAGGTATATCCGACAACTTTTTACCAGAGAACAAATCCATAACTTCTACCAAAAAATTTTTTTCAATTTTTCTTCATTAAAAAATGGCCAATAGCTCATTTAAATTCACATAAAACAAATAATTTGTTTGCTTGTTTAAACTTAGAATTGAATTACCTTTCATCGCATTACAAATAAGTAGCAACTGGCCGCCTTACCTACAGGCAAAATAATGTTAAATGCAAAAAAAAAAAATCAAAAATAACATATTTTTTTCTGTTTAGAAAATTTGTCAACTTTGAGCGGCTCTACCTCCTAAACTAAAATTTTCTAAAAAAAAAAGTTACATATTCGTGTTCACTGGAAAATTCTCTATTAGATACATATATTGGATTTGTAGAACAATTTCATGAAATTTTTGATTTTTGCCACGTTTTTATTTTTTTTATTTAACTAGCTGTACCCAGCCAAGCTTTGCTTTGGCCCACTTCCTATTATAGGTACTTGAAGCGAAAAACGGCACACTCTAAAATATGTTGGAAGTATCTAGAAACCGAAATTACCTCGGGCTGCAGAGCTCAGGTCAATTCAGATAAGTTTAAAAAAAGTGAAGGAAAAAATTGATATTTTCAAAAGTTTGCCCTCTTCATGTTCTTATCCCATTTTTCTTCGTATTAGTCTCCAACTCCCTTTCCCTCTACTTTTCGCTTTCTCTTTCCCTTTCCATTTATCTTTCCTTTCATTTCCGTTTCCTTTTTCCTTTCCCGTCATATTTCCGCTTCTCTTTCTCTATCGCTCTCTCTCTTACCTCTCCTTTTCTGTCTTTCTCCTTTTTATTCCTCCCTCTTATTCCTTATCTAATTCCCTGTCTTACTGTCTCTCTCCGCATCCTCTTCATTCCATTTTTATTATATTCTCCCTCTCCTTTTCCGTCCCTTTGCCTTTCCCAGTCTCATTACTCCTCTCTTTTCCCTAGGAAACTGGGTTTAGCATAACATACCCTGCATTCCACTTCTCATTTCATACCGTCATTGCTTAAAAACATTCCGTGGCGTCCGAATCGTCTCTTTTACCCATAATATGGGTATCGGGACTAAGAATCACTATGAAAATATCTATATAGCAGACCCGTCAACATCTTTCATTTTATATCAGTATTGCTCAGAAGCATCACAGGCTCATCCGAGTCCACTTATTGACCCACTTCTGGGAACTTGACCTAGGTCCACGTTCATTTGGTACCAATATCCCTGAGAAATATCCCGGTGCTGACCCACACCTTAGGACCCGACCTAGGAATTGTAATGAGTTCATTTTTATCTAAAATCCCTGCTCAACACCCTTCATTTGATACCAATATCGCTGAGAAATTTGCCGGGGTCATCCGTGCCCACGTTTTGACCCATATCTGGAGACCCGACCTAGGAATCACAATGAGTACTATTCTATGTGAATTCTCTGCACAACACCTTTCATTTGATACTAATATCGCTCAGGAACATTCGAGGGTCATCCGGGTCCACGTTTTGACCCATATCTGGAGACCCGACCTAGGAATCACAATGAGTACTATTCTATGTAAATTATATGCTCAACAACTTTAATCTGATACCAATATCGCTCAGAAACATTCGAGGGTCATCCGGGTCCACGTTTTGGCCCATATCTGGAGACCCGACCTAGGAATCACAATGAGTACTATTCTATGTAAATTCTCTGCTCAACAACTTTCATTTGATACCAATATCGCGCAGGAACTTTCGAGGATCATGCGGGTCCACGTTTTGACCCATATCTGGAGACCCGACCTAGGAATCGCAATGAGTACTATTCTATGTAAATTATCTGCTCAATACCTTTCATTTGATACCAATATCGCTCAGGAACATTCGAGGATCATGCGGGTTCACGTTTTGACCCATATCTGGAGACCCGACCTACGAATCACAATGAGTACTATTCTATGTAAATTCTCTGCTCAATACCCTTCATTTTATACCAATATCGCTGAGAAATTTTCCGGGGTCATCGGCGTCCACGTTTTGACCCATAACTGGAGACCCGACCTAGGAATCGCAATGAGTACTATTCTATGTAAATTCTCTGCTCAATACCTTTCATTTGATACCAATATCGTCCAAAAATATTCAGGGGAAAGCCGGATCCACGTTTTGACCTTTTGACCTATATCTCGGGAACCGACTTCCGGATTTGAAAAAAATATGCATATAAACCATCTAGGGCAAGGTACTAAGCTGGTGTGTAAATTTGGTCAAAATCCCTATTCTACACGCGTTTGGGCGAAAGCCGGCGACAAAGAAATGGGCTTGATTTTTATATATATATAGATTATACATCATATAACTTTAATAGAGTGTTAAGAAAAACTTTCTTCATGTCTTCTCAGCTATTGCATTAAAACCTAAAATTAACAAAAAACTAGTGAAAAAATGTTGAACGAACACTACACAGAATGTAGAGTCCTGCCAGCCATCAATGAAATATTTCCACAATTCAGTCGATCTCTACACTGCACATACCTAACACCACTTGACTTATCTCTGCGCGCCTCCGCAATTATCCCCATAACACCACCGTCAACACCCTCACCGCCGCGCAAACGTCAAAGATTAATGTCAGACGAGCAATACCTTTGGCGACCGCACGCCATAGTAACAACAACACAGTCAACATCATTAATACCAAAACCATCTAACGGCAACAAAAACTCCAACAACAACGCAACAAGAGAGAACACTTCTACTTCCAACTCCACCTCGCCCGCCATTTCGATTGACTTCGCAGAGAACATCACCGGTGGCAATTACGCACCTCAGTTACCGTTAAGCTATGATTGCCGTCGCACTGATGAATTAATGTCGTTGACGGCGCTGCCAGCAGAGCAGACGACCAGCGGATATAAAAACAATTTACAAGAAATGAGATATAAGAACTATGAAGAAATTCCAGAAAGTCAAGCACGCGCAATGCCACCCCAACCACACCATGAATTAATAATGGAAGCGCAACAACAGCAAAAACATCTTAGGCAACAGTCGCCACAACCAACACGAGCTCAATTGACGTCCATTATATGTGTGGACGATGAAACAATTGTGTTGACCGAGGACGAGGATGATGAAGGAGAAGAAGAAGAGGATGCGGCGGCGTATACGGAGACAGAAGTGGAAGTGGAAGCGGAGGAGGAGGCGGAGGAGGAGGAGGAAACACTTGTTAGTTCACACGGCTGCTGCTCAGAGGATATGTATGATGAGGAAGGTGGTGGTAGTGCAGGCGAACGCAGATGCGATGAAAAGGACTACTACTGCCAAGATGAAAATGAAGACACAATGCGAACGGACAAAGCTTCAAACCACCAAACATCTACCCATGTAGATGCCAACAGTGATGATGAAAGTAAGAAAAAATATTATCAAAGCACACAACGAGCTGGTGTGGAAAGAGAACATATAAACATAGACGAGGCCAGTTTTTACGGCGACGACGATGATGAAGAAGAATACGTAGACATATTGAGCAACGACGATGATGACTTAAATCCGCACAATAGCGCCAACTTGACACAACGTCTGCGTGTACAAGCGCTGGAGGAGGAGCTGGAAAAGTCCGGCAAAGTTTTGACGCGCAACAAACTTACCTACGACAATGCAGAGCTGCATCATCGGGCCATTGATGGTTTAGCCAAATTATTTGATAAAAACTTTGACGTGCCACCCATGGCGTATGCGGAACTGGAGAGCAACAAAAGCGGTGGCTTGGCGGCGGTGGCAAACAAACAATCGATGAACACACACACAACGGCTACTGAGGATGTGGAATTAAGTCAACATGGCAGAATTAAAGTGAATAGTTTACCGAGTCGAAACCAACAAAACCAACACCCGCACCATCACTCTCAGCCGCACCACTCCTCGCACCAACAACGCACACACAAAACGGAACGCAAACGCATGAAATTGCGAAAACATCAACTCGCCGCCGACGAGGAAACTATTAGCCCCGTCTCGGGCACCATCATCAGAAAATTGCGCGACGATGAGGAGTTGGTGGTGCGCAAAGGTGACATTGATCCGGCTTTCAATGTGGTGGAAATCACCGAAGAGGCTAAGGCGATTTTGGCCAGCATTGACAATAAAATCGGCGATTACCTTTGCCAGCTGTGTCGCACTTTGTACGATGACGCATTCCAATTGGCGCAACATCGTTGTCCGCGCATCGTACACATCGAATACAAGTGCTCCGAATGTGAAAAGGTTGGTAGTGGGGGGTAGAAGTTCCTCAAGTGTTTTTATCAATATATGTGTGTATATGTATGTATGTATGAGTTTCTCATATTCCTTATTTTCTTTCTTTTCTTCTTATTATTGTTGCAGGTCTTCAATTGTCCGGCTAATTTGGCTTCGCATCGCCGTTGGCACAAACCGAAATCCGAGTTGATGGCTAACAGCGCACAAAGTAAGAAGCGTCATTTGATGGAGCATGCAGGTACTATTCCGGCTGCGACGCATGAGAAGGCAAATGCGTTGGAGGAGGGACTGGATGGTATTTATCCATGCACACAATGCGGCAAAAACTTTCGACGGTTAGTAAAATTTAAAATAAAATTTTCACAGTATGTGCTGTGATGAACTTATATACATATATATCTGTCCACCCCCTATATCAGTCATCGCGCGTGGTGCGAAGCTCTGGCCTCCGCAGACCACCTAACACTGACCACTTTTATAAAAATATATGGGTGAAGCCTTTTAAGGCAGACTGAGGGAAATAACGCGACCATTACGGACTTCGAGCCTAGTGCTTAACCCACCTCCCGACGGTAGCTTGACGGTAGTACCGGGGGGTTCGGTACGATGACAGTAGGAGGTTTAGTTCGAGTTAGAATCCCACACTGACGAATAAAGGCTTTCGATACTTCCTCCTCGTAAAAAAAAACCCTATATCGGTAACAGTCAAATATATAACATATAATTTTTGGTTCCGATCGGTGATAAGGGGTGATAAGGGGTGTCGCACAGTGGTCAAATTTCAGAAAACTCTATAATATAATATAATACAATGGCGCTATTATAACTCTGACGAGTTTTATGGCCGAGCTTCTCTCCCAATTCGAGGTGTGTTCCTTTTTGTTTTTTCCTACTAATTGGGTGGACCTACTGTTTTATGCCGGCTCCGAACGGCGAATGCATTTTATGTGAGAAGCTTTTTCATGGCAGAAATACTCTCGGAGGGTATGCCGCCCACTGCCGAGAGGTGACCGCTGCTCTTAAAAAACCCAATAATTGGATTTTTACTAATTAGAAAAATTTGTTTGGCTCGGGCCGTGGTTTGAACCCGAGACCTTTGGCATAGCAGGCGAGCACTCTACCCACTGCACCACAGCGGCCACAGAAAACTCTATGGAGATTCAAAAAATCACAAATTGAATATATACATTGACCTTTTCCGAGTCACGGATTAGGATCCGTAGAGATACCATACTGGGAGTCATTTTCCTAATACCTACTTCTTCTCTACTTCTGTTTTAGAAGATGTAGAGATTGTTCAACTTACGTCTCTGGTATGAGATGAACATGGGATACCGGCCAAACAAAGATTAATGATAATATATGTTATCATTAGAGCTCGGATAATAGGTGAAAATTAGACGCCTAAAATTATGTTACGTAATGTTTGTGAGCACATCCAGTGGCAAGTTTAATGGTGGCGTAAATTCGGGTCTAAGCCCCCCGTGAATGCAATTTGATTTTTGCTTACTAGGATGCCAGAAAAATAAATTATTATTTATTATTAATTAAATTATTTTCGTGAAATAGCTATACACTCAACCTTCGCTGTAAATAGTTGTTAAAATTTTTATCCACTTATCCCCAACAATTAAAAATTGAATTAAATAAAAATTTCGTTCTAAGCACTAAAACTTTCAAGTATAAATTATTAAGGTTTTTTATGGATTGCACGTGAAAAATTGCAAATAAAGCTACAATAAATAAATGTAATAATAAAGAATAATAATAAATAAAGTATAATAAATAAATATATAATTATAAAGAATAAAGAAAAAAAAATTTGTAGTGACTCCCTTAAATTTTAGACAAAATCTTCGCACGTAAAGGAAAAACAATTACAGTTTCAAACCAAATATATTTTGAATGAAAATGAGGCAAGTGCATATTAGCAAATGAACTTTACTATAAAAAATACTAATACCTGTTATTTGAAAAATGTTTTTTAGTTGTCCTCTGCATTTTTTTCATGAGAATTTAAAAGTCGAAAAAAATTGCGTACTAGAAAATAATATAAAATTTCTACTCAAAAAGTTACAAATTTTGCTGAAATATTGGCGAATTTTCCAGAATTTTGCACAAACTTTTTAACTTTAATATATTTGGTTTCTGTTATAGGTTTTTTTTATATAACAAATTAAAATTATTAAAAACACATAAATAAAGATATTTTACGAATAAAATCACTTTCTATTCTGGCTTTATTTCATCACACACCACTGTATGTTTATTTAAACTGCAAATTTGTGTAACATGATTAAGAACTTTTCTTATAAAATCTTCACCCACCATACCAATATGGTACCCCTTTATATTTAAATTGTAATCCTGCCACTGAAAACAAACAAAATTTAAAAAAGGAGCATATTTTTAGGTGCTTGATTTCACCTATTTTTCCGAGCTCTAGTTATCATAGATGGATAACCAGCACTGGGAAAAGCTTTTTAATCACCCAAAATTGGTGACTGAACAAAGTATCTTCGTGGAATCTAGCTACTTTTGTATTACTAAAAATCGATACAGAATATAGTATAAAGGTTCCGTTATCAATAGTAATTAACCGTATACTCTTGAAGAGATCAAAATGGCGTAAAATCCCATTAAGAGTTAGAGATATGCGTTAGGGCGACAAAAATCCTCGGCTGAAACTTCCAAGAGGTTGCTGCCTGGGCAATGGACCTACGTCTCTCCTCCCCAATGTCTGTTTTTGGTGCTTTCGCCAGGGCAGACTGCGTGGGGGAGACAGCGGAGGGCTAGCAAAGGCTGTTGTCCGGTCGAGTAGGTCCAATCAAGGTGTGAGGCAGGGGGGAGGTGCGAGACGGCCTCAGTCCTGGTTCGATGTGCCTGAGAGAAGGCATAAGACGCATTTATCTTGTCGTGATGGAGGATAAACAGGAAAAATCACAACTTTGTACATCATACCGAAAAGGCGCTTCACTACAGAGAGTGCGATAGGTGTCTGTCTTGAAATTTCGGGTGCCTTTAGCAACGTCTCTGCTGAGGCGCTGTTTGAAAGGGCTCGAATGGATCGGAATACCCCCAACCATTCAGCGCTGGATCGAGGACCTTTTGAGTTTTCGGACGGTGACCTGTGGATGGGGCCTTTCGACGATGTCAAGGAGGGCACATAGGGGTACCCCACAAGGGGTAGTACTCTCAGACCTGTTGTGGAATCTAGTGGTCAGCAAAATACTCTTCAGAAATACACAAAACACCAAAACTTGCAAAGTCTTGCATTCCAAGTTTGGTATAACGCCTCCAATACGATGTTTGCAACACTAGGGACCATATGTGGTCTATATGAGTGATCACTGTATCCTGGCCAACCTAGCTTAACTTAACTTAGAAGGGAAGGAAGGGTTTATATTTAATATTTCAAATAATTTCTAATTTCTTATACAACACAGATCTGAAACATTAAACATTTACATATTATGACTGGAATAAATAACTGCATTCCTTTATTTTTACAGCCACGCCTACCTAAAGAAACACCAACTCTCTCACCAAATGTTGGAAAATTTGAAATCATTGGATATTTTCAAGAACTCCAACTCACTTTCCAATCACGGCTTTGCCCACCAACTGACCCAAACAAAAAGCCACTTTCCCTTCCCAAACCTACCAGCAGCTACAGCAACAACATCACATTCTTCACATACGCATACACCGCACTACCGCGCGTTGCATACAACAACTATTAGACCCTATCCGCAACGCTTTAACACAAACTTTCCCTTTTCCACCACATTGGATCAGCGACGTTTCTACTCGCTGGGTGAACTTTATCTGTCACAACATTTGGATCGCACATCGGCATTTCAATATGTGCAGGCAAATCATTTGCGTAACTTGAATGCAGCAGCTGGACTTTTTGCAGCGCCACGTCCACCGTTCATAGAAGCAACAGAAACAGCACCACCACAACCACCATTGCCACCTGCGATGCATGCCTTAACAGCAAAATGACCCAATATTGTACGACCCGTGCCGCGCATTGCGTTCGGCAGCAATGTTTCTACAGCATCAACAACTCTGAGTAGAGAAGCGGCACAATTGCCGACGGCATCGGCACCAACGGCGCATTCACTGGGTGGCACGGCGAGCTCAACGGGTGGAACGTCCTCTACGGCTCTGGTTGGTAATAGACAATTTAGTTGGTTGAGTGCTGATGCACCGCGCTCTGGGCATATGGCGGCGGTCGCAGCGACAACAGTTCCTCTATCGAACTATGTTGGTAATATTTAAGGCGTTTAGATGAATAAAGAAGTAAAAGAAAAAGCGGAATTGTTTGGGAATGCAACCTGTAAAATTAGTTATGATATTTTGAAATTTTTTCTTAGCTAAATAAAATATATTCATACAAATATATATCAATTATAAATAGTATTGATTGTGCATTAATGAACACATTAATTCTATTTGATTAATTACTTCGAAAATTAGTGTTTATTGTTTTTCTTTATTGGCTCTCTGCCGGTTGAAGCGGCCCATCTCTAGTGCATATGAGAGCACATAGGACATATAAGTTTCTTCGTGAACGCCATGCAGAAGGTAAGAGCGTGGACCTGAAATAAAAATTGAAAATGGTACATAAAAAAGCATATAAAATTATAGTTGGCCAAATTTTTTAATTTATTTCCTGTTCTCTTACATATTGATTTGGAATCATTCAGCGCCGTGAAATTGTCGTAGTGTGTTTTTTGATGTTGTAAAAAAAACTTATTTCACAGTTTCCATTTTGTTTCATACCAAACAAATTACTGCATATTGCCTCAATACATATCTATGTATGTACATACGAGGGTTGTTTGATAAGTCCCTGACATTTTGAATAAGAAATATTTTTTTCTAGCTGGATACACTACACCATTTCCATTTGGATTTTAGAACACGTCAATTGAATTTTAGAAAGTGAATATAGAATTTTAGAAAGTGAATATTGGATTTTAGAAAAATCGATTGGAAAAACAATTTAAATTTTCCAAAATCCAATTGATAATTTCTAAAATTCAGTTAATGCTTTCTACAATCCAGCGACTTTGCAATTTTTTTATTCTCACCAAAAATAGGATTTTTTAAGGCTCTCAAAATGGTGACAGGTAACAAGGTCAACGGAAATAAGGTCAATTGACATTATTGCGTTTTTGGAAAATGCAATAAGGTCAACGAAAATTTGGAAATAAAATAATTGACCTTATCTCCCAATCCATTTTCTTTTCTCATAAAAAGCAGTTTAGAAAAATGAAAATTTGGATTTAAAAATCGCGCGATTTCCATTGACCTTGTTACCTGTCACCTCTCAAAATAGGCATTTGTTTCTGTGCTAACCTCTTCATTTGACCCGAATCTCTCACCACCCAGCAATTTCTTCAGGAAATAATCGGAGTGGGCTAAGTATGGAGAATATGGTGGGTGCGGTAGCAATTCGTAACTCAATTTTGACATGGTGACTACACACGTGTGTGGTGTACGATCGTGCATTGTCTTGCTGAAACATAATTTTTTCTCACCAAATGCGGTCGTTTATACTTCAAATAAAGATCAAATCTTTCCAAAAGCTCTGAGTAATATTCGCCCGTAAATGTTTTAGCCTTTTCAAGTTAATCGATGTGAATGACACCTCGTGCATCCCAAAAAACTGTGACCATAACGTTATTTTCTGACAAAACCACTTTGCGCTTCTTTCCAGCACGTAAACCCGGAGAAACCTACTGTTTTGATGGTTCCTTGGTTTCTGGTGTGGTGGATTCAAGTTTCATCTACAGTAAAAAAGTGGCGAAAAAATTCCTTCGATTTGCGGCCGAACATCGTCAAACACTCCTCTTGAAGCTGTAAAACGATTACGCTTATTACCGAGTGTAAGCAATCGCGACAGCCATCGCGCGGATTGTCTTTTCATGTCGAAATATTCACGCAAGATTCGATGTATTTACCGAGTTGGGATGCCTGTGGTCTCAGCTATTTCACGCTTTTTCATTCTCCGACCGTCCAATATAATTATATGGATTTTATGGACGATTTCTGACGTGACTACTCTTTTTGGGCAACCTGAACGTTTGGCAACATTCGAGCTAATACGACCACAACGGAATTCAGTAAGCCCCTTTTTAACCATTAAAAGTGATGGAACAGAGTCCCCACAGTATTTATTAATCATTTTCCTGGTTTCATTAATGTTGTTTTTTACGGAAAATAATGCTTTAGCAACGCACGAAGTTCACTTTTTCTATTTTTGTTAAAACACACCAGGTTTTAAATAGCTGTTAAACACAAGCTAAATTGTGTAGATTGCTCAAACTTTTGCAGTAGTCTTTTAAGAGATGGTAGTTGATGTGGGCAGTGTTGAATTTCAAATTACTGGTCACCAAGTTAAAAATGTCACGGACTTATCAAACAACCCTCGTATGTTTTTTATGTCTCTTCGTTTTTTTCCGCTCATACAAGGTCTCTAAAATCGTTATCAAGTGAATGTTTCAACATTACCTCTCGCATAAATCAGAGCTTCCGTAGGCATATCCAACAATTGTTTATCCGCAATCGCATCTAATTTCAGCTCATTAGTTTTCTCATCAATTTGCGAACTTCCATCAACTGCATCGCTAACATAAAAGCCATTTGTGAAAAGTGATAAAATCAAGGTATCATCCTCACTAAACAGCAGAAAAAAAATGGCTAAAATTTTTATTTCTAGAAACTTAAAATTGTACTCCACACCTGTGCATATCCACTATTTCCTGCACCACATTGCTCAAGTGCACCAGCATGTTGGTCTGTTCCTCAATGCTCGCCTCGGCGCCGACGCCAGTCTCCACAAACAACAGATAACCTCTTTCGTTCTCCTTGCGCTGCAGAACTTCCAAAGCTTTCACAATCAAATCGGACACTTTTGGCATGCGCCGATGTTTACGCCCACTTCCGCCTGCCATCAATGGAATGTGATTATTCGCAAATATGCCCATAACATGATCCACTGTGGTGCCATTGAATTCGCGCAGATCCTCATTATTTTGTAGCACTGCAAATTTACGTTTTAGTTTCAAATTTATCTTCGTCCAATCACGTATTAAATTCCGATTATCACGCGAATCACAAACATGCTCATCCACTGCATCCCATGTCGATCGGGGTACATGTGCCACCAGAGTTTGTCGCCCGCCACCCATGATAACGTTAGCATTGCTACCTGCTACATTTTTGATCAGCTGTAGTGCAGTATCGATGCAACCGGCTTCAGTGGCAGCCAACGGCAATGCCGCATCACATTCCCAAGCTGTGTTGGGTGTATGAGCGTAAAGGGCGGCCACGCCAGCACCGGTCACTCGGCCTGTGGTGACAAATCCCGTGCGCATGCCATTCTCTTGTGACTGCTGAAGAATGCTTTTTACATGATGACTCACATTAGACGCTGCGTGACAGTCACCAAAAGAGATGCTTGGGTCGAGCCCGCCGAGACGAAATTTCGGCCGTACACCATTGAAAATTGCAGTGGCGACAGTGAATGGATCACATTGTTGGTTGCTGCTGCAACTGTTCTGAAGGGAGATACATACATAAGTAAGTAATTATGCAAGTAAGTAAGCGATGTCTCCGTATCTTGCGCTCTTTTGATTTGAATTCACCTGCAAATCTCATCCCCAACTCACCTACCTTCAATCGTCCCAAATGTGGAAAACGTTCCCAGCTCAGCGCCATCTGTGGCAATGTACGATTGCCATTACCAGCGAGTAGAGCACGCGCTGCCGCCATCGCTTCCGTATCGATGCCACTCGTCGCAAAAACGATTGCATTGCGTGCCGATTGTTTGAGCCAATTTTTATTGAGTGCCACTTTTAGCTCCGCGATAGCTTCGTCAAACCATACTTTTTGTTCAGCCGGTAAATAATCTCTCCAATATGGTATATTTTCTATGCTCGAGACCTCATTTTTGACTTCATAACGCACCATTATTCCGATGCATAGTAGTGTAATGATGAGGCTTAGCAGAATCGTTGTTGCTAAAGTGAAAATGTGTGCCGTTTTAAGACACATATATCCTCTTTTAGTTTTTGTTGTTGTTCTAGTTGATTTTGTTTTTGCTGCATTTGTTGAAGTCGAATCTTTTTCCATTATTAGTACCTCTACGACAATGCGATCTTAGTCGATTTGTTAAAGCGAACTGACTAGATAATTTTTTTTTAACATGAGCGTCGATTGCTCCACACGAAATATTCGATTATCTTTTGCGTTATAATCTTTTAATTGTTTGCTGATAAAGTTAATGATATGCTAATGACATCGGCATATAATTTGTATAGCTTTGGTTTTGCTTTTGTATTGTTGTAATTTTTTAAATGGCAATATCGTACATTTTGTGAGTTATAAGATAGTGATGGCCTGTGCGTTGAAGCTGAAGTAGTTCCTATGATTTGCCTCCAACGCATTTCAGTTCACTATTACCACAGCATTTACTTTAATTCAGCTTTAGAACTTGCAACACCGTGTTGTTGTTGTAGCCACCAGTAGGTACACTACCCGAAGGTTTTGGTGAGTGTAGGGAAAGTTACAGTCCTTTGCCTGTTCCGATACGCTGGGGTACCAGTCTCTTATGACAATAGCCCGACTGTCGTGCGAACGATATTTTTGGCCATTATCAAGCTACCAGGCTTGTGAATTTGAGTTGCCTCTTACGACAGGCATTCCTTACCACGGGTATATTCTAAGCATCCTAACCCGTGGTTCATATTGCTTAGCAGTGTCGATTTTATAGCTTTGCCGCGATAAAGTTCTGAATTCAGAAATTACGATGAAGATAAATTTTTAATGTGTACAGTAGAGGTCGGAAACTATCGATAGTCAGCACCATCGATAGTGTACGATAGTTTTTTGCAAACTAGTATATCGATAGTTGACGATAGTTTCGGGTGATTTGGGAGAGTCTACGGCTACGCTCACACTGTAACCGCCTTTTGCCGTCCGGCAGCAAACACATCCACAAACACATCTGTTTTAAATGAGCTCACCCGATTTCACCCGAATGTAAACAAACTTTGCCCACCTGTCCTGGTCTTATTCTTACCAATACATGAAAGTAATAGAAGATGATCCAATAAAACTTTTTTCAGTACATTGTTTTGTTTTATTTATTTATTAGCCATTTATTCTTGTTCAAAAAAATTAATATATTAACCAGAGACCATAACAATTATAACAAATAAATACAAAAATCACTTGATAACAATTATTGAGCAATGGAAAAATTTTTCCATCATCAATAACAATTACTCAAAGATCGATATTTTTTCGATCAGATCATAATTGTTATGAGCAATTGATATTTTTTTCGATCTTCCATAACAATTACTGGATGATGGATATTTTTTAGATCATCCCCTTTCGTTTGATACCCATATTGTAGTGTAATTTTAATGTTTTTGGGCGATCACATTTTGACCGATAACTCAGTTATCGAAAAATTTATCGAAATATATCGAAGTCCAAATGAAACCTGGGGCGATCCCCTTTTATTTGGTACCCATATTGTACTGTAATTTTAATGTTTTTGGGCAATCACATTTTGACCGATAACTCAGTTATCGATAAATTTATCGAAATATATCGAAGTCCAAATGAAACCTGGGGTCATCCCCTTTCGTTTGATACCCATATTGTAGTGTAACTTTTATGGTTTTGGGTAATCACATTTTAAACGACCATGCGACTAGAATGCATTTATGTTGCTTTGACTAATTGCTAGTCAGCAATTCAAACCCTGCATGGAATAGTTACCGTTTGTTTGGTGCCTGGTGGTCACATTTCAAATTTTCAATAAACTATCGATAGTTCAAACGATAGTCGAAAACCATCGATAGTGTAAACGATGTTCAGAAACCATGTGATAGTGCCATCGATAGTTTCCGACCACTAGTGTACAGGGTAGTTCCCAATTTGATCCTTATGAAACGTAGTGGGCTAGTATGTTTTTTTTTGTCGAATTGAATATATCGATGTCTACTCTGAAAAAAATACCCGTAGTTAAATCAACCACTTTCGGCTGTTGAATCTCAGTCTTTGATTCAACAGCAAAAGTATTTGTTTTTACAGCAAATTTTTTGATCCAACAATTGATTCAAAAACGGGCGCTGTTGTTTCAAAAACTTGCTCGCTTTTAAGAATTTTTTTGTGAGAAAACCAACAAAAGCAATAATGATGGAGAGAAGATGAAGAGAAAAATCCAAACAAAAGTTTATTTTTAGCAGAAAATTTTCTCCCCGTTTTTGATTTAAAGGCAAAAGTAATGGACCCAACGGTTTCCGTTGTTAACAAAACTAATGAGAACAAATTTTTTTTAATTTTGTTTTTACAATGATTCATATAATTCATGGATTCTTTTTTACGAAAAGGGAAGTATAGATAGGTTACTACAATTCAATATAATGTTGAATGTTCCACTATGGGATGATTGGATAGAATTTCAGGTTGATGTCATGGTTCGAATTAGGGCTTCCGATTCGATCTCGAGCAGTGTCGAGAAATTCGAGGATCGAGAAAACCGAGACTCGGGTTCTCGATTAAATCTCGTTTCTCGGATTTCTCGATAACATATTGTGTCAAAAAACATGAATATCAAAAATTTATCGTATGTCATTGGGAAGAAAAAATTTTATATTATGAAATTGTAATTGTATTTCTTTGGGAATTTTGTGTATTGATTTGTGAAATACACCTGGGAATGGCGTAAATGGCATATATTCATACACATGTAAGTACATACAAGCAGAACAATCTAAGAAACAGCATATTATGCTTATACCGCTTATTTCTGCGATGTAGTTGAATGTCGAGAAGCTCGCGAGCTTTTTGAGATTTTCGAGATTCGAGAATCTGGCGAGAACCCGAGTCTCGCGAGAAATCTCGTCTCGCTCGAACTTGAGAAATCGTAAGCTCTAGTTCGAATCCGGAGGAGAATCTTACTAATATTATAAATGTGAATGTAGCGATGTTTGGATGTTTGGATGTCCAGACGTTTGCTTTTGTTCCTCAAAAACGTGAGAATGGCAAGACGGATTTTGTTGAAATTTGGCACGCATACAGGTTATAGTCTGGAAGGAAGTATAGGCTATTTTTTGTTTTTAATTTTGGGGGTTCCGACCCTGCCAAGGACCGTTACTTTTCGATATATTTTTATTCCATATAACTATGAGTATACTGGAACTATACTTATGATATTTCGCATATAGGTATAGAAAGATCGTACAATATAGGTATCAAACGAAAGGGGAAGGCCCCAGGTTTCATTTGGACTTCGATATATTTCGATAAATTGATCGATAACTGAGTTATCGGTGAAAATGTTATTGCCCAAAAGCATTAAAATTACACTACAATATGGGTATCAAACGAAAGGGGAAGGTCCCAGGTTTCATTTGGACTTCGATATGTTTCGATAAATTAATCGATAACTGAGTTATCGGTGAAAATGTGATTGCCCAAAAACCTTAAACTTGCCCTACAATATGGGTATCAAACGAAAGGGGATGGCCCCAGGTTTCAATTGGACTTTGATATATTTCGATAAATTTATCGATAACTGAGTTATCGGTGAAAATGTAATTGCCCAAAAACCTTAAACTTGCCCTACAATATGGGTATCAAACGAAAGGGGAAGGTCCCAGGTTTCATTTGGACTTCGATCTGTCTCGATAAATTTATCGATAACTGAGTTATCGGTGAAAATGTTATTGCCCAAAAGCATAAAAATTACACTACAATATGGGTATCAAACGAAAGGGGAAGGCCCCAGGTTTCATTTGTACTTCGATATATTTCGATAAATTGATCGATAACTGAGTTATCGGTGAAAATGTTATTGCCCAAAAGCAATAAAATTACACTACAATATGGGTATCAAACGAAAGGGGAAGGTCCCAGGTTTCATTTGGACTTCGATATGTTTCGATAAATTAATCGATAACTGAGTTATCGGTGAAAATGTAATTGCCCAAAAACCTTAAACTTGCCCTACAATATGGGTATCAAACGAAAGGGGAAGGTCCCAGGTTTCATTTGGACTTCGATCTGTCTCGATAAATTTATCGATAACTGAGTTATCGGTGAAAATGTTATTGCCCAAAAGCATAAAAATTACACTACAATATGGGTATCAAACGAAAGGGGAAGGCCCCAGGTTTCATTTGTACTTCGATATGTTTCGATAAATTAATCGATAACTGAGTTATCGGTGAAAATGTTATTGCCCAAAAGCATAAAAATTACACTACAATATGGGTATCAAACGAAAGGGGAAGGTCCCAGGTTTCATTTGGACTTCGATATGTTTCGATAAATTAATCGATAACTGAGTTATCGGTGAAAATGTGATTGCCCAAAAACATTAAACTTGCCCTACAATATGGGTATCAAACGAAAGGGGAAGGCCCCAGGTTTCATTTGTACTTCGATATATTTCGATAAATTGATCGATAACTGAGTTATCGGTGAAAATGTTATTGCCCAAAAGCAATAAAATTACACTACAATATGGGTATCAAACGAAAGGGGAAGGTCCCAGGTTTCATTTGGACTTCGATATGTTTCGATAAATCAATCGATAACTGAGTTATCGGTGAAAATGTAATTGCCCAAAAACATTAAAATTACACTACAATATGGGTGTCAAACGAAAGGGGAAGGCCCCAGGTTTCATTTGTACTTCGATATATTTCGATAAATTGATCGATAACTGAGTTATCGGTGAAAATGTTATTGCCCAAAAGCAATAAAATTACACTACAATATGGGTATCAAACGAAAGGGGAAGGTCCCAGGTTTCATTTGTACTTCGATATGTTTCGATAAATTTATCGATAACTGAGTTATCGGTGAAAATGTTATTGCCCAAAAGCATAAAAATTACACTACAATATGGGTATCAAACGAAAGGGGAAGGCCCCAGGTTTCATTTGTACTTCGATATATTTCGATAAATTGATCGATAACTGAGTTATCGGTGAAAATGTTATTGCCCAAAAGCAATAAAATTACACTACAATATGGGTATCAAACGAAAGGGGAAGGTCCCAGGTTTCATTTGGACTTCGATATGTTTCGATAAATTAATCGATAACTGAGTTATCGGTGAAAATGTGATTGCCCAAAAACATTAAACTTGCCCTACAATATGGGTATCAAACGAAAGGGGATGACCCCAGGTTTCAATTAGACTTCGATATATTTCGATAAATTTATCGAAAACCGAGTCATCGGTGAAAATGTAATTGCCCAAAAACCTTAAACTTGCCCTACAATATGGGTATCAAACGAAAGGGGAGGCCCCAGGTTTCATTTGGACTTCGATATGTTTCGATAGATTTAACGATAACTGAGTTATCGGTGAAAATGTAATTGCCCAAAAACATTAAAATTGCACTACAATATGGGTATCAAACGAAAGAGGATGGCCCCAGGTTTCATTTGTACTTCGATAAATTTATCGATGACTGAGTTATCGGTGAAAATGTGATTGCCCAAAAACCTTAAAATTACACTATAATATGGGTATCAAACGAAAGCGGAAGACCCCAGGTTTAATTTGGACTTCGATATATATCGATAAATTTATCGATAACCGGACTTCGACAAACTGAATGTTGAAAGGGGACTTCGTAGGTGCGGACAAGACCGCGGGTAAAGACTAGTATAAAATAAAGAAGAAAAATCAGAATAAGAAATAAAGATAGCAACCAGTGAATGATAAGAGGGAGAGAAGAAGAGGAGAACAAGCGGAGGCTACATATTGGCAGTTAGGACCCGGGTGGCGAGAAGATGAAGAATAAAATGCAAACGAAAATTTATTTTTAGGTGAAAAATTTTTCCAACAATCTCCGTTGTTGACATAAACCAACAACGCTCGTACCTTTGAAACAACAACGGAGCGTTGTTGGGCACATTTCAACGGCGGAAAGTAGTTGATTTAACAGCGAAAGTCTTTAGATTTACAACGTTTTTTTTTCAGAGTACATAAAGTTCGTCTTAAATTCTATTAGAGAGTATGGAAATATTTTCAAATATTATCCATTAATTTGCTAAAAATAAAGAAGATAATACCTCGAAGACATCACTTGTTTTTATGGTTATTTTTATCTAGTTATTTTCATGTTTGTATGTATGTTTTGAGATAAGAACATCGAATTTAGTTTACGATAGTGATTTTAAAATAAAAAAATTCCACTTACCCCAACAACAAAAATTCTAATTGCTCTATAGATAAGTTCATATACTTATATGTACATTATCGTGCTTAGAAAATTTAGCGCCCGTGGCAAAAATGATGAATTTGTACGAGAGCAAGTATATACTTATTAAATAAGTGTATTGTTTATAATATTCTTCTTCTTATTCTTCTAATTTGCGCGTAACCGTCTAGACGATTTTGGCCTAGTCCAAAAAAGCGCGCCACTCGTTTCTGTTTCTTGCTGTATGGCGCCAAAGTTCTTACGAACTGGGCATAGAAATGCGTAGGTAACAAGCGTTGAATCGACGATTCCTCAACAATTGTTTTTTTATTACAGGTCAATTAGCAGAAAATAGTTTGCGGTTAATAAAATAAGACCTCAAACTTCTTCTTAAATAGATATACATATGTACGTAATTATGAGAAATGTGTTTTATTGGAATTGTCATAATAAATGAATAAGTGTGACAATTGTAAAGACACGCAATATCTAACAGAACGGGTAAGATTCGAGTACAAATTTTATGTTTGAAAATAATTACTTTTCAAAGGGTCACTTGTCCACCTGTGCGTGATGTCAACACGACAATTTCAAACTCAATTGAAATGTCCGTGTTCATGTATTTCATATTTGCTTAAATGTCACCAACTAATTATTTATTTATGCATTCATGTCTTACGAAGTTGAAAAATTTGTGAGGCGGACAAACGTAGAGAAATTTGAAATCGGCAGTAACTGATTTCCTTATATACCCAGCGAATACTTGATATTGACAGGTGCACATATAATTTGCACCCAAAATTTATCCTATATTTTTAACAAGTTCGAGCTAAACAATAGCAAGGATAACTGCTTACGGCGCACTACTGACGCTATAATCTATTTATATGTGTTTGTTCTGAATTCCTCGCTTTTTTCAAGAAGTGCATGAGAAGTTCGAAGAGTAGTTCTGCCGGGACTTCAACTTAAACCAAGATAATCGCAGAAAATGTTTCATCCTGTATAGCAATTTTCTTCATAAATACGCAAGCACTTCTTTACTTGAAGGATTCAAATACACATTGTTTAATTAAAATAACAAATTACTTTACGATTATAACTAAATTTTTTTCATTGCGTGAATTTCCATTCATTGTCCGTGTATGTAATAGGCAAAAGTAATATGTACACTAGATGAGTTTTTTTTTTGTATGGGATTCTTTAAACCTTCTCAGATCCTCCCTTCGATACCGGAATATGAAAATAGGATGTTTTAGAGTAAGTCAACTGAAAAAAAATTTAACTTTTCCAAAAACTGGATGGAGCTACACCGAAAACCGCGCAAATTTCCAGAATTTCATGGTATGTTTAGATTTATGTCTGAAAAAAGTTAGGATTTGGCACAAGAAAAAAAATTGATATCCACCCATACGAAGAATTAACCGCTAAATCGAATGGCATATTCCGTTTTTTGGTACACTATCCAGGGAAGGTAATATCGCGGTCTAAAGTGATCCTTTTCTTTTTTTCTCATGAATCTTCAACTTTTTGCCCTATACTCTTCCCGAAATCGGAAATTATTTTTTAACTAAATCACACGGTAGGCTGCGTTATTAAATGCGCTCTCCAGAAATGTATAGCTATTAAAAATTTGGATTAGTTCATCAAGTTGAAATGAAGTAAAGTCGGGTATAAAAGGGTAACATACCTTAAAATTTCTAAATTTTTTTTTAAATTTTGCTCTTGAAGACGGTTTTTTGGGTTATTAGTGATTGTTTTATTTGGTTGGATAACTCCACAAATGTAAAAAAAAATCGGAAAATCGAGACCGTAGATAGCGGAAAAAACCGTGGACCCGGATGGCCCCAAAATATTATTGAGCAATATTGGCATCAAATTAAAGGTCTTAACTAGGGCTTTAATATGGATCTCATTACATGACAATTTCTTAGATAATTTGCGATGTACTGGCGATTAAGTGGTCAGGATGACTACAGAATATTTTAAAGGATATCGGCGACATTTGAGTCTAATTTTTGACTTATATGTGTCGAAACGGTGGACACAGCAAAATGGATTTGCTTCATATTAAAGTCCTAGGTAAAATCTTTATTTTGATATTGCCAAAAATGTTTTGGCGCCATCCGGCTCCACTTTTTGTTCGTTATCCACGGTCTCGACCTTTGTATTTTTTTTTGCATTTGTGGAGTTATCCACCCACATAAAAAATCACGAATAACCCAAAAATCCGCCTTCAAGAGCAAAATTGTTAAAAAATTTAAGAAATTTTAAGGTATGTTACCCTTTTATACCCGACTTTACTTCATTTAAACTTGATGAACTAATCCAAATTTTTAATAGCTATACATTTCTGGAAAGCGCATTTAATAGCGCAGCCTACCGTGTGATTTAGTTGAAAAATAATTTCCGAAGAGTATAGGGCAAGAAGTTGAAGATTCATGAGAAAAAAAGAAAAGGATCACTTTAGACCGCGATATTACCTTCCCTGGGTAGTGTACCAAAAAACGGAATACGCCATTCGATTTAACGGTTAATTCTACGTATGGATGGATATAATTTTTTTTCTCGTGCAAAATCCTAACTTTTTTCATACATAAATCTAAACATACCTTGAAATTCTGGGAATTTGCGCGGGTTTCGGTGTAGCTCCATCCAGTTTTTGGAAAAGTGAAATTTTTATTTCAGTTTACATACTCTAAAACATCATATTTTCATATTACGGTGCCGGAGGGAATATCTAAAAAAAAACTCATCTAATGTACACATGCATGATAATTACGTCAATTGGCATTGGCAGGACTATTTCAACGCATTCATATATAAATATATATATAACTAAATGCGTGTGCGAATATGCATATAACTGCATTGCAATTTCATCAGATATGGGCGATTTTCATTAACAGTAAAAACGCAGTATTCTTTTTATGCTGATACTTGTACATTACACTAGAAGCAGAATTTTAAATTACCACGAAAATTTGCAATAAATACGGTAAAGAATATAACACAAGACACAAGCAACGCAAATCCATACATATATGGCCCTTTCTATAGGTTCCATAAAAGTTTAAATATTCTTTCAAGTAATCAACTTCATCTTCGGGACTTCTAGGTAATTCTGCAACATAAATAAATTCCTGTGGCTGCTGTCGATATACCAGCACAAAAAAGTATTAAGTATAAGTAATTATCTGATTATGCAGTATACCCACTTATGACATAAAATATATATATTTCGCTTTTTATCATACACAGTTGCAATATACATACATGTTTTAGCAAAATGACAAATCAATAACATTTGAATTGGAATTGTTAATTAGTGCCATAAATGTTCCTGCACAGTAATTATCCTATACCCAACAAACACTGAGGTAAGTTATCGATTTGAGAATGACTCGAGAACTAGCCTCATTCTCAAACCTCTAACGTTAGAGGACGACTCGAAAATCTATCGAGAATCATAGCGTTCTCAAACAAAAGGGTACCTAATTCTCAAATCGAGAAAATTATAATTCTCGAATCGAATTCTAATGTAGTTCTCTAATGAGATTCTAATCAGAATTTGCAAATACTTCCAATTGAAATGAAAAACAAAGCTTTGTCTCCTTTTACATGATTTTTCATTGTTTAGATTTTATTAACGCAATATGTGCCTAAATTGCATATGATTATATATATTGACATGTATATGTTTACCACATTTATAAGAACTGAAATTTAAACAAAATTCAGTTTTATTATTTAAATTAAAGGTACTTCTTGTACTTTTTAATGGAAAACTTTGTACAACGGTAATATTAACTTTACCATTTTTTAGTATCTAATTTCAATATATGTATGTATATTCAATATATCACAGAAATATTTTAGTAAATTTAATAAATACACATAAAAAATAACATTTTAAGCAAAATTCGAATGCTCAAATTGAAATTGAAATTAGCAATTGGCAAATGTCAGCTGACGCAGGGTCGCAATTAATTTCCTACACTTCATAGCAAATAAATATACATAGGTTTTGGTGTAGCATATTTTTGAGGTCTAGCATAATTCTGTGCGCCTGTATTTTGTTGTTGTGTGTTGTAAAACTTTGCAATCCGTGCAATTCGTGCTACGTGCTATGGTTATGCTATGGATAGCGAATACCCCTATTGAGAATTGATAAAAGGCGTGAGATTTGGCTCCTTCTCTAATCATTCGCTAATCGAATTCTAGTGTAGTTTTCAACCCTAGTTATCGATTTGAGAATATATAGAGAATTACACTAGTTATCTAAGGTAATCTCGACAAAATTTCTAACGTTAGAGACTGTGTTTGCTGGGTAACTTCTGCATTAAACTTTTGAACTCTGCGAGTTTATGTACATATGTTGCCTACTTTAGGGCGGCGTAACCGATAGTATGGTATGGAATGCATGGTTGGGAAAATTAAGTACATACATATGTACGTATACATTAGTTTGTAGTTGAATGTGTTATGTCTATTTTGCATTGGAAATTTAACAAATCTATTATTTAGCATTTGTAGTATGTTAAGCGAAATAGTTAACCTCAAATCAAATCGGTAGGTAGTACGTCATGGACATAATATATCAATGTATGCACAGTGTGCACGTGCATATATGTATATGTACAAGTATTTGTAAATACCTGCAGATTGCAAGACACTAACGAGCTTTGTTTAGCTGGTAACTTTAGATTTATTTATGTGCAATGAAAGCAAATTATTTTTACACTAAAAACTTAACTTTAGAACTTGGAAATTTTTAGGTTTCTAAGAACTTAAGAGCTCAAGGAACTAAGAACTTATTTCTTTATTGTTGTTTGTTTTTCAGCAGTGTAGATATACATACATATAAATATTATAAATACATAATTACTTAGAAATTAATAACTTAATGATTTCATAACTTAAGAACCTTTAAATTTACTACTGTGTTATCCCGAAACTTTAGAATTTAAAGATAGTATCGTGGAAAACCGATAAAACTTGAGAACAGATAACTTCAAGAGGCCAAGAGCCAAACGTATTTTATGCATAAAGAAGTTATAAACTGGAGAAACTAAGGAATTAAGAAATTGATAGCTTTATTTCAGATCATGACCTCATATTCTGTTCGTTGGATGTTTTGTTTAACTGTCCTGGTGACAGTATATCATTTATGTATCGTGATTTTAAGTCTCTGAATGTTACTGATCTGTATGTGGATTTGTCAAACCTTAACTGGCGTGAATGTTGGTTTTTTGAGACTGTAGACCAGAAACTGTCTTTTCTAAATAATATGCTGACCAAATTATTTGATACACATTTTCCACTTCGTACTGTCAAGGCAACTAATACCAATTGCCCGTGGTACAATACTAAGGTTAGGTCAGCTATAAAAATTCGTAACAGGCTTTATACCAAATGGAAGCGAGCCAAAACTGAATTAACTTGGATGCAGTACAAAGATGCCCGGAATAAGGCTACTGCAATTACTACACAAGCCAAACGGTTGTATTGTAGCTCCAAGCTTGACTCTTCGTTACCATCGAAAGTTTTATGGCGCAACCTAAAAAATCTTAATGTACATGGTAAACTTAAAGCTGAATGTACTATGGATCCTAATATTCTTAGTGACTATTTTAGAAGCGCATGCGCCAGACAAGATATTAGAGGACAAACCAAGATTAAAGATAAAAATAATCTGACCGAAAAATTCAATTTTAATGGAGTAACCGAGGCAGAAGTCTTGAAAGCAATAATGGGTGTTAAATCTAATGCAGTTGGTGAGGATGGTATATCCTTAAAGTTCATTAAACATGTACTACCTTTTATTATTGGAACTCTCACTCATATTGTTAATCACAGTTTCACAACATCATGTTTTCCAATTGAATGGAAGAGGGCGATTATTATCCCTGTTGCAAAAAAAAATAATGCATGTGAACCTAGTGATTACCGACCAATAAGCATATTACCCGTATTTTCGAAGGTGTGTGAGTCTTTGATGGCAGAGCAAATTTCATCTTTTGTCCAAAAAAATAATTTGTTATCAGCTTTGCAATCAGGATTTAGACCAAAGCATAGCTGTGCTACAGCTATGTTAAAAATACTTGACGATGTGAGAATACAATTTGATAATGGTGACTTAACCCTCCTTTGCCTACTAGATTTTTCTAAGGCATTTGATTTAGTAAATCATGATCTTCTGTGCGAAAAGCTTGAAAAATATTTTGGGTTTTCTGATGACTCCGTTAAGCTTATGTATAGCTACCTTTCTGGAAGAACTCAAAAAGTAGTGTGTAAATCAAACTCGTCTAAATCTTGTATTGTTTCCTCTGGTGTGCCGCAAGGATCTGTACTAGGTCCGCTTTTGTTTAGTCTTTTTGTTAATGATGTATTCTCTGTCTGTCAGTATGTTAATGTTCATGCTTATGCTGATGATGTTCAACTGTACCTATCTAGTCGCGTCGGTCTCATTGAGGATATTTGTTTTAAAATAAATAGTGATTTGTCTGCAATTTCAGATTGGACAAATAGGAATCTTCTTCGTTTAAATGCGGAAAAGTCATACGTGTTACCTATTTGTAAAAGTTTAGTGCATGTAGAAGATATTCCAAAACTCTTTGTGGGTGCCACTGCCCTTTTGTTTACTGAAAAGATCCGAAACTTAGGATTTGTTGTTAATTCCGTGTTGAGCTGTTCCGACCATATTAATAAAGTTGTTAGTAATGTATATTGTGTTCTGCGTCGGTTGAGGATGACAGCGTCATTTACGCCTTTGCAAACTAGGCGAAAATTAGCTATACAACTTATTTTGCCCCACTTGACGTATTCTGAGCTCGTGTACAGTAAACTAGACAGTATATCGCATCACAAAATCGATGTTGTGTTTAATAATGTTACGCGTTATGTGTATGGCCTTAAAAAATATGAGCACATTTCTCTATGGAGAAACAAAATCCTTGGTTGCAGCATTTTTGATTATCTTGAAGCAAAAAATTGTATGTATATATATAAGCTTATCGAATTCCAAACACCTAAATATTTATATGAAAAATTGCAATTTACAAGGTCTTGTAGGCATCACAACCTAATTATACCTAAATATTAATTTTTGGCATCTTCGAGGCTATTTTTTGTCAATGCAGTGAGGCTTTGGAACTCAATTCCTGACTCAATTAAGTCAACGATAAATCGGGGAAACTATAGGAAGAAAATACTTAATTACTTTGAGGCTAGATGATGGGTGTGATTGATCTGCATAACTTTCGTATCCTATTCTTTTTTCTTTTCTTTTACCCTTTTACTATTACGTTTTACTATTCTGCTATTTGCTTAATCAACTTTTCTCTTTTTTTGTAGTATAGTATGTATTATGATAAATATGCCCTCTATTAGATTTAGTACTCCTTAGATATAAGAAAAAATTAGATTTATAAGAATACCAATGTAATCTTGTCAATATGTCGATGTATTGTAAAAGACTTTAGTCTTAAAATGCAACCAATGTCTTTTCAAATTAAATTAAATTAAATTAAATTAAATTAAATTAAATTAAATTAAATTAAATTAAATTAAATTAAATTAAATTAAATTAAATTAAATTAAATTAAATTAAATTAAATTAAATTAAATTAAATTAAATTAAATTAAATTAAATTAAATTAAATTAAATTAAGATATTGAAAAAAATTGAAAATTAAAAAAAAAAATAACATGGGATATTTGAAAGGAATTTATTTGAAATATATTATAACTCTAACGAGTTTTATGGCCGAGCTTCTCTCCCAATTCGAGGTGTGCTCCTTTTTGTTTTTCCTGCTAATTGGGTGGACCTACAATTTTAAAAAACCCAATAATTGGATTTTTACTAATTAGAAAAATTGTTTTGGTGTTTTGCTCGGACCGTGGTTTGAACCCGAGACCTCTGGCATAGCAGGCGAGCACTCTACCCACTGCACCACAGCGGCATTATTTGAAATATGCCATGGAGCATTCCATGGAAAATGGTAAATTTGTCCCGTACAAGCATTTCGATTTCTCACACATATACTGGTTTTTCAAATGCAAGCTTCTGGTTTTTGTCTAGAAATTTGCCACACAATATTGATGTACTACAAACTTTGTTTTATAACCTTTCGGTTTGTCTGTGAAGTGTAAAGATTTATACCATTTGTCCCGTACAAACAATGTAAAAAATTATATTACAGCATTTTTAATTCTTTTGGAATAACCTTATTTCTAATATTTTTATTGTTTGAATAAACCTTGATATTAGTGCTACCACATTTATTTATTTATTTTTGATGTGTAAACATCTTTGCTGTAGCTACGAGTAATTTCGAAAAACAGGTAAAGTTTACGCGTAAACATGTAAATGCGTAAACGAGTAAACATGTAAATGCGTAAACCGTAAATGACCTTGGCATTGTCAGTGGTAGGTAGGTAGCTAGGCATGTACTTACAAATGCTTGCATGCATAGTCGTGCGAATGCAAATATTAGCAACAACAGCAACGAAGCGAAGCGAATGCACCAGATATTTTGTGGGTTAACATTTTGGTGTGCCTTTAATTCAAATTCAAAACTGTAAAAATTCGTACAATTTGTCCCGTACAAACCATGGAATGCTCCCATGTATACTACATATATTATGCTTAATCAATGTGCATACAAATTATGTTATAACTGAATGCATACATTCATATATAGTTAAATATGCTTGTATTGCCGAATATAATACATATCGCACCCTAAATCATAAAGTGACACAACTCAAAATTTTTCGGAATAAATCGGTACACATAATACATACATATATCTCTATCGACTACCAAAAAATATTTTCCATCAAAGCCTCTTTTTAACTCAAAAGTAACTATTATACGTGGCATTTTACCATATCATTGCCTATAAAAAAGAAAAATTTGTTTGGCTCTCCTGAAAATTTTTGAATTTTGAGTTGTGTCTCTTTATGATTTAGGGTACCTACGATATGTATCTAATAAGTGCATAAGAATACACGTATGTATGCACTTGTACATAAGTGACACAACTCAAAATATTACGGAATCGGTTTTCTTTCATAAATCGGTACACATAATATATCTCTATCGACTACCTAAAAATCTTTTCCATTAAAGTCTATTTTTAATTGAAAAATAACTATTCTACGTGGCGTTTCCCCATATTATTGCCTGTAAAAAAGAAAAATTTGTTTGGCTCCTCTGAAAATTTTTGAATTTTGAGTTGTGTCACTTTATGATTTAGGGTGCGAAGTGCATAAGAATACACGTATGTATGCTCTTGTACATTGGAAGTGTTCTTGTATTCGCTAAATTTATTTTAATAGCTTTTAAGCTCACTAAACAAGCTTTTGTTGCGTTAAGCTTTTGCTTAAAATACAAAACACAAAAGGAAATTTTCCAAATATGTACACATAATTTTAGCATATATTCTCACCACACAAAGTTCTTAGAGACATCTGTGCATGGATGTATATTCGCTATTGTTGTTGTTTCATTAGGAAGGAAGTACTAAGAATTTTTACAATTAACAGTTTAATATAACGGTATATATGTAAGTATGGATGTGCATGCGTACTGTAATTAGATCATTATTATTTTTATACTCAGCTGTACTAGTACACAGAGTATTATAGTTTTAATCACATAACGGTGGATTGTAACACCATAAAATAATCGAGATAGATATTGACTTATATATATCAAATTGATCAGGGTGAAAAAAGAAATCGATTGAGCCATGTCCGTCCGTCTGTCCGTCCGTCCGTCTGTCTGTCTGTACGCACGATAACTCGCGCAAAAATTGAAATATTTTGATGAAATTTGGAATGCAAGTTGGTATCAAGACTGGAACGGATGGTATTGAAAATGGGCGAAATCGGACCATGACCACGCCCACTTCCCCTATATAGTAAAAATCGGAAATTTTGTATCTCAGTCACTAATAGAGCTAGAGTGATAAAATTTCACCCACGTGTGGAGCTCAGGCCCTTATGAAGAAATTTGGTGAGATTTTGAAAAATGGGCGGTGCCACGCCCACTTATTAAGGGCCAAACATTGAAAGTTTTATATGTCATAACTCAGAAACCGTTGAAGATATATCGATGAAATTTGGTAGGCGTGATATACTTACTTAGGCAAATGTTTGGACGAAAAATTGCCAAAATCGGTTAACGACCACGCCCACTTTTATATATGGGTATTATAAAGTGACCTAATAAAAACATTTTAAGCGATATCTCTGTCAAATATAAAGGTATATCATTGAAATTATATGGCAGGAGTCCAACTGCGGATATAAAACGAAAAGCACAAAAAATTTGGAAAATGGGCGTGGCACCGCCTCTTTTTAGAAGCAGGAATATTCGAGATTTCTGAGCCCATAACTCGAATAATAATTTAAATATAATGACGAAACTTGGTGTGTACACTTTTATTAGTTGTGGTAATATATGTTCAAAATTTTAGCGAAATCGGTTGGCGACCACGCCCACTTTTATACATGGGAACTATAAAGGGGCCTAATAAAAATATTTTAAGCGATATCTTTGTCAAATATAAAGATAATTCATTCAAATTTTGTGGCATGAGTTCCACAATAGACCGGAAACAAAAAATAGGAAAATTTGGAAAATGGGCGTGGCACCGCCTCTTCTTAGACAAAGGAATATACGAAATTTCGGAGCCCATAACTCGACAAATAATTGAGACATTAAGACGAAATTTGGTTTATACAGTTTTATAACTTGTGCTAATAGACACGCAAAAATTTATTCAAATCGGTTTATGACCACGCCTACTTTTTAACAAAGATATTTCTGGAACACCCTTTGGAAATTTGTAACGTGACATCTTTGTAATTAGAAGTCATAAAGGAATGAAATTTTGCACAAAGAATAATATTCATATGCTTAGTTGGATAACTGATATAAATGTTAAAAATGGGCGTGGCTACGCCCACTTTATGCAGCACTCGCTTTATATAAAATACACCGTGTTTTCATCAAACGCAAACAAACAATGAAAGCATACAGCTGAGTATCTAATGTTCGATTCCACTCGAACTTAGGCTTCCTTACTTGTTTTTGTTTGCTTTTTCAACAGTATATTGTGGAACGATTTTCCAATTGCTATGCACGAAAAAATACAGAAGGTGGCACATCGCCGAAAACAGTTTATAATCAAAGCAAAGGGATAACGGGAAATCGTTTCACAACAGGGTTGCGTGATTTTGATTTGACTGAATCACTAATCAAAAATATTTCCTGATTTAAAATATTTTCAAATCAAAGATAATTTTTATTTGTGATTCCTTTCAAAAAAGAATCGGAAATACCCTATGATTCGTGATTCAAACTATTTTCAAATCAAAGATAAATTTTATTTGTGATTCGTTTCACAAAAGAATCAGAAATACCCTTTGATTCGTGATTCAAACTATTTTCAAATCAAAGATAAAATTGATTTGTGATTCATTTCTCAAAAGAATCAAAAATCTTTTTGATTCTTGATTCAAGCTTGATTTCGAATCAAGATTCTTAATAAATTTTTGATTCGAATCAAAGATATTTTTTGAATCAAGAATCAAAAAAGATTTTTGATTCTTTTGAGAAATGAATCACAAATCAAATTTATCTTTGATTTGAAAATGGTTTGAATCAGGAATCAAAGGGTATTTTTGATTCTTTTGAGAAATGAATCACAAATCAAATTTATCTTTGATTTGAAAATGGTTTGATTCACGAATCAAAGGGTATTTTTGATTCTTTTGAGAAATGAATCACAAATAAAAATTATCTTTGATTTGAAAATAGTTTGAATCACGAATCGAGTTGATTCTTTATTTGAAAGTTGATTTGAATTCAAAATTGATTCGACACCTTTGACATTAATCCATTTGCGCCCGGACGGATTTTCCGACGGAAAATATTAGCTGTTTACTACCCGTTGGCCCGTTTCCCGTTGACCCGTCGCAATTGTATTCCGGGCATAAAGCTGCAAGGACGGAATGAAAATTAGAGGAACCCAGAGCATTGTCAATGCCGGTACGCAGTGATGCTGTACGGAGTGAGTTCAATCTAAAAAAAATTTTTAAATTTTTGACAACATATTTTTATTCTATAAGGAATCAAAATTTCAGGTAAGGTCTAGAAAACAAAATTTTAATATAACCTACCATATTTAAAATGAAATTATTTTGTACTAGTTGTTTTTTTTCTGTTAAAAATTAATACATATATATTTCATATATTAAATCAGACTGCCGCAAATCATATTTCATATTTAACCATTGGTGACCGTTTAAAAGAGCTATCACTGTATCGACTTTCTGTACGGAGCTTTTTTAACTACGGTTGCGCAAGCTTAATTAAAAAGCGTTGCAACTTCCAACTTAGGGCTTTTGATTAACAAACCATATTGCATTTTGTAGGGCGATGGAAATTACAGGGTGGAATTTGAGAGGGAAACGTGTACAACTTCCTCTCAATTGGCAAAGGAGCAAAATCACATTGCAACCAATTGAAATGCAAGCGAAGTCACACCAAGGCAAAGTAGGCGTCCAGTTTTGATCTACATATGTACATATCTGTTATATAAATGTACATAGTTTTTATATATATGTATTTGTAGTTACATAAAAGCGCACATATCCTTATGTAATTTATATTTCTATATACAAACATACATATCGCCGTTTAAAGTTCATAACCGCTTAACCGATAGTTTTACCAAAAATTAAAATTAAATTCCTGACGCCCAACTCTACGAGATCAGAACTGAAAATGACATTAGAAGGAAATATAGAGATTCCCGAGACCAAATTTATGCTATCGACGATAGAACTGGCTGGCAGAGGTTAAAGTTTGGCAAGCCTCAATTTTGCCATAAGCAGCTATGAAAGTTTCACTTAGGCGGTTCTGAAAAGGTATGTAGTTACATAGATATGTGCATGTATATGTACGAACGCCCATATGCATTCCCTGTCCGGACAAATGCGCCTACTATCGGGCTTATGTACATATATCCCGTCAAGCTCGCTACTTCGCTCGCTACATATGTACATATGTATGTACCTACATATAACTAGCGACTGAGGGAATCTTTAGTCGTTTGGCCGGTTTAGTTGTCTGTGACCTTGGCCTCTAAAATTGCAGTTGTGGTTTGAGTGTAGATATTACTTTTTAATACGTGCATACATGCAAGTTTATATGCATATATAAAATTGCATTTTTCTGTGGTTGTCATAGTTTTCCTCTTTTCTTTTATTATCGCTTTACTTGCTTAATTTCTCATTTAATTTCTTATTTCCACATTGTGATTAACTATTTCAAAATTGTGAATGCATAGCTTAAAGAAAAGGATTTCTCTTAGCTAAAAAAATATGAGTAACTGTAAATTTAAAGGGTTAAAATGTTCTAGAAAATTAGACGCCATAAAATTTCACTAGGGGCTCCTCCGAAAAAATCTTTATAAAAGGAACCTAAAAGACCACAGAAAGCGAAAAACATAGAAACTAAGTACTGGGTGGTAAGAATCCCAATGGCTTACATAGGGTTAACACCTTTAATGATAATAATAATACAATGGCGCTGATATAACTCTGACGAGTTTTAAGTAGAAGCTTCTCTTGCCAAATCGAGGTGTGCTCCTTAAATTTTTGTTTTTCCTTCTAATTTACAATTTTATGCCGGCTCCGAACGGCGAATGCATTTTTTGTGAGAAGATTTTTCATGGCAGAAATACACTCGGAGGGTATGCCACCCACTGTCGAGCGGTGACCGCTATTTCTAAAACCCCTATAATTTTGTTATAATTAATTATAAAAATTTTTCGGGTGTTTGTCTGGACTGGGGCTATAACTAGAGATGGCAAATATTTGGCGTACCTGTGATTTTGTCACCGTTCCACAAAAGTCATTGGGCACTGCCGTGACTCACGGTGACAAAATCATGTATTCTGAAAGCATGAAAATTTAAATTTTCAAAAATTTATAGTTTTGTGTTTTTTTCTTTAATTTTTAAATAATGTTTTAAATTGATTTCAATTGATTTTTTTAAAGATTTCCAAACGCATTGTTAGGGAACTAATGCTAGAGACACACATCGTAGTATAGTAGAAATATTACGATCTATACCACATATGTGTCACTCTCATATTGTAGTTTAATTGAAAATTTTCACAGTAAGCCAAATCATAGTATTGATATTATAATATTCATACCACATATGTGTCTGAGGCATAAGTAAAATGCAGTTATTTTCCAATTTATATCAATTTTTGTTTCATTTTATTAGGAAAAACTTTTATTTCACACTAAAAAAAACATCTGGACAAGCTTAGCTATTATTACTGGACTTGAAAAATACAATTCGATTAAACACATTTATTTACTTTTATTAAAAAGTGAATAAAAGACTTGAGTGCTGTCAGGAACCCTAAAACTCACTCTCACTTGCAAAAATCACAGTGAATAAAAAGTGACAGTCACGAATCTCTCCGTTCCTCAAAAATCACGGGATTGGCCATCTCTAGTTAGAACCTGAGACCACGCGATTACGTAGCAAAACCCGTCGTCTCAACACTAATATATTATGTACCTTAGAAAATTATTCGCTATAAAATTTCAGTAGGGGCCTCCTCAGAAAAAATATTTTTTTAAAATGAGCCCAATTATCGATTCAAATTGAAATCATCGAAGGGCTCAATGTTTGCCTTTAAGTAAAATGTGCAGTGCATTTAATCGATCATTACAAAAGCAACTGACTTAATTATACTCTATATACCTAGAAATCCATATGTATTAGTGATGGGCGAGTCCGAGATGTTTAGACAATCGAGAGAATCGCCATCGTTGCAAAATCACAATCGAGTCAAAAGTTGACTCGCTCCTCGACTACACAACCGAGATGTTTTTGCGATTGTTCCGAGTCAGCGAGTCGGAGGTTGTTTCGATGACATCTCGACTACACAACCGAGATGTTTCTGCGATTGTTCCGAGTCAGCGAGTCGGAGGTTGTTTCGATGACATCTCGACTACACAACCGAGATGTTTTTGCGACTGATCCGAGTCGGCGGGCCGGCTGTTGTTTTGATGATTTGTTTTAGTTGATAAAATAAACTGAATGAGTGATGTTGATGAAGAAAGTAGGATTGTTAATGGAAGTGAGGCAAATACATATGTAAATAAATGAACCAAATTGAAAAATATGCTATATATAGACACTGCATTTTTGCAATCACAATTAAAGAGTGTCGTGCTTAATAAATACAATTAATTTTTTAATACATTAATAAATTTTCTGAAGTGAGACGCTTACGAAACAAATTAATTTTACGAGCAGTAACAACGGCAATAGATTTGTACCACTGTATACTTTTTTAAGCAATTTTGATATTCAAGCGGCAACAACAAATGTTATGTATTTTTTGCAGCGAGTCCGAAATGTAGGGTTGCTTTGAAAACGAGAGGAATCATTGGCGAGTCCGAGATGTTTTAGCGATTGTTTCGACTGACGGCCATTTACGACTTGACTCGAATACGAATGAAAACCATCGAGAGCATTCGAGATGTTTCGACAATCGAGAGAATCGAATAAAACATCTCGGACTCGCCCATCACTGATATGTATATGTACATGTATGAATGTGTGTACCTTTGTTTGAATATGTATGAAAAAATTCCATACAAGCTAAATATATAAAGCAAACTTATGCATCCACTTCCCGCGCTCACAAGGTATTTACATAAATGCACACATATGTGCATGTGTACATATGTAAGTATCTACAAACATATTTCTATATTTAAAAAGTATATGGGCGTGTATCTATTTATGCATTAGTTTAAAAGGCACAGCGGGAGCCCCGTGAAAAATATATCGTCGAAGCCTTTGCAAAACCTCCCATCGCACACTCGCAAAACCGCCTGTTTAACATTTCCGGCAAAAACGAGATTTGGAAACCCCGAGCTCCAGACATCGCTGACAACACATGCAAATCGTAAAAACAATAGCCGTATTCGATTGGGCAAGAGTTAGAGACTTGCGAAAAAAACAACCACTGGTATAAAAACAAGAGAAAATTAAACAACCGTTCGTTAAAGTAAAGGAATTGGAAAAAAGTTGTGTTTATTTGATGAAATTTCTTCCACTTTTTATCGATAGATGTCTCCCTTATCTTCGAACACGGTTCGTTAAAGTACGTACAAAGAACGTAAATTGTACAATATACGTTCTTTGGTACGGAATTGGAAAACATTTTCTAATGAACGGTATTGCGTTGAATTCGAAGATAGGGGAGACATCTATTGACAAAAATTTGAAACCATTTCACTTATTGACAATAGAAAAAATTGGCATAATCAGTAAAGATAATTGGCATAATCAGTAAAGATCAGTTTAATGAGTAGCTGGCATACTCTCTAAAGGTCTCTTAAAGTCTCTAACATTTTGTATGGAAACTGTCAGCCAAGAGAGCAGAATCGAGTATAAGCGAGCAGAGAAATGTCCAATAAAACACTCCTAATATTTCAGTACCTAAGAAGCTTTTAAAATAACAGTTAATGACATACCGACTATATCGCCATCTTTATGGCAAAGCAAGCACATCGTTTCGATCCCCTGTAAAATTTGGGTTTTTGTAAATGGGCGGTTTTATAAAGGCATAAGCTTAAAAATGTACACATGTACCTATGTAGGTATACAAATGTATACACTCAGAGAAAACCCGCATCGTAAAAATGACTATGAAAATATTCAGCTTTACTATTCGCTTTTTTACTATGAAAGCAAGGAAATATGACTATGAAACAACTTGATCTGAATATAAGCGTATTATTTCAACCGTTCAAGTATGAAAGATATTCAACTTGAATATGAAAAACTTTGAGTTGACTAGTAAATACTAATCCAACTGGACAAGTATTAACACCTGTCATTATAAAATTTGTAATAGTCATCTTCAAGTTGAAACATATTTATTTTAACTACTGTTGATGCTTCAACTTGAATATGGTTCATAGTAAACTTAAATATTTAGCACAGTAAAAGAAATTTACGCTGCGTAGATTTTCATTCCTTCATTTGAATGCGGCTTTTCAAATTTCCGTAATTCTTAGATGGTTTATACATTGTTCGAGCTATATTGCATGATTGAGCAACTCAAATATAACTAATTTTTCACAAGGGAAATGAGTTGGCTTATTTAAAGCCATTTTTCGTACCCCAGAGGTTGGCACTCTCGCCGAACCTTGGAGCTACAGCGCTCCCCCCACGTGAATACATACAATATGAACATTTTTTAAAACAACTATGTTGTAACTTTAACTTGACTATAAAAATATTCAATTTGAATATGCTGCATTTTTCAACATATTTAGGACAACTATTTTTCATAGTTGTTTTTACTATGACAACACTTCAAGTCGAGTATGGTTAATTTTCATTTTAACTACTTAATATTTATTATGATGGTATGAAGTGCAACGTATTCAGAATCACTATTTTCATCCTAGGCGCAAAACCATTGGTAAAAATAGTCAAATCAAGGTGTAGTCAGATTTACGTGCGTTTTTTGCTGAGTGTATATATGTATGTATGGATGCGCGTATGTTCGTTATTTAATGGTGGCCTTGAACATGAACTGCAATTTTGCAATTTTCACTAGCAACAAAAGCAACAACAACGACAACAAAAATCTTGCTATCGGCCACTTCGTTGCACATGCAAACAATAAAAAATAAAAATTATCATTTGCGCAAGTTCGCTCTGCATATAATGCAACCTCTTGCCTTCTCTCTCATTTTTTCGTTCTCTCTCTCTCTCTCTCTCTATCTCTTCAAGACCGAGATAACTTTTTGTATGCACCCCGGAATGCCCTCTGCTTGGAAGCTAAAGAAATAAATTAAAAAGATTTCAGTTCTGTTGTTAACGCAAGATTATTGAAAAAAGGAGGAAAAAAGATTACGATTTCTCACAACTTTGTTTCAAAAGTTTATGTCTAGCTAACCAAGATATTTATGGCCGAGTTTCTCCTTTAATATGTAAAATATAGAAAACTTTGCGTGGCAAAAATCCTTCAGTTTCATTGATTAAGATCGGAATATTTAAAAAAGTAGCCTAGCTTTTGTTAATTTCTCAGATGAAAGGCTTTTTCTATGCACATACACTTTTTAAAACAACTCTGGGATGTGAAGTTGGATGCGTGTCCGGGACAGGCAAGGGACTATGCGCCTACTAATAGTATTCCATAGTGCAAAGCATCGAACAAACAGCCGGGGATACTTACCCTCTACATAGAGCTGACTACTCCCCGTTTGCATTTCCTTTCCTATTGTTCAAGTCTGTCGTCTGAATATACTAATTTGAGTGGAATTAAGAGTTAAAAACATTTTCAACACTTTTCCTTAAAAAAAGTTCCATCAGCCGGTACAAGTTGCTCACATTTAGTTTGGAGTATTGTTTTCGAAATTGTACCCAAAATGGGTAAGTTTGTTGTCAGTTTATAGTTAATTGTATCCAGTGTAGAGCAGTCCGGGATTGATCTCAAGTGTACATCACTATGCATATATTGTATGCATACATATTCTTATGTATCCATTTGTACTGTTCTCTCGCGCTAACGCTCCCATATACATTTGCATATATGTATACATATCAGAGTTGCTAAGGAATGCATTATTTTCGGAATGCATTCCATGCAATCCCATTCCTGGAATTGCGTTTTGGAATGCAGCCCTTAATTCCTTTTGCGGAGTGGTGAATTAAAATTTCAATTCCAATTCCTTTTTGCATTCCGCAACTGTAATTCCTTTTCCAATTCCTCAAATGGAATTACAATTTATTTTTCAATTCCTTTTGTGTACTAATAAAGTTTGAAATTGTTTCTTTTATTTTGTTTTTTTTTTTTTTTGAACATTTAGAATTGCACAGGAATTAGAAAGGAATGCATTCCATCGGAATTCATTTCGTCGTACCATACGAAAACTAGCACATTTAAAATTTCTGGCGAAAGCTATCAATAAAAAAAAATTCGCGTGTAGCATAGTACACCCCAGTTGGAAAGGGTAATGTTTGGTAATGCACAAAGTAATCTATCTCTACCATCATTTATACATTACAACATGCATGATTCCTAACACAGCAAATGTCCTACGAAAGTAATGTGTCGCTTTAGGTAAAGCGACACATTACCTTTTGCATTACCCATTCGTATATAAAAAGATACATTACCTTTTGCATTACCTCTTCGTATATAAAATGATACATTGCCCTGTACATTACCTCTTCGTATACGAAAAGACATCATACCTAAATTCCATGAAATATTTATACATTTAAGTTGCTATACATATTAGGACTCTCGTTGCTCATACTAATGTTTGGACCACAACTATTTCTTGTATCTTTCATCGCCAATGGCGTTTGGGATACATTTTCAGAATTATGCATGTACATATGTACATATTTTTCACCAATTTAATTTTTTATTATTATTTTTTTTAAGCTGCCACCTTCAAGCGACAAAAATACAATTGAGTTATTTCAAATCATGTTCAGAGAAATTACCTCTTCGTTTACATAGGTATGCATGTTTTCGTATATTGCCATTCGTTGATGAATTCATATTTGAAAAAGGTAATGCATTCCGCACTTTCCAACTGGGACGTGATAGAAGTTAACTACTTACATCTTGTTCAATATTTCAAATAATTGTGTTTTCAATTTATATTGGCTCGAAAGCAACAAGTAACAAGTTTCATATACTACATATCATATGAGAAGCGAATTTGAAAATACATCCCTGAAAAAATGCGATTAATCCGCGACGTGTCCGGAATCAATCGGAAGGGAGAATGCGACTAATACAATTTTACATACCTTTATATAGAGCGAATTGATCGCATTTGTTCGAGCATGTCCTATGAAGAGACTAATTGTTCAACTTGTATACCCGAACGGGTACAAATGTAGATTAATCACTAACACACCGAACGGGTACAAATGTAGATCAATCGCTTTCATCCAAAGTTGTAAGCCAACCCTATTTTTTATGAAAATGTCTAAAAATTATAAATTGTTATATATATTAGAAGAGTTTATTTGATTAGATTTCATCTTGTAGTGAAATCTTTTAAAAAAATTAAGTATTTTCTCCAAATATTTATTGTGTTGAGAATGCATTATGCGAGTGTAAAAGATATGTGAGGAATTTTTCAAAGTTGCTAGCCAAGGCTTTTTTTATAACAATCTTTAAAAATTATAAATGTTCATGCCTATTTAAATAAAGATTATACAATAAGTTTTACTTTTGTAAAAGAATCTATTCAATTAATTAAAATTTTTTAAATAGTCAAGTTTCAGTGTATAATCGTAATTGATTTTTCAATGGATATTTTTGGTAAAATTTTGTCAAAATTATTATTCATCATTGTTATTAAAAGAAAGCGTGTTCAATTAGTTTTACCTATTGTTTTTTTAATACATACATTGAATATTTTTGTAAAATTTCTACATATAATCAATCTAGATTTATACCCGTTCGGGAACAATTGGTCCACAATTAGTCTACATTTATACCCTTTCGGGAACAATCGGGGACTAATTATGGACCGATTGTTCCCGAAAGAAAGCAATCCGGGACAAATCTATGTGTATCGGGATTAATCGCACATTTTTTGCAGGGATATTGCAATGAAAACTATCGCATGTACATACATGTGGTTGTGTGTTTTTGTTGTACAAATTCTATTTATAGAAAAGGCATTGCTTGTTCTTGTTATTAGATTATGTTTATCGGCAGGCTCATCCGATTGGTTTTTATATTGGTTGCTTGGTCGTTTTTATTTTAATAATTAACTAGTTTGTAATCCCCGATATTCGGGTGGCACTTTTATTTAATAAAAAATTATAAAGAAAATTATTTAATAGAAAAAAAAGGAACAAAAAAATTGGCTCGACCCGGACTTGAACCACCTTCACTTAAATTGGAAGCCAAGCATCTTACAGCTGAGCTACTGCGCTAGTTACGCGAGTTGTGTCAAATGGTCTACTTTAATTTCTGCTTGTGTTATTAACATTCTCATCACGCTTATTTCACCACAGCGCTGTTATGTACTTACACGTATATGTACATAAGTACGTGAGTGAGTTGTAATTGTTAGTTCAGTTTAAGTGCAGCATTTGACATACCCAACGCAGGTGGTGTGATGGCGCAGCGGAAGAGTGTCAGGTCTGGAAGCGAGGGGTTGTAGGTTCTCGAACCACGCGATATCAAGGTTGATTTTTTAAAAAATTAAAAATCAGCTAAAATGGCTGCTATTTCAGGGGCCAACTTCCGTTGCATCAAATTTCAAATTTCACTCTCCATAAAAACTCTGTATCGCCGCCTAAGAAGTTAACTTCAAAAATTCTGTACGAAAAGTCGTAAATTTGACTTTTGGCAGCCGAAAAGTAACAAGATCGACTTTTGGTTGACGAAAAGTATCAGTTATTATATACTGTTTTTACATTAAACTTGTTGCTGTTTAAACGAAATTGATAGTTTTCGTCATCCAAAAGTCGAACTTGTTACTCCTTCGTCAGCCACAAAAAATCGTATGCCAGTTTTCGTATGGTACGACGATTTTTGGAATTAGAAAAAGGAATTGAAAATGAATTGGGAATGCAACAATTCCTTTTTTCGGAATTACTAATTAAAATTTCAATTCCCCCTTACGGAATTGCAAAAACGAATTGCATTCTTCTGGGCTCAATTCCAAGGAATTATAATTCCGAAAGGAATGCATTACTTAACAGCTCTGATACATATATATGTATGCGTATATGAATGTTTTTTATTTAAAAGTATCTCGCGAACATACATTCATATATACTCACGAACTTAGATAGTAAAACACACACGAATTAATTGTATATGCACTTATGCCCTGCAGTTAAATAAACAAGTTGTAAACTGATTTAAGGCTAGTTGGAAAATGGCCATACAGCTCAACTAGACAGCCATGTAACTTATTTCCATATCAGCAAATGGTAAGTAGGTACATAACACAGCGATGTCCTAAAAATTAGCAATTGGCAGTTTCCGCATCGGCATCATAGGTACCACTTGCCTGAATAGTCAGCATCCACCCCAGAGTCATCTGACTTTGCTGACCAGTCAGCCATTGCATCAGACTAGGCATTTTGCTGATTATTCTTGTTAATTAACTATAATATCTGCTGACTAGTTTGAGCTTTGGCTGTAGGGTAGTTATAGCATATTGCATGTCGAGAGCAACAGCTGCAATAAACACTGTGCAACCACATTCATAAGTAGTATATACATAAATATGTGTGTACACACGAAAAAGCAAATGCATCGCTGCCTCTCCCTTTTAACGTAAGCAACGTCCAATAAATAGTAGTCATGCTAAATGTCAGTTTGAAGGTCAAAAAAGGAAGAAACAGAAAAAGCTTAAAAGGCAAATGATGAAAAAGGCTGATAAAAAGCGAAACGTACCAAATGTGGAGGTTTTAGTTATTGTTGGTGCATTTGTGTGTACCTTACTGGGGCAGTAGGTGGCATGCAGGCAGTTAATTAATTTTCATACAAACCTACAAATATAAATATGCATAGGAATTTGTATTTTTTATAGTTTTTATATAATAATTTTATATATTATATATTATTAATTAAGTTAACGTTTTTTTTTTAAAGAGCGTGGGTTTTAACTATACATATGTATGCATGTATATTAAAAACATTCGTATGCAATTATCAAGTAGGAAGCTTAGAATTCTGTATACGATTTCTCAGAAAAAATTTACTGAATTTAAAAAAAAAATTTTATGTGTGTTTTTTTACTGTATCTAGGCTGGGACACTGTTGTAGGTACGATGCTGATGGGTTAAACTTTTACTTCATGTATATAAACTAGGTCGGGCCGATTTACTGATCACTGATCTACATCGTGCCATCGAAATTTGGTTTTCTCTCATTTTTCTGTGTAAAAAACTCTTCCACGACATTTGTCTAAAATTAATTTTGATGTACCGGAATTTTGTTTTTATGGACCAAGACGCATTTTTTGAAAATCTAAAATAGATAAAAATCACCAAAACATTAACCAGGCCAATATGTTGCTTTAAAATTGTTTTATGCTTCCAGTAGTACACTATGGCGTATGAGTAACCTTGACCCTGCAGTAAAAATCCGCAATGAATCCTTAATGAATCACTGATGCAATTCACCTATGACGAGGAGGCATCAGTGAATACTTTCATATAAAGACTGATGAATTTTTCATATAAATGGTTTGCTTTCCTCAGAAAAAAAACAAGAACAAATAAAAATATACGGAGTTATGACGACAGTGATGAATATTCAACAAAGAATCATCACTGATCCTTCAGCAGTGAAACAAATTTACTGCAGGGGAGTTTCCTTAAAGTTGAATAAAGAAAAACACAAATTTCAAAAATCAAAAGTCTACGTTTTGGTGTATAACTCTTAAATTTTTGCAGCTAAAATTCTGAAATTTTGTATTTTAAGCATTTATTTTACACAAAGTTCTGCCAAAATCATCAATATGGGATGATTATAAGATAGAGATTCCATACCAGGATTTTGGGCTAAAGAAAAGAGAGTATCTAGTTCTCCTACACCATATTAAATTTACTGATATTTAAGTAATTTGCAAGATATATTATACACAGCAAGAAAATTTTGGCATTCGCTTGGCTATTTTTTTTTTTGCGATTTTTGTCCATTTTTAAATTTCAAAATTTTGTCTTGGTCCATAAAAATCAAATTCCGGAACATCAAAATTAGTTTTAGACAAATGAGATGTTAGTACCAAAACCCAAATTTTACAGGAGAGCGAAATTGCATGTAGTATATGTGCTTGCTTTGTCATAGAGATGGTGGAATGGTTGGTATTTCATTACTTGTTATTTTAAAAACTTGTTGCTGAAATAATGTTTTTACGATTTGTGTAGTGTTGCCATCGATGTCTGGAGCACAGGGTTTCCAAATCACATTTTTAACACAAATGTTAAATAGACGTTTTGCAAAGTCATCGACGATATGTATGTATTTCCCTTAGTCTAGCCTTCTAATATACTGGTTGTTTAATCAACTCCTTGACTTCAATTCAAGTCAGCAATATTTCAAAATAAATATGTATTATTGTTTGATTTTGAAGATATTAAAGAGTTGGATGCATAATAGGTATATATGAAGTATATGTATGTAGATATGTATAAGTTCCATATATCGATTCGAGGTACATAAATGTTTAGTGTATTCGCAATTATTCTGATAAACATTGCAAATGGCAAAATTGGGAAGAGAAATCGATTTCAATGTAAACTTCGATCTTGGTTACAAAAAAAAAAAAAAAAACACGAAGTAAGCTCAAAGCTGAAACGGGATACATATTTACCTATTTAATAAATGCAAATATACATACGCATAATCAGCTGTTTTATTCTTGTGAAAAAAGTTCTTGAACAGCAACAAAATATACTTTTATATACAAAATAAATTCAAATTTAATTGCACACAGTCTCAGAAAATGCGAGAGGGTGTAGGAAGGTGGATGCAATCGTATGTTTTTTTTTTTTTTGAAGTTAAAAATCGATTGAAAACCCGCTTGGGAGCAAAATAGCACACATCCATACATAAAATCAGTAATAGTATGTTTCTACATAACATAATCTTGCCTAAGGCCTTTGACGCTATGGCTTTACAGCTAATTTATAATTTTATATTATAAATTTAGCTTTTAATAAATAAATAAAAAAACATAACATAATTGGCTTCGAACTATCTCGATAAGCATTTCGCGAACTAAACTGTTTCCACGTTGCTATCGTTAAATAGTTCGAAATTTGTCATTCTTGTTCTTCTTCATTGCATTTGAATTGATTTGCTGTAAAAATTATAAGTATAAGGTTAATAAAGATATAATTTTATATAAAACATAGCTTATTAATTTTTGTTGTCAGATTTCGATAGATTTTTAATAAAAAATTAGAGAAAGCATCGATTTTATCGCGGGGTGTGTGAGACTCTTTACAATGGATCCTCGTAAATTTTGAATGTTCTCTCGCAGCATTTTGTATGGAAATTAGCGGGATTCGGCACTGGATTCGTGGTTGAAGAGCAATTGAGAGAGGACGAACATCGATAATAAGAGCGAACGACGTCATGTGACATGCTATAAGTATGCAGAGTGTGATATGTAGCAATATGTACATAAGTACATTCTGAGATGGGATTTGTGTTTGTGAACATTTACTCACGTCTGTATGTGACCGAGCTAAGCAATCGATTGCAGCTTGTGCGTGCGCACAACTCGTCTCGCCCCAATCTCCCCCCCAAAAAAAAAAACCACCGCTTTGGACCAACCAAATAAAACGACCAACTTTTACTAGTAATGTACAACCAGTTCTCTCTTTTGCCAAATCATTGCAATACGAAATATCGTGAGGAGAATCCTTCTAGTCAATTTTCAAGTTCACTGTCAAGGTCGCCCGCTCTCGTCTTGCTATTTCGACGTTCACGTTTTAGTACCTACCAGTGATGCCGTTTTGATACAATCGTATCAAATGTGATACTTTTTTAAGCCGAAGATACGTAGATACTTTTTATTTTAGCGTAGAACAAATTTGATACATTTTTAATCCGTATCAAATAATTTTGATACAATTTAATCAAAATCAAAGAATATTAACCGATTCTTTTTCATTTTTAAGATTTTCTTAAAAATTTTAACAACCTGTGAATGCCACGAAAAACGTGTATTGTGAAGGTCTTTGAAAATACAAAAAAGAGCAATATTTTATCAAACTTTATAGTAGGCATCTCTGCCCATGGAAGGAATTAGCACGACTCACCAAAGCTAGCCACACATGACGGCAGAAAACGCGCGTCTTCATGTCTGCACATTGCCCGAAATACAAGGAAATCGAGGGTTTTTGTTAAAAATTTTTTGGTGATACGAAAAAAAAATGGACGTATCAAATTGTTATACGGGTTAAAAGCTCGAAAATAGCTTTCTTGATTAATTGAAGTGTTTTTTCCAAAAAATTTTCGGTGATACGAAAAAAACCATGAATGTATCAATTTTTGATACCAAATTTTTTGAGGCTGCGGCAAGACTGGTACCTACATATTTCACGAGTTTGCTGTGTTCGCTCATACTCTCGCATGTGAAGTGGCGCGCTCGCTGCCACAAATATAGAGAAGAATTAATGTACCCTGAAGGGAAAATCTCTAGCTCCCAACTAGGTTGCTTCTAGTGCACTTTTCGACACTACTAGTGCGAGCTAAATCTTTTTTGCATGTTATCAACTGGCGAATTTAACACGGAGATGTCCTAGGCAGTGTCAGTTGTCGCCCTCTGCACTACATTTTCGATAGTTCCGAACTAGTACTAAATTCTACAGTTTTCACTAGTTCGTTTATTGGCACAATTTCGATAGTTCTGAACTAGCTGCAAGTACCTACAAATTCTACAGTTTTACATCTGCCGCTTAAGTGCAGCATTTGACACACTTCATGCAAGTGGCGCGATGGCCGACTGGCTAACGCATGTGCCTTTCAATCTGAGGGTCGCGGGTTCGAATCCTGTCGGTGTCAAGGTGGATGATAATTTTTTTCAATCTTTTTTTTAACTAATATTTTTTTTATTTATTTATAATATAATATAATATATAATAATACAATGGCGCTATTATAACTCTGCCGAGTTTTATGGCCGAGCTTCTCTCCCAATTCGAGGTGTGCTCCTTTTTGTTTTTCCTACTAATTGGGTGGACCTACAGTTTTATGCCGGCTCCGAACGGCGAATGCATTTTTTGTGAGAAGCTTTTTCATGGCAGAAATACTCTCGGAGGGTATGCCGCCCACTGCCGAGAGGTGACCGCTGCTCTTAAAAAACCCAATAATTGGATTTTTACTAATTGAAAAATTGTTTTGGTGTTTGGCTCGGACCGTGGTTTGAACCCGAGACCTCTGACACAGCAGGCGAGCACTCTACCCACTGCACCACAGTGCATAAAAATTTACAATAATATTTAAAAAGTAATAAAATAAAAAAAAAAATAAAAAATAAGCCTGAGGGATCGGAAAAGCATAATTAGGGGAACATTTCATTTCATAAGAGATGCAAATAGAAAACTCTTTATACAAAATGCTTCATTAAACATCTGAGAATTGCAAAAATATACAAAGCCGACGGTAATTGAACGAACGAAACATTTTCGTAGAATGTTTGTCACTTGCATATAAATCAAAGAGTGCTGAACTGGTGGGGGTCTAGCCACAATTAATCTAGTTCCCTTTTGACACCTTTTCGCTAGTTCGGAACTAGAAATTTTGCTCACTAGTTATTGAGTTCCCTGCAGGGTATGTATCTAGAAATCGACATCTTTACACATGCATGGGACGATACATATATGAATATACATGGGGTGATTCCGTAAGAGCAGTGGGGCAGTACTATTATTACAAAAAAAAAAATTGAATAATGGATTTTGATTCGCAAAATACATATTTATACATTAGTAATCGAAATCGTTGTAGCAGTTGCATTAATGGAATTACCCTATATGTACTATAACTTAACACTTTGTTCTCAGAGACGTGCTACGATTCGTACCCTACGAAAGTAAAATAATTTATGCACATACATACATTTATCATATTTTATAAGGCATATACACACATACCAACATATCGTCGGTCTCCAGCCAGAAACACGAATGTGAAATTTTTTTTAAGTGCGATGTCTGCTCTTTATCCGATATATATTGATATAATAACAATTAATATTTGTATATATGCTTATGTACATACAAGTACATATTATGTAGGTATGTTTACACAAGAATTTATTTCAATATTAATTGTTATTATATCAATATATACCCGATAAAGAGCAGACATCGTACTTAGAAAAAATTTCACATTCGTGTTTCTGGCAGAAGGCCGACGATATGTAAATACGTTTTTACAACTCCTAATTCCCAAATTCATATGAAATAAAATTTACCACTTGTACCACCAAAAAAAAAAGGTTGTCTTTTACAAAAATAAGAAATACAAGTAGAAGAGAAGGAGTAGAAACAAAGAAAGGAAAATGATTTTCAATCCATCATTTTTATAATATTTTCGATGAGCAGCAGACCTCGAATATGATAAAAGTTCCACTCGCAATAATAATACGCTTATAAAACTTCCGCTGCGTTTTGCTTGTGTCGTGTCTCATATTTCTGGAATAAATTTCGCTAGCTTAGGGTGCAAACTGTGTAAGTCCATTTTTATGAAAGAGTGTTTTTAAGTGTAGAAAGCTAGAAAAATCAAATACGCACCACGCTAAAAAAGTCTGTGATACTTGTCATATTTCTACTCGTTGTTATTCAGTGATACGCAAATTGTGTAAGGCCAAAATACTTTCTTGAATAGAAAAATTTTTTCATTTTGAATTTTTTTTATTTTTTGTTTTTTGTCTCTCCTACAAAGTTTGAAAAAAGGACTTACACAATTCGCACTCTAAGCTAGCGATTTATTTATTTGGTCGTATTATTTACAATTCTAAAGTCGGTCCAGCTATTAAAGAAATACCTTGCATTTGCATTTTTTCACATCGCAATAATATTAGCTGACTTCAATATAAATCCCTGACCAACCTTACGAAAAATGGAATATAAAAAAGAACGTAGCAAATCATCTGCTATTTAATATCAAATGTGTCATAGATTACCAGGTTCAAATGTTACTAATACAGGATGAATGTGGCATTAATTGCTAGAAGGAACTTCTGGTCCAATACGGCTAAAGTATGTGTCAAGAATGGGTGCTCTCCGAGAGGTCCAGTTTGAAAGGGTTGGTTTTAAATATCCCCCTTTTTATGCAATAGGGATTTAACTCAAAATTTTCGATTTCTTGGATTTTGCCATATATTTCAATAACTGAGTCGTGCCTTTGAGTCTAGTCTTATAAAATACTCAAAAAGATAAAAATGGCGGAAATAAAAGTGATTTTGTAGTTAGCCGAAGAAGGAAACTATTTGAAATTATAAAAGTTTATTTGCGTTTTCCCAAAAAAAAATTTTTTGAGTTAAATCCCTATTGCATAAAACGTGCGATATGGTCGCTTGAATAATAAAATATGTAACGTATTTATAATATGTATATAGAGGACCAGGTTCTTCGAAATAAAATATACCTACATATCGCACCCTAAATCATAAAGTGACACAACTCAAAATTTTTGGAAATCAGATTTTTATCATAAACCGGTAGGTACATACTAGACATATACGCCGACAGTGATTCCGGCGGCGGCGGCGCCATTCCAAAAAAATTTCGGCGGCGGCGGCGACGCCGGCGTGCTTTTCGCGCCGGCGCGCCTGCCCCAAATCTACAAATCACAATCCTTATTCAAATCTTAATTTTATTTAGTTACCTTAATAGCGCTGGCTGAATGGAATAAATAAACTAATTTCCACCTTAAATTGTTGAAACTTTTTTATTAACAGCAAAAAATAATTGTTACATAAACTAAAATATAAAATAAAGAAAATAAATATTAAAGAGTATACACAAATCCATATGTAAGGGTAAATTTAAATTCATTTGCTTATTTTGTATGATAATAAACAGGCATACATATATTTACATACATATTTATATATATGTATAAGGCACTTTAAAATAAATATATGTATATACAGTGTTGGAAAAGATAATAGGGACAACATTTTGCAATTCTCCATTTATTTCATTTTAAGACCAAATAATAATTACCAAATATTGATGCTTACACGGAGAGGACATGCTTCAATGACTCTGGGGTGGTTTTTGTATAATAATTTAATTTTTATGAATAAAAATAATGAAATGTATAATTTAAGTTGGAAATAATAATAGGGACAAACTTTAAATTCGATTGTTTTTTCAAATAAACTACAATATTACTGCTGCAGCTAGATTTAAACTAATGTTTAGTTGAAGCTCCTTTATTTTTTATAACCTCCTTACTTCTTCGTGGCATAAGGTTGACCAAATCAGCGCAATTGGCAACTGATATTAAGTACCAAGCTTCTTTAATTTTTTTCCATAACTCTTGCTTATTTTTCCATTTTTGATCCCCCCTCGTCTTCTTTAATATTCCCTATAGGGCTGAGGTTCGAGGACTGTGAGGGCTACCCAAAACAGCAACTTTCTTATACCATGTCTCCACATAACGTGTTTCGCTCTTTTTTTCTGCATTTTCTCTCTCAATCTTGTTTCGACACGGAAACCAGTGCCGAAACTCGCCAATTTCCATACGAAATTTCTGAGAGCTAGTGAAGATTGAAACACTGTTTCATTCTGAATCATCTTGCCAACCTCGATGATATCGATGTCTTCTCTAATTTTGTATCGAAAATCTATCGAAATCTCACACAGACCAAAACAAAGACGCAAAAATAAGCAAACATACAAACATTTAAGAAGAACAAGAAGGAGAACTGTCAAACTGAATCACGATCAGTGATGTCATTTTCACTTCGATCGAAGTATTTCACTTCACTTTTATGCTCGTCACTTCGACACTTCCTCTTTCCCCAAATCACTTCGATTTTGACCAATTAGAATTAACTTACTTTTATAATTTATTCTTACAAATTCTAATAAAAGTTGCATTTGCAAGTACGCAAGAGGTAAATGTTTATACAATCATAAGATATGGCATCTCTCATTGAGATGAATAATCAATTTTTTAAAAGCTCTTATCTCTAGTGTTTTGTCGCTTTTTTTTTTTAAAGGTTTGACACAGGTCAACTCCGGAGCGGAGTTCGAAGCAAAAAAAAATTGTGGTATTTTAAGTATAAGTTTAATTTTTTTTACATTGAATGAATTATAACCGGTACCTGTTATACTTAAATAAAATTAACAAAAGAATACTTAGTACATTCTCGTTATCCAATGCCCTCACTCTGTAGTTCGATTCGAAAGAAATTTCCGTATTCCAAATAAACAATATTCTACACTTTACGAATGTGCTTTCGAATCTAATTTCACTTTCGAATAGAACTACAGTGTGAGGGCCCAGGAATAAAAAAGATCTCGTATTTATATACATGAACCAATATAAACAATTGAAGATGCTGCATTCATATATATATATATGTACATATGTACGTGAATTTGAATTTGATGGATTTTTTTTTTGCCTTGTTAGAAATAATAAAAAATAACATATTGTTAAAAAATTAAAGCATTTTATTTTATATGTAGTTTTAATAGTTTTTCTTTGAAATGATACTTAAAAACAAAATGCATATATTATTCCGTATTTACGATCCAAATTTTCTTGACCTCGCGGGAAACGTATGAAAAACCATTTAGCCGCGCTTCACTTCGATTTACTTCGAATCACTTCGATTTTTCAGCCGTTTCACTTCACTTTAAAATTTGGCGATGACAACACTGATCACGATTAGCCACGTGGAGACGAGTTATTGAGCGAAATGTTTTGCTAGATGTTTCTCTGGTGAATCAAGTTATGTGGAGACGGGCTTTTACGTTCAAACAATGAGTTTTCGATTCTGGAGGCATGTTTGGGATCATTTTCATGCATAAATCGCCATCTAATGATATCAAGGAGGGTCTAAATTATTAAATTTGTGTGGAACTATTAGCAACAGATCTCGAGAAGTATGCCTAAATGGAAGAGATCCCAGAAAAGTTCCGTATCTGAGAAACAATTATGTTCCTGTGGTCAAAACACGTCGATTGGTTCCTTTTTTATACTCAGCTGTACTAGTACACAGAGTATTATAGTTTTAATCACATAACGGTGGATTGTAACAGAGTGAAATAATCGAGATAGATATAGACTTATATATATCAAAATGATCAGGGTGAAAAGAGAAATCGATTGAGCCATGTCCGTCCGTCCGTCCGTCCGTCCGTCCGTCCGTCTGTCCGTCCGTCTGTAAACACTCTAACTCGCGCAAAAATAGAGATATTTTGATGAAATTTGAAATGCAAGTTGGTATCGAGACTGGGACGGTTGGTATTGAAAATGGGCGAAATCAGACCATGACCACGCCCACTTTTCCTATATAGAAAATATCGGAAATTTGGTATCTCAGTCACTAATATAGCTGGAGCGATGAAATTTTACCCACGTGTTGAGCTCGGGCCCCTAGGAAGAAATTTGATGACATTTTGGAAAATGGGCGGTGCCACGCCCACTTATTAAGGGTCAAACCTTGAAAGTTTTATATGTCATAACTCAGAAACCATTGAAGATATATCGACAAAATTTGGTACGCGTGATATACTTACTTAGTCAAATATTTGGACGAAAAATTTCCGAAATCGGTTGAGGGCCACGCCCACTTTTATATATGGGTCTTATAAAGTGACCTAATAAAAACATTTTAAGCGATATCTCTGTCAAATATAAAGATATATCATTGAAATTTTATAGCAGGAGTCCAACTGCGGACATAAAACGAAAAACACAAAAATTTTGGAAAATGGGCGTGGCACCGCCTCTTTTTATAAACAGGAATATACGAGATTTCTGAGCCCATAACTCGACAAATAATTTATATATAATAACGAAACTTGGTGTGTACACTTTTATTGCTTGTGGTAATACATGTTGTAAATTTTAGCGAAATCGGTTGACGACCACGCCCACTTTTATTAATGGGAACTATAAAGTGACCTAATAAAAACATTTTAAGCGATATCTTTGTCAAATGTAAAGATAATTCATTGAAATTTTGTGGTATGATTTCTACAATAGACCGGAAACAACAAATAGAAAAATTTTGGAAAATGGGCGTGGCACCGCCTCTTTTTACACAAAGGGATATACGAGATTTCTTAGCCTATAACTCGACAAATAATTGAGATATTATGACGAAACTTGGTTTATACACTTTTATAACATGTGTTAATAGCCACGCAAAAATTTATTGAAATCGGTTTATGACCACGCCTACTTTTTAAGAAAGATATATCTGGAACACTCTTTGGGAATTTGTAACGTGACATCTTTATAACTAGAAGTCATAAAGGAATGAAATTTTGCACAAAGAATAATATTCATATGCTTAGTTGGATGACTGATAAAAATTTAGAAAATGGGCGTGGCTGCGCCCATTTTATGCAGCACTCGCTTTATATTAAGTGCACCGTGTTTCCATCAAACGCAAACAAACAATGAAAGCATACAGCTGAGTATCTAATGTTCGATTCCACTCGAACTTAGGCTTCCTTACTTGTTTAATTTTGAAGAACTTTAGCAGTTAGCAAAACTAGGAAAATATGTATACATCTCGCTCCATACGGGTATGGCGCGCCAGCGCACGCCTCCGCGCCGATACGCCGATTTCACGGATTATGGCGGCGGCGGCCGATTATGAAGGTAATCGGCGGCGTATATGTCTAGTACATACACAGAAAATATCTTTACCGACTACAAAAAAAATCATTTCAATTGGTCTCTTTTTATACCGAAAAATAACCATTATATGTATGTACGTGACCTTTTCCCATATGATTACTTGTAAAGAGTAAAGTTTTTTGGCTCTCCTGAAATTTTTTGAATTTTGAGTTGTGTAATTTTATGATTTAGGTGCGATATGTACCTACAGAAATTACAAATTTGTGCAAAAATTTTAAGAAATTTAAAAAATTTATGGAAGTACTTTTTCACATTGTCCATAAATCCATTCTACATAGTGGGCGGTTGAGCTTACTAGGGACTTCGAAGTATTTTGCTTTACAATATAGAAAATCTATAAAAAATACACGCATGTACTATTTATCTGCACACCAGATATGGGCATACTACAGTTTTAAGTGTATTTACATACATACAGAAAGAATATAACTCGAAGTAAATTTTTTTAGAAATAATATTGATAGCAGTGATTACTTAAGCTATGTGCACATGCCAAGTAGTCAATAGCAAATTAGTTTTTACAGCTAATGAGTAGTGCATTGTTACTAGTACAGTAAAACGCCCATCTCTGCTATATTAATATTTATTCGGAGCAAAGCTTTATGCAAGCAAATGAAATGATTCACGATAGCTCGTAATCTTATAGCCCAGCTGCTTATATAACAACAGCTCAAATTTCCTTTTCAAATTGCATTTGAATATTCCCCCCGTTTTTTATTTATTTTTTTAAAGCGCATATGAATTCGCATGTTTTTTTTTATTTTTTTCCCCTTATACATGCATATGCCCATGCTATATCATATGAATGTCAACTAGGAGACAAATTGTAGTCAGTGCAATTATTATTTATTTATTCATCTGATATGGTAACTCAAAAGTACAGTGCCGCAAATAAGTATTGGCAGTATTATGTACATACATAACTATTCTAAACTATAGTATAGTAGTTGTGCTCATATAAACTCAGGAAGCCCTGCAGACCTGATAAATTTATCTGCCTGATAAATAAAAACTGTCAAAATTTGTATTTATCTTGGTCTGAGAAGAAAATTGCCTTTATTCATAAAAAAAAAAATATTGTCAAAGTGGAGGAGAAAGACAAAATATTATTAATTGTTATTCAGCTTTTAATTGTTTTGATAACGTTTACACAAATTAATTACTAGAGACGTTTATATAACAATGCAAACAAACGGATAAAAATACTCAGCTAACAAACTACATAATCAGTTTATATTAATAACTTAATATATTTGTGGTTTCCCCTATTAAATAATTTTCGTAGTTTTTGTAAGAAATAATTAATTTTGCGAAAGAGGTTTTTCGAAGATATTATGAAACCGAAGAATGTTGAGAAAAAAATCGTTTTAAGCTCGATTCTAGTTTTGCTTTATTGAAGGGAAGTGCAGCGTCTTTCATGCTACACTAATTAAAAAATATTTTCTGTGCATACATATACTCGTATGTTAGGGTGTCCCGAAATATTTTTTTTTGGACTTCCTTAACGCAAGACCCCTCAAAATTTGCGGTTTTGATCGCAAATTACGAAACAAGTTTTAAAAAATAAATACAATTAGATCTTCAGGGCTCTACCGATCTTTAAAGTTTTGCGGTTTTGTCATTCATGCATAACGCCCACTTACCACAACATATATTACATCCGAATATTGTTTGCATGCTTACTGTGTAATTCTTTTCGTTCTTATAAGTTCTATTCGCTTATTTTTTTATGCAACTTACTTTTAAGTGCAAAAATCTGAATTCCATGTAGTTACAATGAAAATACTCGTACATACACATATTTTCTACAATGGGTTTGATTCGGCTTCTGCATTTTATTTGCCTTTCAATCGTGGAGAATCAGTTCGATAAACAACAAGTAAGGAAGACTAAGTTCGAGTGGAATCGAACATTAGATACTCAGCTGTATGCTTTCATTGTTTGTTTGCGTTTGTTCGATATAGGGTGTATTTTATATGAAACGAGTGCTGCATAAACAGGGCGCAGCCACGCCCATTTTCAAAATTTGTATCAATCATCCAAATAAGCATATAAATATTATTGTTAGTGCAAACTTGCATCCCTCTATGACTTTTAGTTACAAAGACTTCACGTTACAAATTCCAAAAGGGTGTTCCAGAAATATCTTTGTTAAAAAGTAGGCGTGGTCATAAACCGATTTCAATACATTTTTGCGTGTCTATTAACACATGTTTTAAAAGTGCATAAACCAAGTTTCGTCATAATATCTCAGTTATTTGTCGAGTAATAGGCTCGTAGATTTCTTTGTATAAAAAGAGGCGGTGCCACGCCCATTTTATAAACTTTTTTTATTTTTTGTTTCCGGTCTATTATAGAACTCATGTCACAAAATTTCAATGAATTATCTTTATATTTCACAGAGATATCGCTAAAAATGATTTTATTAGGTCACTTTATAATACCCATATATAAAAGTGGGCGTGGTCGTCAACCGATTTTGGTAATTTTTCGTCCACACATTTGGCTAAGTAAATATATCACGCGTACCAAATTTCATCGATATATCTTTAACGGTTTCTGAGTTATGACATATAAAACTTTCAATGTTTGCCCCTTAATAAGTGGGCGTCGCACCGCCCATTTTCCAAAATTTTTGTACTTTTTGTTTTATGTCCGTAGTTGGACTCCTGCCACAAAATTTCAGTGATATATCTTTATATTTGACAGAGATATAGCTTGAAATGTTTTTATTAGGTCACTTTATAATTCACATATATAAAAGTGGGCGTGGCGGTCAACCGATTTTGATAATTTTTCGTCAAAACATTTGTCTAAGTAAGCAAATTACGCATACCAAATTTCATCGATATATCTTCAACGGTTTCTGAGTTATGACATATAAAACTTTCAATGTTTGACCCTTAATAAGTGGGCGTGGCACCGCCCATTTTCCAAAACTTCATCAAATTTCTTCATAAGGGCCTGAGCTCAATACGTGGGTAAAATTTTATCACTCTAGCTATATTAGTGGCTGATATACCAAATTTCCGATTTTTTCTATATAGGAAAAGTGGGCGTGGTCATGGTCCGATTTCGCCCATTTTCAATACCAACCGTCCCAGTCTCGATACCAACTTGCATTTCAAATTTCATCAAAATATCTCAATTTTTACGCGAGTTATCGTACGTACGGACGGACGGACGGACGGACGGACGGACGGACGGACGGACGGACGGACGGACGGACGGACGGACGGACATGGCTCAATCGATTTCTCTTTTCACCCTGATCATTTTGATATATATAAGTCCATATCTATCTCGATTATTTCATTATGTTACAATCCACCGTTATGAAATCAAAATTATAATACTCTGTGTACTAGTACAGCTGAGTATAAAAAACAATACGGTTCTTTAACTAAAGCATAAAGTTCTTATTTGCCTAAAGTTTAATTTTATAACGTTACGAATATTCTGGAATCAGAAAAGATTTAGAACAGACTACAAGCCCTGGGCGAAGGTACTAGTATGCAGTGTTGTCACCGCAAAATGGGTTTTCATACGATCAGTGTTCCCGCGAGGTCAAGAAAATTTGGATCGTAAAACAGAATAATATATGTATATTGTTTTTAAGTATCATCTCAGAGAAAAACTATTAAAACTTCATATAAAATAAAATGCTTTAACTTCATAACTATATATTATTTTTTCTTATTTCTAACATGCAAAAAAAAAAATCCATCAAATTCAAATATACACATATTGACACTAAAATAGGTGTACAAATTTTTCTTTCGCAGCCTTACAGAATTCGCTATTAAAATTATATGAATAATGTACTTTACTAAAACGAATTATGTTAAAATTATTTCATTTAATTTATTTAAAAGAAAATCATATCAGATAAACAAAAATCCCCTGAACACAGAAATAGGTTTGCAGCACTTTTTTTTTTTTAATTTTAAAAATAATTCAGTTAAAAATTCTTTATTCAATTAATTTTTTTAGGTAGTACAGTCATATGAAAAATAGTAGGGACACTTGCCTTGAAATATTTCAAAGATCGATCCTGCTTCAATTTCTAAACAATGCTAAAAACTTATACATTAATTTCTTGCTCAGATGTCTCCGAAGTAAGGAACAGTTATTTAATCGGCCATTTTTACGTCGTTTCATAATGGCTGATGATTGTGTGAAGTGAGTTCGTTTCAGCTTGTGAAAAATAATAGGGACACCTAACTTCAATTAAATTTTTTTTCGAAAGGCTGGAGATTTTTGTAGATAATAAAAAACTAATTCACTGAATATGAAATAAAAAAACAAATTATAATATACTAGGTTTTTAACTCTATAATACCATCAGGGACTCAGAATGGGTCGAGGAGACCCCTGCACTATTCAACTTATAGCAAAAAGAAAAAATCTCCAAAATAAGTGTTTTTGGTGCCGCGAAATTGACTAAATGTGAAATTATAATAATAATAATAATAATACAATGGCGCTATTATAACTCTGACGAGTTTTATGGCCGAGCTTCTCTCCCAATTCGAGGTGTGCTCCTTTTTGGTTTTTTCCTACTAATTGGGTGGACCTACAGTTTTATGCCGGCTCCGAACGGCGAATGCATTTTTGGTGAGAAACTTTTTCATGGCAGAAATACACTCGGAGGGTATGCCGTACACTGCCGAGATTGTGAAATTGCTTTGAAATAATATTGGAAAATGCTGTAAAATATAATCCAAAAATATAAACACGCGGACGGAAGCCAAAAATATCCCCACTGGTTCAAAGGAATATTATAGTCGCAATCTCAAGCAGAAATACCAAAATTTGGACAAAAAAATATATTTGAATTCTAAGTTTTTTAAATTAATTAAATGCAATAAATTTGTTTCTCTGTACTTATATGGTTAATCTCAATAATAAAATAACTTTTGAGTATGACATTTTTATTATTTTAGCTCTAAAGTTTAGGTTTCTAAATATATGAAATTAACAAAATTTCAGATCTTGATAGAGCCCTCAAGATCGAATTAAATTCCGGGTTTTTTACTTTTATTGTGATCTGTATTCAATTACGCAACGGTTGATACCTCTTGCTTTTTTTCATACATGAACAGGACACCCTAATGTACATATCGCACGTTTTATGCAATAGGGATTTAACTCAAAAAAAAAAACTTTTTTTGGGAAAACGCAAATAAACTTTTATAATTTCAAATAGTTTGCTTCTACGGCTAACTACAAAATCACTTTTATTTTCGCCATGTTTATCTTTTTGAGTATTTTATAAGACTAGACTCAAAGGCACGACCCAGTTATTTAAATATATGGCAAAATCTCAGAAATCGAAAATTTCGAGTTAAGTCCCTATTGCATAAAACGGGCGATATCTTTGTATGAATGTATGTATGTATGTATTTATGGCAGTAGAGAATCTACATCACAAGCAAGTTATCTAATTGCCATGTTATAAATGCATTGCAACATTTAATTAAATTAAACAATTAAAAGTTATATAGCTGCATACATAAGTATGTACATATTTACATACTACGTACATGTGTTTGTTTGTATGCACATATGTACCTATATGCATACGAAAAAAAGTAACAACAAACAAATTCAACTAAGAATCAAATGGCAAAAATTAACAACAAGCAAAGTAGCAAGAAAGGAGAAGGAGCGAAGGCGGTGGTGTGGTTGAGATTGAGGAAAAGAAAAACAAATAAAATTATAAACGTTTCAAGATGAAAAATTATAATTATTAGTAGATACGACCCACCAAAAAACTCGATGACCGTGGAATTAACAGGGGGAAAGGGGGGTTTTCTTGCTTGTAAAAAAAAAGTTGTTTGGCTCTGCTGAATATTTTTGAATTTTGAGTTGGTTCACTTTATGATTTAGACCGCGATATGTACATATGATTGTAAAAACATAGCGGTAAGTTATTTATTAATTGTAATGACTTTCAAAGCATATATCTACTTCTCAATTCTCCTGAATTTTCAGGCCGTATTTGTATCTCTTGTAAAAAATTTTTTTTTCTTCCAGTCGTACCCCACGGCGTATGAGCAATGTTGAGTTTTCTTATAGTTCAGTAAAGTAAAAAATCTCAAATACCATAAATCTATGTTTCTCTTCTCTTCAATTTATACAACCAAATTTATGAAATTTTGTATTTGGATCACTTATTGCACGCAAAGCGTTGTCAGCGAAAGTCATCAATATCGGTTGACTATAACATAGAGATACAATACCATGATTTTGGGCTTGAAAAAGTGAGGGCATTCTAGTTTTTCATACCAGAAGATTAATCCTAATTTTAAGATATTCTTAATATATTTAATTAACTTACCTTTAAGCAAATTAAAAGAAAATTTAGAAAAAATTATACACAGCAAGAGATGGTTGCAAAAATATGCGATTTTGAGCATTCAGCCTCAAAAACCTCATCCATTTCATTTCATATTTGGATTCAGCATACAATTTTGATTGAATTCGATGTGCATATTGGCTTGGTTGTTTTTTTTTTGTCGATTTGGTCCATTTTTGACTTTCAGTAATCCGTCTTGGCCATACAAGGAATATATGTATGTTTTTTGCTTTCTATGGTTCTTTTAGGTTTTTTGTAAAAAGATTTTGTTTTAGATCTCTAGTGAAATTTTATGGCGAATAATTTTCTAGAACATTTCACCCTCTATCGACTTGTAAAATACTATTTTTTTCGGATTTCCTAAAATAGGGGTCTAATTGACCTCTTCGTGAGCGTGTTGGCGGGTTAAGGTATTCTACGAAATTATAGCCTGTACAATTTTACTATAAAAAATTTAACCTCAGGGAGCAAAATGGTTTGGGGGTTTCACTATATGGATAGTGATCTTTCGTTTTGTGTGGGTATTATTCCGCCCCCAGACAACAACCCTCAATTTGTGTCATAGGAAAATACTGTTACTAGGTCGCAAAAAGGCAATTAAACAGTGTTATTTCTTTTATATACATATATGTATGCATACATTCATATATATATATATATATATATATATATAGTATACATGCACATATGCATATAATATACATACACATGTGTATATGCAATCACAAGGTGTGGCGATATCATCTTCCCGAAAACGCCTCAGTCCAAGTGCTCGGCTAGAGAGGCAGATGAAGGGCAGGGCGCGGCACCATCTCTTTACCGGATAAGCAAGCAGCTGGCAGCGACTAAAGCAATAGTTATGTACATGCAAACATACATATGTACATATATATGTACATACATTCATTGTTGCAGCGCTGCACAGTGGGACTTCGGATGAGAAAATCCAATCAAGAAGTTTAGATATCTTGGCAGCCATTTCAAAGTTTTTAAATATCTATTAACTAGGTATATATATATTATATATTATATCGATATTTAAGAAAACATCGATTTATGCCGTGGAAAAACATCGATATATCAATATATCGAAAGGGTCGGCTTTCCATTAAGGAAGCACGACTCGCGAAAAACCACTTTTTCACGGGGTTAGAGTTGCTCTCACAGATCTCAAAACTGAAATCCAAACTTGCCGGAGGCTTATAGTTTACTAGATATTTGTTGTTCAAGTTGGATGGGTCTATAAATATTCCACGAATATTGAAGCATAAACAGAAGAATCATTGAGCATTGCTTGGAGAAGAAAGTAATGGAAACTCGAGCACCACGGAAATTATGGTTATACCACTTCAAAATAAATTTATTCTGTTAAATTCAAAGTGAATCAGAAATGTATGAAAAATATCGAATTTCGCACGAATTGGCAAAAATTATCGATTATCGATGCACGGTAATTCAAAATATCGTCGATATTATCGGCTGTACTATTTTAGAAATATCGATATATTGATATATCGATATATATCGCCCAACCCTACTATTAACTACGTTCAAAGACTGCGCTACCAGCATATTCTCTGCACTTGGACCAAATTAATTTAACGGTTAAGTATTTATTATTTATTTATTTTCGGCTGGTTTTACTGCCTTTTCAAGCCTTTATAATTTGAATTTTTAACCAGTAAATATTCTTAAAAATTATTATAAAATGGAAACCAAAAACATATGCTTATAACACTATGCAACAGCACCTTCGGGGGTGGAATAATACCTGCACAGAATGAAAGACCGCTAACCATATAGTAAAACCACCTAATCGTTTTGCTCCCTCAGCTCAAAAAAATTTTTTATTGTTATCTTAAAATTGCAAAATTTTGTCTGAGTGATTTTTAATGTTTACATAACCTATATATATATATATGTATATACAGACATATACGTAATACATATTATTTGTGAATACCCTTAAAAAATCATTGGATTATATGCTCCATTTGTGGTAGGTTGGAGTACTTTCAAAGTGACCACTAACATAGCCCAAACTACCGATTCATGTATCTGCATCGGTTCGTAGTTAGCCGAACATAACAAAAACCAAATGTTTATCGCGACGACGACGATATGTGTATAAATACATAACTACATACATATGTTTGGTTTTGTTGTTATGTTCGGCTAACTGTTAGGTACTCCATGGATTAATTTGATTGTTATGCGGGACTGGAGTATATACTCCATTGCAATGACATGCAATGTTAAATGGACCATATTTTTTGTATGAAATGCGGCAAGTTATGGAGTAATCGGTTGGCCCATAGCGAGCACTCCATGGATTAGCTAATGGAGTACTCGGAATTTTTGCAGGGTATATTCCATTATAATATTACAATAATAAAGTAGTAGTAAATGGTATTTTGTCCACGACTTGTTTGCATATTTGTTAAAAGTCAATAATATTTTTATCTTATATTTCTATTGCATAAAACTTTAACGTCACAACTAAATATTTTTATAGCTGTTTTGCTAGAACATTATGATGATTGTTTAAAGTATGTATCTAGAAGAAGAAAGAATTAATTTTGTTGAATGAATATGTTTATTTTACTTTATTTGTTTAAAAATATCACCCAAAAATATTCCATTTTTTTCTGCTATACCGTAGTTAGCATTGGCGTAAGAACTTTTATGCACGTAAAAATGCGTTTAAGAAAAAAACAAGCAGTTTTCATAAAAATTCCCATAAACATGATATGTATTTGCAAAATATTATAATATAAATTTGGGATCTTTAGTTGCTGAACAAAAGGCGAATGCGATATAACAAAAACAATAAGAGTCAGTTTCAGGAAATAATTTAAGTTTAATTTAATTTTTTGACTTGAATTTTATGTATGTACTAGCATACCCGGCCAAGCTTCGCATTGGCTTTCAGTTATCAACAGTCATCATCATCTTATTAGTGATTTGATATTCAAAATAAAAGATACTTTTATTTTGTGATCTGCTTCGCCATCCTGATAAAACATATTTTTTATTACTGGAAAGGTTTCTATTTTCAAAAAATGAAATACACGATATTCTTTGATTTGACTGAAAATGAAATCACAAATAAAAAGTTGTCTGGATTTGGATGAAGAACGAAATCAGAAATAAAATTGATTCATTATATGAAATCAAAAAGGATTTGACTCACGCAACGATAAAATTCATGAATTTACTGCAGTGTCGCTGTTGTGTTCTATTTCTATTTACGGCAAAATATCAGAAGATATTTGAAATCCTCTGACGGCCTTATTCCGCGGGGTAACATAATTTATTGTGGAACGATCTTCCGTCATCCCTTGTCAAGTTTGGTTTTGAGACAAACCGAACGAAAAAAGACACTGAAGATGGCGCATATTAGCCGAAACCGGTTTGTCTCCAAACCAAACTTGACAAGGGATGACGGTAGATCGTTCCACAATACATCATATTCCTACCCTGTCGGAAAAACAAGCAACCAAAAAGTATTTAACATAATTTACTTTACCGCTAAAGTGAAGACTTGACCTTTGAACACCTTTCTCGTATTCTATTCCACCTCAATAAGTGAAAACAATTTGTTACCATTTTGAGTCCGATTCCATTCCATTCGTATGGAATCGCTTTGATAGCGTTACCATTTGTTCGAGAATACCGATTGAGGAGATGGTAAAACTTTTCAGCAAAGTAAATTACCAGTAAAATAATATTGAAGTAACGCTCGGAATCGAGCTGTAAGTGGTGTTTCTTACATAGATACATACCTACTTATGTATAATATAATAATAATAATAATATAATGGCACTATTATAACTCTGACGAGTTTTATGGCCGAGCTTCTCTCCCAATTCGAGGTGTGCTCCTTTTTTGGTTTTCCTACCAATTGGGTGTACCTACAGTTTTATGCCGGCTCCGAACGGCGAATGCATTTTTTGTGAGAAGCTTTTTCATGGCAGAAATACTCTCGGAGGGTATGCCGTCCGCTGCCGAGAAGTGACCGCTGCTCTTAAAAAACCCAATAATTGGATTTTTACTAATTAGAAAAATTGTTCTGGTGTTTGGTTCGGACCGTGGTTTGAACCCGAGACCTCTGGTATAGCAGGCGAACACTCTACCCACTGCACCACAGCGGCCACACTTATGTATATCTTTCCTTTATATGAATATAATTAACCTAGTAGCCCCGGAGCAAAATGAAATATATACATACATACAGGCGCGGATCCAGGATTTCGGCAAGGGGGGGTTTTGAAAATTTCTTTTTTTGGAAGATGTTTTTTAAGGGCAGACGCTGCACATAGGTAGATTTTACGAATTTATGCGGCCAAAATTGAAAATTTTAAAATTGGTGCAAATACAAAATCCAAAATCGCTCTACGTTTATAATAGACCGGGCGATAATAAACCGGTCTTCTCGGCTTTTATAGACAACGGGGGTGTCCCTGCCGCTAGTCGAAACTTATTATTCTCCCACTTTTTCGATTTTTTATTTTTTACGTATTTTAAGTAACCCGTTTTTAGTTTTAGTTTTAAGACAGTTATCAAAGTAAACATCATGGATTCGAGTGCTTCAGGTAAATATCATTATTTATTGAAAAAATCGTCAACCTAGCATAATAAGAGACCCACCATTTTGAAGCTTTTAAGCATATTGGCCTTTCTTGAAAAAATATTGTTAATTTTTTAATTCAAAAGCATTTTAGTTATATTATCGCCTCCGATCGATTACCCGTCAATTTCTCTACGGAAAAATGCAAAGCCAGAAATTATCTACAATGGATTAAAAATTGGCCTATTTGGAAAATTACCTGCTTTCGTATTTTTAGTATTTCCAATTTTTCAAAGTCAAGGAAATACTTATCATAAAAAGGGGCTAAGAATCCTAAAGCTACATTTTTTAGAAGAGTTTTGAGTATGCAGTTTTGCAGCTCATTCAATTTTATTATAACAATATGCAACATTCAACTTTTTGAAAATTTTCATTGGCTTTTCGGAAATTTTAATTCTAAAATTGACGGAATTTTTCACAGCATTGAGAATTTAACTTTTTACACTAAAATTTGTTGGCTACATAACAGTACACTTAGAAATCTCCTCAAAATCTTCTATAAATTATGGCCTTGCTTTGAAATTTTTAATCCACTTTCAGAAATTTCTACGATTTTTCAGATTTTTTCCATAAGCTCAGAAATCCTGCTTAAAACTATTTTTATTGAAAAATTTTATATATTTTTAAACTAAAATAAGAAAGTAAAATTTTCGACAGAACTCTTTGAAATAAATTTAAAAACTTTGGCGTATGATTTTTTTTTTAGTCACTGTATATATTTTTCAATAAAATCGACTTTTAACTCAAATTATTAAAATTTTGCATTAAACAAGCAATTTGAAATAGATGTAGACAATAAAATATTTTTGGCCGCATAAAACTTGAAAATCTACCTATGTGCGCTGGTGAAAATATGGACTAATACCACCTACTATTATCATTCTATATACTAGTTGCGCCATTTCCCGCACCTTAAAAACACCAAACTCAAAACCCTCCAAATTAACAATATGTATGTCATCACATAAAGTGCAGGAGATTTCAATTGAAGTTCTAAATAACATGTATAACGTATGTATACATATATATTTTTGCATTGGTACGTGCGAATGAGTATCGTATCGTATTGGTGGCAAATTGATCATCAATTTCACTTACCCTTGCATTTAAAGCCAAAATAAATAAGAATAAATGTATGTAGTACTTTTTGGTTATATTTATATTTTTAATACATAGAATTTTTACTTTATTGAAGTTCTTGTGTTTATATACTCAAATTTTTAAAAGATAAATTTAAACAAGAATTGCGAAATGCCTCTGAAAAAGGCAATTTCTCCAACGATCCAGACATTTCTGACCAAATTAATTCTGTACAATCCCGATAAAAATAGGGATAAGAAAGAAAAGAAAATAAATTTGCGATTTGGCAATTTGCGAATAGCATTTGACAAATTTGATTTTATGCGCGTGCGTCCAAAGGTACCTACATGAAGTTTTTTCGCATGTAGGTACATATTTTGGATGTTATGTGGTCCAACCATTGCTTTCGGAATCATAGAGTTTTCCTTGATCACTTTGGGAAATTTGGGCGCAGAATCTATAAAGGCATTAATTTGGGATCTATGATAAACCACAAGGGGGGGGGGTTGAACCCCCAAACCCCCCCCCCGTGGATCCGCCACTGCATACATACATGGTCCTGTAGAGAATATACATATGTACATTGATTAATCATGCAGCAAAAAACTTGGGAATTGTTATACATACATTTTTTCTTAAAAAAGTGAATAAATACCTATACTGAGGTAAATGCCCACGGAAGACGTATGAATCGAAAAAAAAATTAATATGCAGGTTCCCAGTATTTTTTTACATTCGTATAAATAGATAGTCATAACTCAAAACTTCCATTTACTTTTAAAATGTTATAATTCAAACAAATCTCATCTAAAGTAATATTTAACGGAGGGTGCGTTATTTGGATTTGGGTGAGTCAGAAATACAGAGATAAAATTTATTTTTGATTTTAAATATATTTCAAGTCAAAAAGTGGCCACTGTGGTGTAGTGTGTGAAAGGCTGCCATAAAAGAGGTCTCGGGTTTTATCCCCAGTCCGGACAAACACCAAAAAAAAATTTAATTAATTAGAAATCAGAAATAGCGGTCACCTCTCGGCGGTGGGCGGCATACCCTCATAGGGTATTTCTGCCATGAAAATGCGTCCGAAAAAAAATTCATTCCCATAAAACTGTAGGTCCACTCAATTTGTAGGAACAAACAAAAATTAAGGAATGCGCCTCAAATTAGGGAGATATGCTCGTCCTTACAACTCGTTAGAGCTATTTCAGCGGCATTGTATTATACATACTATTATATTCTCGTCATACATACTATTATATTCTCGTCAAAGATATTATTAACAAACATTTTGTAACAATTCCTAAGTTTTCGGTTATGGAAGGAACCTAAAATTTACTCGAGAAATTCAAATCAGCGATACCTTCATATGTATGTACACATGTTTTTGGTATTCTCTATCTCCATACTAATAACCTTAATGGAACCCAATGAGATATAACTACCAAATTTCATTAAAATGTTTCAGTAGTTTTAGACGAAAATATATAAGGATAGGTATATATCTAAAGTCAAATTTTAATAATCATTTTTCAATTTTAATTTCTGTTGTAAAAGAAAAATTATTATAATTAAAATTGTTTGAGTAGTTAAAAAGTTTATTCCGCACAAAGAATGTTACATGAGATTTTTATATATATATGTACCTAGATAGAGATATGTAAGAATCTAAGGCCAGAGCACTTCAGAGGTTTTGGGTATGAAAAATTCGGTTACAGATATACGTAAATAGATAAAAATAGGTATATACATACATATCTGAGGTCAAACTTTAAAAATAATTTTCCAATTTTCATTTCTGTTGAAAAAGAAAAATGATTGTTCATAATATTAGGAAAATACTTACCTTTCCAGATATTGTAAATAAATTGAAAAATAATTTCTTTGCTTATGTACATATGTACGTAGGTGTGTATTGTTCTCGTTGTTTTGTCTTCTGCTTTACCGATTGCTTGTGGCGACCAACCATGCGCATGACTCTTTTTTCAAAAATTGATACTATCCTTTATAATATTTTTGTTATTTAACAAGAGAATTTATTAATTTTTTGCATGCAGAACTTTAGTAAAAGGTTCAAAGTTTCATTTCCAAGAAGAAATATTTAAATCGGTTGATCCGGTTTTGATTTATGGTCGTATAAAGCTAATTATGGTTGGTTTTTTACACATTTTTACATAAATTTACGCTGTTTGAACAAAACTTTAAATAAAAACTATTTGGCTACTCAATCGGAGCACAATTACATGTTATTACCAAATATTATCAAAATTGGTTCAGTAGTTTAAAAGTTTATCCCGCACAAAGAATGTTACATGAGATTTTTATATATATATAGGTAGATGTACATATATGAAATCTGATAGACAAAGAAATTAATTGTCCGTTAAATTCTTTCGTGAAACTGGCTGTTAATAAATTAAATTTTCGCAAAAAGCTTGAAATAAGTTCAGTTTTGACAGAAATTCGTTCCACAATACATTTCAGTTCTGTTTTTTTTTTCTTCGAACAATTTATGAGTCATACGCCCACTGTGCGCTGCACAAACGCATTCAACGCTCTTACGTAATATCCTTGAACTTGAGCTTTGGCGACTGCATCACACATATGTATGTATTTATATGTACATATGCATACATATGTATATGTATGTATTAATTTGTGAGTGTGTGATTATGATGCTATTGCAACGGCTGTGTGGAGGTGCAACTGAAAAGAGCAAAAACAAAAAAAAACGGAGACCAAAAAAGCAAAAATAACATGCAACAGAATGATGGACTTTTATAGCATTTAACTGCTGGCCCGTTCGGCAGACAGACGCATTTCGCAGCTCGGCTACTCGATAGTTTGGCGTTAGTCTGTTCTTTTTTTTCTTCGGTTGGTCTGTTTTGTTTGTTGTTGCCTTTTGAAGGCTACACAGCCAGCCAGCGTTGCCACTTAAAAAATTTTAAATTTACCAAAATACAAAATAAAAGTAACCAAAACTAGAAACTGGTAACCAAAATTAATAATATAGGCATATCGCTAGCTTAGGTGCAAACTGTGTAAGTCCACTTTTATAAAAAAAGTGTATTTTTATGTAGAATGCTAGAAAAATCAAATACGCACCACGCTAAACAAGTCTGTGACACTTGGTATATTTCTACTCGTTGTTATTCAGTGATACGCAAATTGTGTAAGTCCAAAAGGCGAAGAAAATAGTCCAAAATATTTACATGAACAGAAATTTTTTTCATTTCGAAATTTTTTTATTTTTTGTTTATTTCTCCTACAAAGTTTGGCTAAAGGACTTACACAATTTGCGCTCTAAGCTAGCGATATGTCCCATTAACGTTAGGGCTATTTATTTGGAAGCAAAACAATATATACGGTTAAAAAAACTAAAATATATCAATTGTTTTACATCTTTATGCCTTAAGCAGATCCAACGTCGAGCGAAATATCGCCCGATCGTAGCGTTCTATCAACATTTAAAAACACGGCCAGACATGAGAATGAACAGCTGACGAAAATCGCCAGACGAAAATTCGCCAGAATAGATTTATTTCTAATGTGGTCGCTGGCTCCTGTCAACTAAATTATTTGGACTTAAAAGCTTTTTAATGCTTAGCACAAAAATTATTTAATTTAATTTTTTATTTTTGGGGGTAAATGGAAAATTTTTAACAACTATTTCCAACGAAGATTGAGTATAGCTAGTTCACGAGAAACCATGTTCAATCATTAGCACCCTTTTCGGAAGTGGATGCTCCTCACGGGGATTGAACCTGTGATACATTCCATCTTCAGCCGCAATATGCGAAAGCTTTTACAAGCTCGACCACTCATACTCTGTCAAAGCTGTTGATTTTTTTCCCACTTTTGCCTTATTGATTTTCGTGAAACAGCTAATTTTTTCCATTTCCCCCAAACAATAAATTATTTGGAATTTGATAAAAAAAAAAAAATTCCAACAAAACAATTTGGAAAAAACATATTTTATAGTTTAGAATAATTAAAAGCGTATTCCTAAAAGTTGAATGTAACCATGGTGTACTCACTCAATTCATGGACCTTGATGGTAACCAAAATCGGCCGAAAGTAACCACGTAACCAAACGAAAAAATGGTAACCAATTTTGGTAAAAAGTAACCAAAGTGGCAACGCTGCAGCCAGCAACACCAACTAGTTACTAATGCGCGTTGTGCTCTTTGGGTCGCTCGGTCGGTTGGTCTCTCGGTTGACACGTACATGTTATGTATGTATGAACATATGTTTGTAAGAATGTATGTAGGTCTTCTTTTCAATGAGGGCTCCACTACGCGCCACACATCCTCTCATCCTTTTTTTGTGCAATTCACTCTCGCTTTTTTCTGGCGAGTCGAATGAGCAGGCGACCGGACGGTGTGATGCAAGTTTGCTTGCGCTTGTATGCAAGTTTGCACATTCTGCACGCAAATCGTTTCGTTCGTTTCGGCTTCGGCTTTGGATTGTGGCTCTGTTGCTAATTTCGCTTTTTCTGCCGCTTTCACATTGCTTGCCTTTAGTTAGATATTTTTGCTCGTACGTACATATATGTATGTATGTATACATATGTATATCCCATATTCCCTGTTGACATTGAAATTTGCAACGAATGCTGGATACTAACTAACAGCTGAAGCAAAAGCAAAAGCAAAAACATTGCATCGCGCAACTTTGCAGCCCAAGAAGCATTTAGCATGTACATATTTGCAGCAGTTCAACCCAATCGGCCGACGTCAGCCAAGCAGCAAAGAAGGCGTACTATCTAACGACAGTCATGAATATCGACCGCCGTGTGGCACCAACCATCGCAGACCGAGGAGCGCAGAATGCAGCAGCTGAAAAAAATAAATAAATAAATACATATGTCGCTGTTGAGGCAAATGCCGCTTTTCCGGTCCGAAGATGCATCCGACGTTGTGACAGTGGTACAGTTGCGTAAATCTTATGACATATGTATGTACCACATATGGCACACAATTTTTACATATAGCAAGAGAAATATATATATATATGGATACATACATTGATACCTACATATGTACATAAGTGAATTTCGCCTAAAGGAGCAAAATCGCAAGTTTAAACAATTGTCTTTTTTTTTATTAAAAAAAGTATTTTATTTTTTGCACTTCTTTAAAAAAAAATCTACACATATCTCTATGTACTGTTCATACATACATATGTAGATAGGTATCTAACAAAAAAAGTTTGCAAAATGACATCAGTTCTAGAGTTGAATAACTATTCCTAAAGCGTGACGGTGTACATACATATGTATGTATGGATGTGTGTTTTCTAACTTGTGTTGGTATGTGTGTGAATATTAATGGCGACGCTTCCCTCTATGCCCTGCATTTCCCCGCCAACTAAAAATGGCACGCGAAAATGACATCAATTTTAATTCGTTGATCGATTCAGCGCGATAAAACGAAGCAAACGTGAGCAGAAATGCAAGATTAAAGCTAAACGTTAAACGTCAAACGTCAAATGTCAATTCATAGGTAGAATGTACAATTGTATGTACATATGTATATGTATAGATATGTATATATGCGAGTATGAATGCATTTATGTAAACGAACACAGATAATTTTGAGCAGATAGCAATTGCTTTGAAACAACAACATAAAAAAAAAAAATAAAAAAAAAGAAATTGATACACTCAAAAAAAATTACTCAGATTATGTAAAAATAGGAATGATTCGGCGCTAAAGACATATTTTCATGGTTGTGAATACAATTTTCTTTAAAACGTGGTTTTATTTCTTGATTTGAAGAAAATTTTACATCAAAACAATGAAAATATGTGGCCGAATCATTCCCACTTTTCCATAATCTGAGTAAGTTGTTTTTTTCAGTTTACCTATTCAATTTGCAATGGCAATTCCCCTACAGAGTCGGGGCGATATGTAGGTATGTGCGGAAATTAGTCCATATCGTGCCATCGAAATTCGGATTCCTCTCATTTTTCTGAGTAGAAACTTATTCAACCCTAAAAAAAGACTCAAGGTTACTCATACGCCCTGCAGTACTACTGAAAGCACAAAAAATAATTTTCAATCAGCATAAGTCTACGTTTTCTGGTATAACTCTTTAAGTTATGCAGCTAAATTTCTGAAATTTGGTATTTGGAGCATTTATTTTGCACAAAGTTCTGTCAGCGAAAGTGATCGATATCGGATGACTATAACATAGATATCCCATACCGCGAGTTAGAGCTAAAGAAAAAAAGTGCATTCTAGTTTTACAATACCGGAAGATAAATTATAATATTAAAATGTTGTCTCTATATTACTCTTTAAGTAATTTGCAAAAAATAAATGCGGGCATTCAGTCTTTAAACCCGCAAATTAGGCTATATCTCGAAAACGACTAATCCGATGTACATATGCTTCACAATCAGTCAACATTTGCTATTTTTGGTATGGCTATCTGGACAGGATATGCAAATTACATTGCAAACTCCATACTATTTTGGGTCCTTTTAATATATAATTATATATTTTTTCAAAATTATTTTAAACCAAAATTCTTTTAAACAGCTAGTCGCTGTAGTCGCAATAATGGAATTACCCAAAGTATACATATGTACCAGAGATCAGCATGCGATACATTTTTTGTGATTTAGAGTATACTCATAAAAAATGCGGTGGGAGTATGACCGCAACCGCAAAATATGCGATCATAATAAACACCGTACCGCATTTTCTTGATCAATTCCGGTATGCGGTAGTATGGATATCACAACACCGCAAACACCGCATACGCATATCGTAAAAACGGTATACCGCAAACACCGCATATCGCAAACACCGCATACCGCAAACACCGCATTTCCCAAATAGAGATATTTACAATGTTGCCAGTGCGATTTTTTGTTTGTAATTTTTACCGTCTTATGGATTTCTGATGAAAAATACTACTGATTACAATTTGATTTTAACCAAAAAATATCTATGCAGGAAAACTCTCAGGATTGGTTTTTTTTTAATTTTTTCATTGAAAGGGCCACTTAAAATTTAGAGTTTGTTTACATTCAAAATAATTTGACTAATGAATTTCAAGATAAAAATATGTCCTATTTACATGAAATAAGGCTTTTTCCTAAAATCCTTGAATCACATTTATGGCTTCTTAGTAATACACATAAGTTTTGTTTACACATTTTTGTTTGTCTGCGACATAATTCTTTATTTTCCAACGATGCATTCATTCAATTTTCACAATCGTCAAAATTGGCTACGATACATTGATTGAAACCGAAGTTTATGTCATTTTATTGGAGCAACAACAATACACATGTTTATTTTTATACATTTTATTATGCGCCCGTCGGAATGAATACTTTTCCGTCAATCTAGCAATTCGTTTAACTGGGAAACATAGTTGAATTAGATGTCTTTTTTACGGCAAAGCTGAAGTACTGAATGTGTCGATCGTTATATAAATACATTTAAGTCAACTACATATGTTGTCAATTAAACGGATTGCTAGTTTGAAGGAAAAGTATTCATTCTGATGGCCCTATTAGTCGTATTGGATTTCAAAAATGAATTTTTGATTACATATTTCATTATTGAAAAATATTTTATTATTCAAAAAACTGCCACAAAAAACAAGGCATACAAAAATAAAAAAATACTTGAGAATAAATTTGCTGTATATTTTATAATCAGTAACACATATCTATGTATTTATGTACAAATGAATTTTCAATTGCCTATACCCTTGCAGTGTGTGAAAAATTTCCGGCAACACTGAATTGTATACAAATAAACAAATGCGGTGTTTGCGGTATGCGGTGTAAACAACATTACATACCGCAATATCATTTAGGTTTTCAATCAATGCGGTGGCGGTGAATTTTTTTTCTGAGTACTTATTTTTTGAGCTACTTAAAAAATAAGTTATTTTGCTGTGCCTTAGAAAATGCGGTGCACCGCTGCTGATCTCTGATATGTACCTAAAAATATAAAAACAAAAATGTTCACCAAAGCAAAATGCTAACTATGACAATAACAAAAAATTAGTCAGACATTAATTATTTTACTGATATCTACATACATACATACCTATGTACCTACATAAAGCCATATCTACGCATGGTATGTATATACTATATACATATGTACATACATTTGTACTTAAAAAGCAAACAAACGAAACAAAAATAAAATTCCTACAACATGCGAATATTTTAATATATTAAGGTGGGTCAGTATGTTAACATATGGTACCATATGCTCGATCAGAAAAGTATGCGATTTATGTATACATATGTACATTGTAGATACATACATATGTACATATGCACGCATATAAGAACGCTCGTTTCGTTGGTGATATTTGCAATAAGCTGAGTGAATAATCCCGTCCATTACAGGTATGTAGATGTCTAGAGGTAGAACATGCAGAGCAACCACCACTAATGCGTCAACGCTTAGATTAGGTTTATCGCGAGTTTTGTTGTATGTTCAACTGTAAGTAAGCAATGATGTAGTAATAAACCGTACCTGAATTTCGCAAGTTTCCAGCTTTTAGTTTTTTTTAATTTGTCGAATATCAGTATTTTTTAAAGTGCTCAAATAGTCTTCGAAATTTCGAACTTTAAGACTAAGTAGGTACAATAAAGAAAAGTGAACCCAGCAAAATTTGTTTATACAGCGTTTTATCGATGGATGTATATGTATGCATGTGTGTACAATGTATATATGTGTGTATGTGCATATCTAATTTAATTTGAGATAACTTCCAAGCGTAAAGAGAGTAGGTACAAATTATATTCCAGAACAGTGAGGGAATGAGCGATGAAAACAACCAACAAAGAAATTTATTCACGTGTCTACATACATACATACATATGTACGTACATACACATACATATGTACATGCATACATATTAGGGTTGCCAGACGTACTGATTTGATCAGTACAATACTGATTTTTCGTGCCCCGTACTGATGGTTTTAAAAACCTTAAGAAATACTGATTTTTTGGATTTTGTACTGATTTGTACTGATTTTTAGCCGACACTAAAAAAAATTTATTTTTATCACCCTGCACGGTTTTTAATTTTCCAACTGTTTTCATTTGCCGTGGTTATGCTTACGACAATACTAGAAGAGCAACGTGTAATTATTGTTGTGCACTCCGACGAGTGAGAGAATTTTCGGACTCTCACATCGATCAAATTTGCTTGGTGAAATAAACATCCAGCACGCCGAGGTTTCGGGGTAATAATGTGTTATGATGTGTATGTGCGCTCTAATCATCGATTTAACAACCTCTCACCGATGACGAAAATGTGTCCGAATTTCATCGGTGTTTTGCTGGTAAGCATAACCACGGCATAACCATGAAACAATTAGGAAGGAGGAAGCAACGCGAGCGTTAAATGTCATAGAAACATGATTGACAGTTAACGATACGAAAACAAAAACAAAATAACAGTAATAGAGACGATTTTCTCCGCATATATTGTTTTTTTTTTTTGTTGGAAGGCAATGTACTGATTTTTTCGGGAAAGGTATCTGGCAACCCTAATACATATACATATGTATATAAATTAAGCACATTTATTTATATAATTTTATATACGGGCCATTCCAGAATGGCGAACGTGACGTTCGTACGCCTTCAAAGCTCAATAAAGTATGCATAGCTTTATATATTCTTCTTCTTATTTTTACTTTTGGAGAGCACTTGAGTAGCATAACAATCGGTGCAAATAAGAACTCCTCCCGATTTGAAGTTTCTGAGATATTAGAATTTAAAGGGCGATAGCGAACGGGACAAATATGGCAGTAATTTTTAGATGCTATTAGAAATGTGCAAAACTTTGCGAATTTTGGTCCAATGCTTAAAAAGTAATGATTAGCGATCAAAATAGAATAATGTAGCTCTCCATTGATGGTTTTACCTTGAAAATATATGCACTAGTTCGGTTTTTATAAGCTTAGGAAAAAAATCCCAATGGGGCATGGCGAACGGGACATAATTTCCAAAATCCAGGGACATCACTTTCCAAAATCGAATTTATATTTATATTTAATTTATATTTATATTTATATTTACATTTATATTCATATTTATATTTATATCTATATGTTGAGAAAACCCCCATTGGTTTTTAACATTTAATTTTTTCGTCATGGTTTAGGTACCTTTCTCTACGGAATCGCCCATATTTGTATATGTGGACTATGTGCTTGGCAGCCACACATACATACATACATATGCAAATGTTTGTGCATCCGTTCGCATGATATTTATACAATTACATAGAATGCAAAAATATTACATGAAATGCTATTATTAAAAAGTACAGCCATGACATTTGCAACGAAGGCGGGATGATGAGGCGGCACAAGAAACTAGCAACAACACCAACAGCTGCTTTAATATACATACATACATACATACATATGCATGTAAAAACGAGGCAACAATCAAATAATGACCGAACGATGAAAGTGTGTGTAGCCACACTAGGGTGTTCCCCAAATGTATGGAGATAAATATTATATCGTACTAGCTATACGCAGGTGCACTTTTCTGCGGCCCCCTTACTTTTAAAATAAATGCAAGTACATGGATGACCGAGCCTTCTCCGAGCTGTAAATTTTCTCGGGGGCCTCAGCAAAAGTTAAAAAAAAAAATTTAGTGAAAAATGGAACTTTTTAAAAGGTTTGTCCCTCTTCATGTCCTTCTCCCTTTTTGCTTTGTCATAGTCTTCCGCTCCCTTTCCTGCTACGTTTCCTTTTCTCTTGCCCTTTCTCTTTCTCATTCTCTTTCTCTTTCTCTTTCTCTTTCTCTTTCTCTTTCTCTTTCTCTTTCTCTTTCTCTTTCTCTTTCTCTTTCTCTTTCTCTTTCTCTTTCTCTTTCTCTTTCCCTTTCCTTTTTCCGTTTGCTTTTCCCTCCACCATCAAATTTCCTCTTCTCTTTACATATCCTTTCCTATCCTCATCCCTTCCACTCCTATTCCTTCTACCTTTCCTTCTCTACTGTCCCGCCCATTCCGTTTTCGTCTTCCTTCCCTCTCCTTTTCCCTTCCCTTTGCTAATCTCATTACACTTTCCCTTCACCTTCTCTTCTTTTCTCTTTCCTTTTCCTTTTCCCTTTCCCTAGGGACAGCTCTCAATTGAAGCCCTCATTTCCACTTTCCATTTGATACCCGTGCCGCTCAGAAACATTCCGGCCTAGTAAATATAGCTTTTTGTAGAAGCCCTGCTCAACAACTTTCATTTGATACCAATATCTCCAACTATTAACTATTCGTGGGAAAGCTGGGCGCACTTATTGACCTTTTGACCTATACCTAGGGTCCGATTTCCTGATTTAAAACAAAAGAATATCCATGAACCATCTAGGCCCAGGTACTCAGCTGTAGGTTTGGTCAAAATCCCTTAACGGGCCAACCTGTCTTAATTTTTATATAATAGATTCCCTCACTCGCTATGTCGATGGTAATATAGTCGAAGAAACTACTTAAGTATACATTTTTTTCCCGTTCGGATCGGTTAAGCGGGGCTCACATATGTTAACTTGAACTTTGACCCTCAACCATTTTTGATCGGGACCAAAGTTGGAGAGGGTAAGACCGAAGAAAATCGCTAATTTGATTTGGGCACCACCCTAATGTACATAAATTTGTGTGTAGATCCATTCGTATGTACCTACATAAGTATACGTTCAGTGAGAGTCTGAATGTGCATGTGTATGTGAGCCAATTGGAAGCTCAAGGCTTCGACTAGCTTTATGAGCAGGAAAAGGGAGGGCGCCGAGGACGTCGAGGCTCTTCTCAGCTTTAACCGAACCCATTTACAGGAGCAGTAGGGTGGAGAGAAGGGGAAAAAAACTACGATTTAATAAGATAAAAACAGCGAACAAACAAAGCAGCCAAACCAAAGCAAACAGCAACAACTACAAGGGCAAAAATAGCAGCAAAAACGGCATAGGAAATGGGAACAACAACAGGAATAACAGGCGAGTAAAATAACAATAAGAACAACAACATTAATAGAAGGTATCACCGTTTTGGATGATAGAATTCACGCCACTGACGACAGTTGCGCTGCGGTGCGGCAACGGTAGCAGCGGCAGTGACCGCGACAGCGACGTCGACGCAATCAAACAAAAACAAAAAGAGAGCAACGAATGAACGATAGACGACCGACCGAGACCAAACCGAAGGCTACGAAGGCAACGGAAGATGTGGTCATGAAGAAGGCGGACGCAACACATCGCCATCGATGAAGGTAGAAAATTGAACTTTCCATTCGGTCTGCTAACGACGACAGCGGCATTGAGAAATGAAACTTTTGTGCGATTATACCGCATCGCGGCAGCGTCGACAAAGCAACTTTTGAGTAACTCAAAAAAAAATAAAAGAAAAAATTTCAATACTTTTTAATTTCATACTATATTAAAAAAAGTGTTAATATTTATTGAATAAAAAAATTTGAAAAATTTTAAAGCTACAAAATTTTATGAAAAGTTGGCAAATTTATTAATTTAAAAAAATATTAAACCAAATTTAGTGAAAATATTTTTACTTAGAAGACACTAGCGAGAAAATTCTGAGTTAATAAGCAGTTTTATTTCGAAAAATCTGAAACACCAAAAAGGACAAATGGAAATAAAATTTTGGTGTGAAAAAAAAAATTCGGAAAATTGCATTTGAAATGTACAGTACCTACGTACTACACATGATAAAGAAAATATGCTAACGGACATAAGTTTACTGTTAAAAACTAACATTAAAAACGAAAAAAAAGAAAAAACAACAACAAAATTTAACTAAAACAGCTACAGAATTTTACAGTCTCGTTTAGTAGTTGAATATAATAAAAAGGATATTGGAAAAACAACAAACAAAAAGAAATAACAAAAAGTAATTATCGAAATTACTTTAATCAAAAATATTCCTCATTGAAAATTAAATGAACTAATGAAATTAAAAGCCCAAAAAGCAACCCTCGGCAGCTGGTGCCCTCTCCCTCAAATCCAACAACACGCCAACCAACATTTAACGAAGCGAAATTTCTGAGGCGATAATCGTCAGGGCTACACAGAGCCACACAACTAACAACGATGAAAGCACCAGCAAGCAAAAAAAAAAACTTTTTCAACTAAAAACAGTGTGAGTAGATTTTATTGCGTCGCAGCCAATATCTTTTGAAAAGTCATTTAATATGTACATATGTACATGCATATCTACCTATTTGGTTGTGAAATTCACTGAAAGGGAAAAAGTGAAACGCACATATGTACATACATACATATGTACATATGTATTCAGGTACATGAAAAACAAATTAGCGAAATAAGCCACAAGAATATTATACTTAGGTACATACAGATGTATGTATGTACATATCCTCGATGCCTTTGCAAAACCGTCCATTTACCAAACCCCAAGTTTTATAGGAGAGCGAAAATATGTATGTGCTTGCTTTGCAATAGAGATGATGGAATAGTTGGTGTTTCATTAACCGTTATTTTAAAAACTTCTTGCTGAAGTAATGTTTGAAATGTTTCAGCGATTTGTATATATGTCTGGAGTTCAGAGCTGCCAAAGCTAAATTTTGCCATAAATCTCAAGTGTCCGATGGGCGGTTTTACAAAGCTATCGGCGGTATGTAAGTATGTATATATATACATAGGTAGTTTTGACATTATTAGAATAATTTTTGAACTTCGCTTTCGCCCAGGTAGGTACATACCTACACTTTTGTGTCAAAAGATCAAGTAATTTTTAGATTAGATATAACTAGCATACATACATACATATCCTTGGCAATGAGATACTGCTTATGTCGACATAGGCGATTTCCCTGTTTTTTAATGGTTATTCATAACGATTTTGAAATCACTTTTTCGACATAAGTTATTCTGTCTTATTGTCACAGATATGAATGTACATATGTAGCTAAATACAAACATATGTACATACGTACATATGTATATCGACGGCTGAGTAAACGATCACCCTATTTCAAGACTTGTTTCGAAAATTCCATTTCAGAATTCTTTTCAATAACGCAATATTTCAGAATTTTCTTTAATAAAACCTTATTTAAGAAACTTCTTAAAAAACGCCGCATTTCAAAAAAATATGAACTTGGCTGTTTTTGAATAAAATTTTGAAACAGGCCGTTATTGAAACATAACCTAAAATAGAGTGTTAATGAAGCAAGTTCTGAAATCCTAGAGCGTTTTAAAAACAAATTCTGAAAGAAGTCATTTCTGAAATAAGTTTTTAAATACGGTGATGTTTTACTCAGCGTCGATATGTTGATACGCCTTATTTAAGGCTTATTTCAAATGATAATAAGACTTAAAAAATTATGCCTGAAATTTCTAAGAAACATAAGTAGTATGAACAAAGGCTTATAATAAGGCTTACTATATCTCTCTAGGGCTGAAATAATTCCTTATAATAAGGGCTTGTGTGGTGTTCAAAATACCCGATAATAAGGCTTATTCGCCATAGGAAATGAGGCCTATAACATTCCTTATAATAAGTAATTATGTATATGGATAGCAAGTATAGCAAATTTTATGTCTTACAAAGTTTCTACGGTAGAGAATATCACGATATATGAAGAAAAAAGTGTTAAATGTTACGTCCGGCTTAAATAATTACTTAATGAGGACAACAGCCAAAATAGAATTTTCTCTATGATTACGCTATTTGATCATAAGTTATATATTTGTGACTTCCGCGAAAATAATTTTTGAATGAAGTGATAACCAACAAAATAAACACAAAATTACTGTTATCTCAAAAACCTAATCATACAAGAAATTAAAAAAAAAACAGTTCCTAGCTCAGCTGACCCACACCTATCCTCCCTCATACCTGAATTTCTTGGTGTAATACATAATTGAATGATAATTTATTTTAATTTATTTAATTTAACGAGCACATGCCCAGGATATATCGACGGCTGAGAATAAGATCGCCCTATTTCAAAAATTGTTTCAAAAACGCCCTATTCCAAAAATTGCTTGAATAACGTCCTATTTCAGATTTTTCTTCAAGAACGCCCTATTTCAGAATTTGTTTCAATAACGTCCTATTTCAGACAATTATTCAAAAACGCCCTATTTCAGAGAAATATATATGGAATTTTCTGTGAAATAGGGCGTTTTTGAAGCAAAATCTGAAATAGGACGTTATTGAAACAAATTTTCAAATAGGGCGTTCTTGAAGCAAAATCTGAAATAGGACGTTATTGAAACATTTTTTCAAATAGGGCGTTCTTGAAACAATTTTTGAAATAGGGCGATCTTATTCTCAGCCGTCGATATTTATTTTTTTATTTTTTAGAAACTAGAAAAAAAACTTTTTAAGCATGGATGTAACTACAGCTGTTTCATCTTAGATCCCTGTAACCCGATGAGTCTTAGAGGGATATAAGGTGAAACAGCTGTAGTTACATCCACGCTTAAAAAGTTTTTTTCTAGTTTCTAAAAAATAAAAAAATAAATAATTTATTTTATAAATATACATAACTTGATAGGTTAATGACTATAGATGAAACTTTCCTTGAATTAGTGCCTAAGAATTACATATGAAACTCACTGAGATAAGTAGTATGGAAAAACTGAACTTCGCTGGTTTTACAGGGTGACGAAAATGATTTTTTTCCACTTTTGAAATCCTAAGAAGCTATGTAAGTAATTAAATTAGGGGAACATTCTCAACTTTTTTCGATACACTCTAACCCTGCAATCAAATAAATCGACTACATAATTGTAAACTAATTTACAAGTAGTTTGCTAAATTAGTCAGTCATTTATTTTTTGTCATATTAGCAACTAGTATTTTTAGCACTGAGTCATATTTTTATACAACATAGAGCAACCAAAGATTAAGCAAACCAAACTAATTACATAGTACCTAAAAATCGGAAAATTTGCACATGCATGCTTATGCGACGATATAATACGTATACATACATATTTGTAGCCATCCATACAGCGGAAAATCATTTTCTTGAAATACATATATGTATGTACATAATGTTTATTATCTTCTGTAAAAGCAAAACTTTTTTTTTTTTTTTTAATTCTACCATCCAAGCGCAAAGTCAATGAAAGCCAGATTCATATTTAATTCTGAAAATACATGAAAGTGTCTTAAAAATAAGCTTGAAAATTCAAAGGAAATCCGTCAATAAAATTTCCAATAAATTTAACACATTAAACCGCTAAATAAAATATTTCGTAGAATTGATTCTTATTTAACTTTAATTATAAACGCGACGAGTAATCGAAAAAGTGAACAAAAAATCATACAGGGATTCCGCTTGCTTACATATTTTTGGCGAATAAAAAGCTTCGTGAGAAAAACCACATCTCAGCATTGAATAAATAAAACAGTGGCAAAAATATGTCTTCGTTTGTTTATTTATACATATTTTCATTTTAAAATTTTTTATTTAATTTTTTATTTACGTTTTCTGGGAGATACGAGCGAACCTTCGGCGGCGATATCACTTGCACACAAACAGTTTGTATTCTAAATAAATAAATAAAATATACAATTTGTGAATGAATTCGAAGAGTTCGATTCATTACACTACTTCACAAATAATTTGAAAAAATTCTAAGCGATTTCTGATTTCCACAACTTGTTATAAAAAACCTATTCTCAAAATCAACATTTTATCAAAAATCGATAAAACTGAACAAATTTTTATCAGTGGTTGCTTAGTGAGGTTTTATTTCACTTTTTATACATACATATGTATGTAGGTATGTATGTCGTTAAACACATATTTTAGTTATCTTTCGAACAAGATAAAGCTTGCAGTTGCTTTGTAAATTTATTGAAAAATATGTTCTGAGCTCATATAGTAATACTAACTCTCATCTATACTTACCTGAATGTGTTGGTATTTTTTTGACTGTAAATCAGTGTAAGTGATTCATGCCATATTTTTCCATTTTTTTTATAAATCTCATTTGCATCTTTGTTTTTGATGACAATGCATTTGTTATTGTTTACATTAATTGATGTTTTTGTTGATAAAATCTGATATCATTTGTGTAATGGAAATATCTTGTATTGCGCTGGAGCTTTAACCTACCATTTCCTGCAAATTTGTTTTGCCGTTTTTATAAGAAACAAGTTTAAGTGTATTAAAGAAGAAGTTGGTAACCATAAAGCACAGTGAGTAAAAGTCTTTGATGCTTTTACGTCCTTTTTTAAGTTCTATAAACAAGACTTAAGCCTTTTTATACACCCAACTCACATAATAACTTTACGATGTAAATAAATGTTACCTCTAGTACACCACAATGAGAAGAAGAAGATCGTTCCTCTTTAGATCTAATACCATGTCTCCACATAACGAGTTTCGCTCTTTTTTTCTGCACTCGCTCTCTCGATCTTTTTTCGACCTCGAAACGAGTGCCGAAACTCGCTAATTTCCATACAAATTTCTGAGAGCGAGTGAAGATTGAAACGCTTGTCTCTTGTCAAACGCGAAGATATGGATGCCTTCTCTACTTTTGTATCGAAAATCTATCGAAATCTCATACAGACCAAAACAAAAACGCATAAATAAGCAAATATACAAACATTTAAGAAGAACAAGAAAGATAAGTGTTAAACTGAATAACGGTCAGCCACCTGGAGACGGGTTATTTAGCGAGATGTTCCCCTAGATGTTTCGCTGGCCAATCAAGTTATGTGGAGACGGGCTTTAAAGTAATCATTTTTATATTTTAATCGACTATTTTTTGCACATCAAAGTACATATTTGGATAATTATTTTATGAGAATGTGAAGTCATAAACAAATTTAATCTCAGCAATTCCTTTTGCGAATCTATGCAAATCCGTGTGCAACAAAAATAAATTTGAAACAGTGTTTATAATTTAGTTGTTGTAAATTCCAGAGTTTATTGCTTGCATATGATCGACTGCCAAATGCAAATTTGCGATTTTCACATATTTTTAGATTCAATAAATTAGATATGTATGTATATACAATACGAATGAGAACAAAAATAGGAAAAGTAATGCGTACTACACGAATATTCGAATTCGAATACGAATATGAATGCGAATAACAGTAGCAAGACGAATATGTGAATACAGATACGAATATGTGAATATGAAAACAAAGACTTGATTATACCGGGGACAGACATCTAGTATTTTTTCGTAGCAATTTCATAATACCATATATCTGTCACCAAATATTATAATATTCTTCAAAATACCACACGAGCATCTTAGTATTTTTGTAGTAAAAAATCCAACTCTCCGTAGGTTGTAATTTTGTGGTATTCTCATTGTGAATTAGCATTTCCCACTGAACATACCTAAATGTGACAAATGTCAGTCAAAAAACCAAAAACGTTTATGCCTGAATCGCAATTTGGCGTTAGGTCGGTCGCGCGTTGATCGTACCTCAAAGCCGCTTCACACTGACATTCGATATTAGATGCTGGATTGGAAACATTTTCACTGCCACTAATATATTTTCTTGAATTTTTTCATAAATTTCACAATTTTTCATCGAAAGAAACAATTTGAATTTTTTTTAATGTCAAACGCCCGACTTAGTAGAGAAATGTTCAACTCAGGCGTTATACAGGGTTGCAATGAAGATACGATATTACAAAAATTTTACGATCAAACGCTTGAGGTCACAATGCGATTTGCTCCATATATTTTCATACATTTCTACTCACTTGTCAGAAGCGCGACCGACCGAACGCCAAATTGCGATTCCGGCATTATTCGAAAAATCAAAAAAAAAAAAAAAAAAAAAAAAAAATTTAAAATTAAAAAAGCAAACAAACTATTTACAAATTCTAAAAAAGCATTAAAATGGACAAAAATAAACGTGTATATGTACATAAAAGTGATGAAACCCATTTAATAAAAGATATGTGGCGTGAGAACATTCAAAAACTGAGAGGTGTGCATAAGAACGGCCATATCTATCAAAATATGTGCGCAGAACTGCAAAAGCGGCACAATATTGTGCTGTCCGACAAAGAGCTTCAGGCCGAGCAGCATCACCAAGTTCAGCGATGACAATTTTAACGTTCCCAGCTGGATCAACATCAACAAGATCAGCTGCAGAAATCAACAATATCAACAGCTGCAAAACCAAAAAAGGTTTGGAGCTCGCCGAAAGAGACAGCCAAACGGCAGAAAAATATTTGCGTGAAAATGAGATAAAAATTATAAAAATCATTGAAGAAAGTAACGATTTACTTCGGAAATGTTTTCCATTTTTATGTTGTTTACTTCCTTTTTCAGAACTGAAATAACAAGTTAATGTCTGTCATTATGGTAGTATTTTAAATACCACAATAAATTTACCATAATGCAAATACCAGATGTCTGTCCCCAGTATTAAAGAGATTTGAAAACGAACCTCTGTCAAGTTTCATATTCGATAATGAGATTCGAGAACTTGAGTCATTGTCTCGCAAAACGAAACCTTTGTTATCCCATGTATTGCCTTTGTTATGAATTTTTTATTCATACAATTTTCGAGGGAAAATTTTAGTGGGAAAGAGAGTTATTTATTGTCTTTAAATACGTCACTTTTGCTCTTGATTTATAGCAACATATAGTTTTTTTTGTTTTGAACCAATTCGAGTCTGTTTCCAATATAATTAATAATGATTGGTTTTTTCGGTATTTAAATTGGATATCGAAGCCCATTTTCTAACGTTCGCCACAATGTTTATTGGGTATGAATTTGAATACTAATACGAATACGATCACGAAAATGAAGAAAATGTAAACAAGAATAGTTACGTAAGTACTTATCCGAAATCGATTTTTGAGAGGAAAAACGGATTAGAAAAAATCCAAAGAATGCAGCCGTCATTCCTTGCAGCTTCCTGCGTATCCGGGTGTACTATATATTTACATATGTATATAAGTACTATGTAAAAATTCCCGTGCACGTTTCTGTATAGATTTGTATGAAAGCTTAAAAGTTCTTACGTCAATTATAAGACTTAATTAGCCTATTATTTTCCATTACATGAGCGGATAAAAATAGGTTCACTTGCATACGAAATAGGTACATATACTAAATAAATATATGTATACATTAGGCCGGGGCGATTTGTATGGAGGGAAATTAATCGATATCACGCCATCGAAATTGGGATTCTTCTCATTTTGCTAAGTAAAAAACTCTTCCACGACATTTGTCTAAAATTAATTTTGATGTTCCGGAATTTGATTTTTATAGACCAATGCGGATTTTTGAAAATAAAAAATGAGCAAAAGTAGAAAAAAACCACAGCCCAATATGCATCGAATTCAATCAAAATTTTATGCTAAATCCAAATATGAAATCAGAATTAAAATCGAATGAGTTTTGAGATATAGCCTGCTTATGCTGTTGGAAATTATTTTTTTGCTTCGAGTAGTATATACCGCATGGCGTATGAGTAACCTTAAGATTGCTTAGAGTTGAATAGAGTAAAACACAAATTTCAAACGAGTCCACGTTTTAATGTACAACTCTTCAAGTTTTACAACTGAAATTCTGAAAGTTTTTATTGGGAGCATTTATTGTTCTCCCGGAGTGCTGTTAGCGAAAATCATCCTTATCGGAGGACCATTACATATATGTAGATCATAGAGACCATGATTTTGGGCTAAAGAAAAAATTCTGCATTCTAGTTTTCCTATACTGGAAGAAAAATTATAATTTTAAAATATTGTTTCTATATTAAATTTACTTGTATTTAAGTAATTTGCAAGCAAATTTAAGATATATTTTACACAGCAAGAAATAATTGCGAATATATGCAATTTTAAGCATTCAGCCTCTACCACCGTAAATAGGGCTATATCTAAAAAACGACCCATACGATTTTAATTCTGCTTAGATTTTGATTGAATTTGATATGCACATTGTCCTGATTAATTTTTTGTGCGATTTTTGTCCATTTTTGATTTTAAGCAAGTAAGGAAGCCTAAGTTCGAGTGGAATCGAACATTAGATACTCAGCTGTATGCTTTCATTGTTTGTTTGCGTTTGATGGAAACACGGTGTACTTTATATAAAGCGAGTGCTGCATAAAGTGGGCGTAGCCACGCCCATTTTCAAAATTTTTATCAGCCATCCAACTAGGCATATGAATATTATTCTTTCTGCAAAATTTCATCCCTTTATGAGTTACAAAGATGTCACGTTAAAAATTCCCAAAGGGTGTTCCAGAAATATCTTTGTTAAAAAGTAGGCGTGGTCATAAACCGATTTCAATAAATTTTTGCGTGTCTATTAACACAAGATATAAAAGTGTATAAACCAAGTTTCGTCATAATATCTCAATTATTTGTCGAGCTATGGGCTTCGAAATCTCGTTGATTCCTTTGTCTGAAAAGAGGCGGTGCCACGCGCATTTTCCGAAATTTTTATATTTTTTGTTTCCTCATGCCACAAAATTTCAATGAATTATCTTTATATTTGACAAAGATCTCGCTTAAAATGTTTTTATTAGGCCACTTTATGATACCCATATATAAAAGTGGGCGTGGTCGTTAACCGATTTCGCTAAAATTTTGAACATGTATTACTACAAGTAGTGAAAGTGTATACACCAAGTTTCGTCATAATATATCGATTATTTGTCGAGTTATGGGCTCAGAAATCTCGTATATTCCTGCTTCTAAAAGGAGGCGGTGCCACGCCCATTTTCCAAAATTTTTATATTTTTTGTTTTATGTCCATAGTTGGACACCTTCCATAAAATTTCAATGATATATCTTTATATTTGACAGAGATATCGCTTAAAATGTTTTTATTAGGCCCCTTTATAGTTCCCATATATAAAAGTGGGCGTGGTCGTCAACCGATTTTGGCAATTTTCCGTCCAAACATTTGCCTAAGTAAGTATATCACGCCTACCAAATTTCATCGATATATCTTCAACGGTTTCTGAGTTATGACTCATAAAACTTTCAATGTTTGCCCCTTAATAAGTGGGCGTGGCACCGCCCATTTTGTAAAATTTCACCATATTTCTTCATAAGGGCCTGAGCTCAATACGTGTGTGAAATTTTATCACTCTAGCTCTATTAGTGACTGAGATACAAAATTTCCGATTTTTAGGGGAGGTGGGCGTGGTCATGGTCCGATTTCGCCCATTTTCAATACCATCCGTTCCTGTCTTGATACCAACTTACATTTCAAATTTCATCAAAATAATTTTTGCGCGAGTTACCGTGCGCACAGACGGACAGACGGACAGACGGACGGACATGGCTCAATCGATTTCTCTTTTCACCCTGATAATTTTGATATATATAAGTCTATATCTATCTCTATTATTTCATTCTGTTACAATCCACCGTTAGGAAATCAAAACTATAATACTTGTGTACTAGTACAGCTGATTATAATAATCCGCCTTAGTTCATAAAAACCAAATTCCAGAACGTCAAAATTAATTTTAGATAAATATCGTGGAGAGTTTTCTACGCAGAAAATTGATAGAAGCCCGAATTTCGATGGCGCGATATACATACATATATATTAGTGGTCGGAAACTATCGATGGCACTATCGTCACTATCGATGGTTTCTGAAAATCGTTTACACTATCGATGGTTTTCGACTATCGTTTGAACTATCGATAGTTTATTGAAAATTTGAAATGTGACCACTAGGCACCAAACAAACGGTAACTATTCCATGCAGGGTTTGAATTGCTGACTAGCAAGTAGTCAAAGCAACATAAATACGACTATGCATTCTAGTCGCATGGTCGTTTAAAATGTGATTACCCAAAACCATAAAAGTTACACTACAATATGGGTATCAAACGAAAGGGGATGACCCCAGGTTTCATTTGGACTTCGATATATTTCGATAAATTTATTGATAACTGAGTCAGCTCATAATTGTGGAAAAGCGGATAAATATGGATACGGAATACGAATATAGAATACCGAACACGGCAAAATGGGTATCAAATGAAAGCGCTTGGCTAGGGCTATCATTTGGTCGAGTCTTAATTAATTATGAACTGATCTAAAAAATATCCATCATCCAGTAATTGTTATGGAAGATCGAAAAAATATAAATTGCTCATAACAATTATGGGATGATCTAAAAAATATCCATCATCCAGAAATTGTTATGGAACATCGAACAAAATATCAATTGCTCATAACAATTATAATCTGATCGAAAAAATATCGATCTTTGAGTAATTGTTATTGATGATGGAAAAATTTTTCCATTGCTCAATAATTGTTATCAAGTGATTTTTATATTTATTTTTTATAATTGTTATGGCCTCTGGTTAATACATATATTAATTTTTTTGAACAAAAATAAATGGCTAATAAATAAATAAAACAAAACAATGTACTGAAAAAAGTTTTATTGGATCAGCTTCTATTACTTTCATGTATTGGTAAGAATAAGACCAGGACAGGTGGGCAAAGTTTGTTTACATTCGGGTGAAATCGAGTGAGCTCATTTAAACCAGATGTGTTTGTGGATGTGTTTGCTGCCGGATGGCAAAAGGTGGTTATAGTGTGAGCGTAGCCGTAGATTCTCCCAAATCACCCGAAACTATCGTCAACGAAAAAAACTATCGTACACTATCGATGGTGCTGACTATCGATAGTTTCCGACCTCTAATATATATATGTAGGTTAGTAAATCGCCCCACTCTAATGTACGTACGTGTTACTTAATAAATAGCATTTTAAAAACACAAATCTAAATTTTAACATTTCTTCGTTGACTCAAACAAGTTAAAATACGTATGTCGCTAGCTTAGTGCGCAAATTGGCTAAGTCCCTTTTTTCAAACTTTAGAGGAGAGACGAAAAATAAATAATAAAAAATTTCGAAATGATAAAATAATTTTCTGATCATGTAAATACATATCGCTAGCTTAGAGTGCAAACTGTGTAAGTCCACTTTTATGAAAAAGTGTATTTTTATGTAGAACGCTAGAAAAATCAAATACGCACCGCGCCAAACAAGTCTGTGATACTTGTCATATTTCTACTCGTTGTTATTCAGTGATACGCAAATTGTGTAAGTCCCAAAAGCGAAGAAAATTGTGTAAGTCCAAAATATTTATATGAACAGAATTTTTTTTTTTTTCATTTCGAATTTTTTTTAATTTTGTTTTTTGTCTCTCCTACAAAGTTTTAAAAAAGGACTTACACAATTTGCACTCTAAGCTAGCGATATGTATGTGTTTGCTTTCATGTAATATCTGCGTATCACTGAATAACAACGAGAAGAAATATGAAAAGTATCACATGTCTGTTTAGCGTGGTGTGTATTTAATTTTTCTAGCATATAACATAAAAATACAGTTTTTAATTAAAGTATAATTAGCCAATTTGCATATGTATTTATAACTCATATCGTTCTAAGAGCCATTATAGCTAAATATGCACGTAAGCAAATATGGAAATGTTACTACGCAAACAAACGTTCGTACATATGTACGTATTATTCATGACATCTGTAAAAACTTAGAATTGCATATTTTTAGAAAATAGCTACAGTTTTTGTTTTTATACATTGCATTAGCACATGATGCATACGTACATACATACAGCCCTACAAATAAATGTATTTGTGTACATATATTTACATAGATCAGAGTACAAAGGTGTTATTTCATAATTAATATACTTAATGCCTTTATGTACATCAATGCAAATATTAATTTACTTCATATGCATTATAATACTTACAAATGTATGTACATTTGTAATTCTGCTACTACATTACGTACAATATGGAGCAATAAAATTGCAACAGGAATATTTTATGTATATTAAAATAAGCAAGCGTGATTCTAACTTTCCACTCGCCCGCCAGCCACTGTCTCATGGCACCTTCAGCACGACACAAATGAGCTTTATCGCAGCTTTAGGAATGTATAGATAAGAAGCCGCTGAGGTACAGTGGGTAGAGTACTTAGAGTGCTATACCAGAGGTCTCGGGTTCAAACCACGGTCCGAGCCAAACAAATTTTTCTAATTAGTAAAAATCCAATTATTGGGTTTTTTTAAGAGCAGCGGTCACCTCTCGGCAGTGGGCGGCATACCCTCCGAGAGTATTTCTGCCATGAAAAAGCTTCTCACAAAAAATGCATTCGCCGTTCGGAGCCGGCATAAAACTGTAGGTCCACCCAATTAGTAGGAAAAACAAAAAGGAGCACACCTTGAATTGGGAGAGTAAACATGCTGGTTCAGCTTTATGAGTGCCTATTCTTGGAAAGCTATTTAAAGAAATTGGAGCTCTTCTGTGGTATAGCAACGGTTCAAAACGGCCGTGCACGCTGCCGTTTTTAGACTATGGAGGTAGTCACTTCAAGCTAAACTAATATTTAAAATACAACAAAATTGTATGTACACATTTCAGTGTGTGAGAGCTGGTGCAGAAAGGCTGATGCAAACTATTAAAACAGATTGTGTTGCCAATTAGACAATTACCGTGTTACATACACCTCGTCACTGTAGCTAACACGTCAGCACCTGCTTGCGTAACCATCTGGCAATCTAATATTCAAATAACAATAGATCTCTTTGTAATTTACATTTACAGTGAAACCTCTCTTGGGCGGACATTCACCGTCGGGAAAATTTTGTCCGCCCAAGAGAGGTGTCCGCTTAAGGGAGTGGGTTGCTATTTTAGACATTTTTTGGATTCTAAAGGATATATTTATTCATATTTCACTGAAAAAACAAGGATTCTTATGTTTTCAAAATTTCAGATAAATACATAAATACATATACATATGTATGTATGTACATATGTATATACATAAAGTATTAACACACATATTACATTTTAATTAGTAAGTTGCTGAGAACTAGAAATGTTGGGATATCTTTGAAATTATTTAAAAAATTGCGAAATTGTCGATTGACGAGGGGTTTTTTGCTTATTTAAAATAAAATTGTTTTGCAGATGGCTTTCAAATTTCTGCAACAATTCAAATGCAATAAGGTCTTCCGTGCAAAATCTTTTCAAATTTGAAACTCCAGTCAAGCCATTTCGTTCGAGGAGATTGCATTAACTACTTTCAGCAGTAATACTTTCAGTATCAGTATTATCATTTTCAATGGTTTCGACGTTTTCGTCTAACTGGAAATCCGTGAATGTATTTATATCTACTCCAATAAAGTCATGCGGACATTTATTTTAGTTGGTTATTCTCCTTTCATCTTAGCGCTTTTTACCTAACGAACATTTAGCGAACTTTTTTTATATTGCTATACATACTTGTATTTTGTCCGCATAAGAGGAGTTCGTGTCCGCCTAACAGAGGTTTTTATGTGATTCGTTATGAAAAAAAATCAAAGTGTCCGTTGAAGAGAGGTTCGTGTCCGCTTAATAGAAGTTTTTAGTTCAATTAAATAGTAAATACAGAGAAACCTCTCCTAACGGACACCTCTCATAGGCGGACACCTCCCTTGAGCGGACATTTTTTCATGCACCAAGGTTTAGGTTAAATTTTTAGAACAAATTTCCCTCTATTTTGAAATAAATATGAATGAAATTATAATATGCAAATGCGAATTTATTTAATTACTTACTTGTCCATTATTGCGAAAGATTTACATACATATGCATCTACATACATACATACATATGTACATATATCAATTGCACATAAACTATGGTTTTTGTTATAAATCATTTTTTCTTGCTATTAATTATTTTTTTTTTTATGTTATACTAGTCTTTACCCGCGGTCTTGTCCGCACCTACGAAGTCCCCTTTCAACATTCAGTTTGTCGAAGTCCAGCATAAAGAGAAAAAAATGTAAACTCATGGGTTTGAATATGTATTAACAAAAATTCATCTTAATGGATTCATTGAAGACAAAAGTCGTGCCGAGTAATGTGAAAAGGCCCAAAGATGGTTATAGAAGAGGCTGTAAGAACAAACGTAAGGGAAATATTTAAATTCTTACCTGTTTTTTTTTTTTTTATTTTTTGCTTTTGCGGGTGGGCAATGCACCGTAATTGATGCCGTCGCACCAACCGTGTGTCCATAGACTAAAAAACTTCCCCTTGTTCGTTAATTTTAAGGCTTTTGGGCAATCACATTTTCACCGATAACTCAATCATCGATAAATTTATCGAAGTCCAAATGAAACCTGGGGCCATCCCCTTTCATTTGATACCCATATTGTAGGGTAATATTAAGGTTTTTCGGGAAACGCATTTTGACCGATAACTCAGTTATCGATAAATTTATCGAAATATATCGAAATCCAAATAAAAACCTTGGGCTATCCCCTTTCGTTTGATACCCATTTTATAGGGTAATGTTAAGGTTTTTGGGCAATCCCCGATAACTCAGTTATCGATAAATTTATCGAAATATATCGAAGTCCAAATGAAACCTGGGGCCTCCCCTTTCGTTTGATACCCATATTGTACGGCAAGTTTAAGGTTTTAGGGCAATTACATTTTCACCGATAACTCAGTTATCGGTAAATTTATCGAAATATATCGAAGTATAATTGAAACCTGGGGCCATCCCTTTTCGTTTGATACCCATATTGTGGGGCAAGTTTAAGGTTTTTGGGCAATCACATTTTGACCGATAACTCAGTTATCGATCAGTTTATCGAAATATATCGAAGTCCAAATGAAACCTGGGGCCATCCTCTTTCGTTTGATATCCATATTGTAGGGCAAGTTTAAGGTTTTTGGGCAATCACATTTTGACCGATAACTCAGTTATCGATAAATTTATCGAAATATATCGAAGTCCAAATGAAACCTGGGGCCATCCTCTTTCGTTTGATACCCATATTGTAGTGTAATTTTAATGTTTTTGGGCAATAACATTTTCACCGATAATTCAGTTATCGATCAATTTATCGAAATATATCGAAATCCAAATAAAAAACCTTGGGCTATCCCCATTCGTTTGATATCCATTTTATAGGGTAATATTAAGGTTTTTGGGCAATCCCCGATAACTCAGTTATCGATCAATCTATCGAAACATATCGAAGTCCAAATGAAACCTGGGGCCTCCCCTTTCGTTTGATACCCATATTGTACGGCAAGTTTAAGGTTTTAGGGCAATTACATTTTCACCGATAACTCAGTTATCGGTCAATTTATCGAAATATATCGAAGTATAATTGAAACCTGGGGCCATCCCCTTTCGTTTGATACCCATATTGTAGGGCAAGTTTAAGGTTTTTGGGCAATCACATTTTCACCGATAACTCAGTTATCGATTAATTTATCGAAACATATCGAAGTCCAAATGAAACCTGGGACCTTCCCCTTTCGTTTGATATCCATATTGTAGGGCAAGTTTAAGGTTTTTGGGCAATAACATTTTCACCGATAACTCAGTTATCGATCAATTTATCGAAATATATCGTAGTACAAATGAAACCTGGGGCCTTCCCCTTTCGTCTGATACCCATATTGTAGTGTAATTTTAATCTTTTTGGGGCAATCACATTTTCACCGATAACTCAGTTATCGATCAGTTTATCGAAATATATCGAAGTCCAAATGAAACCTGGAACCTTCCCCATTCGTTTGATACCCATATTGTAGGGCAAGTTTAAGGTTTTTGGGCAATTACATTTTCACCGATAACTCAGTTATCGATAAATTTATCCAAATATATCGAAGTCCAATTGAAACCTGGGGCCATCCCCTTTCGTTTGATACGCATATTGTAGGGCAAGTTTAAGGTTTTTGGGCAATCACATTTTCACCGATAACTCAGTTATCGATTAATTTATCGAAGTCCAAATGAAACCTGGGACCTTCCCCTTTCGTTTGATACCAATATTGTACGATCTTTCTATACCTATATGCGAAATATCATAAGTATAGTTCCAGTATACTCATAGTTATATGGAATAAAAATATATCGAAAAGTAACGGTCCTTAGCAGGGTCGGAACCCCAAAAATTAAAAACAAAAAATAGCCTATACTTCCTTCCAGACTATAACCTGTATGCGTGCCAAATTTCAACAAAATCCGTCTTGCCATTCTCACGTTTTTGAGGAACAAAAGCAAACGTCTGGACATCCAAACATCCAAACATCGCTACATTCACATTTATAATATTAGTAAGATTTATTAAACTGGGCAACAGCACTTTTGGGGGCGCAATAACACCCACACAGAAAAGGACCACTATCCCTTTAGTAAATCCCTTTATGCTCTTCGTGCCTACGAAGATCTTGTCTTTTAGTGAAATTTTATGACAAATAATGTTCTAGAAAAGTTTAGCCCTCTATCGACCTTCAAAATAAATTTTTTCGTATTTTCTAAAAAAGAAGCCAAATGACCTCTTCGTGGGGGTGTTATGGGATTAAAGTATCTTACGAAATTATTGTACTTGCAATTTTACTATATATTTACTATCGAAATACTTACGATATGTATTTTAATCCTTTTTTCCATTTATTTTAGAAAACACTCAGATGAAATTTTGCAAATTTAAAACTGCAATAAAAAAAATGAGCAAATGAGGCAAAACGGTTTTGAAATTTTACGAAGTATATGGGATAGTGGTTTTTCATTCTGTTTAGGAATTATTCCGCCCCCAAACAAAAGTCATCAATTTGTGTCACAGTGTTATTAAAGGTCTTGATTTCCTCAACAGACAAACAAAAAATTCAAAGAAATAAATATGTATATACAGATAAATATTATCTAATATTAGTTATTAAGTATGCCGCTTCCAATGATATCTCTGTATACTAAGTGTGTACCTATGTACGTCCGTAAATATATGTATATATATGTACATACATACATATATAGGTATAACATACGCGCATATGTACATCTAATGACAGTCATTTCATTTGGTGCTCTCTCAAATTTTAATAAATCAGACGTGCATGTATTATTAAAAAATTAGATAATTTCGAATATATCTATATGTACATATGTATGCATGTATGTATATGTATGTATATTATCGCCTAGCGACGTGTTCTAAAAATGTGTTTTTTATCAAAAAAAGGCACTATTTTGATAAAAGACAAATATGAGTATAGTCTCACCTGAAGCAAGCAGCTGGACCGAGAGTTTTTTTTTTTTACTAGAGTTACCTTATGAATACTACGCTTAGTTAACAATTCGAAAACGATTTATAAATTAGTCTATTTCACAAGTCTCAGTTTCGGTAATAAATTTAGAAATGTAGATATTATATTTTAAGACTGTAATTTGGCTTCATTATGATTTCAAAATCCCACCTATAACTACTTAAATTTTCGAAAGAAAATCTGAATGAGAGATGGGTCTTGAAAAACACTACTTGTACTGAAGATTTTTAAAAAATTAGCCAAAATAAATTCAATGAAGAAAAGTGTCTGAGAGTTCAGTTTACAGTTTTTTACCCTGCAGTAAATGTAAATGAAAAATTCAGCAGTTGTTGGAATTTGCTTTTCACTTTATTTCAACTGTAAGAAACCTAAGGTTACTCATACGCCATAGCGTACTACTAGAAGCAAAAAAAATGTTTTTCATGAAATCAAATTTTAGTTGAATTTGATGTGTCGGTATATTTGTCTAATTAATTTTTTGAGGATTTTTGTTAATTTTTAATTTTAAAAAATCCGTCTTAGTTCATAAAAAACAAATTCCGGAACATCAAAATTAATTTTACGCGAATATTGTGGAAGATTTTTCTACTCAGTAATATGAGTGGAATTCCAATTTCGATGGCACGATATACCTAAGTTAGGAAATCGCCCCGGCCTAATGTATGTACATCATTCTAATATTGACAAATTTTAGTGAATAGGTAGGTACTTACTTATTTACTTCATTTGCCTTTGGAGCTATTGGCAGTTCTTTTAATGAATACCTACATATGTAGGTATAACCGATTTGTTAGTTGGACATTTTTTATAGGATTATTTGTAGCTGGTGCCAGTCGAAAACCAGCAAGCAAAAAACTGATCAGTCATCAAACCACATCAACAATTGAGAGCGAGTAAAAAAAATGAATTAAAAAAAATTAAAAAAAAACAAGTAAGGAAGCCTAAGTTCGAGTGGAATCGAACATTAGATACTCAGCTGTATGCTTTCATTGTTTGTTTGCGTTTGATGGAAACACGGTGTACTTTATATAAAGCGAGTGCTGCATAAAGTGGGCGTAGCCACGCCCATTTTCAACATTTTTATCAGTCATCCAACTAAGCATATGAATATTATTCTTTGTGCAAAATTTCATTCCTTTTTGACTTCTAGTTATAAAGATGTCACGTTACAAATTCCCAAAGAGTGTTCCAGATATATCTTTCTTAAAAAGTAGGCGTGGTCATAAACCGATTTCAATAAATTTTTGCGTGGCTATTAACACATGTTATTAAAGTGTATAAACCAAGTTTCGTCATAATATCTCAATTATTTGTCGAGTTATAGGCTAAGAAATCACGTATATCCCTTTGTATAAAAAGAGGCGGTACCACGCCCATTTTCCAAAATTTTTCTATTTGTTGTTTCTGGTCTATTGTAGAAATCAAACCACAAAATTTCAATGAATTATCTTTACATTTGGCAAAGATATCGCTTAAAATGTTTTTATTAGGTCACTTTATAATACCCATATATAAAAGTGGGCGTGGTCGTCAACCGATTTCGCTAAAATTTTCAACATGTATTACCACAAGTAATAAAAGTGTACACACCAAGTTTAGTCATTATATATAAATTATTTGTCGAGTTATGGGCTCAGAAATCTCGTATATTCCTGTTTATAAAAAAGGCGGTGCCACGCCCATTTGCCAAAATTTTTGTGTTTTTCGTTTTATGTCCGCAGTTGGACTCCTGCTATAAAATTTCAATGATATATCTTTATATTTGACAGAGATATCGCTTAAAATGTTTTTATTAGGTCACTTTATAAGAGCCATATATAAAAGTGGGCGTGGCCCTCAACCGATTTCGGAAATTTTTCGTCCAAATATTTGACTAAGTAAGTATATCACGCGTACCAAATTTCATCGATATATCTTCAACGGTTTCTGAGTTATGACATATAAAACTTGCAAGGTTTGACCCTTAATAAGTGGGCGTGGCACCGCCCATTTTCCAAAATGTCATCAAATTTCTTCCTAGGGGCCTGAGCTCAACACGTGGATAAAATTTCATCGCTCCAGCTGTATTAGTGACTGAGATACCAAATTTCCGATTTTTTCTAAATAGGAAAAGTGGGCGTGGTCATGGTCCGATTTCGCCCATTTTCAATACCAACCGTCCCAGTCTCGATACCAACCTGCATTTCAAATTTCATCAAAATATCTCAATTTTTGCGCGAGTTAGAGTGTTTACAGACGGACGGACAGACGGACAGACGGACGGACGGACGGACATGGCTCAATCGATTTCTCTTTTCACCCTGATCATTTTGATATATATAAGTCTATATCTATCTCGATTATTTCACTCTGTTACAATCCACCGTTATGTGATTAAAACTATAATACTCTGTGTACTAGTACAGCTGAGTATAATAAAAAAGTGAAAATTAAAAGCCAAAAGCTTCATCATAATCGGCTCCGCCACCAACATCGTGAGCGAAGAGTACATGTGCTTAAAAATTTCATAATAACAAACATATTTACATACATACGTACATACATACGTAGATACAACAATACACATGAACAAGCCATCGAAAACAACGCCAGCGCATGCCGACGTCAACAGCTACAGCAGCTGCGACAGCGACAGCGGCTGTGACGCGAGAGTGGCAGCAACAGAATGAATTTCAAGTTCAAGGTTAAGAAATAGTTGTCGATACTTACATACATACATACCTATATATATGCATACATATGTATGTACTTAATTCGCCAGCGCTCGCACAACACAAAAACAAAATTTTAATGAAAAAAAAGAACAAAACCAAACAAGAAAAACAAAAGAAAATCGCATAAAAACCAGCTGAACTCGTTACTCTGCATAGCAAACCAGCGTGTGGTGAACATATGACATACAAACACATTGACGCAATTTCGTGATGAGCTTTAGAAACGGTAAAGGATGAGGAGGGGCACAGAGCCTGAAAATGAACGAAAGCAACAATCGTTTGTAATCGGTATTCGCCACCACCATAATGATTGCTCTCCAAACGAATTACAAAAAAATACATGCATACATACATATTTGCATTTGTGTGTGTTTGGGTCTGTGTGTTTGGGTCTGTGTGTTTGGGCCAGGCGTATCTCTAATGGCCTGGTTATGCTACCAATCAAGCTGGTCGAGCACCGTGTTATTGTTGTTGTGCACTCCGACGGTGAGAGAATTTTCGGACTCTCACATCCAGCAAACTTGCTGTGTGAAACAGGCAGCCAGCAAACGAGGTTTCAGAGGTAATAATGTGTTATGTTGTGTATGTGCTCAGTAATTATCATGTGTTATGTTGTGTATGTGCGCTCCAATCATCAATGTAAGCGTAACCACCTCTCACCAATCACGAAATGTTTCCGATTTTGATTGGCAATCAAGATTGTAACCATAACCATAGCATAAGGTTGGCTCACTGGCGAATTCAAAAGTTTTCCGTATAGGTACATACATACATACTTTGTTATTGTAATTAGTAGAGTGTAATGTCAAAATGATAATTCGCCTTGGTTAAACTCTGAATTCGCTTGGCACTCGCCTTGCATGCCAAGTTTGATGAAACATCAAAGTCAGACAAACTGAATTTTTTTGCAATTATGTAAAATGCTGACAGTTGACACAAAGTTATGTTTCACCTGAAAAACGCCAGCGAACACAAAAGCTATTCCACGAATTCCACACGTGAAAGAATGTAAAATCAAAAAAAAGGACGATAATTTGACAACCTATAAAACAGGAAGATGAAGAGCGATTTTTTTTTATTGTTTTGCCCATTCTAATTGGACCATGATTTCAAATCGCTTTGAGTTTGACATTACACTTCACCGCAAACAACTTTGTAAATGAAAAGAAAAGTTGAAACCAGCAGACGAGATGAGCCCACCTTATGGGTACGCCATGTGTTTGGGTTAAGCGTTGCTGTACTGCCTGTACTTTATTCTCTCTATTACATATGCATATACTTACAGCCTTATTCATAAAAAAATCCTACAACACATTATAAACGCTCAATAGTAAAAACTCTTTTTAACTTTATAAAGCCGTTATAATGCACATTATTCATAAACGATTTATAAAGGTTTTATTACTATCATTGATTTATAAGTTTTTTGCTGTCCAAAATCAAAATAAATGTGGCAATGTTGGCTACAAAAATGTCAACCTGACAAAAAATTACAATTTTAAAATAAACAAATATGTAAATAAATGTATTCAAATTCGAAAACAAAAACGAATGCGGAAAATAAAAGGGTAATGCAGAAGAAAAGGCCCAGTAGGGGAGACAACTGGACTTGCTTAGCAAGTGCCACCGCTATCCTCATACAATTTAAACCTCTGCAAAGTACGATTTGCCTCTTCTATACATACATATTTGCAAATACTCTACATTGTACAATACTAACAGCACAATTCAAATGCCGCTACGAATAAATCCTCTATTCTTCATTTGGAATACAAATACCATTTGTATTTGTTCTGTTGGATCAAATAGTGTACACGCCACGCTACAAGTAGAGAAAATAATCTTGCCTACTTGGAGTGTGTACGCAAATTCTGGAAGATTCGCCAGCAGTGTACACTATTTGCAAAACCTTTTTCGCTGAAAATAAATATTGTGGTAGTGCGTTTATTAGTGAAAGACAAGTACAAGTAGATAATATAATTGGACGGCCGCAAATACAAATACGGCATACAGTAGTCTGACTTAGCCCGTGGAGATCACCTGCGTCGTCTTGAATCTGTTCGGATTATAGAATACATGCAAACATAGATACTTAGCAGGTCAAATGAATTTTAATGAAACACATATCTTACTTCTTTTCGACCCCAACATCGCAAAGCCACTAGCACCTGCAATATTGCTGAAGTCCCTAAACCTTGTTTATTCATTGAGATATTAGCTTTTACCAAATTAACTATTCTTTTAAGCTGTCCTCGATAAAACTATGAAGCCTAAATTACTGAAGCCTAAATTCATCGTCGGGCAACAGGAATGCGCCAGTCCTTACGCGATACCCTTTTTCCTTGCGAAAGGTGTCCCGAGTCATGTTTATTACAAGATCTAAAAAATATGTTCACATTTCCATATATATGTACATATGTACATACCCAGCAGTATTCGAGGTAAAGAGTTGCATATTCAGTAGAATATTCAGTATGAAAAATACCTTGAAACTGGGTTCAAAAGCCATTGCCTGAAAAATTAACTGAATACGCAGTGAAGGCATCAGTGCTATTGAATTTTGCCCTGAAGGCTCAATGTACTAGCTTTTTCCTATGGAATTTCTTCCTGTGCCTTCAGGGCTTTTTTCATACAGAAACTCTCCCTTCTCGTTTGGAAGTTTTTAGGTCGAAAGGGAAAGTTCAGATTTTGGAACTACATCTCTACTGAATAATTAAATAGTATAATATTGCACTTGTGGCCACTGTGGTGCAGTGGGTAGAGTGCTCGCCTGCTATGCCAGAGGTCTCGGGTTCAAAACACAGTCCGAGCAGAACACCAAAAAAAATTTGTTCTAATTAGTAAAAATCCAATTATTGGGTTTTTTAAGAGCAGCGGTCACCTCTCGGCAGTGGTCGGCATACCCTCCGAGAGTATTTCTGCCATGAAAAAGCTTCTCACAAAAAATGCATTCGCCGTTCGGAGCCGGCATAAAACTGTAGGTCCACCCAATTAGTATGAAAAACAAAAAGGAGCACACCTCGAATTGGGAGAGAAGCTCGGCCATAAAACATGTCAGAGTTATAATAGCGCCATTGTATTATTATTATTATATTGCACTGGCACGTTTATAACTCTGACGAGTTTTATGCCCGAGCTTCTCTCGTAATTCATTGTGTGCTCCTTAACTTTTGGGTTTCCAACTAATTGGGTGGATCTACAGTTTTATGGCGGCTCCGAACGGCGACTGAATTTTTTGTGAAAAGCTTTTTCGGGACAGAAATACACTCGGAGGGTATCCCGCCCACTGCCGAGAGATGACCGCTATTTCTAAAAACTGAATAATTGGATTTTAATTAATTACAAACATTTTTTTGGTTTTTGTCCGGACCGGGGTTAAAACCCGAGACCTCTGGTATGGCAGGCGAGCATTCTATCCACTGCATCACACTGGCCATCTCTACTGAATATTCAGTAGAAAATATGTGCTGTTTTCCAGCTGACCAATACTGGGCGTTTCGGTTTTTTTTTTCTTTTTCAATTTGAAATTTTTCTTTATTTTTTGAAGTAATTGCTTTATAAAGAGCTTATACAAGGGTAAAGCTTGTTATAAATTCGTTTCCATTTTATCTGATTTTTAAGAGCATTTTAAATTTATAAATTGTTTATGAATAATGTTTTTGCTTATTTGATTGATAAACTGTTTATAAACCTTTGATATGTTTTTATGAATAAGGCTGTTAGTATATAATTGTATGTATATAATAACGTATATATGTACGTATGTATGTACATTAGGTCGTCTCGCCTTATATGGACCAAAACAAGTCCACCGTACGCAACATTAATTTTTTGCAAGAGAAGTATTTCGATCGATTTAGTAGAACTGGAAATAAAACACATTTAACATTCCGAGGAATAGAAAATTATTCGGCATAAAATTTCAGTGGATCTCTTCAGAAAAAATCTTTGTAAAATGAACCTAAAAGACCACAGGAAGCGAAAAACGTAATTCCTCGCAATGTAAAATGTGTTTTATTTCCAGTTCTACTGAATCGATCGAAATACTTCTTGCGAAAGATTAATGTATTTTGACGACGTTTAACGTGCCGGCAAAAAAAAGTTAGTTTAAGGTGGTATTATAAACTAGGTACTGGATGGAAGTGACCCCAATGCTCTAATGTACATACCTATCTATGTACGTATGTATATATCTGTGGCAATTTGCAATAACTGCTTAAGTCTTAATATGATTTCAAGAAAATTGCTTTTTATATTCGGTGTTTCTTGAAAAATGTATGAATGTAAAATCAATGAGCCATCCACAATGTTAAGTACGATTAAATTTTGAATATAGTGTTTTTAAAGTAGAATAACGTGGTATGTATATATGTATAACACAAAATCTTCCTAAGACGACTTAAGCAGTTATTGCAGGGGCCACATATATGTATGTGCATATGTATGTCCGTTGCGGGCATGTTTTTAATCTTTTTTTTTTGTTATTGTTTGAACAATTATTTGTTATTCTTTTTTTGTCAAGCTTCAGCAGCTAACTTCGTTGAGCACAACGAATGATTTTTCATAATGACAGATAGATAGTGTTATGACTAGAGTTGCCATATGACGACTTAAACGATTTTTAAGCCCCTTATACCATGTCTCCACATAATGTGTTTCCTCTTTTTATCTGCATTCTCTCCCTCAATCTTCGTTCGACCTCGAAACCAGTGCCGAAACTCGCTAATTTCCATACAAATATCTAGTATTTACACTGTGCAACATCCTTTTTGCGGACGCGATAATTTCCACACAGAATTCGTTGATTTCGTTAGATACTTAACGCTCACTACGAAGTGGTCTTCTTAACACTTTTTTAGAAAGTTTGAAAAAAAAATTATATTTTGAAGGTTGACAGAAATATTCGCATTAAATTTTACTATGCGATACACATTTTTCAATTCAATTCAATTCAATTCAATTCAATTCAATTCAATTTATTTAACCTATTTCACATGGCTGCATTTTAAGACAATGTCTTTTATAATACATCAGCTGTATAATTCTATTTTACAACAAATCTTATCCTAAAAATAAAGTTGGCATACATTTGAACAAGGAAAATTGTTATTAACAAATAAAAACTAAACAAGTTAAAACTTAAACTATAATAACCATTAAAAATAATAACAGAAAGTTAAATTGATTTTAAAATTAAAAAGAAAAAAAAAAAACACAAAAATAATTGAAGATAGAAGAAAGATTAAAGAAAAGATAAAAGAAAGTCTAGGAATAAAGTCTTGAAAATTGTGAAAGCTGCTATCATACACCTCACGCAGAAGTAAAATGGTCGTAAATCACCCTTTTGTAGTTGCTTCTGCTCAGCATAGCCTTGACAGTATCAGGGATGGAATTCCAGAGCCTCACAGCATTAACGAAAAAGAGTCTTGATGAGGACAAAAAATAATATCTTGGTATTATCAGGTTTTGGTGCCTCGATGATTTAGATAGTTGTAATTTTTCATAGAGATAATTCGGGGTTTTAAATTCCATAAGTTTATATAAGAATATGCAATTTCTGGATTTTATATATTGGAAAATACTGCACCCAAGAACTTTTGTTTTCAACGAGGAAATATGATCATATTTCTTCAGACCATACACATAACGTGTAACATTGTTAAACAACACAATCGAAAAATTCATTATAAAAATTGTTCCACCCTAATATATGTATGTATGTACATACCTACATACAAACATACAAATGGTGCATACATTAAAGTCGTTGCATATTTCATGGCGGTACTTTTAGGTTATTTGGACATAAAACTCAAGAAATAACTTTTATTTTCTGATGGAAAAATAAAACTCAAGAAATAATGATTAAAAATCAATTTTTTTATAAAAAATCGAAAAAATAAAAGTTAATGCACCTAGAGATAGTCTGCGTTACGGTGATTACATCTGTGTACTTCTTTTACGTTTAGCATTTCTCCTTCAGTATGATTTTTTTAGTCAAAATTTAAAAAATAACGATTATTTGCAATCCCTGGTTACTAACTACATCATCTACGTTCTGCTTATTTTATTTTCAGCTTCAAAATGCGTCAGACCGCAGGGAAATTCAATTAAAGGCAAAAACACCAACGAAAACGATGACAACAACAAAAAGCAACAATAATAGCAAGGTGTGTATCTGCGCTCCAAGACGTTTTAAATGGGAAATATGTATTGAAACTTAAAAGGTATTTGAAGAAACATTAACAAAAAGTTGGCAAAAATAAAACACACAGCAGCACACATGCACAGATACATAAATATTGCATATAAAAATATGGCAAAATTGTGCAGAAAACAAACGACGACAGTACAAAATGATAGAAAGGAAATTGTGACAGAAGTTGTCAGCAAACGCTAGCGCCAACGGCAGCAGAAGGGCGCAAAAGAGGGAGGGAAATCAAGAGAGATTAAGTTAGAGAGCAGAAAAATAATGCGAAGCTTAGGTACTCGTTCATATTCCACATTCCTACATACATATGTACATATGTCTTTCTATCGATTGCATTCGCCTACCAGTTAAACTTTTAGGTATGTATGCGATTGCAGTGTGTTTATACATTAGGGTATCCCTTAAATAGTAACTTGAAAAAAAAATCAAGGCACTCCATTTCTTTGCTACCTACATATATTTTGCTGCCAAAAGGCAGGTCGACAGAGTGGGCGTAAATTTTCCAAAAAACTAGATACTTTTCATAATGACGAGAAAATTTTTTTTTTGTTAATAAATATTAATAGTGTATTGATTAGTCTAGTTATTGCCTATTCCGTCTATTCCTGGTGCAAATAAAAGCCGTGGAAAAAAAATAAGCAGACATGTTTAGGTTAAGTTACGTTTGCTAAAATCTTAATTTTGCCAACAAAGCGCTGAAAGTTCCTTCTTCTCCAGCGTGCCTCATAAAAACACATCACATTTTTTCACTGTTGAATATAGTATTATTTTATTGGCTGAGACAAACATTTCGAATTAATGTTTGAGCCGCACTTTTTACATGCTTTTATTAGCGTCACCTATTTGTTTGTATGTAAACATTGCATACTTTTAGGCGAAAGCATGTGTATTCATACACTGAATGGAAATTTTTCAGTGTAAGATGTGCTTATTTTTAAAATATTTCACTTTATAAGGGTTTCTCTGAGCGATATCGATCCAAAATCGTTAAGATTTCGTCCTTTTTGTCGAAGAAGACAGACTTCTGGCCATATTTCATGTTTCTAAGCAATGTAAACAAAAAAATATATACATATATCCAACAAGTCAGCAAAATCATCCATACATAGTTGCAGTGCTTAGCGCTTCGCTAATATTCGACTAGTGATGGTTGGAGCATAGGTTCGAAGCATATGGGCTCGCGAAAATAAGTCTGATGATGATGAATTGGTTTTCTTCGAAATAGCTATGCTTTCTAAAATCGCATTTTGAGTTGCTTGGGTATTTTCGCTTTTTCCAAATTTTCAAAATTAAATTATAAATAAAAATTTCATGCTAGAAACTAAACATCCATAAAAAAAAAGTTTTAGAGGGATACCCTAATATTTATTTATGTAGATGTGTAATATTTCAGTAGGTATGTTGCATGTATTAGTGGGGTGGTTAGGCGATGTGTTGGCTCTCAGCACACAGAATTAAAACAACAAAATTTATAGCACTATATGTATACATACATAAGAAGGGTATGTAATACCTAGGCATGCATATGTATCTACACATCTACAATACAGAAAGAACCCTGAAAAAAAAAAGGTGCGATTAATCCCGATAGAGATTTGTCCCGGATTGATCACTCTCGGGAACAATCAGTCCACAATTAGTCCCCAATTGTCCCGTACGGGTATAAATGTAGACTAATTGTAGACGAATACTTCCCGAATATAAATGTAGATTTCTCGCTTTTATCCCGAACGGGTGCAAATCTAGCTTGAGTAAATGTATAAATTTTACAAAAATATTCAATGTATTAAAAAAAATTTTATAGCAATAGGTAAAACTATATGTACACAATGTCTTTTAATAACAATGATGAATAATAATTTTAACAAAATGTTACCAAAAATATCAATTGAAAAATTAATTACAATTGTGCACTCAAAACTATGTAAAAAAATTTTAATTTATTGAATAGATTTTTTTACAAAAGTAAAACTTATTGTATAATCTTTACTTAAATAGGCATGAGCATTTATAATTTTTAAAGATTGCTATAAAAAATGCCTTGGCTAACAACTTTGAAAAATTCTTCACATGTCCTTTACACTCGCATAATGCATTCTCAAAACTTAAAATATTTGGAAAAAATACTTAATTTTTTTTAAAAGATTTCTCTACAAGATGAAAGCTAATCGAATAAACTTTCTTCTAATATATATAACAATTTATAATTTTTAGACATTTTCATAAAAAAAAGCCTTGGCTTGCAACTTTGTATGAAAGCGATTGATCTACATTTGTACCCTTTCGAGATAAAAGCGATTGATCTACATTGGTACCCGTTCGGGTATACAAGTTGAACAATTAATCTCTTCATAGGACATTCTCGAACAAATGCGATCAATTCACTCCATATAAAGGGATGTAAAACTGTATTAGTCGCATCCTCCCTTGCGATTGATCCCCGACACGTGCCGGATTAATCGCATTTTTTGCAGGGAATAGAAAATATGTACATATGTATTTGTGAATATATGTATGCTCGAGTGTAGATATACATACATTTGTCGGACATGCGCAAAAGCTTTAAACTTGAACTTGAAATTTTTAACGATATGCAATCAGCCGACATTCGTGTGCAGTCAAGGCGACTGCTGCAGCTGCAACCGCAACATAAACAGAAACAGAAATAAATAGTAAAACAAATTATATAAACCACCACACACAAATACGCATAGATACACTCTTTATATATTAGCAAAGCACCCATAAGAATACCAATGAGTATTTGCAAAGCGGCAAATGGAAAAAAACAGGAGTGGAAATATGTTAAAAAGGATAAAGCAGAGCTTACGTAATTCGGGAAGCTGTGAATTGTGAATAGTGGCATTTGAACGATTGCATCAGCAGTAGCGGCAGAGCAGCACGGCAGCAGCTGGTGAAATACCGAATTGCAAAGGATACTAATGAATACATACATACGTACATGCAACTGTAGTAAAGACTGTTTGAGGATTAAAAATAGGATTTTGTTTTGGATGCTAATTTCGTGAATTAACAGGTATGTGTATATGTGCATATGTATGTATGGGGAAGTGTATAAATTTATTCATTAGTGCGCTGAATTTTATTAATTGTAGGTAATATCTTTTTCTGTAATAAAGTAATCCTTTAATTAAATTACGAAGGTCAAAGGTTAAGGGCGAGAACAGTGAAAATCGAAAACAGCGAGTATGGTATGCAATCGATTGAGAACGTTCGTCGAGTGCACCAACAACAAAATAACGAGTAGACGCGCTGCAAAATGTGTCATCGAAAGTACATACATACATACATATATAAATTTCACTTTTCACACACCAAAAAAAATAAATAAAAAAAAAACTTTGGAGCTGCAGAGACAGAGCAAAGCAAGAAGGGAGGAAAATGGAGTCAAAAAGTGGGAAGCTGGAAGAAAATTAAATAAATAGAGAGAAAATGAAAGAAATGAATATAAAAGAAAATAGAGAAAGCGCGGAAGATAGAAAGATAGGCTGTGGAATTAACACGGTTGCCACTTTACAAAAAAATTACCAACCAAATACTGAAAAAAGACAACATAATAAAAAAAAAAATAAACCAAATTTGAGTCTCAGGTTTTTTTTGCAAAAAACCAAAGAAAATTTATTAAAAAAACAAATCAAAATCAGATTATATACATATCGACCCCTTTTTGTGACTTTACAGTAAGGGCGAAAAGCAAATTTTACAGCAGAGCATTTTTTTGTTGTTTTTTGCAGTTTTTTATATTATATATAAATGAAATTGAACACGTGATTAAATAGTTAATTAAAATACTGAACCTTATTTTTTTTTCCTGAAAAAATTTGCAATTAGCGAAAAAATCATAATTTTGTCCCTGACGATAATTTTGCTCTCAATATTTTATGAGCGTATTTGAATAAATGTCCCTTACGATAATATTTAAAAAATGTTGTATATGACAAATACAAGTGTCTTATTCCATACTGTTGTATTTTTAATGATGAGGTCATGGTAATATAGTGAGTAAGTGAGTTTCCACCTTTGATTTCCTACTAGATACATATATTCAAAATATTTTTATATGGGCGATACGATAAATTCGAGCTCAAGAAAAAAGAATACATTGTCCCTTACGATAAAAATATAAAGCCAATTTTTGGCACAACTAAAAGGATTGTGGGATGTAGAACAAATTTGCATAAAAAAATAAGTTTCGAGAAAATGACCCTTACGATAAAATCGCACAAAGGGGTCGATAAAAACTCTAAGGTGGAAGATCGCCTATGTTAGAACTTCTTTCAAAAACGCCCTATTTATGACAATGCTGCAATAACGCCCTATTTCAGATTTTCTTCCGTATCGTCCTATTACAGGATTTGATTCAGTTTAGACGAAATTTCATACACACGTATTTTATACATGTTACATTGAAAATAGGAAATTACTTAATACTAGTTTAGAGCATTTAGGATTGGAATTCCACAAAAATTAAACATTAAACATATGTATGTATTGGAATTACATTTAAAAAGTATTGTCACTGTTCGTCTGTATAGGATTTCACGCGAATGCGAATGTAACAGAGAACCTACGAAAATTTTTAAATAAGGTTGCCGCCTAGTCCTAAAAATTTGATCAGCATTTTAATCTTTTTGATGGAAAAAATGATCTGATTTGGAAGAAAAAAAGCAACAAAATCAAAAAAAGAAAAACTACCAAACAACCAAATTCGAAAAAAACAGAAGAATAACCAAATTTGTTTGGAAACAACCAACAGTGGCAACCGTGGGAATAAAGTACCTAAGACCAAGAGAGCAGCAGAGATAAAAGAAAGACAGTGCCGTTGTATGAGCAATAATGCACGCTCTGAAAGCTTCTAACTTTTTTCCATACAACACACATACACACATGTACCTCAAATACCCTGCAGCGAAATCAACTAGTTGTAAACTAATTGACAACTGGTTGGCCATACAGCTCAACTAGTCAGCCATCTATCTTTTTTCCATATTAGCAACTGGTATTTTTAACACGGTGATGACCTAGGAAATGGCAATTGTCAGTATCCACACCAGAGTCATACCACTTGACTGACTAGTCAGTATACACACCAGCATCATACCACTTGACTGACTAGTCAGTATCCACACCAGTATCATACCACTTGACTGACTAGTCAGTATACACACCAGCATCATACCAATTTGCTGACTAGTCAGTGTAGATATCAGAACTATACCAGTTGACTGACTAGTTTTACATGCTACTCCAATGAAAATAAAAATTGCAAAAAAAAGTTTCTAATACATTTATTTAGTTATTAGAATATGATATTTAAATTAAAGAATTCAGGCACATTAGATTGTGATCTTGCATATTAAATAGTTATTTAGGTAAATTAACATTAACATTGTGAATAAGTAACACGTTGACCATTCTAAGCTTGACATTTATATTGATGATTTTCTGACTTTATACAAACATATCATGTACTTTTTTCTATGGCTGAAGTAGTATCTAATATACAGGGCTATATTAACATCTCAAACTATGTTATATTTGTGGCATTCACCTGATTTAATGATCTAACAATTTGCAACCAACTAAATCTACAAGGGGCCTACTACGCAGGCAGGCCCGTAGCCAGGAATTCGTTTCGGGTGGGGCTTACAGAAATCATGGACAAATTACACTCCCCCCGCCCCCCACATATATATATGTACATACATAGGTCAAATGAAAGTTATTCATATTGGTTGATTATTTTGAAAATGAATATGGAAAAAATTTGTACATATGTACAAGATTACTGAAAAGCTATTTTAATTGACATTTATTATGCACATACATACATATACATATGGAATGTGGTACAAAATTTCATATAAAACTTTCTTTTACAATAACCTTTTCATCAAAGAAGTAGCCTTCTGCATTTGTTTTTTGATAAAATGTCTATGGCATGGTCAGGATCAATAGCAATATCCCAGTGAATGCAGATCATAGCGAGTGAACTCAATCTTTCATGACCCATTACACTCCGAGGTAAAGTTTTGATTCTTTTCATGGTAGAAAATGATCTTTCCACGCTCGCCGTTGTCACGGGCAAAGTTGCCAAGGCAGTGAAAAGAATTTTTATACCACGGAAATAGTTTCCATCGCAGTACTCCAATAGTTTTAAAACCTCGGGTTCGGTTTTAATCGACGATATTTTCGCACACCACAACCTATATTCGGCCTTTACTGCTGTTGATGATATGTGATCTTCGAAGAATGGCGCCAGGTTTTCAAGCTCATCTGCTTTACTTACATCAGCGAATCCTGGAAGAAGCAGTTGGAAGCTCGGTAGAATATCTTCGTTTTCTAAAAATCGTTGCGTTAAATTTTAAATTAATAAGTCGATGCATGGCAGGAATGTTGCGATTCTGAAATACTCTTCACTCGACGTTGTTCCCGGGTTAGCTCGGTTTCTTTGACGCGATACCACTCTTGGAGCACAGATTTCACCGTCAAAAAAGTCTTCAGCGATTTTTGATGCGGAAACTAAGATTTGCCAGAAGAAATCATTAGCAGATTGTCTAATTTCGCGCAAAGACTGTATTACTTCTTTCGTGCGGTTTATAGCAGAGATAAAGTCTGGCACCGCCTCCTTTTAGAAGCAGGAATATACGAGATTTCTTAGCCTATAACTCGACAAATAATTGAGATATTATGACGAAACTTGGTGTATACACTTTTATTACTTGTAGTAATACATGTTCAAAATTTTAGCGAAATCGGTTGACGACCACGCCCACTTTTATATATGGGTATTATAAAGTGGCCTAATAAAAACATTTTAAGTGATATCTTTTTCAAATATAAAAATAATTCATTGAAATTTTGTGGCATGAGTTCTACAATAGACCGGAAACAAAAAATAGAAAAATTTTGGAAAATGGGTGTGGAATCGCCTCTTTTTAGACAAAGCAATCTACGAGAGCCCATAACTCAACAAATAATTGAGATATTATGACGAAACTTGGTTTATACACTTTTATAACATGTGTTAATAAACACGCAAAAATTTATTGAAATCATTTTATGACCACGCCTACTTTTTAACAAAGATATTTCTGGAACATGCTTTAGGAATTTGTAACGTGACATCTTTGTAACTAGAAGTCATAAAGGAATGAAATTTTGCACAAAGAATAATATTCATATGCTTAGTTGGATGACTGATAAAAATGTTGAAAATGGGCGTAGCTACGCCCACTTTATGCAGCACGCGCTTTATATAAAGTACCTACACCGTGTTTCAATCAAACGCAAACAAACAATGAAAGCATACAGCTGAGTATCTAATGTTCGATTCCACTCGAACTTAGGCTTCCTTACTTGTTATCTAGAAATTTAGTGTTGGCAGAAAAAATTTTGATTTATTTAATTTAACGAGCACAGGCCCATGTTATATTTAATTTTTTATTTTTTAGAAACTAGAAAAAAACTTTTTAAGCATGGATGTAACTACAGCTGTTTCACCTTAGATCCCTCTAAGACTCATCAGGTTACTTTTGCTTCTGCCAAGACTCGAACTTGCGCACTTTGGTTGGGGCTAGGTTCACGAAAAAAGGGCTTGAAAGAGCTAAATTTCTTCAAGAAAATCCAAACCCACTTTCGCCATGCTTGTCATTCGAATTTGCGAGACGCGAGTTGAGGAAATTACAAAAAAAAATACTTCCTTCGAATTTCGGGGGGGGCTTGAGCCCCCGAGCCCCCCCTGGCTACGTGCCTGTACGCAGGGTTCGAATACTACAACAACAAAAAGAAGTTGCTTTACTTTTACTGCATACGTGTTTATTGCAACCTCCAGAAACCCCGGATACATTTAATTTAAAACCCTTTTTAATTTAAAACCCTTTTTTTGGCAAAACTTCTTGTTTCATAACTAATCTCAATTTCTCCCCTATGAATCTAGTTGGGCAACTCCCATAATTTATCTAGTCAGTTAACTGGTAGATTGGCTGACTAGTTTGGACTTTCGCTGCAGTGTAGCTAAAGCTGCTTTTTCTACTCAAAAAGCTCAGAGCTTATAGCGCTGCGTTTTTTACTTTCTCGCAAATTCCAGCGTCAGCCATAGCATTGGCTTGTGTGGGAGAAGCGTAAAACTTCCTGTTTTACCTTGAATACAAGCACTGTACTTTATATACATACATAAGTACTATGTATGTATGTGTTTACGTATGTTCATTTATTAGTGTGTATATGTGTACCGGAGAATTTACGTATTTATGTGCGTGGGTGTGTGTGATTCCCTCTTCCTCCATTAATTTGCTTTGCTACAGGCACAATAGACAACAAAAACAGCGAAAGGCGAAAAACGAGAAACAAAAATAAATAAAAACAAATGCAACAACAAACAATAACCACATTCCCTTTTCTACATTGAAATTTCTACAGGAATATGCGCCTGATTTATTGAAATATTGTTAGTCACATATGCGTTGGTTAACTCGATCGTTAAAGTTCGTACGTGAAAGGTGTGTTGTGAACATTTTAACTTTTGCTAGATAAACAAAAAAAAAAAAAATAAATAAATAAATAAAGAAACAAAAATAAATAAGTAGCAAAACAAAAAGCAGCTCACGGAAATTAATTTACTGAAAATAATTGTGTTTAATACATATGTATGTATGTATGTATGTATATTAAAATCTAACAAAGTTTCAGCAACTGTCATATGGAAATCATTAAATTTGGTAATATGTACATATGTATGTATGTATGCCGCACATATACTCATGTATTTACATATATGCATATATGGCACGTACAATTCAATTTTAATGGCAGACATTTCGCTTATCTTAACCTTTGACTTTTGTAAATTGTGTAGGTAGGTATATTGAGAACAAACAAACATTTATTTTAATATACATATTTAAGTATTCATTGATTGATAGCGTGATGTTCAGTAAATGCGCAGAGAACATCCACTGTTTCCTTTATACGAGTGTAGCTCATACGCCCCGGTGCACCTCTGTGGTCGCGCAGTGCATTGCAAACGTGTAACTAATATGTAGATAATCTGTGCGTGTTTGTGTTAATTTCTGTTACAGTGAAACCTACCTTGGACGGACACTCACCGTCAGGCAAATTTTGTCCGCCCAAGAGAGGTGTTCGCCTAAGGGAATGGGTTGCTATTTTCGAAATTTTTTTAATTTTAAAGGATTTATTCATATATTTATTCATATATCAGTGAAAAAAACAAGGATTCTTATGTCTTCAAAATTTCACTTAAATACATAAAAACATATACATATTTATGTATGTACATATGTATACATATAAATAAAGTATTAACATACATATTACATATCAATTAGTAAGTTGCTGAGAACTAGAAATGTTGGGATATCTTTGAAATTATTTAAAAAATTGCGAAATTGTCGATTGACGAGGGGTTTTTTGCTTATTTAAAATAAAATTGTTTTGCAGATGGCTTTCAAATTTCTGCAACAATTCAAATGCAATAAGGTCTTCCGTGCAAAATCTTTTCAAATTTGAAACTGCAGACAAAGCCATTTCGTTCGAGGAAATTGCATTACCTACTTTCAGCGGTAATACTTTCAGTATCGGTACTATCATCTTCAATGGTTTCGACATTCTGGTCAGTTAGAACATCTAACTGGAAACCCGTGAATGCAGTTATATCTATGTATTCCAATAGTCATGTGGACATTTATTATACCTTTCATGAGAATGAAATGGTATTATAACTTAGTGCCAAAAAATTTTTGTCGAAAGTACCAGAAGGAAGCGTGGGGGACCCACCAAAGTATATACCGATATGATCAGAATCACGAGCTGAGTCGATTAAGCCATGTCCGTCTGTCCGTCTGTCCGTCCGTCCGTCTGTGTGAACGCAAACTAGTCCCTCAGTTTTTGAGATATCTGAATGAAATTCGGAATACAGGTATGTTGTTATATGCAGCTGATCATTTGTCGGAACCGGCCGAATCGGACCACTATAACATATAGAAAACAACCGATTATTCAGATATACATGAAATTTTTGGAAGTAATTTGTGCATAACTTCCCCATTTAAACAGCCAAGGACATGAAACTTTGAAGTAGACGTGCCCATTTTGGCCCAAACAAGGTAACCGAAAATTGTCTAGATCGGACCACTATAACATATAGTTCCACAACATCCGATTATTCAGATATACACATTTTGGTGTATAACTCCCCCATTTTAACAGCTAACGGCGTGAAATTTTGAAGTATTTGTACCCATATGGGCCCAAACAGGGTTACCGAAAATTGTCAAGATCGGACCACTATAACATATAGCTCCCATACAACCGATTGTTCAGATATGGACATTTTGGTGTATAACTCCTCCATTTTAACAGCTAACGGCGTGAAATTTTGAAGTATTTGTACCCATATGGGCCCAAACGGGATTACCGAAAATTGTCAAGATCGGACCACTATAACATATAGCTCCCATACAACCGATTGTTCAGATATGCACATTTTGGTGTATAACTCCTCCATTTAAATAGTAAAGACACCATTTTTTCTAATAAATCTTTCCATAAATAACCCACAGAATTAAAATTATAAATTAAACTTAATCCGGCTATGTACATACATAGGTAACTTTTCATTTCCCCACTCATGAAAGGTATGAAGTCTTCGGTACGGCCGAAGACAGCCGCGCTTTTACTTGTTTTAGTTGGTGATTCCCCTTTCATCGTAGCGCTTTTTACCTAACGAACATTCCACGAACTTTTTTTATATTGCTATACATACTTATATTTTGTCCGCATAAGAGGAGTTCGTGTCCGCCTAACAGAGGTTTTTATGTGATTCGTTATGAAAAAAAATCAAAGTGTCCGTTGACGAGAGGTTCGTGTCCGCTTAGTAGAAGTTTTTAGTTCAATTCAATAGTAAATAACTGTCCGCGTCCGGCCAAGAGAGTGTCCGCCTAAGAGAGGGAAATTTGTTCTAAAAATTGAACCTAAACCTTGGTGCATGAAAAAAATGTCCGCTCAAGGGAGGTGTCAGCCTATGAGAGGTGTCCGTTAGGAGAGGTTTCTCTGTACATATATACATTTTTTTTAACATACATATGATTTTATCGGTAACGATCAGGATAAAAAAAAAACAAACACGATCATACGCTAAAAATAAGTAAAATTCAATTAGAAAAAAATGTGCTAACATGCGAAAAGAAACAATGTGGAAAAAATCGAATGCACATTAATATTATATGCATACATACATACATATGTATATTGTGACGTATTTCGCTATGCATAAAGCAACAAGCATTGCCTCTGTTGTTGTTTTTTGTTGTAGCTTTGCGAGTGTGGGTGTTGCGCTGCATTGAAAGTGAAAAAAGCTCTTTCGAATAAAAGTTTCAATTAATAAAAATAAAAATGCTAATTAGCATACAATTATCAACGAAAAATGGTTTGCCTTCAAATAACACTGTATAACAGTACTTTTGGGCGCATAATAATTTCCACACAGTAATAAGAAAGACCACTATCTATATAGTAAAACTCCTAAACCGTTTGACTTAGTGAAGTCAACTTTTTACTGTCATTTTAAATTTGCGAAATTTCGCCGCAGTGATTTTTAAATAAATGAATAAAAGGTTAAATATGTACATATCCTATACAAATATGTTGTTAAAAGAAAGGTATAGTAAAATTGTAAGAACTTTAATTTTTTAGAATACTTTAACCCTCTACAACCTCCACAAAGCAGTTGTTTTGGCCTCTTCATTAATAACATAATACACTGGCGCTATTATAACTCTGACGAGTTTTATGGCCGAGCTTCTCTCCCAATTCGATGTGTGCTCCTTAACTTTGGTTTTCTCTACTAATTTGGTGGACCTACAGTTTTATGCCGGCTCCGAACGGCGAATGCATTTTTTGTGAGAAGCTTTTTCATGGCAGAAATACACTCGGAGGGTAAGCCGTCGAGAGTTGACCCAATAATTGGGCTTTAATTAAATAAAAACATTTTTTTTTGGTGTTAGTGTGGGCTGGGGTTAGACCCCGAGACCTCTGGTATAGCAGGCGCGCACTCTACCCACTGCACCACAGCGGACCCCTTTTTATGAAGTTCGAAAGAAATAATATTTTGAAGGTCGATAGAGGGCTAAAATGTCCTAGAAAATTATTCGCCATAAAATTTCCCTATGGGTCTTCTCAGACAATATCTTTGTATGCTGTATGGCTGCTGTTCTTTCGCTCTGTGTGGAAATTATTCCGCTTCCAGAGCACAACCTTTAACCTTCTGCAGACCCTGCATGTCCGTAACGGCGTCCATCTGGTATTAGTCTACTCGAACCAATGCCGAGATATTTGGCCGTTGATGAAGCCCAGGGGTGCAAGAATCTCCCGCGACCCTCTGTGATGTCAAGAGCCGAGCCTTGCTTGATCAGCTCATTGGCCATTTCGTTTCTCTGGATATCGCGGTACTCAGATTAGAGTGATTGTCTCTGGCAGGTTATTGTATTGGAAGTCCATATACATAACTTATAAAACTCTAACTTTAGCGTCGCCTTTTTTTATGAGCACTTTCATTTTGTCTTATTTTCTTACTAAATTGCAATTTTAGGGACTAAATAGAACACTTTTGTGAACGCAATAGTTTTTAATTAATTAATTAATCTTTCATATGTTTGTCTGTGCCTGAATTTGATATTGAAACTCTTAAATGGCTGGATACCACTCTTTACCACATAATATTAAAAAAAAATTGAAATGAAGAAATCCTTTTTTTTTTGTAATTTTTGTTTAAAATTAAAATTGCCTTTATTCAATATAACTAAAAATGCCAAGCAAAATCTTTCGCGTGAAAATATGCCAACAGCAGAAAAATCAGAACTTCCTTCTACATACATATATGTATGTATGGATGTACATATCTATTATTAAGCAAAGCAACGCAAAAGCTCACCAAAGCATTTATCTAATACAAACACCATAGCATGCGCTGGGTTCATATCTTGGCTAAAGTCTAACTAAAAAAATCTATTCATGTGCGATTGTCTCATCACTGCATGACTTTCTTGCAGGGACTGTAACGGTTATGAGTTATATCCAAAAAGTTGGTTTTTAATCATTATTAGCTGAGTTTTATTTTCTGCTCACAAAATAAAAGTTATTTCTTGAGTTTTATTTTTCCATCAGAAAATAAAAGTTATTTCTTGAGTTTTATTTTTCGATCAGAAAATAAAAGTTATTTTTTGAGTTTTATTTTTCCCCCAGAAAATAAAAGTTATTTTTTGAGTTTTATTTTTCGATTAGAAAATAAAAGTTATTTCTTGAGTTTTATTTTTCCATCAGAAAATAAAAGTTATTTTTTGAGTTTTATTTTTCGATCAGAAAGTAAGTTATTTTTTGAGTTTTATTTTTCCCTCAGAAAATAAAAGTTATTTTTTGAGTTTTACTTTTCGATCAGAAAATAAAAGTTATTTTCTTAGTTTTATTTTTTTGCTCAGAGAATAAAAGTTTTTCAGTTTAATTTTGGCTGCAATTGTAGTTTTTGCCATATAAATAGGTAAAGTAGATAAATAAATTTTTAATTTTTTTTATTTATAAACTTTACCTACGTGTTAATTTGGCAAAATCGACAGCTGCAGCTAAAATTAAACTGAAGAAACATTTATTCTCTGAGCAAAAAAATAAAACTCAGAAAACAACTTTTATTTTCTGATCGAAAAATAAAACTCAAAAAATAACTTTTATTTTCTGAGGGAAAAATAAAACTCAGAAAATAACTTTTATTTTCTGATCGATAAATAAAACTCAAAAAATAACTTTTATTTTCTGATGGAAAAATAAAACTCAAGAAATAACTTTTATTTTCTCATCGAAAAATAAAACTCAAAAAATAACTTTTATTTTCTGATGGAAAAATAAAACTCAAGAAATAACTATTATTTTCTGATCGAAAAATAAAACTCGAAAAATAACGTTTATTTGCTGATGGAAAAATAAAACTCAAGAAATAACTTTTATTTTCTGAGGGAAAAATAAAACTCAAGAAATAACTTTTGTTTTCTGAGCAGAAAATAAAACTCAGAAAATAATGATTAAAAATCAATTTTTTATAAAAATCGAAAAAATAAAAGTTAATACACCTAGAGATAGTCTCCGTTACGGTGATTACATCTGTGTACTTGTTTTGCGTTTAGCATTTCTCCTTCAGTATGATTTTTTTAGTCAAAATTTAAAAAATAACGATTATTTGCGATCCCTGCTTTCTTGCATCGATGCAACACAGCCACATGCATAGATACTATATACATATGTATGTATGTATATAAATATGTACACAAAGGCAGATACATATGCGCCTATTTATGATTTAGTAATGTATGTTTGAGTTACATACGAGTATATGAAGTAAATTAAGAAAAAAAAATGTTTTATATTTTTAATGCGGAAAATAAATCAAATTCTTATGCATTTACTGCCGGGATACACCCTGTGCTCGCTTCGTAAAACAATTATAAATTATAATCAGTGAACACAGCTGGTGGTATCTCAGTGGTTGGTGCATATATAACAACAACAATAAAAAAAAAGCGATGCGCGTGGGCAACACTAAGGACAATGAATTTAATTGATTTTTCTTTTATAAAAATATTCAAAGTGTTTATGCATATAGTACATACATATGTATGTATGTATTGTAACCAGTTTAGTAGCAGCGGCGTTCCAGTTCATCAGCAGCAGTACAGCACAGAAAAACTCTGTAAAACAGGCAGGTGAGTACACGCTAAGCATTTGCCTATCACCATGTTTATACATATGTATATTCGAAATCAATATTAGTCAATAACTTTTAGTTAAATATTATTTTTCTTAATATCATACGAGTACCTGGTATCAATTATTTTCAAATAGGTATTCACATATTCGCATGACTAGCATAAGCTTAAGTTTTATTAAGTTTTTGTTTTGCGTCTAAATTTTAAGTAGATATGCATTTTTTTAGTTTAAAAATTTAAAAAATGTTAGAAAAATTAGTTTATAAGTAAAAATGAAAAAACAGCAAAACTTTTAAATTCAATTAGCGCATTTTCTTTTTTTTTGAAAAATTGCATATTTTCAACATTACTCGTACTATTTATTCGACATTTCATATTGTACATGCTCGTATATGATTTTTTTGCTTTAACTCATAGAACATTCTATTTAATTGGCACTGCAAGTACAAGCGAAAAAATTAATTGGGTTAAAATGAATGGGCATACATGAAAAAAAGAAAAAATAAATAAACAAAAAATTTATTTCGTTATCAATTACAATTAATTAATAAGTTTCGCACGCCGTGCACTACATTATATTGGATATATGTATGTATGTTGGCCTTGTACTCTAAAAAAAGCGTACTTGGCGACTTAAAAGATCATGATATATCCGTCATTTCTTTATTTTTATTTTGTTTTTAGTTTTGCGAAGAGCGTTTAAAACATAATATATGTACATATGTATAAGTAAAGATATGTGTAGGTACTTGTGTTCATCATCCATTTTGCGCCTTTATCTAATTGACGATGTCATTTCACGCAATTGGTCGGATGTGCTACGATTCAAAGAAATTGAATAACTGCAATTGATATTATTATACATATATATATATATATATATATATATATATTATGGGCTATTCCATCGTAACGGGTGGGGTAGTTTTAAACAAAATTTTATCTTTGCTAAAAGACCTCTGTAAAGTAAACTTACGATTTCTGCTTTTGATGGAGAGGTCTGCAAATATAGCATTCAATTAATGTTATAAATTAAATTAAAAAAAAAGAGCCTGCAATAATGTAATATATATTAAAAAAAACGACAAAAAACGAAGCGCTATCTTCAAAGTTGATGACTGTGCTTTCAACCAATTTAACCGGTTTTGAATGAAAAATAATTATATAAAAGGTATTAAGAAGAGAATATGTACTTATAGCAAAAAAAAGCGTTTTTTGCCTAAGTGGATATGTCAGAAATTAGAACCAATTTGGAAATTCTGACTTCAGATTCTTACCACAGCTCGCAGAAAACCTTTAGAAAAATATAGTTTCATTTCTGTTATAAAAATTTGCTGACATTTTGTATACAATATGAAATTTCTAGCTCAATTAATACTATTTATGAGCGCATTTGTATGGAGGTGCCCACACAGCGGGGCGCACAGTGGGGCAGCTTCCATACATTCAGCGGAAAAAAATAGAAGGAGTTGTCGTAGGGCTTTGAAATTTTGCACACAGGTTATATATGAGCTAGTTAAGAAGATCTCCAAAAATGGTTGAAATCCGTCAACTCCTAAGGGTACCTCCCTTGGACCTAGAGTAAAAAATTAAAAAAAAAAATTTAAATACAAATTTTAATTTCAGCTCAAAACAGTAAGATATCTTTACGAAACTTTGCATATCAGTTACTCTCATAAAGGGCATTGACGGTACAAAAAATAAGTGAAATCGGCCACTCCCTAGGGGTACCTCCCTTGGACCTATAGTAAAAAATAAAAATAATTTTAAATTCATACCTGTACTTAATTGTGAATAAAAGCGAAACGCGTTCATCGATTTTCATGATTTATGTATCATTTTGTTCATAGATTATGCGACTTTACGTGAAAATAATAGGACTTTGAATTTTTTTACCGTTTTCGTTTTTTATGAATTACAAAAAAAAATTATTTTTAGGCAAAAAATATTTTTTTTTCTCCATATATTTATTTATAACTGCGAAACTGTTGCCTATATTGCGAAACGTTATATAAACAGATTAAAGTACTTGTAATTCTTGATTTTTCTAAATTTGGTTAAACAAAAACCGACTAGTGGTTCTTGAGTTATGTTAAACAAAAGAGCCTTATCAGAATTGAGTCGCGAATCAATTAGCTGAAAACTGTTGTACTGTATAATACAATAAATTGAGAGGGGTGTCCCCTCTGGGGGCACTTGAAATTGATTAAAAATGTAAAAACAGATATGAGACAATGTATTAGTAGTGATTTCCAACTGGAGGCAAGTGGAGCTAAAATTGCAGGTCCAAATGTTTGGAGAAAAAAGGGATTTTTGTTATATGTACATAAAAATAAACAAAAAAAAAACTTAAGTCTCTGCAGAGTTTATTTTTTCAATTTTAGTAGACTGAACTGACTTTAAATAAAAAATAAAAAGGAAAACGTTAGCTCACATAATAAAAGATTATTCGTTTTGAAATTCTTAGGTTTAAATTAAGTTGGTTCGGTAAAACATACAAGTACTGAGTTTGTGACGGCTATAAAAAAAAACTAGCAGTCAGATTGGAGTAATTCTTTTTGATTTGATTGTACCATTTAGTCTAAAATTCCAAAATATCACTGCATATTGCATGAAGAGTATGTTGACAATTTGACGTTTTTCCGCGAAATCCCCAGTGTGCGGCGCCTTGACAAATTTGACATTAATTTGGCACTAAAAGTACTAGAAATTTAATAAGAAACAAATTTTAATTCGATCCTTACCAAAGAAAAAAAAAAGAACTAAAATTTAATTGTTTGTTTTTCAAATCGCAAAAATTCTTATTAATTCCTTCATTCTCTATTAAATTAGTCAGAAAATATTGAATGTATGTATATGTTGCAATTTATGTACCTGTCTATGAATAAAATTTAAAATATTTTTAATATATTCATACAAATGTACATATACATACAGGGCCGATAGCCAAAGCAGCTAGCGCCCATCTCTTAGTATTTTAGTCTTAAAATTGTATTTTAAGCCTAAATAAATAATAATAATAATAAATACATATACATACATACATGCATACCTACAGGCAATAATAATGTGCAAATTAAATGAGGGAAATCGCGCATTTATTCATACGAGTAAGTAAACATGCAATTCTTAACGCTCCACCTATTAACGCGCACAACAAGTAAAAACCGCACTTCTGTTTCAAGAAGCAGAGAAAAGGAAAAACAAAAAAGTAGAGAAAACGAAAAACAAAAAAGTAGAAAAAAGGAAAAACAAAAAAGTAGAAACAAGAACTTATCACACAACTAAGACTTTGTACGTTTATATGGCTAAAAACGATTTTTTTTGTTTTGCAACGTACTCTGCACACTCGCATCAACATATGAACGTATTTGTGTACATACATAAGTATGTATGTATATGCCAGTTATCTGCAATTAACGCATATCTAACAAATTTCTATTGAGCTAAACGAAAAAAAGAAACAAGAAAACTAAAAATTAATCAGAGCTTAGAATTTATGTTGGTGAAAATTAATTCAAAGTTTTTCGTCGGCGGCTAACAGTTTTAGTTTGCAAACAATGCAATGCAAGTTATTTATGACTATAATTCGTAGCTCAAGTGGCACAATTGAGTAGTCCACTTTCAAATGTGGCTATGTGAAATTTTTTCGATATTGAGTTTTTAATAGATTGTGTAACAGTATTTATAGGAGTACAATTTCCTTTAAAAATTTATTGCAAAATACCTCCGTATTCCGATAAAAGCATTAAATACAAATACGCTTTCCATGTTTCATTTATACACATTCAAAAGTCTGTTATGTTTCATTTATACACTTTCAAAAGTCTCTATCTAAAACAGATTACTCATACGCCTTGGCACACTTTATTGTCGCCTCATAGCTATAAGGCGCGCTCAAAATTCTAAAACCATTTTATTTCCACCACAATCGCTTGATTTATACTATAAGCGTAAATTCTAAGCGTCTTAACCCATTAGCGTCCGTGTTTTAACCCACTGATGACTCTTTGTTTTGAAGAAGTATTATAATATTTTTCTTCTTCTTAATTGGCGCGTAACCGTCTAGATAATTTCGCAGCTTCTCTTTCGTGATTCCTGGCGCTAATTGGAAATACCAAGCGAAGCAAAATCGCTCTCTACCTGATCTTACCAAATTCTTTTTTCACAAGGAAAAATTGTTTTTTATATTCATATACGTATTATTATGCGTTTAAATTTAAACATTAGCTATGTGAAGAAATCTTAGTTTCAAAACTAGCTATGTATGTGAAATATTTAACATTGAATTTGAAAAAATCTGTCATATTGCGATTTTATTACACAGTAAAAAATGATAGTTTATTTCTAATATCATTTGGTACTTAATTTAATCATTCTTGGAATTAAATACGAATTTTAATGCCAAAAATTCTTATTTTAAAACTATGAGAAGTTTAACAATTTTACAAAATAGTTTAAAAATAAAGTCTTGAAAAGTATTAAATTTCTCTCTTTCTCACTTTTGGTTTCAAATCAAAACCAAAAAAATATTAGAAACAATTTGTCAAAATATGTATGTAAATATGTAAATACAAAATGTTTTTTAAAGTGAAATAGGTACAATGGAGAAATTAAATTTATTGAAACAAATTACCCGCAAAGCGAATTTTACAAGCCTGGTGGAACAATTGTATCAAGTAAGTAATACAGGAGATTAAGTGAATATTTTGAGGGTAAATTTTGTTTTATTTATTTGTTTTTGCAGTCTGAGGCAGCTGATGGTCTCTCGTGATACCACAATATCCCTGCAAGACCGCGACGGTGCCGAAATTTCACTGGCAAAGTAGCTGTAGCAGTCTTTTTACTGACGGTGGTACAATTCGACAAGGGAGCAGGCCACCCTATTATCGAGGAATACAATCAACAAAGACTATGTGATAATTCCTATCATTGTAATATTACATATATTATATGAAATAAAATGAGAATTTCTACATGTTTTTGATTTTGATTTAATTCCAAAACAGTATAGAATTTATTCCAATTTTCGGATAGATCATATATATAATACTTCTATATTGCTACTATTCAATTGTTTTGTTGGTCAAACTTCACAGTAACGATATACTGTAAGAAAGGGAAGCAAGATTCCATGGGTGTCGTTAAAAATTTCTTTTCAAAGACAAGGGGGACTACAGAAAAATTTGATACTATGAAATACATAGGTATTTTATTTAACAAAGATATGGGTATGAATATATGTACCTACACACATATGCATGAATAAAAATGAATATTCAAAGAGCGCTCATTGGACGCTCACGAGCGCATAAAATGAATTTCAACGCTGGCGCTCATTGAACGCTCGCGAATATTCTTTTGCATTCGTAAATTTGTGTGAGGCATTCTTCGTTGTTTAATGTATGTATGTATGAATTTATCGCCACCGCAGAAAACAAGAATAGTCGCTGTGTATAACCGCCTATCCTACGTTATGATATTATTGAAGTAAATGAGAATTAATTTTACAGAACTTCATTTCAAACTTATTTCTGCGTATAAACTTAAATTTAAATAGTTATGTACTTATATCATTTTGTTGACTAAAGTATCAACTTCGTATAGAAGTAGGAACATATTGAATTATTGGCAAATTTTATTTTTGGCACAAGTGCCGCTTAGGCGGTTAGCAATTTCACTTAGGCGGTTATGAAATTTAAACGACGATATATATATTGTGACTTTATTTAATTTACGAAAATATAAATTATCTGCCTTATTTTTAGCATGTAGGTATGCATACATAAGTTATTTAGTTGTGAACTACGTTGAAATAATAAATACATGTGTACAATTTTGTTTTCGAAAGATTGGCATTTCATTGTTTAATCTACTGCTTTGTGTTTTTATAACGACCATGAAAGTTTTATATGAAGGGAATAACGACCCCTTTTAATCCCCTTCTGTTTTTTTTTTGTAATGCTACTACACTGAGAGAAAAAAAATATATGGAGGGGTCAAAGAAATTGTTTACCTATTTTGAACACTACTTTCTTTGTTTTGAGTAAATTTTCCTTAAAACATATTAAAAGGTTTATAAAATATTGTTGTTACATGCGTTACCATGGTTTCATATACTTGTTTTGAAAAAATTCATACATTAAAATAATGAAAAATTCTTTAAGCGCCATTCCATTCCCAACTTTCCTTGTTTTGAAGACTTGATTTCTTTAATTTTGAGAAATTAAATTCCCATACAAATCCCCATGGCAACGAATTTGTTTGAAAGTTTTTTTATGTTTTTTCCACATTTTTGAGAAAATTTACACAAAACAAAGAAAATTTTGTATTGGGACGCGTGTTCAAAATAAGGAAAATTATGTCTTTGATCGAGAGAAATTTTTTTTTTGAGTGTACATTTTTACAAATGTGTGTGTGACATATATTCACATATACGACTTTTGCTTGTGTTGACGCATGCGCACAAATTACATATGCAGTGAGAAACGAGTTCAGCGCGACCAGAACTGAAACACATTGAGTAGATAGGCTGTTAGCAATATAGAAGTATTATATATATGGGATAGGTCTTATACCATTTCAACTATTTTTAATACCAAAAATATTCCAAAAATAATGAAAATTTGGTTTTGATTTAATTCCAAAAAAATATTAATTTGAGACCAAGAATAATTTTTCTCTCATATTCTCTTCTTTTTTTTAAACCAGAATGGTTTTAATTTTATACTTTTTGGCATTGTTATATATAAATACCAAAATGGTATTAAAATTAAAACTAAAATTTTTACTGTGTATAGTTAAATTCTTTATGGGCCAACCTTTTAGGTATAAAAAGTATTCAAATAAAATACAACTTGAGGCCGAAGTGGTTTTTTCTAATTTGTAGCTTATTATGAAAAAACTCACATAACCACTTTTGAAAGTGTACTACTCAATTCATATTTACCCTCACAGTAAAAATTTTAGTTTAATTTTAATACCATTTTGGTATTTATATATAACAATGCCAAAAAGCATAAAATCAAAACCATTCTGGTTTAAAAAAAAGAAGAGAATATTGAGAGACAGAAATTATTCTTGGTGTCAAATTAATACTTTCTTGGAATTAAATCAAAACCAAATTTTCATTATTTTTAGAATATTTCTGGTATTAAAAATATTTTAAATGGTATTAAATCTATCCGAAAATTGGAATAAATTGTATACTTTTTTGGATTTAAAAATAAACCCCCATAAAATTCCCAGTGGATATTCTGCAAATAACCCATTATCCCAAAGATTAATGAGAAATTGAATAACGTTAACATAGTTTATTTACATAAAAATCCAAACCAGTAGTAGCAAACACTAAAGTACCTTATATATCGATCCCTAATCCTCATAAAAGTGTATCCAACAAAAAGTAAATTTTACAGGATACAGTTTTTTTAATTCGTTTTGCATACAGTTTGTATGCAGCCTTGAAACTTATTTAGTCTCTAACTTCGAAACTGCACATTTCACAGCCATGAAATTCTGGAAGTTGATGCATGTGATAGTAAATTGTTGATTTCCATAAAAAAGCTGAAATCGAGAATTTTGTTGGATACACTTTTATGGCGGTTAGGGCTCGATATATATACATATTGTCACTTTTATACTAATATTTTGGAAATGTCCACGGAAATTTCGGCACCGTCGCGGTTATTGCAGTGATACTGCCTTATGACTAAAACTGCCTTATGACTGAAACTGCCTTATGACTGAAAAAATAAAGCAAAATTTACCCTCATGATATTTAATTAATCTCCTGCATTACTTACTTGATACAATTATTAGATTCGGGCCATTTATTTGAGCATATTTGATTACTCCTCCGGATTGCAGTTTTAGAAACATTTTGTTTGATTTTACTTTTACTTTTTTCTGATAATTTTTTTTTTTAATATTTTTTTTTGGTTTTGATTTCAAACCAAAAATATTTTGATGGTAATATAATTGAGAAAGAGAAAGTTTTTTATACTTTTCAGGATTTGTTTTTAAACCATAAATGATTAAATTTCTTTAGAGAGGATTTTAATACTTTTCAAGACTTTATTTTGAAACTATTTTGGAATAAATAAAATTGTAAAGCTTCTCATAGCTTAAAAATAAGACTTAAATTCAAATTTAATTCCAAGAATGATTAAATTAAGTACCAAATGATATTAGAAATAAACTATAATTTTTTACTGTGCTGCAATCAAATCAACTAATTGTAAACTAATTTATACATACAACTCAAACAGTCTGGTATTTTTAACAGGGCGATGACCTAGGAAATGGCAATTTCAAGCCTTATCATCAGTATCATACCACTTGACTGACTAGTCAGTATTCACATCAGAGTCATACCAGTTTGCTGATCATTCAGCATTCACACCAGTATCATACCACTTTGCTGACTGGCCAGTGTTTTCATCAAAGGCATAGAGGTATCCGTTGTTGGTCGAGTGACCCAACTCATTTTCCGTAAGCTTACTTAGTATACAGAATGTTTCATAAAACATCAGAGAATTGCTGGTTAAACAAAGCCGAACAAGCAAAAAAAAAAATACAGAGTATAATTCGGTTGAACTGTCATCCATCATCATCATCTATATATATACCTAATTTCTGAACTAACCGACATTGGAGTGTGTTATTTCCTTCAACTAATTTATTCCTATATCGTTTATTGCAGTTAGAAAAATATATAAATTGCTAAGGTGTTACGAGGTTTTCCAATTTGACATAGTTTTATATGCATTTATAGACAGTATGTACGTTTGGACATACATATGTACAATTTGGCACACATCAACCAAAACTAAATCAAATCAAAGGGTCAAGGATACCGCCATACCCACTCGTTTTTTTTGCAATTGATCTTATGCAAGACTTTTACGACTCTTTTGGTTATCAGCAATTGTATGTGTGTGTGTGTGTGTATCTAAAATACTGCAGCCTTCAGCCAACACTATTTGGCAAACAGAAATTTCTCTACTTTACTATTTTCTTTTTTTTTTTTGGCAAACTCTGCACCAAAATGCCCACGAGTTTTCTTTGGCGTATAAAGTTCTATCCGTGTGTGTGTTTGTATGTGTTTGTTTTGGGTTTTAGGTTTAATTTTGCTACTTTCGGTATAACCTTCATGCCTACTTAATATACATATATGTAAAAAATAATGCACTAGTATTTAAGTACAGACTTATGTACATATAAATGTACGTACATATGTATGTATATATTTGTTTATATATGTAATATATAAATTTGCATTTTTTTACTTGAGTTATATTTAGACTTGGGTTTCAAGGCTTTCATGGCTAAAAAAAAGATATAAAACAAACAAATCATTTGAAAAGGAAACTTTTGTTAGCGGATACTTGTATGTATGTGTGAGAGAAAAATGTGTCATTTGATATTTAGCAATTACGTGGGCTTTTTGCATTGTTATTTTATTTTTACAATATTTACTTCTAGCAACATTTACTTCTTTAAGACTCAACATTTGTAAAAAAGAAAAATCTTAAAATATCGATCAAATATTGCAAACAGTATCGATAAAACTTAGAGCCAATAACAACAAATATATTGCACTCGAGAAACAATATATAATCGTATATACATACATATCCAGTTACACACTATTTTTGAACTAAATGGAATTTATAGTCCAAGATCTTTAAACAAAAAAGAAATTCAGTTACACAAAAATTCTCCCAACACGTTTTAAATCACTTGAAAAAGAAATTGTTCCCATTTTATATTCAAGGCTCTTTGTGTGCCATTTGCTGACATTGGGCATGAGTGAGCGAGGTTTTCACAGGTGAAGGTTGCATTAAAAATAAAAAAAAAGGAAAACAAGTAAGGAAGCCTAAGTTCGAGTGGAATCGAACATTAGATACTCAGCTGTATGCTTTCATTGTTTGTTTGCGTTTGATGGAAACACGGTGTATTTTATATGAATCGAGTGCCGCATAAAGTGGGCGCAGCCACGCCCATTTTCAAAATTTCTATCAGCCATCCAACTAAGCATATGAATATTATTCTTTGTACAAAATTTCATTCCTTTATGACTTCTAGTTACAAAGATGCCACGTTACAAATTCCCAAAGGGTGTTCCAGAAATATCTTTGTTAAAAAGTAGGCGTGGTCATAAACCGATTTCAATAAATTTTTGCGTGTCTATTAACACAAGTTATAAAAGTGTATAAACCAACTTTCGTCATAATATCTCAATTATTTGTCGAGTTATGGGCTCCGAAATCTCGTTGATTCCTTTGTCTGAAAAGAGGCGGTGCCACGCCCATTTTCCGAAATTTTTCTATTTTTTGTTTCCGATCTATTGTAGAACTCATGCCACAAAATTTCAATGAATTATCTTTATATTTGACAAAGATATCGCTTAAAATGTTTTTATTAGGCCACTTTATAATACCCATATATAAAAGTGGGCGTGGTCGTCAACCGATTTGGCTAAAATTTTCAACATGTATTACCACAAGTAATAAAAGTGTACACACCAAGTTTCATCATTATATATCAATTATTTGTCGAGTTATGGGCTCAGAAATCTCGTATATTCCAGCTTCTAAAAAGAGGCGGTGCCACGCCCATTTTCCAAAATTTTTGTGATTTTTGTTTTATGTCCGTAGTTAGACTCCTGCCATAAAATTTTAATGATATATCTTTATATTTGACAGAAATATCGCTTAAAATGTTTTTATTAGGCCCCTTTATAGTTCCCATATATAAAAGTGGGCGTGGCCGTCAACCGATTTTCACAATTTTCCGTCAAAACATTTGTCTAAATAAGTACATCAGGCATACCAAATTTCATCGCTATATCTTCAACGGTTTCTGAGTTATGACATATAAAACTTTCAATGTTTGACCCTTAATAAGTGGGCGTGGCACCGCCCATTTTCCAAAATTTCATCAAATTTCTTCCTAGGGGCGTGAGTTCAACACGTGGGTAAAATTTCATCGCTCCAGCTATATTAGTGACTGAGATACCAAATTTCCGATTTTTTCTATATAGGAAAAGTGGGCGTGGTCATGGTCCGATTTCGCCCATTTTCAATACCAACCGTCCCAGTCTCGATACCAACTTGCATTTCAAATTTCATCAAAATATCTCAATTTTTGCGCGAGTTAGAGTATTTACAGACGGACAGACGGACAGACGGACGGACAGACGGACAGACGGACAGACGGACGGACGGACATGGCTCAATCGATTTCTCTTTTCACCCTGATCATTTTGATATATATAAGTCTATATCTGTCTCGATTATTTCATTCTGTTACAATCCACCGTTATGTGATTAAAACTATAATACTCTGTGTACTAGTACAGCTGAGTATAAAAATGTGTTAAGCACTACAGTGCTACTGCTGCTTTCTCTATTGTTTATTGCTTTTGTTGGCTTGGCTAACGCTGGTTATTACATCGTCATTGCTTTACTGCAGTGAAGCTTTATGTAATGAACAATTTTCGTACATTTTGGCGACGCGCTCACACATTCGCTGCACGAAATCTAATTTGAAGGGATTTTTTATTTGAAATGAGTTTTCTGAACCTTTTTATTTTTGTTTAAATGCACATATTCATGATGAAATGTGTACTATGAACTGTCAAATAAAACAGTTCTGTATTACAGACATACTTGCATTACATGTATGCATGTATGTATATAGAATCTACATATATTATCTATCTATAATATACATAGATATACATACACTGAGGGAAAAAACAACGTAAATCCTACAAAAACGACGTCAACTCAACAAAAACAGTCATGAGAGTCAGCCTACCTTGAAAATTGTTGCATCGACTATAATAGTTTATATTTTCGGATTTTACACACTCACAGAAAAGATAACAAAATAAATCTTTTGTTTGCATTTTTCTCTTCATCCTCCCTCCGTTCGGTTTCCAAATTCAATTATGTACCTTCACCACTGCTTTTTTTCCATTGCGGCAACTTCTACCTTCTCTTCGCCTTCATTGCTTGCTATAATGTGTCCTCTATTTTATATTGTGTTCTCTATTATATATATTCGGATTCGAACCATGACATCAACATGAGATTCAGGCCAACGGCACCATATAGTGGGACATTCAACATTATATTGTTTGCTTCTTTGATGCTTTTATACTTACCATTTTTCGATAAAGCATCTATGAATTACAACTCACTGACGTATGAAAAGCAACAGGTAACAAGTTTAGTATTTCATAACGAATTGGGAGAGCTTTTGTTGTCTATGGGCTAATCCTGGGTAACGCACGCGACATTCGTACGCATATAATCAATGATAAAGGAGGGAAACAACGCGAGGATTACATGTTTATTTTATCTAATGCAAAGCACTACCAGAGTACTACATTCACGATAAAATTTAAGCTGGAGTAACAGTTAAGTTCTGATATACACGCAAATATATAGTGGTAACGCACGCGACAAAAAATATAAGTTATTTTTTAATGTGTTTGGAAGTATGCAAAATTTAGCGAATTTTGCACAATAACATATTTACTAAAAATGAGGAAATGAAGTTCGAAGAGTACCTTAGGTTCGTAGATTTACGAAATTTTAAAAATATTTCTCTAATTTTGTTTATGGACTATAATAGTAGTACTCACGCGACAGTAACGCACGCGACAAAATTTCCCAATGAAAAAATATAAAACAAACATTTTTTTTAATTCTCATTTTTAATGAATTTTTAGCAAAGAATGAATAAAAAGTACATTTAAAGTATTTTGATAGAATAAGTAAAAAATAACTTAAAACTTGGTACGTTGTACTTTAATTTTTTCTTCGGCGAATAAGCTGTTCGAGCAACCTCAATAAAGTCGCCACCAATAATGTTTGGAACACTTTTCCATAACTTAGAGAGATAAAGTTTGTATCGGAGATGCCACGCCCCCTTTCCAATAGCTCCCATTTGACATTTTTTATGTCCCTACAAATTTCCAGGGTCCTACCATGAACACTTCCAGAGATTTTGAGTATAAAAAATTTGGGGTAAATGGGAGGTGCCACGCCCTTTTTTGTAATAACGCTCATCTCTATTCGTGAGCTTGGCATCTCGTTAGTATATCATTCCAAGTTCTAAGCCTTACAAAGAATATTTTCAGAAATACGTATACAGTATGAAACGTTTTGTTTGTATGGGAGGTGCCACGCCCTTTTAACTATTTTGAAATTATTTCCCAATAGAACTTTCTCCAGACAATACTAAACTCAACAAAGAAAGAATTATCGAAATCGTTCTATCCGTTCAGGCGTGATGCGATGACCAAGGAAATAGTGATTAATTTTTTTTATATACATATATAGACTAAATTTTTGCACTTACGGTAACGCACGCGACAAATTTAAAACACACATAAAGTGGTAACATTCAGCTTTCGGACAACACTGATTTTATTTTTGGAAAAAGGTACACAAGCTTACTTTGTCACTGAAATTTATTTTTATTTCAAGTGGTTTCCTAGGTTTAATAACTATTTATATAGTTTTTTGGTAACGCACGCGACAAAAGGGTAAGCGAAAATTTAAAGTAAAAAAACTCCTTTATTCTTACTAGCTTCGCAAATTTTATACTCTTATAATAATTTACGTTCTAAGTAGAATGATTAGAGCGTGTAACAATAACATAACTCTCTTTTCAATAAACTAAGCCCGCGAAGAAAAAAAATGATACTTTGCTAATAAAAAAGCCTTAGTGAAAATTATTTTTTTGGCGATTTTTCTCAGCCTGAGTTTAAGAACGAATAGAAAATGCTTATGTTTTTCTAACATATACATGTATTATCTTCACTAACAAATACCAAAAAGAAAAGTTGGGACCATTTTTAATTTCATGCTCTTGGTTGACTTTTTCAGGATTAGCCCATATACAACCGCATGTACATATATTTAATATGACAATGCTCGCTTTAAGTTGACAGTGTAGCCATGCCTAATTGAGAAAGTTGATGTAGAAATGAAACAAACTATTGCTAAATTGACCATTTTGGATTTAAACCAACTGAAAAATATTTACTCTAACTCTAAAAGTGTGTAATTCAACACGAAATTAGTCAACAATAAAAAATGTAAGACTGTCACCGTTTGGAGCTATTTTTACAAGTCTCTTTTTCCCCCAGTGTATGTATGTATTTATACGAGTATGCCTAAATCGATAAACCCTGATACTAATTATAAAGAATGAGTAGGCCGTGGCAGCTAAGTGTGTCATGTTTGCTTACAAACCCACTTATGCAAATATATACTATATATTATATATGTATATATACATTCATCATTACATATCTAAGTATATGCACATATGCAAATCTACATACAAATATGCTTAACCCAGCTCCCAACAGTATGACCCTAGTACCGGGGGGTTCGATGCGATGACAGTGGGACGTTTATTTCGAGTTAGAGTCTCACTCTGACGGGGTAAAGGCTTACAATGCTTCCTGCTTGTAGGAAAAGGAACATACAAATATCTAAATATACATATGTACCAAAATTTATGTAAATGCAAAACTATGTAAATAGGTACATAAATTTAAATTTTCCTTTTAGCGAAAATATTTTTATCTTCCGCTTCTTTTTTCTATATTTTCCAATTACCACATTAATTCATTTTCATCTAAAAGATTTACACACACACATGTATATACATACATACAAATATACCTTGAAAAGAAAATTGATTGCATTTTTTTTTTCGCCGCTCGTGAGTTAGCTGGTGATGAGATACAGTGTGAGAGAATGAGTACTTACCTACCACATGATTTTTTTGTTAGATTCATAGATTTTCAAGTTAGTGAGTGAGTGCAATGGAAGCTTTAGCTTGCATAAAACGCTTATGCATATGTACGCCCATGCAAGTGTATGCGTTTATACACACACAAGCACTTCGTTAATTAATTTAGCGGAAATTTGAGGTTATGTGCATAGCTGTTATAAGCTTAGTTGTATAAGAGTAAATTTGCAAAATATGAAAATTATTATGGGGTATTATCACATGTGTGTGTATGTATGTTTTTTATGGTCATTTATTTTTATATAAAAAAAATACCATAATTTTTTTATACCAGGCAGTGCTAGATAATAGCGATATTCTTAAGATCATATGAGTAGTCCACTATCAATGGTGGCTATGTGAATTTTTCATAAAAAACAGCCAGAGTATTTTGAATGTGTACATACTCGTATAAAATCAAAGAGACTTTCAAAATTGTATTCGTATTCAATGCCATCTTTTTCAGAATACGGAAGGATTTTGCAATAAATTCTTAATGAACATTATGCACCTTTAAATAGTAAATAGTACGCAATCTATCAAAAACTCAATAGCGAACAAATTTCACATAACCACTTTTGAGAGTGCTCATATTAGAGAGCAGCCGAGTAGACATCGACTTTCGACATACATATTTCCCTTTTTTATTAAAAATAAATATCATATGAAAACCCATTAGGTAAAATAAAAAGGTGACAAATTTAATTTTAAACCACCAACGATCGTTAATTATTATATTTTATACATACATATGTATATAATTTCCAAATGAATTTTTCAAAATGATTTTCTCAAATATTCTACTCGTATTAAAAGTTATCCCTGATACACCTACGCAAAAATGTATCGTCAAATATTAGTTTTAGCCCCACAAAGCACTACTGGGTATATGTATATTTATATGTACAGTTTCTAGTTTCCTTCACTTCTTGCTTTATTCTTCACCTCACTGTTAATTATAGAAAACAACTTCATACTTCTATCAACCTCATATAATCAGCTGATACAACTGCCAGTCTCCCCCTCAAACTATTTAACTCTCTCACTAACTGCATGCTACCAAGAATATATGTATATATTGCAATCGCCTAATAAAACACATATATAGTACAGCTAAAAAGCTCATTTATAACTAAGAGTTGTGTGAGTGTCGATGGAGGGAGAGAGCTTTAATTCATGTACAAATGTGTGCAACTAGTGGGCCAATAGCGATTCGACGCTTCCTATAGTAGGTATAAAGAGTGGGAGAAAATATGTGTTAAACAGAGCTAAAACAACAAAAATTTGTAACAGAAATTAAAGTGTGTCAGCACACTACGGTTGCATTTCCGAGCGTTGCTTTGCTGCACAACTTGTCAAGATAGGGTTGAGCGATATATATCGATATATCAATAAATATCGACATTTTTAAAATAGTACAACCGATAATATCGACGATATTTTGAATTTGCCATTTCGTCCCAAATTCGATATTTTTCATAAATTTCTGATTCGCTTTGAATTTAATAGCCGAAAATTATCTTAAGAACCGCAATGTCCGCGGTGTTTGATTTTTATCTTTATACTTCAAAATTCGTAGAAAATTGCTGATTTGGATGAAATAGATAAAATATTTTTTTTAAAGCAACGCATAAAACGCAGTTTAGGAGGCTGAAACAGCTACATCAAACAACAATTTTGTTGTCTACATATTTTTATCGATAGAAAGGCCTTGAATTTTTGGTATATAAAAAAAAAACGATTTATTTTCCAAAATTTTCCTGAAAAATTCAAAAAATTGTCCCCAACGCCCAGGAATATTATTAGAAAATACAAGGAACAATAAATCCGCTTTGCAAATGGCCAAATATCCCGTGTGTTGTAATTTCGATAAATTTATATATGGATATTTTTACACGACACAAATCGATATTTTTTACATATCGATATAATAAATATCAATATATTTTTCCAATTTGACCATCCCTAAGGCAAGGGCTAGCTATAAACAGAGTGTGCTTTGTGTGGTCGACTAAAGCTTTAGTGCCAACTGTCATACTTTTGCTAAAAGTTTTTCGCCGAAATGAGCGAGAGAGAGGCACAAAACTGCAGGTGCAATATCAGTTTGTGCCAAAGCGCATATCTTCTTTACATTTGCTTAGTATATTTTTCCTTAGACGTTTTTTAGCTTGACAAAACAGACAGCAAGCCAACCAAGATTGTACAGAGTATAAGTCTCTCTAAAAGTCTAAGTCCCTTTGACTTTTTAGAGTTAAAAAAAATTCTTTTGATAAGATTCCTCCTAGCTCAATTTGTTGCTGCTCAATTCTTGCACTGCACTGTACATACTGAACACTTTTCCGTTGCCGTTGTTGCACTCTTGCTACTTGTCGCTCTACCTAACCACCAATTCGTGCCATTTGCGTTCCTATTAAAATATCGAGCTATAGCTCGCGAGCGAAAGTATGAGATTGGCGGGCGAGCGGTCGGCCTGGCTGTGCATGAAATCTCACATCACATACGATGAAAGCTAAATACATACGAAGTAATCCGTCATTGATCAATAAGTAGTCAACTTTGTTTGTACTTTGTTTGGCTACGGAAAAAAGCACATTTCAGCGAGTATTTACATATGTATGTATGTATGCACTTACATATATGTGCATATATATATGTGTGTGTGTAAGCTTCGATGCTTGTGTAAGCATGCAAAAGTGACAGCTTTTGAGAAGAAATGCAACAAAATGACGTTGAAGGTCAAATTTTGTGGTGAAGTCAGCAGCGCTCGCTCAATCGGCCAAGGCAATTGCAATAAGAAAAAAAAAAAACAAAAAAAACAAAAACAATATTAATGTGAATATGGAAAAAAGAAGCAGCACATGCGTGGCGAAACATTACTAGTAAATGGAAATAGTAAAAATATCTAGTAAGAAAAAATAAACGAAGTCAGCGAAATAAAAAAAAACTAATTAAAATAACTAAACTTTAAACTTTAATTGAAAAAGAAAAAATTAAAATAAAAAATAGAAATTAAAAATAAAATGATTTAAATTCTAAATTAAAAAAGTGAAAAACTAAATGTAAAACCTTGATTTTGCAAAACGAACCTAATAAACGCGAAAATCAGAAAACCCAAAAAAATGAAATTTTTATTTTAGCAAAAACAACAACTGCTACAACTACAACTACTACCACAAAACAATGTCAGTTGAGAAAATGCAGCAGCTGTTTAATTTTTTGCGCTGCTCTTCCTCATTCACCATTCATTTTCACAAGCGCACGAACGACGAGTGTTTGCCACAAAAAACCAAAACACACAAACAACAAAATGAAAATGCGAAAAACCGACGACGACACCTACGGTAAAAATGACAAACAACGCCGAAGCAATGAAAAAGCAAAGCAAATAGTAAGTCCAACTACAACTAGCTAGCACAAGCGAGCAGTCAGCCAGCCAACCAACCAGTCAGTCAGTCAGTCATGGCCGTTGAAGCGCAGTTGAAAAGCGAATATCGAGCGAGCTAAACGCAAGAAAGGAAACACGCGCACACAAGCAAATTGAAAATAGAAAAAGCTAAATGAAACGAAAAAGATAAAAATATAAAAAAACGAAAACAAAAAAAAACCAAAAAAAAAAAATAAAAAGTTCGTCGTAGTGAAGCGATTGCACTTTCTTTGCGATTTCGAATTGTCGATGATTGTCAGTGTAGATTTATACGTTGAGCAAACAGCAGCAAATTGGTGGTGCCAGCACAGCTGCCTCAACGAAAAGAGCAGCCACAACAGTCAGCAATTTTAGCCACAATAGCCAAGCAGCAAGCAGCAACACTGCAATTAACAAGAAACAACAGAAGTTAACCAAGTGCGGCAGCAGCAGTTGAAGCAGCAACAATAGTAGCGCCAGCAGGAAGTAGTGTTGAAAGAAAAAATACTTAATAATGCTAGTGTTGACTTTTGGGAATTAGAGTTTAGCAGTTGATTAAATTTAAATTAAGTAACCAAAGCAGCAAGCAAAAATTAGAATATTTGAAAGAGTTGAGTGTTAGGCATTTTTTTTTCACATACATAATTAATCAGTGGAACAATTAGAGCAGAGCAGAGCATAAAAAAAATTGTCGAAAATTCATTGAGCAAAATATATATGTATTTGTCGAAAAATGCAGCAAAAGTCGTATTTCATAAAGTTTACTGTTACTCTCAACAGTTAATAACACATAAATACACTTTTTCTATAATGTTTTTGTTCCTTTTTTGTTTCTTACACACAACAAAAACAATGCATTACAAAAAGTATTTGTTAGAAATTGTGCGCTGAAATCCAATAACACATTTCAAAGTGCTGGATTATTAAAAAAAAAACTATGTTACGTATACGCGCGCCTTCCACTCTGTTTACATACACACAAACATTGAACAATCAGCTGTTTGAAAGGCAATGTTGAATAATTGAAATCCTGTGTGGCAGTTTTTTTTACTGAAAACAAGGTCATGCCAACGTCTTGCAAAAAGTGTTGCATTTTTAATAAATTTCGTGCGTTCTTTACAAACACATTTTACGTATACGCCCACGCAGACACACACACATATGTATGTATGTATGTACATCGTACGTTTAGCCGTTTGGACGCCAATGTGACTCATTTTAAATGCGAATTCAAAGCTTTGCTTGGTGTGTGTGTGTGTTGTTGCTTTGCTTGCGTTTAAATGCTTACGAGCGCGTGGCTGTGACTTAAAATGCATTTACATATGTCATACATATTTATTTACATATTTATATACATATGTAGACATTTACGCGTGCTTAGAGATATGCAGATATTTGCTCGTTTTTTGTTTTCTTTTGTTTGTGCGTATATTTTTAGCTTTTTGTGTGGTTTTCGACACGTGACTGCTCTGGAAAACGAAAGAAATGTGTATGTACATACATAATAGTTATGTATGAAAGTACATACCATATATACTTTTAAATTTATACAATAGAAACCCCGTCGTTCTAAACGTTTTCGCGTCTTTTTTCTTTCCTGTTTCTGTGTTGTTTTTTGGCTTCCTTTACCTACACTCACAATCAGTTTTGTGGGAGCTTTAATTAGCAAAAATATAACAACAACAACTTATATTCTTCAATTCAATCTAATAAGTAAACAACTTCATTATTTTGACTTGAAAAAAAAAAAATAAATATATTTTGGTTACTTAATCCAAAGTCGCTAATTAACCAAAGTAGCATATCAGCCTTTCATCACATCTCACAAATAATTGAGTAACTAAAGTCTGAAAAATGTATGTACAGTGCACTCGCGAAAACTCGAACTAATGAAAAGCAGCCCTGTTCGAGTTAACCAATTTTTCGAGTCTTCGAACGTTATGTATTTTTAATTTATGTACATACACTATTTGATCTTAATCCGCAAAATTTCGTGTTTTACTGAAAAAATATCAACCAGAAGCGATGCAAGCGTAACAACAATAAAAGTTCCGTTATTAGCAATAAATGTAACCACTGCGATAGGTACGACATCATCAAGTTAAAGACAATACGGACCTAATGACAACAATTTGAATATCGGCCGTTACAGCACATGCACTGAGAAAAAATATACATATAAGTATGGAGGGGTCAAAGAATTTTCCCTAAAACATTTTAAAGCAATTATAAAATAAATTTGTTTACGTGGCTTACCATGGTTTCATATACATATTTGTTTTAAAAAAATTCATACATGAAAATAATGAAAAATTTTTAAGCGCCATTCCATTCCCTAGTTTCCCTTGATTTCTTTAATTTTGAGAAATTGAATTCCCATACAAATCCCCATGGTAACGAATTTGTTTGAATGTTTCTTTCCACATTTTTGAGAAAATTTCAAAATAAAGAAAATTTTATATTGGAACACGTGTACAAAATAAGGAAAAAATATATGTTTTTGATCGAGAGAAGTTTTTTTTTAGTGTTAACAAACAGTTTCTTATATGTTTTTCCATAAAATATAACAAACTAATTCTTCGAGTTGTAGAGTAACTATCGCTGTTCGAGTTTTGAAGTAGTCAATGGGTGGAAGAAAAAAGTTCAAGTTTGCGAATGTTCGAGTTAACGCGTGTTTGAGTTTTCGCGAGTGCACTGTATATACGAAAATTGGGTTATCTTTAACAATTGGTTGATAAAAAATGGCAAAGCTTTGATTGTGTGACAATTTATCACGTGTGTTTGTTCATAACTGCTGGAAACTAATTTTCACATGTACTACTTACGTAGTACTACATACTAAGCTATTTTGCAAAAAAATTTCTAAAAAAGCAAACATATATTAGCTTTTTGTATTTTTATATATTTTTAAATAATTTTTTGTTTAGTGCATTTCATTCCGAGTTTCATTTTTAGTTATTTTTTTCTTAAATTTTTATCGTTATTTTCAAGAATCTATATTTATTATGCAACCACAGAAAATGCAGCTACACTACTCACACAATTTTTTTTGTTCTTGTTTTTTATTTTTTTTTTTGCTGGTTGCCTTTTATCACTGTTCTCTTATTATTACAATTTCGAGCGAGGTTGGCACGCTTGCCATGTGTTGCCAAATCGACGAGTACCACACACTTACAAATCTAATAAGTAAACAACTTCATTATTTTGACTTGAAAAAAAAAAAATAAATATATTTTGGTTACTTAATCCAAAGTCGCTAATTAACCAAAGTAGCATATCAGCCTTTCATCACATCTCACAAATAATTGAGTAACTAAAGTCTGAAAAATGTATGTACAGTGCACTCGCGAAAACTCGAACTAATGAAAAGCAGCCCTGTTCGAGTTAACCAATTTTTCGAGTCTTCGAACGTTATGTATTTTTAATTTATGTACATACACTATTTGATCTTAATCCGCAAAATTTCGTGTTTTACTGAAAAAATATCAACCAGAAGCGATGCAAGCGTAACAACAATAAAAGTTCCGTTATTAGCAATAAATGTAACCACTGCGATAGGTACGACATCATCAAGTTAAAGACAATACGGACCTAATGACAACAATTTGAATATCGGCCGTTACAGCACATGCACTGAGAAAAAATATACATATAAGTATGGAGGGGTCAAAGAATTTTCCCTAAAACATTTTAAAGCAATTATAAAATAAATTTGTTTACGTGGCTTACCATGGTTTCATATACATATTTGTTTTAAAAAAATTCATACATGAAAATAATGAAAAATTTTTAAGCGCCATTCCATTCCCTAGTTTCCCTTGATTTCTTTAATTTTGAGAAATTGAATTCCCATACAAATCCCCATGGTAACGAATTTGTTTGAATGTTTCTTTCCACATTTTTGAGAAAATTTCAAAATAAAGAAAATTTTATATTGGAACACGTGTACAAAATAAGGAAAAAATATATGTTTTTGATCGAGAGAAGTTTTTTTTTAGTGTTAACAAACAGTTTCTTATATGTTTTTCCATAAAATATAACAAACTAATTCTTCGAGTTGTAGAGTAACTATCGCTGTTCGAGTTTTGAAGTAGTCAATGGGTGGAAGAAAAAAGTTCAAGTTTGCGAATGTTCGAGTTAACGCGTGTTTGAGTTTTCGCGAGTGCACTGTATATACGAAAATTGGGTTATCTTTAACAATTGGTTGATAAAAAATGGCAAAGCTTTGATTGTGTGACAATTTATCACGTGTGTTTGTTCATAACTGCTGGAAACTAATTTTCACATGTACTACTTACGTAGTACTACATACTAAGCTATTTTGCAAAAAAATTTCTAAAAAAGCAAACATATATTAGCTTTTTGTATTTTTATATATTTTTAAATAATTTTTTGTTTAGTGCATTTCATTCCGAGTTTCATTTTTAGTTATTTTTTTCTTAAATTTTTATCGTTATTTTCAAGAATCTATATTTATTATGCAACCACAGAAAATGCAGCTACACTACTCACACAATTTTTTTTGTTCTTGTTTTTTATTTTTTTTTTTGCTGGTTGCCTTTTATCACTGTTCTCTTATTATTACAATTTCGAGCGAGGTTGGCACGCTTGCCATGTGTTGCCAAATCGACGAGTACCACACACTTACAAAGCCCATATAGACACACAAACAAATATAATTTCACATCTACACGCATTTGCTGCGCAGGTGTCTTAACGTCAGTGTGTGTGTTAACGTGTTTGTACCCAGCAAAAAATGCGATTAATCCGGGACGTGTCCGGGACGAATGTAGATTAATCGCTTTCATCCCCAACGGGTACAAATGTAGATCAATCGCTTTCAGCACGAACGGGTACAAATGTAGATTTTTCCTTAAAAAATTGTAAATATTTATGCATATTTAAATAAAGATTATATAATGTTTTACTTTTGTAAAAAATCTCACTAAATAAATTTAAAAAATTGTAAGTTTTGAGTAGGATTTTTTCATAGGATATTTTAGGCAACATTTTGTTAAAATTGTTATTAAAAAAGGGTGTTCAATTCGTTTTACCGGTTGTTCTACAATTTTTTAAATACATTGCATATTTTTGTAAAATTTCTACATTTAAGGAATCTAGATTTGTACCCGTTCGGAATGAAAGCGATTAATCTACATTTAAACCCGTTCGGGATGAAAGCGATTAATCTACATTTATACCCGTTAGGGACCAATTGGTCTACAATTAGTCTACATTTATACCCGTTCGGGAACAATTGGTCTACAATTAGTCTACATTTATACCCGTACGAGAACAATTGGGGACTAATTGTGGACCAATTGTTCTCGAAAGAGATCAATCGAGGACAAATCTCTTTCGGGATTGATCGCACATTTTTTTGCAGGGTAACTAAAACTGCAAAACAGGCGTCTGCCAGCGCATTTAGTGTGTGAAATGCTAAAAATAAGCTTCTTTCGACTTCTTTTTTTTGTTTTTTTTTTTTGGTAATTTTTTTTTGAAAGTGTTATTTTCTGCTTTTCAAAGCAACTGCAACAACTAAGAAAAACAAAAAAAAAAACAAAAAAAATGCAGTAAAATGCAAGAAAATGCAAGAAAATTTATTTAAAGCAATCGAAAAAAATGAAATCTTATAGAAAATGTATTCAGAAATAGAGAGTAGAGAAGGTGTAATGAAAATGTTAAGTGAAATTCGCAAAGCAAGCAATGATTAGTTTTTTTTTAGACTTATTTTATCGAATTGCAGTGAAAACATAAAAAATATTTGGTCACGCAATTGAAAATGAAAAATTGCTTTTGGTTTGGTTTTTCGCAGTTTAACATGCTCTAACTAATTTTCAATGTGTGTATGTATTAACATTGATTTTAAAGTGACTAAGTGGCACACTTTTCATGTTACATATGTATGTGTTATTTTTGGTCATCAGAAATTTTTTTTTTAATTTTACAAATTATTAGCGCTCGTCAAATTTGTTGCTCCATTTTTTGAGCATTTTTTCAATTTCAATTATTTGTTTATTTTGTAACATTTTATTTTTTATGTTTTGCCGACTGTTTAAAATATATATTTCCTTTAATGGGCAAAAGGTAATTAAAAAAACAACTTTATTATCGATTTTTAATTGCGTGTTTCGGCAGAGAAATGGTTTTTTTGATTATTTAAAAAAGTGAGTAGTGTGTATAAAACATGCCATACATGTATACATAATGCTGACTTTGAAAGGTGCAACCCAACAAACGTTGAATTTAGATATCGATTTGAAAACAACTGAAGGACTGGCACTTCTCTCAAAGCTCTAACGTTAGAGAACGATTCTAGCAACTGTCGAGAATCATAGCGATCTCAAACAAAATTGGACATAATTCTCAAATCGAAAAATTATAATTCTCGAATGTAGCTAGCTAATGACAATTGAATTCCAGTGTAGTTTTCTAACTTCGATATCGATTAAAGAATATGCTGAGGATTGCACTAGTTATGTAATATAGTCACCACAAATTCTCTAACGTTAGAGATTGTATTTGCTGGGAAGAAACTAAGAATTTGATAAAAAAAAAAAACATTATGCCTGTAAAAAGTTTCTATAATTCCCATATATTATGTGATTCCATTTCGTCGTACCATACGAAAACTAACATATTTAAAATTTCTGGCGAAAGCTATCAATAAAAAAATTATGTACGAAAAGTAGAAAATTTGACTTTTGGCCGACGAAAAGTAATAAAATCGAGTTTTGGCTGACGAAAAGTATCAGTATTTATATACTGTTTTTACATTCAAATTGTTGTTGTTTAAACGAAATTGATAGTTTTCGTCAGCCAAAAGTGGATTTTATTACTTTTCGTCAGCCAAAACTCGATTTTATTACTTTTCGTCGGCCAAAACTTGAACTTTTTACTTTTCGTCAGCCACAAAAAATCTGATGTTAGTTTTCGTATGGTACGACGATTTACACAAATATGTAGTAGATACATACATATTAGGTTAGGCCGTCTCGCCTTATAACTAGACACCAACAAAAAAAAAAAAATTCCGCTGCACGCCCCTCATAATATAATAATACAATTTTTCTTCATATCTTTGTTACTTATAGTTGGATCTTAAGGTCTCATACACAAGTGTATTTGTCTTGAGATGGCAGCTTTACATATGTTGTAATTGTATTAACCCCCTATGCGCCATTGCCGTACTTATAACCCAGTACTTAGTTTCTAGCACCCTAATGTACCTTTTTTTATGCCAGCATAATAAACTGGGTTTTTTAAGAGCAGCGGTCACCTCTCGGCAGTGGGCGGCATACCCTCCGAGAGTATTTCTGCCATGAAAAAGCTTCTCACAAAAAATGCATTCGCCGTTCGGAGCCGGCATAAAACTGTAGGTCCACCCAATTAGTAGGAAAAACTAAAAGGAGCACACCTCGAATTGGGAGAGAAGCTCGGCCATAAAACTCATCAGAGTTATAATAGCGCCATTGTATTATTATTATTATATTATTATTATAATAAACGCCATCAAAAAACATTAATTATTTGCGAAAGAATTATTCAGATCGCTTCAGTGGAACCCAAACTAAAATACCTTCAACATTCCGTGGAATACATATATATTTAATTTTTGCTTTCTGTGGTCTCTTAGCTTCTTTTTACAAATATTTCCTCTAATGAGACTTCAATTTTATCGCGCATAATTTTCTAGAACATTTTAACCCTTATGCCTAAATGTTTTTTTTTTCGATCCGGTCTAATGTAACTAAGTATCTATTAAGCTCGAGACCACTTTGATGTTCATTATATTCCATGTGATATTTAGTATACAAAATACTTGATAATACTAGAAAAAGCTAAAGTAGTAGTTAGTAATTGCATCAAAGAAATATTTGTTTCAAGTTTAAACAAGCGCGCGCAACGAAATCGTGGTGAAATATATACAATTGCAAAACAGAGATATACACATATGCACATACATAGGTAAATAGTATATAGTTAAACATATAGATATTTAAATGCATACAGTCGATTGCATGATGACCTTGTCGCAGTTGAGTGATGCCATGTTGGCTTGTTTAAATATACTCGCCCCTACAACTGTGCTTGTATATACATATTTTTTTTATACATATGTACATATGTACATACATATATGCAAACGTTTATGCATACAAAGCTGCACAAGCCCACTTGCATATATGTAATACATTTACATATTTCAGTACATACATTGTTTTATTTTCGTGCGCACGTGTACACGCCTACGCTGTTTTCTTTCCATTTATTTATTTATTTTTTTTTTTTGTATCCCCACTGTCACTACTGCATACCAGCGCGTATACGTAATCACTCACTTCACGAATAGGATATGCAAGGCATTTTAGGTTACGTATACGCCGTAGGAGACGGGTTCTGCTATTCCTTTATATTCTTAGAAAATCCTAATTTATAATTAGCAGTTTAATTAAAAACACATCAACCTCATCGAAAGCTTTGTCCATCACAAAAAAAAAAAAAATAAAAAAAAATTGTTTACAAAGCAGTTTATCCTCTTCTCCCTTAAACTTTTCTATGCACAATGCATTATGACAAACTTTTTGCTTTTCCATATCCTTTCTCTACACTGAAAGTTCACCGCGTCAACACGCGTTTTTTCGCTTTTTAAAATTTCTAACGTGTGCTTATAATTTCCAATGGAAAGGCAATATATGTATGAAGGTATGCATTATGGTGAAATGGGTATGCATAGACAATGTATGTGTGAAAGTCTGATCTTTGGAAATAAAATAATTGACCTTATTTTCCAATCCAAATGGAAATAATGTCAACTATGCTTAAAACTTGTTCACTCATGAAAATATTTACTGAGTTCTTCTGCAAACCCGTTATGACTGACGAAAATCTTATTGCGGATTGTGATGCAAGTATGTCAGACGCAAGCGGGGAGGAAGACAATAATGAAGTCATCCATTTCAGCCAGACAAATGCCATTTTAAATTGTATCCTCTATACCGAAACCCCTCGCGATACGGTATTATTTCCATGCAGCTATTTTAAGCTTTGTGCCGAATGCTATTCAAAAATTGCGCAAAATGCCGCTCGTGTAAAGTGCCCTGTTCTCTGCCCCTACTGCAGACAAGTTGTTGCCAACACAGCAAAAATATTTCAATAAATTATATAATAATGTAAAGTATGTTAAATATCTAGTTATACAAAAATTTAAATAAAAATGTATATAAAAACTATGTCTACTTGCCTTATCCTGCGGCATGGAAAAAAAGTAGGAAAATGAAAATTTGGAATTAAAAATCGCGCGATTTTTTATTCCAAATTTTCGCCTGCGGCGCTTTTCTTTTCTCATAAAAAGCAGTTTAGAAAAATGAAAATTTGGAATTAAAAATCGCGCGATTTTTTATTCCAAATTTTCGCCTGCGGCGCTTAACTTTTGTAATAACAGCAGCGACGCGAACCGACACGGACCAAAAACGCAATAATGTCAATTGACCTTATTTCCATTGACCTTGTTACCTGTCATCGTTAGGCTGTCGCTGTTCAGCTCAATATTATTTTTTTTTGTTATTTATTGATAAATGCGGAATGGTTAGGTTCTGCAATAAAACTCGTTAGTTTTTATACCATACCAAATGTTTAAATTCAGATTTCTGTTTTGCTTCATAAATAATATTCTCTGTAAAAATTTTAATAATTTAATTTATGTATGTAAGTATGCATTTCTCTTTCGATAAGGAAACAATTAAGCACCCGGAAATGAAAATTATTTTCGCGTCGTAAATTTCATTGCGCTTACCAAAGTGTTTAAGCAAAAAGCAAGTGATATTTTAAAAGCTTTATTTATATCAGCAAAAGCATATTCTAAATATTTGTTCGAGTTGTGTATATATTTACATATATGGAAGTGCATAAATAAATAATAGGCATATAAGAGTACATAGACTAAACACAGATAAATACACACACTTACGGGTAAAAGTACATACATATATATGTATGTATGTGGGATGTATTTATGTATAGAGGCATTGTAACTCAAATATTTTCAGTAGCATTTTTTGTGGTTGGCACACACGCCAATGGAGATTATAAAAAGTGCATTCAAATATATGTACATATATGAAAATATATATTTTTAATGCATAAATTCCACGATCGTTTAGTGCATGTGTATTTTCATAAATTATTTGCATTATTTTTTGCATTTTTGCTTTAATTTATTATGCATCATGACACTGATTCGCCCACTCAACTGAGTGGCATCAAAATTTTCCTTTCGCTCAACTTGACTTACATTTTACTACATTAAATGCATATACACACATACATCCATGTTTCTATATGTATCTGCGCACTAGTATATAACTTTTTTAGTTTCTGATTTGTTTCTACGCTACAAAAATGTTTACTTCCTGTCATTGTCTGATCTCATCAATGAGTAATTATTTATTTGCAAATGAGTTGAATGTAGAAATGGTGTAAAATGCATTTTTACATGCTTATATACATTATAATAATCACAAGTCATGTAGGGTAAACAATTTTTATGCTCTTCCATTTACTAAATAAAGTCAAAAAACTGGGCGTTTCTCTTTTTAAGCGCTTCCATTTACTTTTCTATGGGAGCCATCAAAGCATTTCTGTCGCGATTGTCAATCAAATCAAAGCGATAGTTTTCCATTTATTTTAGATGCATTTTCCAACTACTATTTAAATGCATTTTTTTCGAAACACTCAAGCACTGTTTTTAATAATACATACTTCAACTCCTAAGCCCCTTTAAACATTAGCAGATGTTACTGTTTCATCTGAAAATGTCATCACTCCACCTAATTATTTTCATTTACTTGGTCTTTTTGCATAGCCGATGGTTCGATGATGACTTCTCACAATATTTTTAGTATACATAGCTATAAATCTGAACACCTATAAAAAAAACTAAAAAATGTTTGTAATACAGTCAATTCAATTATAATTTTGCATAACTTAAATGAAGAAATCATGACGACTAAGCAACTGATGATCGAAAGCTTTACTATAATTAAAACGATTTGTGATTTCACAATTACCCGTGTGCTGAGAATAATATATGTATTAATAATTTCATGGATGCAGTTGATCATGAAATAGCTTTTATATAAGCGCAAAGCCATTAAATACATACATACTATGTACATATGTATGTGTGGTATATTGTTTACATACCAACTCACATATGCTTTTTATTACGCGAGATAAAATAAAATTGCTAGAGATAGGCGAATTTTTTTTTGCAATTTGCTAAGTATTTGTTGCTGTTTGTTTTTTTAGAAATTATTGATTAGACAAATACAAAAGATATTAACTTGCTATAGCTTAGTAATTGTATAATTTCATATCTATTTTATCAAATATTAGAAACAGCTGTTGTAGCTAAGCTTGGACACCCACCATTTCTTCAGCCTTCGTTGACTTTAGATGACTCTTAATCATACATACAAATGTAGTATGTATGTATGTATCTCATTCGTTAGTAATAAAATTTTTGCACGTGCCTCAATCTCTACCTAAATTACATTATCTAAAAAATCATCAAACAGGAAAAAAATGTTACTAACGAGTATTTCATTGAATTGTTTTGTATGGTTTTTTTTTTTTATTTGCATACACTAAAAAGGCATTGATTATTGCCAGTAATTACTGCTCATAACAATTTAATTACATATTTCAAATTTAATATCCTTTTCTTCCATATAAAAAAAAATGTCACCCACAATATAATTGACTGTTCGTACATAGTGCATAAAAGGTATGGGTTGTTAAAAAAATGCTAATTGAATGCGATACAACTTTTATAGATTTTTTACTTTTAATTTTTTTTCTTTTGGAATTTGCAAAACTGTTCTGTTAGTTCTAAGTTCTTGTTAAATTTTTTGACTAGTCTCTTTATTTTATTTTCGAATAATAAACAGGAATAAAGTCTGAAATATGAGATTTTTTCTGCTGATTTGTGCGACAGAATTATGATTTATATACATAAATACACACACGTAATTATATACATATGTATATTGTATAGCTGCAGAAAAAGTTGAACGACTTGATTAAAATCTTTCTTTCAGTCTGGGGGACTTTCTTTTTCGTTGATTTCAGACTTTGTGCTCAAATATGTAGAAACGTCTGCGACTTTAATTTCAAGCGATAACATAAAGCCAATAAATACCCTGCAGCGAAAGTCCAAACTAGTCAGCCAACCTACCAGTTAACTGACTAGATAAATTATGGGAGTTGCCCAACAAGATTCATAGGGGACAAATTGAGATTTGTTATGAAACAAGAAGTTTTGTCAAAAAAAGGGGTTTAAATTAAAAACGAATGTATCCGGGGTTTCTGGAGGTTGCAATGAACACGTATGCAGTGAAAGTAAAGCAACTTCTTTATTGTTATTGTAGTATTCGAACCCTGCGTAGTAGGCCCCTTGTAGATTTAGTTGGTTGCAAATTGTTAGATCATTAAATCAGGTGAATACCACAAATATAACATAGTTTGAGATGTTAATATAGCCCTGTATATTAGATACTACTTCAGCCATAGAAAAAAGTACATGATATGTTTGTATAAAGTCAGAAAATCATCAATATAAATGTCAAGCTTAGAATGGTCAACGTGTTACTTATTCACAATGTTAATGTTAATTTTCCTAAATATTTAATATGAAAGATCACAATCTAATGTGCCTGAATTCTTTAATTTAAATATCATATTCTAATAACTAAATAAATGTATTAGAAACTTTATTTTGCAATTTTTATTTTCATTGGAGTAGCATGTAAAACTAGTCAGTCAACTGGTATAGTTCTGATATCTACACTGACTAGTCAGCAAATTGGTATGATGCTGGTGTGGATACTGACTAGTCAGTCAAGTGGTATGACTCTGGTGTGGATACTGACAATTGCCATTTCCTAGGTCATCACCGTGTTAAAAATAACAGTTGCTAATATGGAAAAAAGATAAATGGCTGACTAGTTGAGCTGTAGGGCCAACTAGTTGTCAATTAATTTACAACTAGTTGATTTCGCTGCAGGGTACATATTAATATACATACATACATACGCATATACATATGTACATAATTTCATACTTCGCTTGGCGCGCTTTTCGATTTATGTATACTATATTTGTTTCTTATACGTTTTAAAGAATCTATTTTTATTTATTCAACCAAAAACCCTTTAGTGAGTATATGTACAATATTTGTCAATGGAATTTTTGAAGTTTTGTTGATAAGCGAAAATGTGTAAATATGTATATGCATATACAAATGTACTTATATGCGTACTCGTGTTCCTACAGACATATGTATGTACTTATCTATTTTTATATAAAAACAAGTAAGGAAGCCTAAGTTCGAGTGGAATCGAACATTAGATACTCAGCTGTATGCTTTCATTGTTTGTTTTCGTTTGAAGGAAACACGGTATATAAAGAGAGTGCTGTATAAAGTGGGCGTAGCCACGCCCATTTTCAACATTTTTATCAGTTATTCAACTAAGCATATGAATATTATTCTTTGTGCAAAATTTCATTCCTTTATGACTTCTAGTTACAAAGATGTCACATTACAAATTCCCAAAGGGTAATCCAGAAATATCTTTGTTAAAAAGTAGGCGTGGTCATAAACCGATTTCAATACATTTTTGCGTGTCTATTAACACAGGTTATAAAAGTGTATAAACCAAGTTTCGTCATAATATCTCAATTATTTGTCGAGTTATGGGCTCAGAAATCTCGTATATTCCTGTTTCTAAAAATAGGCGGTGCCACGCCCATTTTCCAAAATTTTTGTGTTTTTCGTTGTATGTCCGCAGGTGGACTCCTGGCATAAAATTTCAATGAATTATCTTTATATTTGACAGAGATATCGCTTAAAATGTTTTATTAGGCCACTTTATAATACCCATATATAAAAGTGGGCGTGGTCGTCAACCGATTTTGGCAATTTTTAGTCCAAACATTTGCCTAAGTAAGTATATAACGCGTACCAAATTTCATCGATATATCTTCAATGGTTTCTGAGTTATGACTCGTAAAACTTTCAATGTTTGCCCCTTAATAAGTGGGCGTGGCACCGCCCATTTTCCAAAATTTTTATGTTTTTTGTTTTGTGTCCATAGTTGGACTGCTGCCATAAAATTTCAATGATATATCTTTATATTTGACAGAGATATCGCTTAAAATGTTTTTATTAGGTCACTTTATAATACACATATATAAAAGTGGGCGTGGCCGTGAACCGATTTTAACAATTTTTCATCCAAATGTTTGCCTAAGTAAGTAAATCACGCATACCAAATTTCATCGATATATCTTCAATGGTTTCTGAGTTATGACATATAAAACTTTCCATGTTTGACCCTTAATAAGTGGGCGTGGCACCGCCCATTTTCCAAAATTTCATCAAATTTCTTCATAGGGGCCTGAGCTCAACACGTGGGTAAAATTTCATCGCTCCAGCTCTATTAGTGACTGAGATACCAAATTTCCAATTTTTTCTATATAGGAAAAGTGGGCGTGGTCATGGTCCGATTTCGCCCATTTTCAATACCAACCGTCCCAGTCTCGATACCAACTTGCATTGCAAATTTCATCAAAATATCTCAATTTTTGCGCGAGTTATCGTGCGTACGGACGGACGGACGGACGGACGGACGGACGGACATGGCTCAATCGATTTCTCTTTTCACCCTGATCATTTTGATATATATAAGTCTATATCTATCTCGATTATTTCATTCTGTTACAATCCACCGTTATGAAATCAAAACTATAATACTCTGTGTACTAGTACAGCTGAGTATAAAAATTGCTATATTAAGGTACCTACGTATGTATGTGCCGCCGTTTTGCCTTATCAACAAATGCATGCAATAATATAATAATATAATACAATGGCGCTATTATAACTCTGACGAGTTTTATGGCCGAGCTTCTCTCCTAATTCGAGATGTGCTCCTTTTTGTTTTTCCTACTAATTGGGTGGACCTACAGTTTTATGCCGGCTCCGAACGGCGAATGCATTTTTTGTGAGAAGCTTTTTCATGTCAGATATACACTCGGAGGGTATGCCGCCCACTGCCAAGAGATGACCGCTGCTCTTAAAAAACCTAATAATGGATTTTTACTAATTAGAAAAATTGTCTTGGTGTTTTGCTCGGACCGTGGTTTGAACCCGAGACCTCTGGCATAGCAGGCGAGCACTCTACCCACTGCACCACAGCGGCAATAGATATTTTAAAAATATTCAGTTCACTTAACACGCAATTAGAGTTTTTTTTAAATGAAAATTAGTATTTATTTAAATTTTATTCAAGTGAAATTTTCTACTTAACTAGAACACAAATTAAAGAAAAATTAAACAAAAAATCAGCAAAGCAATTATTTTTTCACCTGAACTAATCTCATTTCATAAAGAATGTTATGGCATGGCATAGTTTTTTCTGTTTTCTGTTATTTTTTTTCAATGTGGAGGGTATTACTTAGCAATATTCACGCTCTTTATGAGTGTTGCTATGTTGCATGTACAAAAATACAAAAAAAAATATTTACAGACGATAGAGAAAAAATGTTCCTTAGCAACAGTACAATTTACGTGAAATAGTCCAAAAAATTGCCTATTTATGAGTCAGAAAAGAGAATGCCAAACAAGTGTTTGCTTATAAAGATGCGTATGTATGTATGTACATTATTTTTATCGTATACATATATGCATGTGGTTATATATTTCAATAGCTTGACAGCGGAACTTTTCCAAAGAAAACTAAATGTGAAGGGTATTTTTTAGATTATAAATTGCTTTAGTTAACCCATTTGCCTTAGATACTTATTATTTACTAAATTTTACGTAGCTTAAAGAAAAGTCTCAATTTTAAAATGAAAGAAAAGAGAAACAAAAAATTTAAATAAAATTTATAATAAAATAAAAATAAAGAAAGCAAAATTAGAAATAAAATTACAAATAGAATTTGAAAATAAAAAAAAAATTGAAAATTGCATAACGCCAAAACCTGAAGTAAATTCAGTATTAAAAATTTAAAAAAAAAAAAATAATAATTATCTTCTTAGGGCCATTTTCACAGTGACAAATTAACTGGCATTCGATAGTTAACCATCAATTTTTATTTTTTTTATAGAGAGATAAAATTAAAAAATGATAGTTAACTATCGAATGCCAGCTAACTCGTCACTGTAAAAATGGCCCTTAGTCAAATAACTAAAAACAACACAAACTTTCAAAGAAAAGGCCACTGTTAATCAGTTATTATTGTTATTGTCAATGGCATTGGTAAAGTAATTCGCCAACATAATAATTTTCAAAATAATTTTGCACATGCAAAGTTGTGTCACCAATTTTTTACTGGCATAAATATCATAATAATATAATATAATATAATAATAATACAATGGCGCTATTATAACTCTGACGAGTTTTATGGCCGAGCTTCTCTCCCAATTCGAGGTGTGCTCCTTTTTGTTTTTCCTACTAATTGGGTGGACCTACAGTTTTATGCCGGCTCCGAACGGCGAATGCATTTTTTGTGAGAAGCTTTTTCATGGCAGAAATACTCTCGGAGGGTATGCCACCCACTGCCGAGAGGTGACCGCTGCTCTTAAAAAACCCAATAATTGGATATCTACTAATTGAAAAATTGTTTTGGTGTTTGCTCGGACCGTGGTTTGAACCCGAGACCTCTGGCATAGCAGGCGAGCACTCTACCCACTGCACCACAGCGGCCACCATAAATATCATAATATCATAAATATCAACTACGCCAAAACAATCAAGGCTTCATATTTTAACATACAAACTCACCTACATACATATATACATATGCTGCATTGTGGCGCAACTCAAGAAATTTTCGCTTCCGATTAAATAGTTTTATATAATAAGAAAAGTCTTTCAATTATAAAAACAAACCGAAGAAGAGGCAAGGCAACGCTGCCAAACTGCTGTACTACATATGTAGAGCGAAAGATTGTACATATGTACATACATACATACATACTCTTCCTTTATGTGCAATACAATATACAATATCATTAAACTATATATTCATATGTACATACATGCATATGTATGCATATACACATTGTATATATATCAAACGCATTTACATATACATATACATATGTATATACATAGTTGCATTGTTTTTTCTGCTTTTAGTTCATTATATGCCATACTTCGTATGACCTTCGCTGCAACAAGAAAGGTCGTTTGTTGTGCGCAACTTACAGCTGTATTTATGTACATACATATGTACATACTTATATACATAGTTACGTTGCACAAATGTACAACAGTAATTAGCGTACAAGTCGAACAACAATTTTGCAGCGAACAAACCAAGCAAACATGCCATCCTGCAAAACCATCGATTCAGAGCTAGACCTCTGCACAATACCATTTGCCTCTGCTATATTTGCGAATACTCTATGCATTGTACAATTAGTCACAGCACAATTTCAATGCAGATACGAATATAACCCATACTTTTCATTTGGAATACAAATACTATTTCTGTTTGCTCTGTTGGTGCGATTAGTGTACCCTATTCGCCACGATAGAATAGAACATAATAATAACCATGTTATGAAGTATTCGCAAAACCTTGTTGCTTCTTTGGTTTGTTTGTTTATTTAATGTGCATATGGCATTAAGGTGGACCAAAAAATAAAAGCCCAACAAACATATGTTCCATTTTTAATGATAAGAAATGTTTTTCTTGTTCATTAAGGACTTTGAAAAAAATTATGTATCATCACTGATATAAAAGGAGAAAGAAATTTGGAGGCATTTGCACGACCTCTAAATTTTAATATATTAAGGAAAAATTGTAGGTATAGATTTCCGTATTATATTCCAAATCGGGTTGTTCTGCGAATTTCGGGAGAACTTTATTTCCTTCATAAAACCACCTTAATATGCCAATTAAGTTTCCTAACTAATGCCGAAAAAATCAAAAGAATCGAAGTATTGGTTACCGAGTTATTTTAAAATATATAGAATAGTTGGAAATATGTAGATCGTAAAAAGCTCTGGTTCGAAATTTATTTTAGACATATGGTTTCTTGGGCAAAAAGCTTGAAATTACCCAAATTTTTATAATTGCGATGTGTCCCTGTTAATTTTTTTTTGGCCCCTACCAATCGACCCGCCCTAGTGTGTATGCATATGCACATACACACACTCACACCAGCAGCGTAATTTTGCTGAACACAACGTCTGGATGTGTGTTTATGAACATATGTATGTACATACATATATTTCGATTATATTCGAAGTATTCGCAAGTAGTGTACACTATTTGCAGAACCTTTTTAAGGTCATGTAATTGTCGCTACGAATAAGTAATTGTATTGGTTCTGTTTATGGTTGTGCTCTACTTGCGTTTATTCTAAAACGACAGAAACAAGTAGGTACTGTAATTGGACGGCCGCGAATATTTTGTTGGCCGTTTCGAATCCATTCGTGCAGCCTTCTATTCAGAGCCACCCACCGCCCTCCTGCAAACTTTTTTTTGTGCTAAAATAAAATAACAGCTCAACAGCACTGTAGCGAATGTATATAAGCAGTTGTTATACATATACCACAGGTATGTTTGCATGTGTTGACAGCTTTTGTATTTGCGCATATTTCAATGCGCTGCTCTTTTTGTGATGGAACTACATACATACATAAGTGCATACCTAATATGTATACATATGTACATATGTAGATACATTCTAGTGTACACGTGTAATGCTGTAAACTAGTAGGTCAATGTTATGACCTACTTTTGTTTACATACATACATACTTTCATATGCATACATAAGATCTCTGCTATATACTAGTTGTTTGTATAAGTTTGCTTAAATTTATGTATTTTTATCCATGTGTAAATATGTATGGGCATATGCATTTTACGTGCAATAAAATTCTCTCCAAAATTTCGAAAATAAAATTTCACATTTTTCGCGAATAGTGGAAAAACATGATTGACAGCACTGATTAATTTTTGTTTAAATTTTCTTTTTCCTTTTAGTTTATACAAAAATTGGTATCCATTCAGCTCAAGCCCTCTAACCTTGATTAGGCTTCCGTGTCAAATCAGAAAGAAAATTCCTTTTTCCAAGACAATGATTTGCTTATTTATTTGAGAAATCATTATATTATACTTTTATGGTATTCCGCATACATACATACATATGTATATTTTTGTGTTGTATATGTACCAACATGTATACATATTGCAATAACATGCGACCATTCATTCAGTATATTCAATCGAACGTGCCAAAACTTAAATCACTGAGAGCTTAAGACCAAATTAAATTAGAAAATTTGATTTTCTCCCAAATCTATCTATGTATGTAGATGTGTATCTTTAAACGAGAGAACTAAGAAATAGCACGACATTTTCAATCGACTAGACATTATGTACCTAGAAATAAACCTTATTGGTTAAAAAAGTAGAGGAAATGTGTATGTATGTATGTACATATGTATGTTCAATATAGCAGCAAGCTGTCAGCCACTGCAACTGCATAATGACAATTTCATTCACATATAAAATAAGCCATTGCATATACATATGTATGCAATTCTATTTAAAACTGTGTAACTACAAAATTTCGGTATCCATAAAATGCACAATCGAGCCAAATATGTGACAACAACACAAACAACAACGAACTAATAGCAACAAAACCACAACAAAAAGAGACCACAACTGCAGCTACATGTGAACATTTTAAATAAACAGCCACAACAACAATGAATAAATATACAACTACAACTAAAAAAGCAATAAGTGGCACTAAACTAAATGATGACACCAAAAATAAATGCATTTTCCTGGCCCGCATCCAAAAGTCGCAGCCGTTCAATTTGAAATGTACATACATACATACATACGTAAATATATACAAAACACTGTGACACAAATTGAGGGTTGTTGTCTGGGGGCGGAATAATTCCTACACAGAACGAAGGCCACTATCCACATAGTAAGCCATGTTGCTCCCTGAAAACAAATTTTTTATTGTATCACTTTCTTAGGTGATTTCGGTTCAAAAACGTTCCGCGCAAAAATGGATTTCTAAAAAAAGTCAGATTTTTTTTAATTTTTTTTTTAATATTTTTATTTTTACATTTTTGTCAATTGTTATATGAAATAAGTTTTAAGTTTAAAGTATGTGATGATTTACACAATGGTAAAATGTCTTGCACAATTTTAATTGCACGCTCTGAAGAAAAACGTGTACACTGTACAAAACTTTTTTTGTTTTTTTCAGCAGTTTTGATAAAAAAGTAATTTCGTTTTGCGCGGAAACTTTTTTGCAATTTCGCAAAAAAAAAAGTCATACTTTTTTATGCTCTATTCGACTATGGTATGCCGTTTTTCGTATTTGCAAAGATTGTAAAAAGTTACATGCCTAATGTACATATTGTTCATACATAAATATAAAAGTTGTTATATATTTTACGGCATGATTTGTGATTATTAAATCCTGTGGTATTTTGCGTTCTTTGTACAAAGATTTTGTATGAGGAGACTCCTAATGCAAATTTATGGCGAATAACATTTTAAACCTCTAACGACCTTCAAAATATAATTTTTTCGGACTTAATAAAATAGGGGTCAAAACGATCTCTTCGTTGGGGTGTTAGAGGGTTAAACTATTCTATGAAATTAAAGCTGGTTCAATATTTTACTAAATGTTTCCTAACAACATATTCAAAATGACAATAAAGAAAATTTCATCTCAGGCAGCAAAACGGTTTGGGCATTTTACTATATGGATAGTGGCCTTTCGTTCTGTGAGGCAATAAAATCGCAAAAAAGTGGCACTAAGTAGCAATAAAGGCAATAAATGCAATAATGGCCACTCAAGCAATACAACCAAACCAACCCAAGTACAATAACAAAATGCAAACACGTGCAGGTTAAAAAATAAAAATAAGAAAAAAGAAGACCTTGTAGGAAAATTTCTAATTTTTGGCGGGAATGATTAAGCTTAACTTAACTTTGGTTAATTTAACTTAGCTTAATGAAATTTAGCTGACATAAATTAGTGTCACCTAATTTAACTTAACGCTTTTTAAACTAACTTAATAAGGCTTGATTGGAGCATTGATGACTTAGCTTGGGATTAATTGGCTTAGCTTAAAGTTTTTGAAGCCCTCAAATTAAATTAACTAACTAACTTAATTAAAAGTTCAATTGACTTAACTTGAATGAAATTAGTTCAAGTTAATTTAAAAACCCTTACCCTTATTCTAAGCCTTAAGTCACGCTAAGCATGTGACTTTTCTTGATTTGTCTTGACTAAACTTAATTTAACGTAATGTGACTTGATTTGACTCAACTTTAGTTTACTCAACTTTACACTTAAATGAGCTCAGCTCAACTCATACTAATTCAAACGCACTCGACATGGCTTGCTTTGATATTACTTGGCTAAAATCAACGTTAACTGACATAACTTACTTACTTTGACTCAGATTAAATAAATTTCATTTCGCACGTTTTATGCAATAGGGATTTAACTCGAAATTTACGATTTCTGGGATTTCGCCATATATTTCAATAACTGGGTCGTGTCTTTGAGTCGAGTCTTATATAATACTCAAAAAGATAAAATAGCGGAAATAAAAGTGATTTTGTAGTTAGCCGCAGAAGGAAACTATTTGAAATTATAAAAGTTTGTTTGCGTTTTCCCAAAAAAAATTTTTTTTGAGTTAAATCCCTATTGAATAAAACGTACGATTTCACCTTTTTATATTGATTGTTACATGGTTTACAAATTGTATGCCAAAGTTAATTTTAGATTTTTCCTCTTGGCAGTATTTTCAGCCAATTTGTGTAAATTCATAACTGAATATATGTATGTATGTGTGCACGTGAGCTTAAAAAAGCACTCGCCATATAACTTTGCTATAAATATTTATTGCTGTTAGGGAAAAGTGAAAATAAGGACATCCGTTCTGTGTCAGACAAATGAAATCAAGTGTGCAAGGTGCAGGAGGGGTGACATACATAGTTATTTATGTACTATATGCACCAAAAAGCCAATGAAAATGTTTGCACATGTAAACAAGCGGGGGAAAAAATATCAATACGAGCACAAACTTGAGGTGACTCGACGATGCAGGCCGTGATTGCATAATCGCTTGTTGTTCTATAGATTATTTTGTCTTTTAGCTGGCTATTTTTATTTCGCTTTGCACTAAGAGTGTGTTATGTGCTTGTGGGTGTGTGTATGTTTCTATGTGATTACCCTGCAAAAAAGTTTTGCTTATTGTTGACAAATCAGGCCTAATAAAGGAGGACGCTGGCAGCTCTGCTTCTGTTATGCACTCACTCTGTCTGCTCCCAACTTTCTAATACTTATCTAGGCCTTATTTCGCATGGCGGATAAGACTTTGGAATAAGGTGTGCTCTCAGAGAGAGAGTACTCCTCATGGCCTGAAGACATCAACGCAGGAAAATCAGTCTTATTCTAAGCCTTACGCCATACAAATTTGCTACTCTTATAATTTTCAGGCCTTATTTCATAATCCTTTAAATCTGCTGTTTTAGTTCTTAAGTAAGGCTTAGATTTTTTGGTGGGTACATATGTATGTATGTTTGTAGATAAAACAACTAGGATTTCAATAAATTGCATATACTATGTAATGCATCTATATGTAAATAATTTGTCAGGCAACTTAAGCATTGGCATACATACCTAGGTACATAAGTTATATCTGAAATATTTCTTTGTAGGTATAGCCTAAGCGATACTCTAGGAATCATCAATAAGTACAATGTATGCGATTAATAATTTTAAGACTTAGGCTGAGGTGAAAACCCGTATAAATTGGCAAAATATTTAATATATGTTTGTATATTATATAAGGCAAAATTCACATTGCAGTAGGGAGACTTGTCACTCACACTATATACTATATCTATTATATAAAACTGAATGTGTGTGTGTGTATGTGTGTGTGGGTGTGTTATTTATGGACTCCCAAAGTAATCAACCGATCTTTATGAAATTTTCACAGTAGATTCATATGGTATATGCGCTGGTGATAGGGTATACAGACTTTCGGAAAAGTGGGAACTTCCCGGAATATGGGCCCAAATGTGGACCCAGAGTGACCCAGCAAGTCTTTGAGCAATATTGGTATCAAATGAAAGGTGCTGAGCAGGCCTTCAACATAGAGTTATTTTCATTGCGATGCCTAGGCCGGGTCCCGAGATATGGGTCAAAACGTGGACCCGGATGACCCCTGAATATTTCCCAGTGATATTGGTAGCAAAGGAAAGCTGTTGAGGAGGACTTCAACAAAAAGCTCCTTAAATAGTTACACCTAGGCTGCTCTCTAAGATATGGGCCAAAGCATAAACCGGAATGACCCCTGAATGCTTCCGAGCGATATTGGTAGCAAATGAAAGGCGTTGAGCAGGGCTTCAACCTACAGCTTTCCCAGAAATGGCTCAAATAGTGGGCCCAGATGGTGATGGATGGTCTCGGTAATGTAAAGATAAGGGTAAAGGTAAAGGTAAAGGTAAAGGGAAAGGTAAAGGTAAAATTAAAGGAAAGGGAAAGAGAAAGGTAAAGGTAAAACTAAATGAAAAAGAAAGAGAAAGGGAAATGTAGAGGGAAACCCTCATTATAACATACATATTTTTTCGTCGCTGCGAAGCGGGACGGGTATCTGCTAGTATACTATACATATGTATGTATATTCACCAAAAGCTAATTTTATTAAATATTTGTTTACGATGTACGTACAATGTACGTCGTACATACATACATATATACATATGTACTTTCTCATGTGCATATAATTTGTTTATTTAAAAATCGATAATATAAAAATTGCGCATTTGCAAAAACGAAAGCAAAAATATAAAGAATTAAAATTGCACATAAAAAATATACAATGTATGTATACATACTATATATATGTATACAAATACATGTGCACATACATAATATATATATATATATATATATATATATATATATTATGTATATTATATACATACATACATACAATTGTTGATGTTTACCGCAAAGTTGTACATACATACATACATGTATAACAAATTTTAGTATATATGTATATATTTATAGTATAAAAAATAAAAACAAAATGCACATGTGTTTGTACATCAGAAGCTATTTAATTTTAATTCCGTTTGTTCGAACCACAACAAAGCTTGAAAATTTTCTACCAAATTAGTACCAACCTTGCAACCTTCAACTATAGTTATCGCCAAAGAAAGCCATAATAAGATCAAAAGTACTAAAATGAAATTGTGTGATCTTCAAATGCAAAATGCAAAATGCATTGAAAGCACTAATAATTCACAAACTAAGTTAAATGTTTTGGAATCTTTTACTTTCGAATTTATTGCTTCAATAATAAATCAAATTTAAAAAAATAATAATGCTCTAATTTTTTTGTTTTGCTGTATTTTATCAACACAAAAATGGAAAAAATAAGATTAAAGGTAATTTGTGAGTTTAAGTGTGTGCTGAAAATATTGATAGTGAGTGACAAATGTGAATGTTGCCTTTTTAGAACGCTTTAAAAAACCAGTTTATGGATTATTAGCAAAAGTATTAGCATATTTTCATGTGGAGCAAAAACAAATAAATGATTTTTTTTCTCGCATTTATTTGAGACAAATGAGAAAATGATTTATTATTCAGCAATGGTGGAATAAATAAATGACCTTCATTGCAATTAAGGTCATATTTTATTAGTTGAAGACAAGAATTGACTTTTAAGCGCGAAAAAATTAAGTTTCATCTCAAATACTTTGCTAGAAAAAAAAAAAACGCAAATTCGCTTTACTGGCATTCCAAATTATTACAATTGCTCAAAGGTTTTGCAGATAGCATTAAGTAACTGGTGAAGAGATGTGGTGATCTCCGAAATAGATCTATAACTTCTACCAAAAATATTAATTTTTCACCAAACAATAAAAAACCAAAATGGCCAGTAAAAGCTAAAAAATCAAGCAAACATTAATTTTCTGTCAAAAGGTTGTAAACTTAACTTGACGGTGCTTGAAATAATATAACTTAAGCGCTGATTGAATGCTACACTTAATAGTTTCACCTGTTTTCTTGACTGGATGAGTTTATTGAAGCTGTTGTGAATCCTGTATAATTTACAAAAAATTAACTACATACATATGTGCATATTCAGTTCCTATTATTGAGTTTGTACTGTATTCTCTTACATACATATAACAGTGCTTTCCTTTGTATGTACCAGGTATGGGCATTTTTGAATAAATTTTTGTTCTTCCAACTGATAATCCTGAATAATGAATTAATTTTTATTCACCTTGCTACACAGACAAGTGAATGGTTTTGTTTTTTTTAAGTGATTTTTCGAATATTTTTTCCAAAATCCGAACTTTGGAAAAAAAAATTACTAACTTGTGTGACCAGCAAGAATAATTGAATAACGTGAATAAAAATTTATTAATTATTCAAAATTATCTGAATGAAGAATAAAAAACTGTATGGCCGCCTAAGAAGTTAACTTCAAAATTTATTCATTATTCTAGATTATAAGAATGAAGAATAAAATTTAATTTTTTTGGGATAAAAATTATTTTTTCGTTATTGAATTATTAAATTTTTGAATAATGCCCATCCCTGGAATGTACACAGATATACATAGATATATGGTCATACATATATATGTATGTATGTTAATACATATATATGTACAATTAGTTAAGAACTTTTTGCACATGATCTAAATGGTTCTACTATTTATTGTTCTTGTAGTTTTGCCATAAACAAATTAATGCGCAGAATTTGTCAACCTTGTTTCTGTGTTTGCATTTAGGTATATAGCCATTTGTACACATCTAGGTGTATCTATGTCGGTACGAATACGAAGATATTTATGTATGTACATAAACATACCTACCTGCATTAAAATCACAAAAGATAAAAAAAACGCTTGCTGGGCATGACGCAAACACATGGGCGGCGTAAGGCAATATGAAATTGGCGCTAGTGAAGAGGTGTGCTGTGGTTTGGTATGCTATGGTGTGGCATGTTGCGTATTCTAAAAATGCCACAACCCAAATTTTCAACACATACATATGTATGTAATTACAAGCAAAAAACGGCTAAGAAATAAGAAACAGAAAATTTAAATTAATTTTTTTGTGCTCAAATTATTTAAATCTTTTTTTTCGTTTCTTTTACTTCACCTTTACATTAAGGTATACAAGTCTGTAACTCGTGGCGTGTTTATTTACATCCTTTTTGCGCTTCCTACATTTAATTTTCAAAATAGTTGGCAATTGCTTTTAACAGAAAAACTCAAAAAAATGAAAAACAAAAAATAAACAACATATTTATTACGAAATCCCCAAGCCTCTACCTACTTTTCTATACATACTCCTATAAACTTAACTCCATCCGTACATATGTATGCATACATACATATGAACACTTGTACCTAAATATTTTGTTTTTTCCTTTATTTCGGTTCATTAGCGCTACATACACGCAACAGAATCAGCGAGACAACGATTAGATCATGCCAAAATTGCCGGTAGAAAAATTCGCAATGTGTCGCTCAGACAAGAGAGTAAACAAATTGGTTATGTTCCTTTTTGTTTGTTTTTTCTGCTAATTTAAAGTGCGAATTTTATACAAAAATATACATAGATACATAAAAGCGTATGTGTGTATGTACAGCGTGAGATATATACTACGATATGTACATATGTATATTTATGTGTATATATTTATTTGCAAAACAGTGATTAGTGAAGAGGGAATATTTGATATGATTTCTTGTGACTCTGTCATTTTAAAAGTTCGTCTGCTTTCAGTTTGCACTGTTTGCAACTCAATAGCTGAAAATTAACCTAGCTCTAAAATTTTCTTCCTATCTAATGAGCTTGGCCTATACTAAGTAAATATAAACCCTTTAAGACTATAAAAGCCAACACTATTTTTTATAGCTTACCCACTTGCAAGAAATTCAAAGCTACACAGCTTGTGGTATGATCGCAGACCCGAATAGAATTTATGCTGTACAATGCTCTGTAGCGTGAAGAAACTCTTCTATTATACTTTCTATAGTTACGAGCAAAAGAGGAAGAGAGTTAGGCGCATTTTTAATTAACACATTAACCATATTCGTGGTGTAAAAAAACTAGATATCTAGGCAGCAAATAAAAAAAAAAGTTGTAAAGTGCTGCCGTGTGTAACGAATCACGCAATGAAAAACACAAACTCAGCACACCGCTAACCCATATTTCACACTTCATAAATACCAAATAATTTTTGTTCTTGCTGCTTCTTCTTGGTCATCAAAACATTTGAAATGTTTGCGCTCTAACGCTCTACTAAATAGTTTTTATGTGTGGTATGTATGTATGTACATTAGAGTGCGTTTCAAATTCAAATTAACGATGTTTTACCGTATCGCCACCTCAATCGGAAGTAACATGGGCAAAGATACCACACATAAATTTTGTTCCCGATTGGTGGCGGTTAAGGCGTGGCGCATTGAGCTCAATGTTCAGCAAACTCTATGAAGTGTCAAAATAACAAACAAATAAATGAATAAATCAATGCTTCTATACCCAAGAAAACCAAAAATTTATTTTGGTTACTTTTTGGTTGCTTGCTTTTCCGCAAGGGTAGGCATATATAGGATGTATTGTGGAACAATTTTCCGTCATCCCGGTTTCAGCTAATATGCACCATCTTCAGTGTCTTTTTTCGTTCTCAGAGAAAACGTCACACCTAAGGTTTTTGAATTGCAACTAGCGAGTTAGTTACCATTCAGAAATCACTAGTCGGCTAAATCTGCCATCAGATTAATCACTCCTCAGCTGATAATTACAACATAGCGCGGCTCTCTTTCTAAGAAATCAAAATAAATCAAGCAAAAGTGAGTCAGTTACTCAGTTGCTCAACCAACCACGCTTATTCGTATGACCGCGTTGCTTAGTTCAATTGCGATAATTAAGTTAATTGTTTGCTACTTTCCACATCGCCGATTATAAATATATATGTATACATAAATATGTAGGTATGTACACACTTACAGTAGTCAGTAGAGTAAAATGAAGTAAAGTAAAATAAATTACAATAAAATAAAATAAAATTAAATTAAATTAAGTTAAATTAAATTAAATTAAATTAAATTAAATTAAATTAAATTAAATTTAATTAAATTAAATTAAATTAAATTAAATTAAATTAAATTAAATTAAATTAAATTAAATTAAATTAAAATAAAATAAAATACAATAAAATAAAATGAAATAAATAAAAAAATAAAATAAAATATAATGAAATAAATAGAAAAATAAAATAAAATAAAATAAAATAAAATAAAATAAATAGAAAAATAAAATAAAATAAACTAAACTAAAGAAAATAAAATAACATAAAATAAAAAAGAAAAAATAAAATAAATTAAGACAAGAATTGAAAACAAATGAAAAGAGAAGCAAATAAAAAAATAAAAAAAAATAAAAACAAATTAAATTAATTAAAATAAAATAAAAGAAATGAAATGAAAGAAAATATAATAAACTAAAATAGATATAAAATAAAATAAAATCAAAATGAAAATGAAAATGAAAAAATAAAATAAATAAATAAAATAATATAAATTAAGACAAGTATTGAAAACAAATGAAAAGGAAGCAAAAAAATAAAATAAATTTAAATTAATTAAAATAAAATAAAATAAAATAAAATAAAAAGAAATGAAATAAAATAGATTAAATAATAAAATAAAAAAATTAATTACCATAAAAATGAAATAGAATAAAACAAAATAAAATAAAAATAAATAAAACAAAACAATATCAAATAAAAGTTTTATTTATTTTTTATTTTTTTTTTTTTATTTTTTATTATAAAACACATGATATGAAAAGAGAAGAAAATAAAAAAAAAAGTTTTCATAAATTAAATAAATTTTGTATCTTTTTCATATAAAATATCTCAGTAACGCTCATATTACCTCACTAGTATCTAGTATCTATTTAGTACATACATAGATACATATATATATATCTACATGCATCCATAAGTATATATTTAGTCAATGCACATGCATATTTACTCATTGGGGCGTATACGTAACATTGACTCTCTCACATATATTTTTTTTTCATAAAACTAATTATACATACATATGTGCTTATGTACATCAGTACATGCATACATAGTAAGTTCTACACGCTCGCGTGATTGTGATTGCCCAAGTAAATTTGTGTGATGTGATGAAATTCTGTTTGTTGTTTAAACCTTTTATTTGTTTTTGTAAAAATAACTATATAAATAACTTTGGATAATTACTCCAAAAAAAAAGATTAAATGCAGTTACATGTTTAACCTTGCATTGTTGGAAAATACATATGTACATATGTGCATATATCCATGCATTTACTATTGGTGACATCGCTATTTATTCAGTTATTTATAGGCCAATAGCAGACCTGTAAAATACTCAGTATATACTGGTACTAAGTACCAAATAAGTACAAGTACCACAGTAATTGTACTTAGAAATTTAAAGTACAAATACCACAGTACTTGTACTTGGAAATTCCAAGTACAAATAGAAGTACTTATCAATGTACATGCAAGTACTTTTTGACAAACTATTACAGATTGTTTCAAACAAAAAAAAATATCACTTCAGTTGATTTTGATTTAAAATTTTTATTTCAGTCAAAACATTTTAAAAAGCAAAACAAAATCACAGATATGTGTACGTACTTAAAAAGTACTTATCAGTAGAGTACTTGGAATTGTAAAATTCAAGTACAAGTACTACAGTACTGGAATTTCTAAGTACTGAGGTACTGGTACTTGTACTTGTACTGGTACTTGCACTTTACAGGTCTGGCCAATAGTAGGCTCACCACGGTTACTATAGAATGAATCGATAATTCATAAACATCAGCTGCACGTGTCCATATGTATGCTAGCCTTCGAGTTTTTCAAAAAATTTATTTTCCTCATAATAGATAAATTAATGTACATACATACATATTTACATACGTACATTTGTAAGTGTGAATTTAAAGCATACGCTTTGCACTTTGGAATTTCAGAAAAAAGTTTACTTCCATACAATTGATTTTGTAAAAAAGAAAACATTTAGCGTGGTAGCATGCAATTTCGTTGTTACTTGTAGCAATTATTGTTCGTTCTTATATGCAACTGCTCTAGTTATAATAGGCTTCTTTCCATGTCATATGTTTGTATGTATATACATATGTATGTGTTTATGAGCAGCTGAATGTTTTGCAGAGATATCACTAAACAGCAACCTCAATTTTCGTAGGCGTAACATATGTATGTATGTACTTTCTCAAGTCAAGTCAATTTAGTTGGCTGTCAGGCAAATATGCAAGTTTGAACTAAACGGGGTGAGCATAAGTAGAACGATGGATAAAGGAAGGTTGGAAAATGGGTGTAAATAATAACTACATATATTAAAAAAGAAGAGAATAGTATCGTACAATTTCAAATTATTCTTGTGAAATCAATGAATCAATATATTTATGTATATATATTCACATCTGTTGTTGTAACAACTAGTTAGCTGACCCAATGACATAAAAATTTATAGCTTTGCAATATCAATTGCAAATATATGTACTTATACATGCATATACATACATACCCTGCAGGGAACTCAATAACTAGTGAGCAAAATTTCTAGTTCCGAACTAGCGAAAAGGTGTCAAAAGGGAACTAGATCAATTGTAGTTAGACCCTCGCCGGTTCAGAAGGAGTGAATTGAGTGACCATTATAAGACACACTTTGATTTGTATGCAATTTCGAAGTGACAAAAATTCTATGAAAATTTTTCGTTCGTTCAATTGCCTTCGGCTTTGTCTATTTCTGCAATTCTCAGATGTTTAGTGAGGCATTTTATATAAAGTTTTCTATTTGCATCTTGTATGAAATGAAATGTTCCCCTAATTATGCTTTTCCGATCCTTCAGGCTTATTTTGAATTTCTTTTATTTTATTACTTTTTAAATATTATTGTAAATTTTTATTAAATAAATAAATAAAAAAAATATTATTAAAAAAAAAAAAATAAAATAAAAAAAATAAAATTATCATCCACCTTGACACCGACAGGATTCGAACCCGCGCTCCTCAGACTGAAAGGCACATGCGTTAGCCAGTCGCCCATCGCGCCACTTGCATGAAGTGTGTCAAAGGCTGCACTTAAGCGGCAGATGTAAAACTGTAGAATTTGTAGGTACTTGTAGCTAGTTCAGAACTATCGAAATTGTGCCAATAAACGAACTAGTGTAAACTGTAAAATTTAGCACTAGTTCGGAACTATCGAAAATGTAGTGCAGAGGGTGACAATTGACACCGCCTATGACATCGCCGTGTTAAATTCTCCAGTTCATAACATGCAAAAGAGATTTAGCTCGCACCGGTAGTGTCGAAAAATGCACTAGAAGCGACCTAGTTCGGAACTAGAGATTTTCCCTACAGGGTATCTAGTTAAGCGATGAATCGGTATGAGTTGGAGTGCATTGTATTTGTGAATGTGGTGGTGTAGTGCAAGCAAAATGTAAGGGGGTGTGTAGCAGGATTCGTGTTAGATATCTTTTTGTTTACGGAAGAAAACAGATGAAAACAAATTTGTCGGAACTTTGTTAGGTTGAAAGGTCCCTAAAGCTACTTCAAAGAATTATTAGCTCTGTTCAATAACAAAAAATTGTTACGAATTTTTCATAAAAACTGTCATTTTCACATGGAGAGCTGTAATTTTTTATGAAAAATTCGTAACATTTTTTTGTTATTGAACAGAGCAATTATTTGCTAATTTTAATGTCAGTGTTCTAAAATTATCCAAGATTGAGCGTCGATTAATATTGAAAACAGCAGATTCAGCGCTTTTTTATTCATTTTTTTTTAATACATTTTATTTCTCCTTCTATTTAATAATAACAATTAATTGTTGTATTACCTTCAAATACATACTTAGTTACTCATGCGCGTTTATCAGCAATTTAGTGGATTACAATAGCCCGTAATTAAATTTACGAAAAAGACTTATTATTCACAAATATTAAAATTCACATGTACCCTGCAGTAAAAATCCGCAATGAATCCTTAATGAATCACTGATGCAATTCATCTATGACGAGGAGGCATCAGTGAATACTTTCATATAAAGACTGATGAATTTTTCATATAAATGGTTTGTCCTCCTCAGAAAAAAAAACAAGAACAAATAAAAATATACTGAGTTATGACGACAGTGATGAATATTCAACAAAGAATCATCACTGATCCTTCAGCAGTGAAACAAATTTACTGCAGGGTATGTGCTTGCTTATATATGTATGTATGTATGCCAATTCCCTGAAAACTGATAATAAACCTACAACTGTCGGGCGACAATAAGCTTTTAATGTCTGATTCTTAAGTATAACGCTTCACTTTCTTCAACAACAAATTAATTTGATTGCGTCACCGGTAGACAGTATTCATTTCGACGCCAGTTTAATCAGTCAATCTGGTTGACATACATACTTATGTACATACATACATACATATATACATGCATGCAAATATAAACAGGCATGATTGTTGATGAATCGCTGCTGTTGCGTAGCTTAATTTTTTTATTTTGTTTTTCTTTTCTGCAAGATTTTGTATGTTAACTGAGAGCGAAGACAGCTTATCCATGGTATTTTTTATCTTTTTTGTACATAAATATCGCACTTCTTTTTCAATAGAGATTTAGTTCAAAAAAATTTTTTTTTGGGGAAACTCAAATAAACTTTTATAATTTGAAAGAGTTTACTTCTACGGCTAACTACAAGATCACTTTTATTTCCACCATTTTTATCTTTTTGAGTACTTTATAAGACTAAACGCAGAGGCATGGCCCAGTTATTGAAATATATGGACAAATCCCAGAAATCGAAAATTTCGAGTTAAGTCCCTATAGAATAGAATGTGCGATATGTACTATGTAGGTTACAATATTGTAGAACTTTTCTTAAAACAAAAACATTAACAAAAACAATGCTTAAGAACATCTTTGTTAACTTTGAATTAATTAAAGCATACACAACTCTATGACCTTAACCCTTTTGTATGACAAATTCACAAAAATATAATTACGTCTTCGAATTATATTGGGCGGCAACTCTTGTAGGCGCCTCATTATCAATTTCTTTTATGCCACCTTTATACACACCTACGATCAAACATATTTATTTAGGTTCTCAATATACTTATCAAGTACATACATACATACATATATGTAACTATCTCAGTCAATGGTGATAAGCCGCTGATTTCCGCATGGCGTATACGTAACATTTGGCATTTACCTTACAAAGCGCATACACAGGCATACATATGTATGCGTGTGAATTGGTGATTTATGGCACACTTAAATAATTTGACACTTTTTGTTTTTTTTTTTTTGTTTTTTTTTTGTTTTTGCTCTAGAAGCATTCGATTTATACATAGATTCATTCAACCCAGTAATTTCTGCATAATTAAACGCTTTCAAGCAAAGCACGTGTAGTTAGAGTATCATATTTTTAGAAGTGAAGCAGTTGCAAGGATAAAAGAGTTAGGGAAAAGTGATGAAATTAGCTGCTTAGTAGATACGAAATCAGTTTAGATATATACATATGTATATAGTAGATAAATAGCATAAATTTGAATTTATCATCGACCAGCAGCTGTCACTTAATGCGTCTCCTTCTGTTAACTACAGCTGCTGCTATTGCTGCTCTTACAGTTGTTGCTGCTGTTGTTGTTATTGTTGTTGTTACTGTTGACATATGCTCTCGCTGCATACATTCACTGCTCTACTGCGTGCTGCTGTCCAAAAAGTCAAATAGTCAACATTGAAAAAACTGCCAAGAAATCAAGGAAAGTGCATACGAAAAAGCGAAAAAGCGCACGCACGCAGACACGGTTCGCCCTCTCAGAAGAGTCGACACGAATGAATTGTTTCTTATTGTTTTTGTTTTTTTTTTTTTTTTTTTGTTTTTTGTTACAACAAAGTTAACGAAGTTTTGGAGTGCGTGTCAGGGGTGCATTTGCATTTGGGTTATTTAGTTGTAAATGCACTATCTGGTACGACACGCCATGACGGATGATCTTCCTATAAACATACATACATATATCCAATATAGAATCAATATTCGTACATACTATATGCTAATAAAGAATGATGAAAAGAGTACGAAAAAAAGTTGAAAATATGCAATTCTAAAATGAATTAAATGAAAAATAATAAGTGGTAGTGTTTAAATTTATAATTTATTATTAAGTATTTACATAAATATAAATATTTTATTATTATATTATGTAAGTATTACAATATATTTATAGGCGTATTTGTGGTTATTTTTTAATTTATTTTTAAGTATTTAAATATAATTATTTTATTATTATATGTGTTATGTACTACAATATATTTTAAGCATCTTTGTGTCTAAGCTATAGATAGAAAATAAAAATTAGCAATACACTTCATACGTATACAGATTTTTAAGTTTTAAAAAGAGTTAAGTATTATAAATTATACTACTTATAAAACTTTTTTAGGTTTTAAGAAGAGTTAAGTAATAAAATACAATAAAAAAATAAATAGTATGATAAAAATAAAATAAAAATTTCAAAAATCTAAATGTTGTTTCATTTTAAACTTAAGCAAAATAAATGTAGTTACTAGCTGAATTTCACATTCTTTATGATTTCGTTTGTTTTTTTTTTTTTTTAATTTTACTTACATAATTTTGATTTCAATTGTAAATATGTATGTAATGTTTTCACTTGGCAAAATATACTTATATAAACAATCGCTCATCTAACTAATAGAATAAATAGTCGGGCAACTTTTTTGTGTATGCATATCGATAAATAGCTTAAATACAGAATAGAAAGATCCTTAAAAGTAAAGTGAATCGAATTTTCCAAAATTTCAAACAAATACTTATTTTTTTTGCATATACTAGAGTCAAAGTCGATCTAGAAGCGTTTAACTATGTAGTATCAATACATTAATAGCTTAGCTTATGCATTTCCAAAACTAAAACTCATCGCGCCCTTGTCTAAATTTATCCAACTAAAGAAAACATTGTGCATATCGCTGAGATCAATCAGTAGATTAAGGCATGATTTTTACAGCAAAAATATTTCCACTAAAACTAGTGGTGGTTTTGTTACGAAAAAAAACTTTCTTCATAACGAGTGATATTTTTTAAACTCATCAGAACCGCAGGCAGTTTGGTAAAACAAATGAGAAGCATTGTAAATTTTCATGCTAACAAAAGATTTTTCATGCTGAAACTCGAGACCGCTTCAAACCTTTTTGCCTACGCCAAGCTAATAAAGCAAATTGTGAGCAATTACCTATACAGTGCCGACAAGTAAACAAAAAAGGGAAAAAAACTAAAACGAACTAAAAACAGAACCACGTCAAAGCAACTTTCTAACACTGCCTATGAGCACGAGGTCAAAACAGCATTATTAGCTCTTTAGGTTGAAACTTCTTCACTTTCCAGCGCTCTTAAATAGCCTCAGCAGGCTAAACCAACCTAATCACGAAAGAATAATATCTATTTCCACAAAGCTATCTTTGATTCTAAATCTGCATTCCTTTTTCTGGCCTTGAAGTAGTCGAAATGCAATGAAATTTTGTATGCAAAAATAAAAGGCAACAAAAGAAAAAAAAGCAAAAGACACAAAAAATTATATAAAGAAAGCTCTTTTTTAATCAATAATTTTTCGTGTGTGACATTTTGAAGGTGAAATAGTACGAGTACATGCAAAAACTATTGCATGCATTTAATTCGTTTTTCTTTAAATTTTATGGGTGCGTGAAAATGTGAAATGAGAATTCATGGCATTCTTGGCTTAAGTGCGCAATGGCCCTGACCCAAATTTCGTTGGCAAAGACAATGTGTGTAGGGCATTTGCATACATGCCTACATACATACAGTGTTTGCTATATTGTTCCAATATACATACATATATGCAGTTTGCTATAAGCATTTAAATATTATATATAAGTTATGTAGATATGGCAGAATTTCTGCATTATGCTGCCCTTCAGCTCTAAGGCGAGCTACGAAAACTAAAGAAAAAAACAAAAGCGCTAGGCAGCTGTATTCATACATATTTACATACATATGTAGATATGTATGTACATAGATACATATGTTGGTGGATTTTACCATTAATTCCTTTATGGTTTTAAAATATTGAACTAAAAAGCGAGGCCTTCACATTTAAATTGTATTATAGCATTTTCAGGTCAATTGAAACTTTTTTCAAGTCAAGTGAAACTTTTTTCAAGTCAAGTTAAACCTTTTTCAAGTCAAGTGAAACCTTTTTCAAGCCAAGTGAAACCTTTTTCAATTGAATTGAAACCTTATTCAATTGAAATTAAATTTTTTCAATTTCATTTCCATTGAAAAAGGTTTTTTCAACTGAAGTGAAACTTTTTTCAAGTGAAGTGAAACCTGTTTCAATTGAAATGAAATTTTTTCCAATGGAAATAAAATTGAAAAAAGGTTAATTTCAATTGAAAAAGTTTCACTTGAGTTGAAAAAAGTTTGACTTGACTTGAAAAAAGTTTCACTTGACTTGAAAAAAGCTTCATTTGACCTGAAAATTCTGTATATGCAATTACTTAAAATATATTTCAAGTTCTTTTCTTACTAAGAGTAATGAATTACATAAAAGTCCATACACTTTTAACCCTTAACTATGGAGGTGGTGGTAAAATTTACACCGACTCACAATTTTTTTTTTAAAATATCTCTTTTAAATTGCCTCCCGCCCAGCAAGTTGATCATTTTAGTATTTTCCCATCTCGTTGCAATTATCGATCAGTATTGTTTTTGCGGTGTAAGGTCTAAAATAAAGGATAAATTATGATATGCGGGTAAAAATTAGCACAACTCAAGGTTAACGGAACTTTTTCTTCGAAAATATTTTATTTCCATTTAAAATTCTCTCACCGGCAATTTGACTGTCAGAACCCCTTAATTTTAATACTTCTTCAAATAACACTGTGTATGAAAATAAGGGTTCATATCTCCGTAATTGATGGATCTATAAGAAAAGAAAAGCTTACCCCTTTAGTAACAAAGCACCGTAATGAATTTTTGGCTTATTTATGTTTTAGACGGAAGCAATATCAATAGGTCCGTTTATTATTAGCTAGTTATGAATAGTTAGCCAAGTTTCGGCTGGAAAATCGTTTCTTGAGTCAAAAAAATAGCAGAAGAGAGCCATTGACAGCTCCAAATTTTCCCTAGCTGAAATTATTTGCTGCCAAAGTAAGAAACAGCTGTTGAAAAAATAAACAAACGAATACTTTTGATTTTATTACTTTTGAAATTTTCTGAATTTTTGAAATAGAAATAAAGAAAATTAAATGTTTTTTTAGAAAAAATAACCATTAACAGTCAAAAATAGCATTCAAATTACTAATCGCTAATTTTTACTATTATTCCGTTTCTTGATTTTCTGTTCGTTTCGCTCTTTATGAGCGCAATTCTTTCCGTTTTGCTCACTTGACAGCTAGCTGCTAGTTTAATAAGAAACAAACCTAATAACAGTAACAGCAGCCAAAAATAACAACACTTATTATGTATTATTTTTTTTTGTTGTTTGCTCAATCAAAGCCAAAATCCACTAAAAATGCGCCTCCAAACATGAGCAGTAAAACACCGGCAGCATGTTGCCAGCAACATTATGATGTCTTAGCAACATTGTTTTTCTGCTGCTTAAAATGTACATGACATTGCACCACAGCGCCATTTTATGTAAAAATAAGCATCAAAAATTAATTCCTTGACCCAAAAACAGTAATTTAACATACATATCGTAAGAAATTCTTTCTGAAACCAGACCTATAGGCCAAAGAGGTGAGGTTTTGATATGAGAGGGTTTCTGGTTTAATCAATTACATAGAATCTTGTTGCACTGTGAAATATTTTTGAAGTCAAATATTAAAACCATAGACGGGCATTTTCCAGCAGCAGAAATAATGTAGGATTCATTACTTTTTTAATTAAGTTAAAAATTGATTTTCCGTTGGCGGCTTTGCATAACATTTTTTTCAATAAATTGACTCCCATTCATATTTCTTCAGTAAGGAGTACTTAAATACTGTAGTCACTAAATAATGCAAAAGTCCATGTGGCAGTAGACCATATGGTAAAAGCAAGCCTAATCAGCTAAAGGCCGCTTTTAAGCGAAACTTAGTATATTCATTCCAATTGGGTAAGTAGATATCTCAGTAAAGGTAGTAGTTATGGAATCCAATAAAATGTTGCGCCGGATACAGGAAAAGGAAGCCTTAAATTTTTAAGATACATAATCTTAGTTTTTCTTGTTCATTTTTATAAGCGAACTGTGGCAACTTTCAAAAGCAACAGAATAGCCGAAGCTAAACAATATGCTTCTTTTTGGTATTAGATTTTAGCTAAGCTTTTGTAAGACCTTACATATTTTTTTATGTTCACACAAGTTTTTAATTTTGTTTTTGTTACTTAAATTTAAAGCACGAACAACATAAAAAACATTGCATAATTTTCAGCGTAATGAAGTATCACTAAATACATACATATTTGCAAAAGTACATACATACCTATGATCAAGTTCCGGTTACAATTCACATTCCAATAAAAGGAAATGACGCAAAAGCTTTTAATTTGCAGCCAAACGCACCTAAACATACATATGTACATTAATGCAGTATGAAGTCCAACGAGCATTTGACGTAGCCTAAAGACTTTTAAATGTTTGTCAAACAACAATAACAAACCATACATACGTGTTAGCATCGCCACAAACAAAGCTGCTAAACATTTGCAGAAAAATACACAGCAGATGTCGCCAGTGGCAAATGTCAAAAATCAAAAGAAAACCACGCACACGGACTCAAACAAACATTGAAAGGCCGCATAAAAAATGGCGCTAAGAAAGCATAATGCAAAAGCATGTGTAAGTAGGGCATATCCGCATGCATTCGTATGTGAGAAATGCAATAGCAGAAAAAGCACATTTTACCCAGTAAGCAATACAAATTGTAAATTAATTTACAAAGTGATTTCTGTTTGAATAAGAAAATACTAAATAAGAAAAGCACTAAGAAAAGTGTATTTGTTATTTGTGAATTTAATTTATTTAAATTCGGCTAAGCGCTTTGGCAGTGTGGTTAGCTGGTTGTGTGGCTTTAAAGTGCATTTAATTCACAGCCACTATCTTCACTGCCGCCGCGATCGGCTGTAACAACGCAAATAATGGAAAAAACAAACAAAAAAGAAAATTAACGATTTAAGTATATCAACCATGAAGTGCAGACTTCAAACATTTAAAATTATATTAAGCAAAAATATGTAGAACAATGGTAAGCCTTAAATTTAATACATAAAAGTAAACTCGCAAGAAATATCATTCAGAACAACTTCATAAACATGGCCCCAAAAAAAGCGAATACAACAGTAATTTGGTAAAATTGTAATAGTCTAAGATACGACAGAACCAATATATCCCCTCATCTGTTATTTACCAATGGACAGTGGTAACTGACAGTTCCTAAGCATATTAACACATCGCACATGGGTTGCCTAGCTAAAACGCGTACGAAAGGTACTAAATATTTAAAACAAAAACTAAAATTTTTAGGTATACTCCCCTTTTCTGTTATTTAAAAAAACGATACACCAGACGAAAGAAGGCAATTAGGAGAGTTCAAAAAACATGGGTTGCCTATCGAAATCTGGGGCAAACTGGAGGGTTGCCAGCTTTGAAAAGTGCAAAAAAAATAGGTTTTCTCCCCTTTTATGTTATTTAAAAAAACGATACACCGGACGAAAGAGGGCAATGAGGAGAGTCCAAAAAACATGGGTTGCCTATCAAAATCCGGGGCAAACTGGAGGGTTGCCAGCTTTGAAAAGTGCCTGAGTGATTTCTAAATAAAGGAAAAAAGGGTTAAATACATATCGTATAGAAATATGTTGTTAGGAAACATATAGTAAAATTTCACGAACTTTAATTTCGTGGAATACGTTAACCCGCTAACACCTCTACGAAAGGGTCGTTTTGAGGGTCGATAGAGGGTTGAAATATTCTAGAAAATTATTGGCCATAAAATTTCACCAGGGGTCTCCTCAGACAAAATCTTTGTATAAATAACCCACAAGACCACAGAAAGCAAAAAACATATTCCTTTGTATTATTTCAAGTAAAAAACAAAGGAATATATTTTTTGCTTTCTGTGGTCTTGTGGGTTATTTATACAAAGATTTTATCTGAGGAGACCCCTGGTGAAATTTTATGGCCAATAATTTTCTAGAATATTTCAACCCTCTATCGACCTTCAAAATAGTATTTTTTCGGGACTTTAAAAAAAGGGGGGTCAAAACGACCCTTTCGTAGAGGTGTTAGCGGGTTAACGTATTCCACGAAATTAAAGTTCGTGAAATTTTACTATATGTTTCCTAACAACATATTTCTATACATATGTATTTAAACCTTTTTTTCCTTTATTTAGAAATCACTCAGGCACTTTTCAAAGCTGGCAACCCTCCAGTTTGCCCCAGATTTCGATAGGCAACCCATGTTTTTTGAACTCTCCTAATTGCCGTCTTTCGTCTGGTGTATCGTTTTTTTAAATAACAGAAAAGAAAACCTAAAAATTTTAGTTTTTGTTTTAAATATTTAGTACCTTTCGTACGCGTTTTAGCTAGGCAACCCATGTGCGATGTGTTAATATGCTTAGGAACTGTCAGTTACCACTGTCCATTGGTAAATAACAGATGAGGGGATATATTTGTTCTGCCGTATCTCGGACTATAATGTAAGCCCTTGAAAATTTATTTTAATGACCAAAAACATCCCACCATAAAATACATACATACATACATATATAAAATTAATAAAAATTAGTTTTATGTAATATTAAGTACCATTTTTTTCGCTATTAGCTAATTCTCCACAGATAACGCACTAACGGGATACTATCTTAATGCCATGTGAGACTTAATTCTTTTCGGAATATGGCAACTCTGTCTGATTGGAGGAAATCGAGGATGTGATGACTAAAAGCTCAAAGCCAAAACTCACAAGTGGGTTATGCCTAGACTACTATGGCTTATTTTTTCAGCATAATTAATATGTACATTAGTATGTATGTACATTAGGCCGAAGCGATTTGTATGGAAGGAAATAATTCAATATCGTGCTATTGAAATTGAGATGGGTTGGGTACGAAATGTCGAAAGAAAAAATGTCGAAAAAAATGTCGAAAAGTTAAAATGTAAATAATGTAATAAATGTTGTGTAAAATTCGCGCCAGGACTGGAATTTTTTTGTTATTTTTGAGGGTCGTATAGATCACTAAAATGTAAACTATAGGGCGCGAAAATGTATAGTTTGTTAATAATAAATCGGTAAAGGTGAAAAGGTCACCTACCGATAAAGTCAATTTAGAGCGCTAAAAATACCCGTATACCCCAAAGTTCACTCTAATGCACTTTATAATGCACTTACATATATTAACACTAATTTATTTATAATGTTTTATTAAATAAAATTTAAGATAATTAACATAAACACGACATTGTATTTATTCATTGTAATGATATTCGTATATTTATATTGGTTGTTGTTGCTGTCTTTGTTATTGTTGTTGTTGTTGTATGGCCCTCAGCCGGCAGAGTTCTCTTACTGGAGTAAAATCTATAGAGCAATCCACAGTACTTTTGAGTAGAAAACCTTTTTGCACTGGCGGCCTTCGGCCGCGCTTACAAAAAATAACCCTGGGCTACGCCATCCGTCCGGACGTGTGCCTTAACCTTATCTGCGTAGTAAACCCTTAGGCGTAGGCGCGTAGGCGGCCTTCGCCTTAATTTATTCATTTCATTTATTTAGATGAACATATTTTTTATAAAATATGGAATCTCTTAGATACCCCGTTGGGCGCATTATATCGAAGCTGACCCACCTACCGAAAATAAAGAAAAAACATTCCCAGTATTTTTCCACATTTTCGACATTTTTTCGACATTTTAACTTTTCGACATTTTTTTTGTTGAAAATTTGAAAATTTCGACATTGGTTTTTCGACATTTTTTTTTCGACATTTCGAGGGTATCCCAATTGAGATTCCTCTTATTTTTCTGAGTAGAATACACTTCCACTTCCACGACATTTGTCTACAATTAATTTTTATGTTCCGAAATTTTATTGGCCTGGTTATTTTTTTGTCGATTTTTGTCTAATTTTGGTTTTCAAAAATCCGTCTAAAAAAGAAATTGCGGAACATCGAAATTAATTTTAGACGAATGTCGTGGAAGAGTTTTCTACTCAGAAAAAAATAGAGGAATCATAATTTCGGCGGCACAATATAGTAAATCGCCCCGGCTTAATGTACATATCCTAAATCGGGTTAACTTGGATTTTGTTGAGTATATTATGGCCGCTTAAGACGCACATAATTCGGTTTGTACGGCGCAGAAGCATAGACGATGTCAAATTCAGCTGAGATGGCACTTGCGAGTATTCGAGAGAAAAGTTCTTCGGGTGATTTATGGACCTTTGTGCGTTAGCGAGCGCGAGTATCGACGGAGATTTAATGATGAGCGGTACGAGCTTCCTGCAGACAACGACATTGTTCAGCAAATAAAGATCCAGTGGCTGCGTTAGGCAGGTCATGTCAGGAGAATGGATGAAGGTGCTCCGGCGCAGAAAGTATTTCTATCGAAACCCGCTAAAGGCTGAATAAAATGGAGACCTCCGCTGCGTTGGGAAGATCAGGTGAAGACACACTCGTTTTTGAATAAGCAAATTTTGTCAGATTAAAATCAGATCCGTTTAAGCAACCAGAGGCGCGATTTAAAAGCTGGAATTCTTTTAGAAAAAAAGCCACATAATAAATAAAATAAATGTTAATTTTGCAAGATGTTTTTTTTTTATTTATCTCAATTTCAATTAAACTTTATTGATAAATATTTATTATTATTGTTAATAACTAAAAAATAAAACTTAGATTTTCATTACTTTTCCACTTTTTAAGTCTGTTTTTTTTTTGTTTTCTTATTTAAATTTTTCATTTATTTCTTATTTGTTTTATTATTCTATATATTATTATATAATATGTAGAATTTTAATTGTTTTTTTTTATTATTTTTTTTTTTGTTTTAGTTTTTCGTTTGTTAAAAAAGTTTCATAAGTAATTACATTTCATACATATATTTTTACATATTTTATTTTTGTTTGTTTTCTTAGCTTCCATTTATAAATACATAATAATTTTTTTATTTTTATTTTTTTTAAAGAAATTCCACGCTTTCTTTTTATCAATTGCATTTGTTACTTAAATTATTACATATTTTTGCAACGCATTATCGATCGTTATTATAATAACACGTTTGTTATTAAATTATGCAATTTTTGTTTTTAATGTTTACTTCATCACACGACACACTACACATGCAAATATACATACATATTTTTATTTGAATATTTTTATATTTTCGTTTTTTTATTATTACCATATGACTGAAGAAAATTCATAAAATAGATGAATTAATGAATGATATACATACATGCATACATATGTATATATTTATGTACATAAATGCTATAATGCGCTGAATCACTAACACAAATTACAAAATAAGACAAAACAGGTTTATGTAAGTATTTATGGCTTTAAATAAATGTATGTAACTGTATTTCTGTATTAAGATGAGTAATAGAGCGCATCTGTAAAAGGATAATAATATAATATAATACAATGGCGCTATTATAACTCTGACGAGTTTTATGGCCGAGCTTCTCTCCCAATTCGAGGTGTGCTCCTTCTTGTTTTTCCTACTAATTGGGTGGACCTACAGTTTTATGCCGGCTCCGAACGGCGAATGCATTTTTTGTGAGAAGCTTTTTCATGGCAGAAATACTCTCGGAGGGTATGCCGCCCACTGCCGAGAGGTGACCGCTGCTCTTAAAAATCCAATAATTGGATTTTTACTAATTAGAAAAAAAAAAAAATTTTTTGGTGTTTTGCTCGGACCGTGGTTTGAACCCGAGACCTCTGGCATAGCAGGCGAGCACTCTACCCACTGCACCACAGCGGCCACAAAAAAGCGGCCTGTAAAAGGATAAGTGAGAGAAAATCTTTCCGAAGAGGAACCGACAGCAACTAGTTACGAGTCTTGCGTCATTAGCCTGAGTTCAAGTAGAATTTCGTAACTAGATGTTGGCGGTGGCAGCCAGATGGGAGAGTTTTGAAGTTGCATAATTCGATCTCAATTTATTCGGAGCTAATTTTATTATATTTATGTACATACATAAAAGGATTATATCAACGCATGAAAGTATGCTATACTTGTTTTACATACGTTAAGATCCCTCCAGAAATATATATAGCCGCGGAAGTAATATTGGAACCATGATGAATCTTGTCAACTCTGTTGTAGTTAGCTCTACATTCTTGAAACATACGGACATGTATGTATTTTAAGAACTGTAAATGCCGTCGTTTGAGTGGCCTTAAGAGATCCTTTCGGTGAATTAGGATCGCTTCCACGTACCTACCCAGTTGCAACTACTGATATTTTTTTCCCCAATACTAACATTCATTAAAGAATTACGTGTAAATTAGTTTTAAGACATAAATATGTATGCTAAAGTTTTTCAAAGAGGTAAGAGGTCCAGACAACATCAAACATCAATATCAACACTAAAGTATCAAACTCTTGATTTTTTTAATAATATTCTCCACTCTGAGGTGGTCGTATTTGGTCGACAAGCGCTGCTACATAGTTATTTACAATAAGGCTCCCACAAAAATTCATTTACCTCGACAGCCGGCATTAAACGGTATAAAATCCATGCGAATTTTACGAAAAAAAATTAAGCAACTCATCGCAAATTGGAGCCGAAGGTCGACCAAAAATATGTTAGAGCTTCGCACATTCTACTACTATTATTATTATCGAACGATTTAATATCGCATTTGTGGATGGCTTCACACAATTTCAGCAAACATTCTCGGAAACCTCATAATTTTGGGTTCCGAAATATGGCTTTGTTCAGAAACTCAGTTTGAAGCGCAACCTGATTTTGTAGTACAAGCAGAGCGTTCATAAACGTAAATTTTGCATGAAGCGTCGCTCATCACAATCATCAAAATAATAATTACTGCCGCTGTTGCGCTTCATGCTGCGTTTCTGAACATAGCCTATGTGTGAAGCATGAGCCGCCGAATTTTGGAGTCCGATATGAATCCAAAATATATGTGAAATATGAGCTTGAGAATCTTTTTATAATTTTTTTTGTTTTTTGTTCTTTTTTTATGATAATTGTAATTCATAGATGCTGTTGCTAAAAAGGGGAAGTAAAAAAGTATCATTAATGTTCAATATAATACCATGTCTCCACATAACGTGTTTCGCTCTTTTTTCTGCATTCGCTCTCTCAATCTTGTTTCGACCTCAAAACGAGTGCCGAATTTCACAAATTTCCATACAAATTTCTGAGAGCGAGTGAAGAATGAAATACTTGTTTCGTTCTCAATCCTCTTGTCAAACGCGAAGATATCGATGACTTCTCTAATTTTGTATCGAAAATCTATAGAAATCTCACACAGACCAAAACAAAAACGCAAAAATAAGCAAACATACGAACATTTAAGCAGAACAAGAAAGAGAAATGTTAAACTGAATTGTGAAGACGGGTTATTTAGGGAGATGTTTCGCTGGCGAATCAAGTTATGTGGCGACGGGCTTTAATGTTTAATGTCCCACTATATGATGGTGTTGGATTGATTTTCAGGTTGATGTCAGGTTCGATTCCGGAGAATACAAAATAAACAACACTATAAAGCAGCAAGCAGTGAATGCGAAGAAGGTTCCACAATGAGGGAAGAGGAGAGCAAGCGCAGCTGAAGCAGCATATTTGTATTTGGAAACCGAATGGAGAGAGGATGAAGAGAACTGGGTCAACGGAAGGAAAATGCAAAAAAAAAAAAAAACTGTTTTTTGGTTTTACTGCTCATAAAAGAAGGTAAAAAAAGAGTAATAATTACGAGTCCAACTGGAGACTTTTATGACTCTTTTTCAGGCTCATATGATGTATGAAATTTGACTAATATCGGGCGAACATCTTAAGAACAGAAATATGTATGTGTGTGTATCGCACTCCAAAATAAGCTCCAGTTTAGGATTTCTTTCTAACTCTTTTATGACTCCGAATGTTTACTGGGGTGTTTTTGTATTTGCAGTGAATTTAATAGATAAGAACTTGCTAGTTAATTAAGAAACGTTATATTATTCACGGTTTTTGTAAAACGTAAATTGACAAATATATTTGTTTTTATTTTAGTACTTCCTTCTTCTCTTTCATACGTTTTTTTTTTTACTATTTTTGTCATATATACATATATATATATATTTTTTTTTTATTTCTATGTATATTATATTATTTATTTTCATATTGTTTTTCTTTTTTTTTCGTTCGTATTCCTGTTTTTGTTTTTGTTGTGGTTTGTTTTTTGTCTTAAAGATAACTTAATTTTTTTTTAATAATTTAGTTAAATGTTTGCATTATTAACTAGTAGAAGAGCTTTTGTTTGACCCTTTGTTTTCTTTTTTTTTTCGATTTTTTTGTTTAGATGCCAGTTTTAACCCTTTTTGCATTTAATGATTTTTTTTTTAATTTTAATATTTTTTTTTTTTGAATTTGGTTTTCTACTTTAAGCAGTAAATAATATACATTGCCAAATTTTTATCCTGCCAAATATTATTATATTAGATACTAACCCCGGTATGCATAAAAAATAAAATAGGTACATTGTTAAAGTATAAAGTGACATTTTCATACAACCTTTCGATTTTAACAGTTTCATAAACCTATTTTATTTTTTATGAATAACGGTCGTCTAGGTTTTGCGTTGATTTATTCACTTAACGATGAGCGTACACATTTTTATAGTATGAAAAAAACATACTTACATATTTTTAATGCACAGGCGCTATAAAATGTTCGAATGAATGCTCAATTAATTTATACATACATACATATATACATTTTTGTAGCTGCAAATGTTTTGCATGTCACTGTGCATACATAACATACGCACGAATTTTGATAGCAGCAGTTTTTTATTTTATTTGTTGTAATTGCAATATAAAATGCTCGGCATTTTGTATATGTATATTTTTTCGCATTTATTTCTTTTTTAAACAATTTAAAGAGTATTTTTTTTTTTGTTTGTATATAAATTAAATATTAATTATTAGTATACATGTACATACAACGCACTGGTTGCGTGAAAAAAACAAACAAAAAGAAAGAAGCAATTAAATAAAATATTATTGTAAATAATAATGATATTAGAAAATACTAAATAAAAATTAGAATAATAATTGATAGTTTTGCTGCTGTTGGTTGTTTGTTGTTGCTGGCGTAGCGATTGTTGATTGTTTTGTCGTTGTTATTGCAATTTCTGCCGGATTACGCATTTTATAAATGAGCAAATTACAGAAATTCTGGCAATTACTTATCGTTTTTTTTTTTTTAATTTTTACAAGCTGCATTGCGTTGTTGTTGTAATGCTCTTATAGTTTAATTTCTTTTTTTGTTTGTATTTTCTGATAGGGTAGCATTGCCATTTATTGTTGAAGAAATTTCGGTCATCCCTTGTCAAGCTTGATTTGTTTATAAAACGGTTACGGCATTGTACCAGCTTCAGTATCGAACGAAACAAGTTGCTAAAGATGGTACAATGCCGAAACCGGTTTATAAATTATAACTAAATCAAGCTTGACAAGTGATGGCGGAAATTAGTTTCACAATACAACTCTTATTGTTTCTTCTGCCTTTTTTATTTTTATTTATTTATTTTTTTTTTTGAGAATAGCACAGATTGCCATTGGTAAAATAAAATGCAAGTATCGGCATGGTGGGCATGAATTTATTTTATTTTAACTATTTTTTTTCAATTAATTTTTTTTCTTTTAATTGGTTGATTTCATGAGCATTGCTGTGTTGGGTGTTGTATGTTGTTGTCATGCATAGCATTTAGCTAAAACTTTTTCTACCATCACAACATGGCCTTATCGGACGATTTTCTTTAATTCTCCTTCTCCTTTTTTAAGTGCATTTTAACAACGAACAATAACATACACATTTAAAAAGCACTCAAATACAAGAATTTTTATGAATTTTCATATCGATTTTTTTCAATACAAAAAAAAAAAAAAAAAAAAAAAAGAAAGTATGCATAAAGAAAAGTAAAGTAAATAAATATTATTTATTGGCGAATTATACACGCGAGCATGTGAAAGAATGCTGAGCGAAAGCAAGCTGACAAACAAATGTATGTACGAACGTTGAAAACGTAAGCATATAAATATACGTATGTATGTATGTAGGTAGGCGAGGAGTTAAATTAAAGTTACATATGTATGTCTGTATATTCGAAAGTGACATTATAATGAAGAATGCGACATAGTTTCTATTCAAAAAAAAAAAAAAAAATGATAAAACAATTAAAAACCATTTTAAATGCAATCGCTGGTTGGCGGCTGTGTGGTATTTAAGACGCGTAAGACCGTTTGCGCTCAGAAAAACAACCACTACTTTTATGGTTAACGAAATTCCTGATTTGTTATTCAATATTCTTCTTCTTTTTTACAAGTTTAATTCGAACATTCATCTGTTGTGTTTACGTGCAATGCAGATTTTTTTTTAGTGGAAAATGCAAACATTTGCGAGAATTGCGAGTTCTGAAGTCACGCTCTGCATGTATCTTCTTTTTTCCTTTCAAAGCAAGAATATCAAATTCTTTTTTGCTTCAGATTATTTGAATTGATGCTCAAATTATTATTGAGCTGCAAATCTGCTTTTCGAACAACAAATCGATATTTTCGAAACTTCATTCTTATCAGCGTTGATGCTGACGCCGTTGCCGATGTTCCACAGCAGCACAAAAAGTATTTGTGAAATTACAATGCGGATTTTTTAATTGCTTTTATCATTTCTTTTTTCTTTGCTTATATATATCGGATGCCTATTATATATATATACATACATATAGCATATATAAACTAGTGCATTCATGATTTATGTATATTTTTATGTTTATTAGCATGTTTATGAATGACATTTTATGTAAACGTGTATGGATTTGTGTGTGTGTGTGTGTGTATAATTCGTTTGCATTGAGTTAGTAAACTATTTCATATAATCTTATGTTTTTCAGTTTTCTTTTATATTATGTATGTAATTATTATTTCTCCACAAGATTTACATATTTTTTAGTTTATTTTATTTAATTTTTTTTTTTTTTTTAAAAATCTCTCAACTTGCACCCTATTCTGTTTTTTTCTTCTTGTTACTTGTGTTGTGTTTATTTATTATGATGTATTGCTAATTTCTTTTCACGTTTTTACATTTTATTTTAATTTATTGTTATTATATATTCCTTTTATTTATATATTGTATTTTGTTTCAGCTCATTCAATTCTTTTTTAATGCTTTGAAGTTATTAGGCTGTATCCTAATTTCTTTTTTATTTCGTTATATTATTGTTGTTGTTCTTGCTGTTTATTTTTTTTTTCTACATACATATAATAACCTGTCGATGCTTGTTTTTACTGTTGTTGTTGTTGTTGCTGAGGCTTTGTTCATGCATTTCCTACATACATTTTAACTCCCCATCATCAGCAACATTATATTCTTCATCATTATCAACAGTTGCTGTTGTTGTTGTTTTAAACAGCATCATTAGGACGTACCATTGACCAGCGTCTCTCGTTTATCTTGTTGCTGTTGTTGTTGTTGCTGCTGCTGCAACGCATCCGCATGATTGTTTCTATTTTTATTTTGGCGTCGTGGTTTCGACTGTTGTGGCTGTTGCTGCGGTGGTTGTTGTTGCGGCTGCGACTGTTGTGGCGTTTGTTGTTGTTGTTGTGGCTGCTGCTGTTGTTGTTGTGGTGGTGGTTGTTGTTGTGGTTGCGATTTGTCGCCTTTGATTGGCACATTGTTGCCGCCATCTTTGTTGTTCACATTTTGTTGTTGTTTCGAACGTTCGGACGAGCTGCCAGCACCACCGCCATTATTTTTGTTGTTATCTGCGGTTTGTTGTTGTTGTTTGTTTTGTTGAGGTTTGTTATTGGTGACCCCACCATTTGCTACAATAAACAGGTAACATTGTTTTTGTTATTTATTTTTTTGAAAGTATTCTTTTAATGTCAAATGCCAATTATAAGTAAAGTAAGTAAAAGCAAAAACAGAAAAGAGATGTAATTTAAATGGTAAATTTTATTCGTGATATTTTCACGTAAATGGATTTAGGGTACCGTTAACTACTTATTGGTTAAAATATTTTCACCGAAATGTTTAATTTTACCAGAAGAAGTGCCTCTTTGGGTTGGCTGGCGTTTGGCAAACAGAAATTTGCCTTTACGCAATAGAAGGGTTACGTAAGGTTAGGTTGGCCGGATACAGTGATCCTTCATATAGCGCACATATGGTCCTTAGTGTTACCAACATCGTATTGAAGGCTTTATACTAAACTTGGTATGTAAAGCTTCGCAAGTTTTAGTATTTTGTGTATTTGTGAAGAGTATTTGTTGACCAATAGATTCCACAACAGGGGGCGGGGAGAGAGTACTACCCCTTGTGGGGTGCCCCTATGTGACCTCCTTGACATCGTCGAAAGGCCCCACCCGCCCGTCACCGTCCGACAGCTTGGAACTCCAAAGTTCCTCGATACAGCGCTGACTGATTGGGAGTATTCCGATCCATTCGAGCCCCTTTAAAAGCGCCGCAGCAGAGACATTGCTAAAGGCACCCGAAATATCAAGAAAGACACCCATCGCACCCACCCCCTGTAGTAAAGGGCCTTTTCGATATGTTGCTGTTGTTGTTGCGATTCTTTATCCTCCATCACGACAAAATAAATACATGTTATGCCTTTCGCCAGGCACCTCGAACCATGACTGAGGCAGTCTCGCATCTCCCTCCCTGGCCGACATCTTGGTTAGATGGAACGAGGTTTGCAGCATTAACTCCGTTCTACACCTAGGACTAGGTAGCCATTCATTACTTTAGGGTTTATTGTGCCCTCACCTCATCACATCACCAGCCCAAGTCCAATTTCATTCAAGAACTAGGAATTGAGATCGGTCTTAGGTTTGGTATGTGGTTGCTCTCCGGCTTATATGAGCCGAGTGTTCTCTGCCTCCTCCTAGATATAGCAGTGCATTCGAGGAATATGTGCTCAGCAGTCTCGTCTTCCACGCCACAGTAACGGCATGCACCACTAGAGTAAATGCCAAGTTTGTGCATATGGTCGGTCACTATTCTCATCTTGCTTTTCGGGAGCTCTATTATCGCCTTCTAACGCTATTTGTTATAGCCCCCGAGTAAAGGCTTCGTCTGTCGCATACCGACTGTTTGATGACAATGCTGTTCTCTCAAATGAAGTTCCTCCAGCCTGGGCTCTTCTGTTATTATATCGAGGGCTGAGTAAAAGATTTCAAAAATTGTTTCAAAAACGCCCTATTTCAGATTTTGCTTCAAAAACGCTCTATTTCAGAGAAAATTCCATATATATTTCTCTAAAATAAGACATTTTTGAATTGTTTTCTGAAATAGAACGTTATTGAAACAAATTCTAAAATAGGGCGTTATTGAAGAAAATTCTGAAATAGGGCGTTTTTGAAATAAGGCGATCTTTTACTCCGGCATCGATATGTGGTTCCATACTTAGAAAGGGCTCTGTTTCAATTGGTTTCTCAGCTACTGCCTCTCTGGGGCGAGGATGTCCGATATCTCATTTCCTGGTAGTCCTCTATGTCCAGGAACCCTTACCAGAAGTATTAAGTTCCTGGCGCAAGGGTCGCTCAGATTATTTATACACTCTAGGAGTAGCGCGGAGTTAATCTCACACGGGGCTAATGCCTTGAGTCCCGCTTGGATATTACTCAATATAGCTACATAGTGATGTTCTAATCACCGTATGTTTAGCTGTACACACTGACTGATGGCAAACACTTCCGCCTGAAAAATGCTCGGAAAGCCCCCAGGGTTAATTACACATTGGCTCACGGACCATAAAAGCCGGCTTCCCCTCCCTGTAGCGTTTTCGAGTCGACAGTATACCACACTATCGTGCTATTCTCCAAGAGCACACATATTGGAATTTTACCAGAATGGCTTATGAAACTAAGAAACGTGCTGTTTCGATTTAATGTGGTTGGTTGGTGTCATCTCCGCAACCGCTTATCTCGGTATACACTAATAGTGGTTTAGTAAAGACAGACTTTAACTTGCCCCGGCGCTTGAATCAAATCGCATTTCGATACCGATATGTTTACAAAATTGTACCGCAATTGTTGCAAGGTTGCATTTACCATTTGCCTCAACATCTCTTTACTGACAAAAGTTAATTTTGGCGACATCATACTCACTGTTATGAGCTGCATTGTTGTTCTTTTGCCTTCTGCGTCTTCTTGAGCTGCCCTCGTATGATGAATTGCTTTCAGCTAAATTAAAGAAAACAAAAAATTATATTAAAAAAGCTATTTTATATACAACAAACATTATACAAACCTCTTTCAACGCTGCTCAGCTCACGTGTGTCCTCGCGCATATCCTCATTATGATTGTGATAATGTTCTCTACCCATATCTCTGCCATTTTGTTCTCTGCGCCCTAAATTGTTAAAAGCAAAAAATATGCATTATAGTTAAGCTAGTTAGAAATTTCATCAAAAAAAAGAATCAAAAAACTCGGCCTCATTATGGCGATCGCAATATCGACTTCTCTGCCTTGCGTGCAACACACAAAATCACGCGCACGGCAAACCTCCATCGACGGCATGGCGCAATACACAACCATAATGAGGCTGATTTTAAATTAATGAGCTTTTGTTTGGAGTTTTTGACTCTTGCGATATTTTACTTTGCTTACCACCGCCACCGCGTCGGTCATTGCCGCCGCGATAACCACCACCACCGCCGCTGCGATCGTTGTAACGATGATCACCGCGGGTATTGTAGTCATCATCGTCCCGACGATTACCTTGATTGTTATAACGTTGATTGCCACCGCCGCCATTACCGCCACCACCTCGTCCTCTACCACGCCCGCGCGGTCCACCTCGACCCGAACGCACCGATTCAATATCACTGCTGTAACCCCGTTCCGATCGTCGTGTGACAGGGAAATTCTGCATCGAGCCCATTGTGGATTCTTGAATTGCTCGCAGTTGTTGATCGATTTCAAGTTTCTCTTGACGCAGCAGCTCCACTTCCTGTAAATGCACAAATCAAAAAAAGGATGAGAAATTAGTTATATGTATATATAAAATTGGTTGCTAGAATGTTAAATGACAAACCTTCAAATGGCCCAAGTGATATTCCAGCAACACTTTGGCGTTCGAAATACTTTCGGCGGTACCAATGAACACAAACGGTACATGGCCATGCTCGCGCGGTATATTTTGATCTTGCTCGTCATCGCCTGCGATCTGTTTGAATCCCGACGCATGCAATTTTCAAATAATCAAACGCATTAAACGAGTTGAACGAATTTTCATTGCCAAATTAATATTGCATACAAGTATTGAATACCTTAATTCGAAAGACACCGCTCTTATCCACAATTTCCTGTATGATACGCCCATTCTTGCCAATCACCTTGCCCACCAACTCTCTGGGAACCTGAAAGAATTCCTCAGCATATTCGAGCATAGAGCGAGCTCGTTGAACGGCTTCCTCAGTTTCGCCGGTGATTTTGAAAGTGCACGATTTTTCCTCCAGCTCGATATTTGTAACGCCCTCCAACATTCGTGCGGCTTGTATATTGGCGCCATGGGAACCTATTGCCAATCCCATCAAATCTTCGCGCACCTGAAATTCATCGGTGTAACTGCAAAAAGAAAGAAAGTTTAGGAAAGTGATACAAAATTATAAAATCTTGTTTGTTTCGCGTACAATGCGAAAACTTAATGACATTTTATGTAAAATAAAAAAAATTTCTTACAAAGAATATCTTCGCTTCTACTGCTGACAGTGTGTGTTGGGTCTTAGAAAAACGATAAGTTCAGAGATAAATCTGTAAGGATAGGATAGACTCTGTTCTTCGAAACAGCATTTCGGAGACGCCAAGACGACCAAAGGATGCCCACAGGGGGAGTCTGCACACAATAGTCAAATGTACGCATTGTCATATTAAGTTAGTCAGGCAGATAGAGCAATTTCTTGTTTCGAGATAAATTCCTCGATTATACTAGAGTTCGTGAATAAACTGAATGACCTGGCAACTCGCAACTCCATCCTACTGGTCTGGTTACCAGGCCACAGGGGAATAGAGTGTAATAAGCAGACGCAGATAGCCTTATCAGACAGACAGCGGTTACAAGACCAATATGTCCTGCGCCATTAGTAGCAATAGGTCCGGTCTATATGCTATTAGGAATGAGCTCCGGAACGAGAAATGGAAATCAAGGGCACAGAACTGGCGCCAGACCGATGGAAAGCGACAGGTATAGGCAAGAACGGGAGGGTATAACATAAGCCGATTCAAGGGGCTTCGGAATCTTGCAGGCTTAAAAAACATATGCATAGACTAGGTATCCTGTCAAATGTTGTTGTTGTAGCCACCAAGACAGCCCATCAAGGTTTTGAGCATACCGGGGTAATACTGAGTAGTAATTGCACTATTACGTACTTAAATACTTTATATTTTGATCTTGAAGTAATGAGTCCGTACAAAGTACTTTCAGAATATTCAAGTACTAGTACAAGTACAAAGAATTGAAAAATAATTGAAGTGAAAATGTACTTGAATCGATTTTTCAATTCTATTCAAGTACTTTCAATTCTTTTCAATTACTTTGAAGTATTTGCTAAAACTTCAATTCTTTTTCAATTCCTTGAAAATTTAGGAATGCAAGTACCAGTACTAGTACAATTCTTTAAAATGTACTTGTCACAAGTCGTACTGGTACTTGATATTACCCAGGTCTGGTTTTGAGGAGTGTAGGGGAAAAGATAGCCCTTTGCCGGATAAATCCGGTATGCTGGGGTACTAGTCCATTCTGACACTAGCCCGACGGTCGTGCGAACGATTATTATCAATCTTCTAGATCGGTGGATTTTAGTCGCCTCTTACGACAGGTATAATATAAGCCCCCTAATCTAGCTGTCAAATAGTCTATGGCGCTTCTGGGATAGGGAATATGAGTCTGCATTACCCATACTGGCGGAATACTATGTCATAGCAAGGAAACGTGAAAGGTTCCTGGGCATATCTTGGCCAGGGCAGGGGCACATTCAGTGTCTAAAACCGCACGCTATCCTTGGTTTTTGGCAGAGCTCGTTTTAAGATCTAGTTGTGATCCAGGAGAGGTTACAATAGACCTGATGGTCCCAGTACAAACCTCTAATTCTATTATATGTACATATTACAGCTATAACACTATTCTCGTTCCATAAACTCACCCACGATTAAGCAGCTTAGTCGATTCCAACTGACGTGCAGCTTCCTCAGTTCGTTTCAGCAACATAACCTATAAATAAAAATTAAAAATAAATGTTAAAATATATTCGAAACAGAAATTTTGAAATCAGTTTCATACCTTCTGTGCCAAATTGCGAAAATGCATATCCTTCAGCATACTAGCACGCTTCTGAGTGTAATCCCATTTCGAAATCACAATCAGACTGTCCAAATCGCGATTGTACACGCATATGCCGGCACCTATTGTACGCTGAAATTCCTTGTGTATGCCATCCTTTTGCGCTCTGCACCGATACAAATGTAAACAAAACAAAAAAGAAAATAGAAAAATTAATCGATTGCAAAAATGCAAAAAAAAAAGGTTTGATAAACGATAACAGCAGCAACAATATCAATAAACTCACTCCTCTCGCAATTCCTCGGGTACGGGTATCGAAAACTGATAAAACGATTTGGGCGTTAATGGCGGATTTTGATTTTTGAGGCGTAAACGCTTCAGTTCGCAGATTTCGGTATACGGTGTTTCAAAGCCTATGTACGCCACGGCGCAAATCTCAGCCTTTATCATTTTTATGGAAGCAACCCACCAGCCGCAGGATTCACGCTCCGTCGAACGTGTGAACACTTCCACTTCCATGCCTTCCTCAAAGACGGGCGGATTTTCAATCTCTTCGGGCGGGAAGCGAACATTTGAGAAAGGATATTTTTGTACCTCGGGACAGCTGCGAAAAAAAGCAAGGAGAATGATATTAATAAATTTAAGAAATTAATTGAAAATTTGTTAAGCCTCACATGTGCAAGGGCAATAGGTGACAGTTGTAGAAGATAATTAGTTGGCTAGTTTTCAAATACATTAAATATTTTTAAAACCAATGGGACAAGAGAAAACAAAAGAAGGAAAGAACGGTTCGGGTGATAGCGAATATTCTATACCCAGTTGCGCATTTATAAGCAGGCTTTCAATAAGCATAAGAAGAAATTGAGAAGCATTAAATTAGCAGTTTTTACCGCCATTTTCCAAAGCTTTGCATTACACCGGGTCGGCTTTCCATTAAGGACGCACGCCTCGAGAAAAATCACTTATTCAGGGCGGTAGAGGGGCTCCGAAAGATCTCAAAACTTAAATCAAAACTAGCCGGAGGCTTCTAGTTTACGAGAAATTTATTGTAAAAATTGGATGGGTTCATATATCGTCGTACCATACGAAAACTAGCATATTTAAAATTTCTGGCGAAAGCTATCAATAAAAAAAATTCTGTACGAAAAGTAGAACATTTGACTTTTGGCCGACGAAAAGTAATAAAATCGAGTTTTGGCTGACGAAAAGTAATAAAATCGACTTTTGGCTGACGAAAAGTATCAGTAATTATATACTGTTTTTACATTAAAATTGTTGTTGTTTAAACGAAATTGATAGTTTTCGTCAGCCAAAAGTGGATTTTATTACTTTTCGTCAGCCAAAACTCGATTTTATTACTTTTCGTCGGCCAAAACTTGAACTTTTTACTTTTCGTCAGCCACAAAAAATCTGATATTAGTTTTCGTATGGTACGACGATATATTACGATAGAAAGAGAACTCTGCCGGCTGAGGGTTATTTTTTTAATGTGCGACCACGCCAAAAGTTGCTTTCCTCGGTAATTGTGCGCAGTTTTGGTCCTTGGTTTTCACAGCAAATATCTCTTTGGCAAGTCTCGATTTCAGTTTTGAGATCTGTCAGAGCGCCTCCACGCTCCTGAAAAAGTAACTTTTTTCGAAGCGTGCTTCCTTAAAGGAATATGTTCCAATTACACCTACTAAATAATATGTGAAGACAAAATGGCTTTTAAGTATCTATGCAGCTATAACATGAGCCAATTGCGCAGGTGGGTATAAATGTATGTATATCCACAATTGCCGCGCTTCCTATGACTATATTTTGGTCTATGCAATGCAACAACAATAGCAATAATTTTGTATGCCTCAGCAGAATTGCGTTCAAATGAATAATAACTAGTGGACAGGTGTTTGCATCATTTTGAAGAAATTAATATATGTACATATGAGTATGTAGTACAAACAATAATAGCTTCCTTTCCTTCGTTCTGTGAGAAGACAGCGCAGTCAGAGCGGAACAAAAAAAAATATTGAAGAAATTCTACGAATTCACGTGGATCGTCTCTTTGCATCAGAAGGAAGGAATATGTTGATGACCAACAAGTGATCTGCTCAAACAACAACAATAACAAGGAGCACAACTCAGCGATAGCCCAAAAACCAAAGAAAAAACGAAGTTACGAAAACAAGATACGCGGAATATATACACACATATGTATGCCAACATAATTGCTACATTTTTTAGACACTCTTGGCATAATGCCAAAAAAAAAAATGATCACATTCTACACGCTGATATGTACATGGCAGATAGATACGGTAGATATGGTCTAAGGCAAATGACACAAAATAAGGCGACGACGACAGCGCTAATAGCGCGGAATAGACGAGCCGCTGGGACATTTCTCGGCCACGACAGCCAATGGCGGCAGCGTAGCCGATCAGCAAAGCGTCACCAGATTTTTTCTTCCGGAAATACTTAATTCTAATGCTTTTCTTATATGTATACATATCGAGCACATTTTCTTTTCATCTTCGCTGAAGAAACTGAAGGCGAGATGATTGTGAAAATGAAAATCTTTCATACACCCCAGCAGTATTTGAGGTAAGGACGTGCATATTCAATAGAATATTCATTATGAAAAATAGCCTGAAAGTAAGTTCAAAATTCATTGCTGAAAAAATAACTGAACACGCAGTGAAGACATCAGGTGTACTGAAATACATGCTATGGAAGTTCTCCCTGCGTATTCAGGCCTTTTTTCCTACAGAAACTCTCCCTTCCCGTTCGGCAGTTTTTAGGTAGTTGATTTTCGACGCCACCTCTATATAAAAACGAAAGGGAAAGTTCAGATATTAGAACTACATCTCTACTGAATATTCAGTAGGAAATATGTGCTGTTTTCCAGCTGATAAATACTGCTGGGACACTATGTACATACATACATAATATGTATGTATGTATGTAAATGCATGTGCTTTTTATTTTTATTTTTTCTAAATAGGTCAAGTGATAAAATATAAAAAAGTGCCGTCTTCTGCTGAGCCATAAAGCACCTACAACAATCGCAAATAATTGTTTCACGCACAATTTTCGAGTTTCGCGGCAGATTTTGTTTTGCAACGAAAATTTCAATTCCTAAAAATTACAACAAAATATGTATGTAGCTTATTTTGGCCACAATTAAAAGTAAAAGCAAGTTCATTAAAATACATTGTAATAGCCGTGACATACGGCAGCGATAATCCGGACTATCTAGCTAATTCGGAGTTAACTTGAGAATTAATAATAATAATACAATGGCGCTATTATAACTCTGACGAGTTTTATGGCCGAGCATCTCTCCCAATTCGAGGTGTGCTCCTTTTTGTTTTTCTTCTTGGGTGGACCTAGAGTTTTATGCCGGCTCCGAACGGCGAATGCATTTTTTGTGAGAAGCTTTTTCATGGCAGAAATACACTCGGAGGGTATGCCGCCCACTGCCAAGAGGTGACCGCTGCTCTTAAAATACCCAATAATTGGATTTTTACTAATAAGAAAACTTATTTTGGTGTTTTGCTCGGACCGTGGTTTGAACCCGAGACCTCTGGCATAGCAGGCGAGCACTCTACCCACTGCACCACAGCGGCCACCTTGAGAATTGACTGGAGGTAATCTGGAGGACTATCTCTTGAGTTAGTTCTCAAAATTTTAGCGGATTAGGGCATTTTGTAATGGCAAAATATAGAAAAGATATGACAAAAACGCCTTTCGTATATTATAGATGTCAATTCGTAAAAAGCGGTCAAAGTGGATGGAACAGACCGAGCGAATTCTGATAAAAACAAAGGACAGAGCGTTGGTAATCCGGTTTATGTCGTCGTCAGTAAGGGTTAAGTTTAAATCGAATTAAGTATTGCGATAAACAAGTTTCTCACTGCCATCTGACAAGCTTATTACTAGGTATCTCATGCTTCTATTTGACGTGTAGTAATTTTCACGTTTTTCACTATATATCGACGCTTCCAAACAATACTGTACTAAGTCGACTTAGTACATTTTGCCGTTTTTGGCGTTTTCAAGTAGAACGCGTCTTAATTTAGATACTGTCTAATTTTGGTATCAATCGGACAATCCAATCAAAAGTTATGAGCCAAAGTGTACGTATAACACAACTCGCGATTTTTACAGAATAAAAACTTTGAGAGCTTGCCATGAAAAACCACGTAGAAAATTTTAATTTTTTCTTACGGTTTTATATAAAGCGTACCCTAACTTTGATATTGTCGAGTTTTGGTGTTGATCGTTCATTCCAAACAGAAGTGAAAATATACTTAGCATACAACTGAAGTTTCATATGGAGTTTAAACTTTCGAGAGTTTCTCCTGCAAAATACAGTTTTCAGACTTAGTACAGTTTTGTTTGGAAGCGTCGATATGTAGTATGTACAGTGTTGGAAAAAATAATAGGGACCCGAGAAATATTTTACAATTCTCCATTTATTTCCAGGGGCCGCAACGATTATCATTTTTATAAAAATCATTTTTAATCGTTATAATTTGATTTTTATTTTTTCGATCAAAAATAATTGTTATTACTGGATTTAAATTTTTCCGATGAAACTTGATCGATATTTTATGATTTTTATTTTTTCGATCAAAAATAATTTTTATTATTGGATTTAAATTTTTCCGATCATAATAAACTCTAAAAACTTGTTCTTTTTTGCAAATTTTGTTCTCAAATAGAACTGCGCCAATGTTGGCACAATCGTCAACTTCAAGCCATCAAATATAGGATTCACTAACGTTTGAAAAAGTTTACTATGATCGGAGAAAAAATAAAAAAATATTGATTAAAGTTGATCGGAAAAATTTAAATCCAATTATAACAATTATTTTTGATCGAAAAAATAAAAATCATAAAATATCGATCAAGTTTCATCGGAAAAATTTAAATCCAATAATAAAAATTATTTTTGATCGAAAAAATAAAAATCGCAAATAATGGTTATTTAAAAATTTAAAAAATAAAAATCTTTAGAATAAAGATGAGCTCATATTTGGATAGAATGTGCTAAAATCATTGTATCGGCATACTTGCATTTTATTGTTAACGAAGTTTTCATAATGATTTTTTCATCCGAAGAAATGAAAATAACGATTAAAATCGGTCCCTGTTTATTTCATTTTATGACCAAATAATAATTACTATATATTGATAGTTACACAGAGAGGACATGCTTCAATGACTCTGTGGTGGTTTTTGTATAATAATTTAATTTTTATAAACAAAAATAATGAAATGTATAATTTAAGTTGGAAAAAATAATAGGGACAAACTTTAAATTCGATTGTTTTTTCAAATAATCTACAATATTACTGCTGCAGTTAGATTTAAACTAAAGTTTAATTGAAGCTCCTTCATTTTTTATAACTTCCTTACATCTTCGTGGTTCTAAAGCTGGACTATGCAATACCAGCCTTTTGTTGGGATAACAAATTCTCCACAAGAATCCCGGCGAGGAGCGAGTGGAAGAACTTAGGGGATCCCGACCCTAATACACTGCACATTTACACGGACGGCTCTAAATTGAACAATAGAGTTGGAAGTGGGTTTTTCTGCGAAAAGCTTCATCTGAAAGTAAGTTTGCGCCTACCTGATCACTGCAGCGTATATCAGGCTGAGCTCATAGCCATATGGGAAGCAGCTCGTCGCCTGACAGATCTGCCAGACATAAATTCTATCAAAATCTTCTCTGACAGCCAAGCTGCCATAAAATCCTTACAGAGTAACAATGCTACATCTATAGTTGCAATGAAATGTAGGGAGTCTTTGAACAAACTAGCCGAAAGGTGCGACCTGAACGTCATTTGGGTTCCAGGCCATAGCAACGTTCGGGGCAACTGCATTGCAGATGAGTTGGCAAGGGAAGGCACAAGCTTGCAGGATATCACATCTGCGGCATGGGTTGGCCCCCCGCTTAACTCATGCAAGCATTGGTTGAGATCTTGCTCCATTGAACAGGCTAACGCTAGATGGGCCAAGGAGTCAACTTGTGTGATTTCTAGGCAAATCTGGCCTAGACTGGATGAGGCTAGGTCTGTATCGGTGCTGCATCTGAATCGGCTCTCTATAGGTCCGCTGGTGGGACTTCTAACAGGCCATTGTCTTATGGGCACTCACGCCTCTCGCATGGGCCTATATAAAAACGACTTCTGCCGCAGCTGTAGGGACGTGGAGGAAATAGAGAGTGTTGAGCACTATCTATGCCACTGCCCCGCACTGTCGCTATCCAGGTACCGCTTCCTCCATAAACACTTTTTCGAGTGCCTGGCGGAGATGGAAAATGCAAGGACACTAGATTTTCTGCGCTTCATGAAACAAACGCGCTGGTTTAGCTTCACGGGCATCTAATCTTATCATACTTTTGAATCTAATTTTTCCGGAAAGGTTTGTAAACAGGGATAAGGAAGCTAGGGCTCCCGTGTGGTATCACAATGGGCCACCTCGGCCTAAGTGTGTCCCCGCTTTCTTGAATTGCGGAGACAGCCACCTCAACTTAACCTAACCTAACCTACATCTTCGTGGCATAGGGTTGACCAAATCAGCGCAATTTGCAACTGGTATTAAGTACCAAGCTTCTTTAATTTTTTTTCCATAACTCTTGTTTATTTTTCCATTTTTGATCACCCATCGTCTTCTTTAATATTCCCCATATGGCTGAGGTTCGACGACTGTGAGGGCTACTCCAAAACAGCAGCTTTCTTACGTTCAAACCATGAGTTTTCGATTCTGGAGGCATGTTTGGGGTCATTGTCATGCGTAAATCGCCATCTAATGATATCAAGGAGGGTTTAAATGATCCTGTTTTGAGTAGAACAATTCGTAACAGACCTCGAGAAGTAGGACTAAGTGGAAGAAATCCCAGAAAAGCTCCGTATCTGAGAAAAAATAATGTAAGCCAACGAACTGAATTCGTTCAGAGGACGCCACCGTGCTTGATAGTCTTTCTGGTGTATCTGGGATGAAATTCTGCATTCTGCGGGCGTTGAACGAACATTATGCCATCCGAGCCGAACAAATTTACTTTTGTGTCATCAGATTAAATAACGTTATTCAAGTTGTCCGGCAACATGTTCCTCTGAGCGAATTCAGTTCGTTGGCTTACATTATTTTTTCTCAGATACGGAGCTTTTCTGGGATTTTTTCCACTTAGTCCTACTTCTCGAGGTCTGTTGCGAATTGTTCTACTCAAAACAGGATCATTTAAACCCTCCTTGATATCATTAGATGGCGATTTACGCATGACAATGACCCCAAACATGCCTCCAGAATCGAAAACTCATGGTTTGAACGTAAGAAAGCTACTGTTTTGGAGTAGCCCTCACAGACGTCGTACCTCAGCCCTATAGGGAATATTAAAGAAGACGATGGCGGATCAAAAATGGAAAAATAAACAAGAGTTATGGAAAAAAAAATTAAAGAAGCTTAGTACTTAATACCAGTTGCAAATTGCGCTGATTTGGTCAACCCTATGCCACGAAGATGTAAGGAAGTTATAAAAAATGAAAATTAAATTATTATACAAAAACCACCCCAGAGTCATTGAAGCATGTCCTCTCCGTGTAACTATCAATATATAGTAATTATTATTTGGTCATAAAATGAAATAAATGGAGAATTGTAAAATATTACTCGTGTCCCTATTATTTTTTCCAACACTGTATTTATATATTTTTCTCATTTTCTTTCTATATTAAAAAAAAAAAAATATTTCTCATTTTTATTACGATTTTCATCATTAAAGCGTGTTTTATAGTTGTTCTTAAACTATACATGATACTAAACATTTTGAAACGTGTCTATTGCATATTTTTAGTCTACATATTAATTTACATACAAAATAATAAGTTTTTTAGAAAAGTAAGAAAAATCATAATAGCCCACAGTCCCTGATATGTATGTGAATATTTACACACATAGTCAAAATACCTTTGGCGGGATATTTCATGAATTTTCCTCTTACACAAGCATTTTTATGTTTCGACCATTATTAGATAGACCGTTCGACGTTCGGCGCATTTTGTGAACATTATTGTCTATAAAATGCGCTCAAAAACTTTGCGACAAAATTTCGATTTCGCTTGTTTCGCTATTTTACGCTTCCAAAACACAAAGCAAATAAGCAAATGAATCTCGTGGTGAAGAAAGAGATTGGCAGCGCGCGCCTATATTGTGCAACTAAAAATAAATTGTTCTATTATTGTGCGTGCGCCATGCCATGCCATGGCACGCCACATTCGACAATTTCTAATACATATTAATGCGTTGTTGATGAAATTTTACAATCGAAGTGTGAACGAGCGCTTTTAATTAATTTAAAAATGATGCGCTTTTCGCATATGAATGTATGTACATATGTTTGTATATTTGTGACATGCTGATTTGATTACGAAAGCATTAACTTTCAACTTGGAATTGATTCTTTTGAAGCACATACATATGTATGTAAATTTTTTATGATTTTTAAGAGTTAGTACATTTGAAATTTGTGTGTCATGGATGCTTTAAAAATAGATTTCATACACTTACCCATCGACTTCCACGAATACGCCATCGTCACACACTGCTGTTACCATGCCCTTGGAAAATAGAAAAAAAGAAATAAACATAGTTTGTTTATTTAAGTAATAGTATTAACTTACAATATATATATATATATATATATATATATGCATATACAAAGACATTACATAATACAACTCCCATATATATTTAGCCAAGCTTCTGGTCTAATTCGTAACATGGATATAACCTTTTTTTGCTTTCTTTGAAGTAGCAGTGAGGATTTTATGGGCACCTTTTTTTCTTAGAATAAATACACTCCGGAGATTCCCAGTACTCGATCTCTTCATCGCTTGCATGTTAGCCCAGCATTTAACTCACATAGGTACATATGTATGTAAATATGATAAATAAGTCAGGTTACTTTACCACAGCAAGAAGAACTGAGCTTTCCTTTCGCGCATTGAATTAAACTGCTTTGAAAGGATAAAGTTCTACCTACAGACATCGATCCAACACACACTTTTTCCAACTTATTTTTTCTTATGAACCAAGTTATGTATAACAAATAAACAAAGATGACTAAATATGGATACTAAAATTTGTCGTCAACCCTGCCAGAATGAGGGACAGACGATTACAAAGAAAGTTGAAGCATCCAAGAATAAGAAAACAAATTCTCGCACTTTCTCGTACTTTTGTAAACGAAAATTAAAGTATAAAGTATATTGAGGACAGGCATGACTGAAGTTAAAACTCCCACTCCTCGACTTTGCTATACAATTAATGAATCTCCATATTGTCCATCTCGCTGACACCCATGCCATTGGACATCGGTTTGTTTCTTTGCAAAATATATACATACATAGATAAGTGTCGTTATGTCGGAGACGGATCCTTGAAGACACGATCCTTTTTCACAAGTTTCAGTTTAGCCACTTTGGATGACAAAACCTTTACGGCGGAATGTATGTCAATGTCAAGATTACAATGAAAAGGTTTTGGATTATAATCTTCCACAAGTTTAAAGGAGTGATGAGATTTCGATATAATCCACCCGAATCGGGAATTTTTGATTTTTTTTTTGTGTAAGGGGGTCTATAGTTGACTAAAATGCACACAAAATCTTCCGGAAAATTATAGTTTATTAATAATGCAGTATTTTTGCGTATTATAACTTTATTCGTTGGCGGCCTATGGTCCCGCTAAAAAAAAATAACCCTCAGTCGGTAGAATTCTGTTTCTGGAGTTTTATCTATGGAGTGATTCACAGTATTTTTGTGTTAAAATTAGTAAAAATAACATACACTGAACATTTCATTGAAAAATTCCTAGTAGTTTGAAAATAAATACGGCAGGTACATTATACCGAATCTGACCCATTATTGCATACACTCTTAATGAATAACAAAAAAATGCCATATAAGGTATACCGAAACAAAAAAAAAACAATAATCGTACAAACAAAAACACACACAGAAGAAAATTGGAAAAAGATGGTAAGAGAAGAATGTGTATAAAAAATAACAAGCTTTAGCGCTGCTACACCAGCAGCAGCAGAGCAAACCAAAGCTGTCTACCGAAAGCGTGGCGACAGCACGACGGCAGAGCAGTGGCGCAGCCAGCGCGGCATTTGCAGCCGGCACATTTTTAGATGCACAAAATATATGTATACACATTGAACGAAGAAATTGATAAATACGAAGTGCCAAACAAAAATAGGTAAGAAGGCGAAATACATAAATGAGAGAAAATGAATGAAAAGAGGAATCTGATGCAATACTTAAGGTGGGGAGCAACTATACAAAAATAATACCAGCAGCAAAGCGCATACGAAACGACAGTGTCAACGCTAGCGCTGACGTCAACGCTGAAAACCGTACGTCGACGTCGACAGCACCAGCCCCAGCGTCGAACAGACAACCACACGAATTGGATACACAAAACGAATGCGCGATGAAAAGTAATGCTGTGGTTATGGTACCAATGTTGATTGCCAATCAAAATCGGAAACATTTCGTGATTGGTGAGAGGTGGTTATGCTTAAAGCCCGTCTCCACATAACTTGATTCACCAGAGAAACATGTAGCAAAACATCTCTCTCAATAACCCGTCTCCACGTGGCTAATCGTGATTCAGTTTGACACTTCTCTTTCTTGTTCTTCTTAAATGTTTGTATGTTTGTTTATTTTTGCGTCTTTGTTTTGGTCTGTGTGAGATTTCGATAGATTTTCGATACAAAATTAGAGAAGACATCGATATCATCGAGGTTGGCAAGATGATTCAGAATGAAACAGTGTTTCAATCTTCACTCGCTCTCAGAAATTTGTATGGAAAATTGCGAGTTTCGGCACTGGTTTCCGTGTCGAAACAAGATTGAGAGAGAAAATGCACAAAAAAAAAGAGCGAAACACGTTATGTGGATACTTGGTATTACATTGATGATTGGAGCGCACATACACAACATAACACATGATTATTACTGAGCACATACACAACATAACACATTAGCTGAGTTCCCGTGGCAGTGATCCAGATCCGGATACAAATTTTGCAAGCAAATGCGACAACAATTTTGTGATCCTGGTATTTATCTGGATCAAAACAACCTATTACAATCTATACGGATCCGAAATTGATACAGATAAACGCCAGGATCACAGAATTCTTGTTGCATTTGCATGCAAACTTCTTATACGGATCTGGATCACTGCCACGGGAACTCGCCTATTATTACCCCCGAAACCTCGACTGCTGGCTGCCTGTTTCACACAGCAGATTTGCTGGATGTGAGAGTCCGAAAATTCTCTCACCGTCGGAGTGCACAACAACAATTTCACGGTGCTCGACCAGCAGCATTGTAAGCATAACCAGGCCATAATACGAGCGAAGTTCAGTAGAAGATATACATGCATACATAAATATCAGCTTTTACTACGATGGAGACTGCGATGATGCGACTAGCAAAAATGTGTTGACGACGTCGTCATCGTTTAATGATGGCCATTTCGCGCCTACCGAATTGAAAGACTTTTTTGCAAATAAATTCAGGATCGACCTATACAGGTCGGCTCTTCAGATCAGCTGACTTCTTCTTCTTCTTCAACAGCTATCCAATTTCTCTGCTTCTGCATATTCTATACATACATTCGTGTTTACTATTGGTCAAATTCTTCGTTCTCTGAGTTTCTCCATCATTCGCTCGTGAGCTGAATGTCAAATTATTTCGTTCTCCTTTCAGTTTTGACATTCCGTTTGACATTCAGCTCACGGCATGTTTGTGTGTATGTATCATGGACCGACCTGGTAATTGGATCATGAATAAATTCATGTACATATGTTTACATGTACAAATGTACATACATGCATATGCATGAAGAAGAGTTAAAAACGAGATGAAATAGTTGAATGGGAAAAATCAACAAAGTCGCATTCACCTGCCTTGATTTGACTGGGAGCTTCAGGTTCAGGGCCCACAAACACCTTCTTCTACCATATATTCAAAAAGATTTCGGGAATCACACTTCAAAACAGTTCCTGATTTTCTTTCAAAACCCGTAGGTACACGATCACGACTTTGCTACAAAAGCGGAAGTTTTATCAAGGAGCCTATCGGTAATACAGAGTAGTTACCTAAACACAGCTACAACAGCAAGTATATAAACATAAGGTAAACTACAGGCGGGTTAGGGAGCTTAGAATATACCATGGTAAGGAATGCCTGTCGTAAGAGACGACTAAAATCCACCGGCCTAGAAGGTTGATAATGGCCAAAAAAAATCATTCGCAGGACAGTCGGGCTAATGTGAGAAGGGACCGGATTTATCCGGCAAAGGACTGTTCTTCTGTAATGTATTACTTTGGGAAATATGTGTTTGCAATCACCTTTCTCTACCTAAAGTGCAGACAGTAGGTATGTACTAATAAATAAACACACATAATTTGTAAATTCTAGCGATGTAGGTAGGTATGTATACGTTTGCATGTACATAAATCTAATTGAATGTGAAATTATTGCGTATGCGGGCACGCTATTTTTTGTAATTGTACCTACCTAATTGTATTTCTTTGTTAACACACAAAAAATACCGGCTGAAATGCCTATTTTTTCTGCAACTTTAAAACTGCCAACGCATTCGTCATACACACAAATGCATAGATACCTACATACATAATATGTACATATTTATCGCGCTATTAAGCATTTTCTATTAATGATACCAGTACATAATAAATAATCGGGGAATCATTGTTCGGCAAAACATCTACGCAAACGATTACGATGATGATGACATATGTAGGTATCCAATGCTAACTGCGACCACATAAACGTAACCGCGAACGTGAATACGAACACGACTGTGACTGCGACCAAATATATTCTCACACTACTCTGCACATCAATATAGTGCTTGTCTGCAGCGTGCCCAGAATGACGATGGCATCGTCATTTTGACGATTTTTGGACTCCATGACCATGGGACGATTTCATGTCACAAAATGACGATTTTAGTAAGTACAGAAAAATATAGATTTATTCGTAATAAAAATTAATTACTTTATACAAAATTCCATAATTAAAAAAAAAAATTAAGGCAATCTGATTGGTTTTCTTCAATCCTTTTCCTTTATGGTTTTCATAAATCCTTTTATTACATTAAAATGTAACATTGCCTTAGTTCTGAGCGCACTGCCACACGAATAGAATAAGTGCATTCATTGCTCAACATAATCTACTATTCTCCGCCGTAGATGATCTTGTAAAGTGTATAAAAAGCAGTTTCGACGATTCTAAAACGGTGGCAGCTTTATCGTGTGGAAGAACAAAAGCAACAAGTATTATTCAAAACGCTCTTGGGCAGTACCAGCTATAATCGCTATGTGCCATACTCCGAACAACTAAATTTTCATTATGCGTTGATGAATCCACTGATATACATAAGTAATATGAAATTACTCAGTCTTGTAGTGAGAGTATGTATAAACTTTTCTGTGAAAGACTTTTTTGGCTTGGTCCGTGTTGAAACCTGCGACGCTATCAATTTACATAATGCGATAAAACAGTATTTCATCGAAAACGATGTGCCTTATGAAAACAACATGATTGCATTTGTCGCAGATGGGGCAAAAAATGGATGACGATTTTTATTTTTAAATTGACGATTTGGGACAAAAAAAATCTGGCAACACTGCTTGTCTGTCTCTCTGCCCCGTTGTCTGTCGTTCCACGACACACTCACTTTTAGCCAATCCGTTAACATTCAAGAACACTGATTTATTAATACAGTAGAATCGCACAAAAGTTAACCAAATGGTCCCAAGGGCATTTAACTTTTCCGAAATATTAACTTTTCCAGGTGGTTTTTAAATTTGATAGAATACGGTAATAAACATAATTTTTGGGATATAACATATCAAATTTATTTGAATATCTCAGTTTTAATTATTACAAAGCAGAAACTTAGATTTAATTTACGTACATAAAATTTGCTAGCCATCCATCACTTGCATAAAAATTTTTTCCAGGGTACATTTTGGCAAATTCAAGCTTAGCTCTTGATTTTAAAATTGGACCACTAATTGCACAATTGCGTTGCCTTTGGTTCAAAGTTTTCTTGGTTGCCAATTCCTGTGTGCGTGCCACTGACTTCAAAATTTCATATCGTTTTTTCTTTATTTTTGAGATGGCCACTTTAGATACACTATAATCTAATGCCAAGCGGTTTCCGTTAATACCTTAATCAAGTTTTCTTAAAATATCAGCTTTTTGATGAAAATTCAATCTAATTTGCGATGATTTGTTCCGCTTTGTTGCCATTTTTAACGCACAAACTATGTTTACACCACTCAATAGTTCAAACGACTAACTACATTTGTACCTCGCGACACCGACAATAATTTTTTACACAGAAATTCGGGGAATGTACGCAAATTCCGGGAATACATAGAAACAAGGGGAATGAGCTTGTTTTTGCTGAGAAATAAACGGTTGGATTGGAAAAAAATTCGATAAGCTCAGTAAAGTTAACCAAGAGTTAACTTTTTAGAGTCGTACGTGGACGCTCAAATTTGGTTAACTTACCCGAAGGTTTAACTTTCTCGCGAGTTAACTTTTGTGCGATTCTACTGTATAATTAAAAAAAGGAAGAATATAAAATATTTTTATCGCCCAACTTACTGACTAACTAACAGACCAGACCATCGTACTCCATATTTAATGTACATATGTACAAGACTTCCACGGAAATCTATGTGTAATTATAGATTTTACACAACTTCAGAAATAGAAAATACGTAATCACTAAAGGGTTAAATTGATTGATTATACTAATCCTAGAATGACTCTTATTGACACCGACTGTGCTTACAATTAAAGGTTAACGTAATACATAATTAAGATCATTAAAAAAAATTAGAAAAGAAGACATATTTACAATATTATAAACTTCTTACCTTATAATAGGCACCATTGTCCAGCCTCACTTCGACCATTAAATCGTCCATTGGGTTAATGTATTCCTTGGCTTCCTCCAGTTTACAAAAAAAGATGCAATGTGCAATTTTTCAAATCGCAACAGAATTTTGTTATCTTTTTTGTTTTTGCTGTTATGTATTCAAGTGGCAAGCACGTTTTCGTAGTTGCTGTTGAAATTATGAATTCAGGAAAATATTCGATAATCTAAACGTAGGCTGTCTGTTTCGCGATAAACATTTATTTAATGTTTTTCCTCCTTTTGCTTTTAGCACGCTTTAAGTGAGCGCACCTCCTTCTTTTGGTTATTAGCCCAACTTTGGTCAGTCTTTCGATTTTAGTGTTTTTATATAACCTCAACTCCTTTCCGCCACTTAAATATTATATGCTCATAGAACAAGTTCTTGTTACCTTGTGTCTGTTGCTTTTATTATTTTTAACAGTCAGGAGTAATTTTATTATTACCAACTTTGTTCCTTGCTGCTTCCTATGGAAAAAGAAATGATTAGTATGTGCAAAACGAGTAAAAATATGAAATACATATTTAAAATATTAAATTGCTGTATGCTCCGCGAATAAAAGAGCTATACACATATATTTTTTAATTAGGCGCTGGAATTTTTACTTAATTTAACCGTTGGCATACAAATCTTATTGGCACAGGACCATTCAGCTTATAGGAATTACATTTAATGTGACGCACGATACATTTGGCTAACTATTTTAGCACGGAGTTTGGAAGAGGGGCACCATAACATTTGGCCATGGCTTCTTTGGAGCGCCAATAATCTACTGCAACAATGATATTTTTGTGTGCTATTCATTAAATCCATCGAAAGTTGGATATTCCACTCATTCGTGGACATATGTACCATATATACTATATCAAACTAAATATATAAATCAACTGAACCGTTATTTTACTCTTTTGATTATAATCTTTTTCTTTCTTAATTTACATACATGATGTATGTATATATTTTGCTTTTTCTGATATTTTCAATCACGTCAAAACAATTTTTCTATTCGTTTCTCTTCAACCCACAGTCGAGACAAAAAAAATTAACTCCTACGAAGCAAAGCAACCCGAAGCTTCGCAGTCAACGCCAACGCCGCCGCCGCCCGGTTGCTACAGTCGCTGCAATCGGTCGCAGTTGACTCTTCCCACTGACAATTGCGCACCGCGAAGCCCCAGAGCAGCCAGCATTCATCCGTATCTCCAAAAATATAAAAGCAATTCTTTTGAGGGTTTTGCACTTTTTGCAATACCAATGGTCACATTTTTTTTAGTAATATATGTACGTGTGTTAGCAGATACACATATATAGATCTATCATGGCTACCTCTAGCTCTTTGTAGCAAGTTACGTTTCACATATCTTTTTTTTTATAAACTTTTCATCCGAATTTTCTTGAAAAATTTTCACGCAGAGCTTTTTATTCTTCCGTTCGCCTTTTTTTCTTCTGCAACCATCTTCCTCCTGCACACGCATAGCACACTTCTTTCTTTTTCGCCAGCCGCAGTGCAAATTTTTTTCCCAACCCAATTTCAAGTTTTTACCTAAAAAATTTTGTAGAACAACGAACCTTTTACCGTTTCCGATGTACTTCAGTGAATCTCTACGATTTTTACTGTTTTTCCTTTTTATTTTATAAATTTTATTATAATTTAATAAATTTTCTTCAGATTTTTTCTGTACGTCGAGCGACGACCAACGGCGAATGATCAGATAAAAGAAGAGGACACAAAAAAATGTTCCTTTTTAATCAATCGTGTGTAACCCGGCGTCTCCTCAAAACAGAATTCTGTCATCACAAGCACCATTATAACATAGATTTCAAATGGAGACCGCCTCTGTCTTCTGGTATAACAGAGATGCCAAGGCAATTGCTTTAACAAGATTGCCTTAACATGAGCTGTCAGTTTGAAGATTTGACAGCTAATTTTTCATTTCAACGAAAAATTCACAGTGGCAACATCTCCACATTGAACGTGAAATTTCGCACGGCGTCCATTTGCCTTGAGTGTTTGGGCTTAAAAAATAAATAAAAAGAACATTAAGTGCATATATACAGTTTGCGAGCATCATCGCCAATTTTAAACAATTTTTTTTAACTTTCTAAGTGCTTCTGCCTACACTGCATGCCAATTCGGCGCCATTTTGCAAATTATTTCTAACATAATGAAGTGCCCACGCATATGAAAACATGGATTTTAGACATGATTCTGGTAGACAAAATTAACATAATTTTTGTTTTGTGGAGTTTCGGCGTAAAAATGCAAACACGCAACCCTCAGTTTTTTGTGTTTGCTTTCATGGCAGATTTACAAAGGTAGAGTCAGTGGGGAATTCAGAAATTTCCCATTTATTTTGTTTTTGTAATTGGTAGAGTGTAATGTCAAAATGATATTTAGCCATGGTAAAAATCTTAACCAGCTTGCGACTCGTCCATTCCTATTGGACATTATATGAATTCGCTTGGATTTTGGCATTACACTATACATTTTTTAATAAAATAGTATACCTAAATTCCCTACTGAGCCTACCTTTGTAGATCTGCCTTGTTCGATTTTCAATCCCCAGTGTTGCCTGCTTTCTTTTTCAAACCGGAGAGGGATAATTTTGCTTTTGAGAAATATCTCAATATCCACGGCTGAGAATAAGATCGCCTTATTTCAAAAATTGTTTCAAAAACGCCTTATTCCAAAAATTGTTTGAATATCGTCCTATTTCAGATTTTGCTTCAAAAACGTCCTATTTCAGAATTTGTTTCAATAACGTCCTATTTCAGACAATTATTCAAAAACGCCCTATTTCAGAGAAATATATATATGGAATTTTCCCTGAAATGGGCGTTTTTGAAGCAAAATCTGAAATAGGACGTTATTGAAAAAATGTTTCAAATAGGGCGATCTTATACTCAGCCCGCGATATGTAGGTACAACACAGCATTGCCGTTTTGTGGGTAATTCCCCAAACTTGGGGAATTTTTTAATATTTGGGTAATTTTTGGGGAATGCTATGATTTGGGGAATTTTTGGGGAATTCGCCTTTTAATAGTTTTAACTATATGAATAATAATACCTATAAAAAAATTAATTATTTTCATGAGTTTCTATTACATTCGCATTGTGTGAAAGTGTGCATGAGTTTTTGCAGCATTTATTTAATCTTGAATTACCGGCTGGTCGAACACGTACAAGCAAACTTCATAAGCCCATTAAAGTAATAAGTTAGCTAGGAAAAAAATAAGCAAATTTTATACCTTTCATGAACATGAAATGGTATTATAACATTGAGCCAAAACAGGTTTGTCGAAAGTTCCAGAAGGAGAAATAGTAGACCCATTCGTATTCGAGTCAAGTCGTAAATAGCCGCCAGTCGAAGCAATCGCTAAAACAATCTCTGACTTCATTGTGAACTAGCATGTTAGTCATATTCTTTCCACTCTTTATACGACTGTTGTCGCTATGCTTTGCTTGCTTCAATTTCGAATTATTTTTTTTATCTGAATAAAATAAAATATTAAAAAAAAAGAACTAGAAACACAAATTAAAACACTTGTCATAGAAGACAATTGTGAATGTAATAACATGTTTGCATTTCCCGTGATATTTTTCTCATGATATCAAATATAACGGGTTGAGGTGTGAGAAATTTGACAACACGTGTATTTTGTTGTTGTACTCTGCAAACATAACACACTAACGTCATCTCGGCAAATTTTCCTGGCTAAAATCACACTGCCAGAACAACCTTAATACCACACACACATGAATGTTAAAGAATTTGACAGTTTCGATTCTAACTGAAATGTGATCACGGTTTATCCAACTAAAGGTTAAGTGAGTAGAACAGCTGATTGGAATTGTGTACGTATACTAAAATTTTATTTCGTCACTCATGGCCAAGAAGGTGCACATCAGAATGTCAAACAAGACAAAAATGTTGCGTATACGCCACGGAAATATGCCATAAAAGTGCATACATTGGTGACTTATCTGTAACCTTATAAAACAGCTGATTCAACCAACCTTACGACAAGCTGTGTTACTAGTCATTGGTGCC